>CM066034.1:711426136-712626136 GCA_033557465.1 Ichthyophis bannanicus
CCGGTAACCGGGCGGTCGGCCCGGTCCCGGCTCGCCCTTCCGGCTTCGAAGAAGGAAGAGGGGGGGGGGGGGGAGGGATGAGGAAGGAACGTGGAGGCTGCTGATGCCGGCAGCATTTTTTGAATGGATTGGCTCCGCAGATGGGGAGAGCGGAGCCAATCAGGGCTGCCGGCGTTAGACGGGGGTTTTTAAGGAAGGAGCCACTGATGCTCCCCCCCCTTTTTTACGGCAGCGATTGCGGAGACGGTAAGCCTTCTGGTGTCGGCGTGTTGGAGAGCGTACCGGGCAAATAAAATCGGGCAGCGTGGGAAGCGGGGTGCACGCTGGTTGGGACAGCCGGGTACGTTTCGGGGCCTGTGCGGTGTTAGCTGGGGTTTAGCTGTGGGCTTGGTGCGCTCTACGGCGTTTCGCTGCGGCGGTTTGGTCAGCTGAGGGCTCAATTTTGGAAGGGTGAAAAGGGGTCTTCGGGGGGCAGAAAATTAAAAAAAAAAAAAAATAATAATAATAAATAACAATAAGAGTTTTTGCTGGGGGGCCGGTCCTCATTGTTGAATGGCACGTGGAGTGAGGGCTGGGGCAGTTGGCCCTGATAGGGCGGCGCAGGCAAAGGGTGCTCAAGCTGGTAATAGGGCTGGGGCTCCGGGGAGGGGGGGTAGCGGGGGGGGCCGGGGTCAGCGAGGCACGGCCAGTCGGAGGCTGCCTCGGGCAAAGGCACCTCCGCGTGGTCGGGGAGAAGGGTTGTCATCGGTGCGGGGAAAAGGGGCTGCAGGACCCAGAGCGAAGGGGCAAGCTAGGCGGGGACAGTCTCAAAGGGGAGGTGAGGGGGCTGATTCTGGGCCTTCGCCCGGGGTTGTAAATGCACTTGGATCTGCTAGGGATGGGGATGAATTAGTGGGGGGGGGGGCATGAGCAGGAGCAAGGGTGTTTAACTCGGGGGGGATGGGGTTATGGGTCTATGGGAGTTGGACCTATGGTCGGGCCAGCGGGTGCACAGCCCATAAATCCTAGCGACAGGGCGTCCTGGGAGAGTGTTCAACGGGGCCATGGTGCCTATGGGGCATGGAGTGGTCTCTCTCCATGGGGACCCTGGTTAGGGGGTGGGCAAGGTTCTTCTCGAGCTGAATGGTTGGATGCATGGCAGCCGGGGTGGTCTTCTCCTGTTCCCCCTCCCCCTCTTTTTCCTATTATGTCTCCACAGGGTCCAACGCCATTATCAGGGAGGACCGACAGTGGACTGCGGCGAGTAGAACGCGTGAATTCGACTTTGATCCGGCAGCGGGAGATGCCCAATGAAGGTGCGGTTCGAGAGGCTGGCGGACAGGAGCAGGATGCGGGGCTCAGTACCGTGGATGTTGGTCCGGATGAGGTGGTGGCGTCTGCGACTGGTGTTGCAGGTGAGTTACAAGTGGATTCGGGTGAGAGGAGTAGAGGGAGTGGTAAAAAGAAAGCAAAAAGGACAGCAAAAAGGAAACATTCCTGTAGAAGGCGTCGCAGGGACAGTTCTTCGTCGGCTTCGTCCTCGGATTCGTCTTCTTCGGTGACGTCATCGGAAGATAGCATGTATCGGCAGGGGAAGGGTGATGCAACGGTCTCAGGAAGGGGTCCAGAGGGTGGTTTGCCTTCGGCGGTGGTAATTTCAGAGCTATGGGAGGGAGTGCCACGGAAGTTGCGACATAAAATTAAAAAGCGGCGTTATATAGATATTTTCCGGTTGCTAGAAGGTCGCAAACGATCGGGCGAAAGTAGGAAGAAACGTAAGGAGGATGAAAAGGCGGGGCGTATTAAGAAAGTTTCAAGAAATGTGGTCAATTGGACACGGGCTTTTTTGCGTTTGACTAGTGTTTGGGGACAACATTACCCGGGGCAATACGAGAGGCTTTTATCCTACGCGGATTCAATCTTGGAGGCATCGCAGACGCACGAAGGGTGGTCATGGTTAAACTATGACGAGAAATTTAGAGACAAGATGGAAGGGAATAGACTTGTGTCTTGGGGTATGCAGGACATTAATTTGTGGTTGACCCAGATGTCGGCCAGGGGTGGTGTCGGAGGAGTGGTAAAAGGGGCAGTCGTCAGCGGGGGGGGGGACGGGTCGGTCCTTTCGTGGGGGAGCGAGTTTCATACAGCAGCGTGCAGGGGGCAATGGGGCAGGTGACCTTTGCTGGAGGTTCAACAAGACCTCGTGCCCTTTCCCAGATTGCAAATTCCGGCACGTCTGTTCCCTTTGCGGGGGAGCGCATCCAGCCGTTAAATGTGTCAAAAAAGGGAGCTCCCTGCCCCCTACTTCTGGCACAAAGTAATGCAAGGTTTGGCCTCGCCCCTACGCCTGTTAGAGTGTCAGTATTGAATGCATGGTTGGGCCAGTACCCTCGACAAACCGATAGAGAGGCTTTATATTTTGGTTTTAATTATGGTTTTGTAATCCCAGTATGTGGGCAAGTGGGGGGGTCGGTGGGGCGGAATTCAGTGTCTGTGAAGCGATTCGCCTCGGTGGTGAAAGAAAAGTTGGCGGCGGAATTGTCGCTTGGTAGGGTAGCGGGCCCATTTGTCAGTCAGCCATTCGAAGGAATGGTGATTTCTCCATTGGGTATCATACCAAAGAAGGAGCCGGGGAAATTCCGCCTGATACATAACTTGTCCAGCCCCATAGGAGCTTCGGTCAATGACTATATTCCGCGGGAATTATGTTCCGTGCGATATGCGTCTTTTGACAAGGCAGTGAACCTAGTACGATCCGCTGGGCGTGGGGCGCAGATGGCAAAGGTAGATATTGAGTCTGCGTTCCGGCTGCTTCCAGTACACCCGGCGTCGTTTTACTTGTTGGGTTTTTGCTTTGAAGATGGTATATATTTTGATAAATGCATGCCCATGGGCTGTGCCATCTCTTGTTCATACTTCGAGAAGTTTAGTACTTTTCTACAGTGGGCAATTGAACGTAAAGTTGGTATAGCGCAGGTGGTGCATTACTTGGATGACTTCTTATTTGTAGGATCGGAACACTCTGAGGAATGTCGTGTATTGCTGGATGGTTTTGTGGATTTGTCCAAGGAATTGGGAGTACCGTTGGCAAAAGAAAAGACGGAAGGTCCTACTACGCGGATCACTTTTTTGGGGGTGGAGCTCGATTCAGACTTCATGGTGGCACGGCTTCCCCAAGAAAAAATTCGCGGATTGCGGGTGTTAGTGGCCAATGTGCTGGCATCATCGTCCTTGACACTGAAGGAGATGCAAGCTTTGTTAGGCTCGTTAAATTTTGCTTGTCGGGTGATACCGATGGGCCGGGTATTTTTGAGGCGTTTGGCGGCAGCTACCGCGGGGGTGCGTAGGCCTCATCATCATCTGAGAGTCTCGAAGTCAATTAAGGCGGATTTGCGGATTTGGCAGGTCTTTTTGGAAGAATTTAATGGGACCACAGTTTTACTGGAACCGGAGCTCAGTAGTGCGGATTTGCAATTGTATACTGACGCGGCGGGGGGCATAGGTTTGGGCATTTACTTCGCTGGGGCTTGGTGTGCGGAGCGTTGGCCGCAATCCTGGTGCGAGTCGCGGCTTACCAGTAACATAACTTTTTTGGAACTGTTTCCCATCTTAGTTGCCTTGGAATTGTGGCCTGATAGATTTGCTAACAAAAAGGTTTTGTGGTGGTGTGATAATGAGTCAGTAGTCCAGGTAGTGAACCATTATTCACCGCACTGTCTTTTGGTGGCTAACTTGATGAGGGAAGTGATTTTAGCTTGTTTGCGGTTAAATGTGTACTTGAAAGCTCAACATATTCCGGGGTATGCTAATTCCATCGCTGATTCTCTTTCCCGTTTCAAGTTCGAGCAATTCCGTCGATTGGCACCACAAGCGGATGCAGAAGGAAGTGCGGTCCCTTGGAAGTTATGGAGTCTTGGCCATCCGGAATGAAAGACTTGTTGCGGTGTTCTGTAGCAGCTGGTACCTGGGCGGCGTATCGGCGAGGATGTCAGAAGGTGGTGGAATTTTTGGAACGTTCGGGTTGGTGGTCTGGGCCGGTTTCACCTCAGTTGCTAGGGCAATATGTGGTATGGGCAAAAGAGAATGGAGTGACTCGCTCGGCAGTGCGCAGTCATTTGGCAGGTTTCGAGTACTTTGCGAAGGCAGTGGGTTGGGATTTCCCGTCAAGGGGTGCCTTGGCCCGTCGGCTCTTGCAAGGATGGGGTCGGGCAGTGCCTGTACATCTAGATGCTCGGCGCCCCATCACGCATGATTTACTAGAAAAGATATGCAAGTCCTTGGCGGTGGTGGCCTCATCGCAGTATGAGGTGACGCTTTTTCGAGCAGTTTTTACTTTAGCATTTTTTGGGGCTTTTCGCATGGGTGAGCTGGTTGCGCGATCGTCCAGGGCAGGAGATGTGGGGATTCTGCAGTGTCAGCATGTTTGCTTTGAAAAAGGGCGGTTGAGAATTTTGTTAGCAAAATCTAAGACTGATCCCCAAGGCAAAGGTTTGTGGGTATGGCTGAGTGGGATTCCAGGGTTTCACACTTGTCCGGTGAGTGCAATGAGTGCTTTCTTACGGGTCCACCCATTGCGGGTTGGGGGGTTGTTTCTGCATGCGGACGGGCGGCTGCTTACACGTTTTCAGGTGGCAGCAGTTCTGCGGTTGGCATTGAAGGCTGTAGGGGAGCCCCCCGAACATTATGCAGCTCATTCTTTTCGTATTGGCGCGGCCTCCAGCGCTGCTGCGGCAGGCTTGTCGCAGCAGGACATTCAGAGTATTGGGAGGTGGCGTTCTCAGGCTTTCCGGGGTTATGTTAGTTTATAAAAAAAAAACAAAAAACGGAAAAAAGGGGGGGGGGGACGGGATATGGATTAACTCTTGTTTTCTTTTGCAGTTGCAGGAGGGAGTGTCCAGAGCGGTTGGATGATCGGGCACTCTTTCATGTACTGGGCCGGCCGGCGAGCGGCTGAGCGGCCATTGGGGACTAATCTGGGGCTTGATCCTGCTCAAGTGTCGCTGCTATGGCTGGGTGAGAGAGGGTTGAGGTGGTCTCAGCTCCTGCCTTTGCTCCGGCACCATGAGCGAGTGCGGGGCAAGCCACGGCTGCTGCTGTTGCATTTAGGTGGCAACGACCTAGTTACCTGGACTTGTAAGCAATTCATCCGACTTGTTATCAAAGAATTAACTATGTTACTACATATGTTCCCGGGAATTCAGTTAATTTGGTCGGACATCATTCCAAGGCCTGTTTGTGCGGCCCAGCGGCGTTGGTCGCGGGGTCTTACAAAAATAAATCGTCAAATAGGACGGTGGTTAATGGGACAAGGTGGGATTCAAGTTCTTCACCCGTGGGTGGAAGTGACTTGTACGGGGTTGTACAGGATTGATGGTGTTCATTTGTCACCTGTGGGTTTAGATCTACTGTTGAATGATTGGCAAGAGGCCTTGGAAGGTGTTTTACACGGGGATGCCAACTGGTCGCAGCAGGGCATTGGGGGGGCGGCACAAGGGCATTAATATGCCAGTGCCGGTGGCGGGATCCCGGAGGTTTCCGGGGCCCGGAGCCGTTTGGTCATACTTGGGCGGGGGCGGGGTGCCCCCGACCCGGATAAGCCCTGCTGGCCTTTACTAGTCATATGGCGAGGTCGGGGAAAGGGCGGTAGGAAATTGGCCGGTGGTCGGACACGGCCGGAGCGGATGCGACCCCACTTTGCTAATTATGGCTGGGGGGGTATCACTCCGCTGGTGGGAGATTGTTTATAGAACTGTTTGATATTGTAAAGTTAATTGTTTGAATTATAATAAAGCTGCGACCGGTTGGTACTTCCAATAAGAAAATTGTGTCTGTGGAATTTGTAAGTCTGGGAAAAAGGGTGGGGGAGGGGCTGAGAAGAATGAAGGAGGTGGGGGTGAGTAAGGACGGGCATAGGGCACTGGATGCAACCTGCCACGGTTAATTCAAGTCCGAGCGCGGAGTCGCGAAGGACGCCGGTAACCGGGCGGTCGGCCCGGTCCCGGCTCGTCCTTCCGGCTTCGAAGAAGGAAGAGGGGGGGAGGGGGGGGAGGGATGAGGAAGAAACGTGGAGGCTGCTGACGCCGGCAGCATTTTTTGAATGGATTGGCTCCGCAGATGGGGAGAGCGGAGCCAATCAGAGCTGCCGGCGTTAGGCGGGGGTTTTTAAGGAAGGAGCCACTGATGCTCCCCCCCTTTTTTCCGGCAGCGATTGCGGAGACGGTAAGCCTTCCCGCCCTCCCTCCCTTCAATTTTGGTATGTAAGGGGTGGTGTTTTTTTGGGGGTGTCGCAGTGGGGTGGGGTTGACAAGGCGGGATCCCGGAGGTTTCCGGGGCCCGGAGCCGTTTGGTCATACTTGGGCGGGGGCGGGGTGCCCCCGACCCGGATAAGCCCTCCTGTCCTTTGCTAGTCATATGGCGAGGTCGGGGAAAGGGCGGTAGGAAATTGGCCGGTGGTCGGACACGGCCGGAGCGGATGCGACCCCACTTTGCTAATTATGGCTGGGGGGGTATCACTCCGCTGGTGGGAGATTGTTTATAGAACTGTTTGATATTGTAAAGTTAATTGTTTGAATTATAATAAAGCTGCGACCGGTTGGTACTTCCAATAAGAAAATTGTGTCTGTGGAATTTGTAAGTCTGGGAAAAAGGGTGGGGGAGGGGCTGAGAAGAATGAAGGAGGTGGGGGTGAGTAAGGACGGGCATAGGGCACCGGATGCAACCTGCCACGGTTACCAGCATTTCTCATCCAAGCATCAGTTAAGTAAATGTGTAATATGCTTTCTATCTTAGATAACTGTGTTTTACAGATGTAGGTGAGAGATGCAGGAGTGGATAGGAGGGAAGTGCATTCGTTAGTGTGCATTCGATCATTAGTGCACCTTAAAAGTTTAAGGGCATGCTAATGATTTAAGGTGCACTAATGTATGAATTGACACACGTTAAGTCGATCAGTGCAAGCTAAAATGCAATGGTGTAATTGCTACTAAAATGAAGGTGTGACACTAACCAAAAAATGCCTCCCAAAAATTGGGAAAATTTCAGAAAAAATGAAACCTAAACAATTTTTTTCCAGCTTATATCCCTAGAAGGATGCCACAGAAATTGCTATTTAGAATTGGAAACATTTAATCAAGATAAATAAATCAAAATTAACGGACCATCAGCTGAGCAAAAGCCATTTCAAAGGTATCGTGCTTTTACCAACAATCATTTGTCTGAAAGTACTATCTCATAGGTCTAAATAACTTTATTCAAATATCTGGATGAAGGGAAAGAAGTACTACTAATATCACTGGACTTGATCGCAGCCTTTGACCTGGCTGACCATAATCATCTTCTGCTTAAACTGTTCCAGGATTTTGGATTGCAGTGGTCACACATGACAGTCTTTCACCTGCTACTCCTGGAGTTTCATTACACTGGGAATCCTTGACACATAACTTCAGCTCACACCTCTTCCCTTCTCAGAATGAATGAGTCCAATCCAGATTTGGTTTTCTGAACTAAGGGCTTACTCAGAAATTAGCATTACTGTCAAAAATAAAAAATACAGATAACAGAAACGAACAAAACTGTTTCATAGTTGACACCTTCTTCTCTCAAAATACATGTTTTACACAGGTTTCAGATATTTCTCCTCTTTCAAATGCAAAGTGTGCTGTTGAGTCAATGCTGGCACTGGGTGACCCAGCAGCTCCTGGGCTTTCTTGATAGTGTGACGAGAAGTAGATTGTCAGGCCTTTCTTCTGAGGCAATAAAGAGTTAAGTGACTTACCTAAGGCCCCAAGGAGCACTAGTGGGAATCAAACACTGGTCTCTTGGTTATTTGGTCAGTGCTTTAACCATTAGGCTGCTCCTCTGTCCCTCTTTCTCCTCTTACTTTGTTAAATAATCACGTTTTATTCTTAGTACTCTTTCCTTTTTTTTTTTTTTTGTAATATTGGGAGTCAGGTCCAAGCTTCTCCTATCATTTCACCTCTTATTCGCTGAGGTTGCCCTCAGAGAGGAAATCCTTCTCTATTCTAGCATTCTTTTGCAGTGTACCTAGAGCTGGAAGCTTGGCAGGTGCAGGTCCCTGATACTTCACTGGATTCACTCCTGGCTTTGGTGTCATTGGTCTCTGGTGAACTTCCACAGTTCCTTGTCTTCTTTATTTATTTATTAGCATTTAGCTCACACCTTTCCAGTAGATGATCAAGGTGAGTTACATTCAGGTATGGTAGTAATTTCCCTTTCCCCAGAGCTAGTGGCTTCTGTAGATACAGGTCCCCAGTCTGCACTACAGGTGCTTCTGGCTCTGATGCATTTTGGATGTTGAGATGTCTTTCTTTGAACCTTCTCTATTGCTCCCTTGGAGCATGTGGTTTCCCTGTTCTTTACAGTGGCCTCTCTCAAACTGAGCCAGGAAGTGCTGGCAGGTTTTGCAGTCACTCAGGAATTTAATAATTGAGACCAAGATACCCTCCTTTTCCCATACTCTCTCTTCTGCTTCTGCTATGTACCTTTCCATTTTTTTTTATTAGTGGGCTACCTTAGAGAGGAGGCAACCCATAGCCATGTACTTCCTCATTGATAGTGCGGCACCCTGTAATCCATCATAGTTAGTTAAATGAGTAGTGGTTTCTCTAGTAGAAGGGCAAATCCCACTGAAACTTCACACTCTTATTCCTATATCTTATCAAGAACAGTTAATATCCCTCATCAACAATTATACATCAATATATAGACAAGTTAATTAACCATAGCTTCAAATACATTACATCAAAACAATAAGAATAAAGAAAAATAGCTCAGAACACTTCTTGAGATGTATATTTTTTTATCGAAAAATTGAGGTTTTCTACATTTTATACCTTTAATTCAATTTTTGAAATATTTTTTTTTTTATAAAGCAGGTATTATTTTTCATTTTATATTTCTAAAAAGAAAGGGGTTCATTTTAAAAGTCTTAGTCATGATTTGGACATCCGAAGACATCTCTGGAGCCATTCTACAAATGATTTTTAAAAACATCTCCTGTGCGGGGACATTTAAGTAGGCAGGGGGCATAGTGGAGGCGTGTCTGGGGAGGTGCAATGAATTTAGATGTCCCCATTTGAATTTAGAAATGTCTGTGACCCTGTCGTGTTTAGACCTGCTTCAGGCACAAACAGGCATCAGGAAAGTACTTGTTTTGGGCATTTTAGAAATGGGAGAAGACCGTGTAGGCTGTATACGTTCCCAACTGCCAAACTGCTAGCTCATGGATGGCATTGCCTGAGCTCGGTGTGCCTACACTACCTTCACCTATGTGGTTGTTGTGATCTGCATGTGTCCTGAATTGGAAGTGGGACCTGGCAAAATTGATCTTGCCACTCTGTGCCCATGGCTCAGTGTTATATGTGTGTGTGTGCGTGTGACTATGGGCGGGGTCGCTCTTTGGCAGGTAGCTCATATGTTCAGGGCAGTGTCCTCATATCTGTGGCAGGGAGATTGGGTGCCCTGGGAAAACCACCTGCTTTGTAGCCTTTTACCCTGTGCATATACACTGAATGGTCATGGTCATCTGCACAGCACCCTTCCAACTCTCAGCCTGTCTGGGGGCATCATGGCACATATTACTTTGCCGTTGCTATGTTTGCTTGGTTAGTATGTGTGCCCGCTCTCCCTGCCAGGTTCAGATTCTGCATTAGGATGACTGAGTGTAAGGGACTGCACATATCTCTTGCATTGCTTGGCTTCTGCTTCTCTTTACTGTCTCAGAGAACATTGCCTAGGTAACTTCCTCATCTTGTTTAATGTTTTGCCTGGCCCTGATAATCCTCCTTTCCTGTCTGCACACTGGATGTCTGCCTGCAACTAAGTATGACTGTGACGGGTTGTACGTTCCATCACCGCCAGAGTCCCAGGGAAGCCTGGTCAGTCCCTTGCTCTGGAGGTATGGACCCATCTAGGAGGGACCCCTAGAGTGGCAGACGAGGATACCCAGAGGCTGAGGAAGGGCCCAAACCTCTGCTCCTTCCCTGGCCAGGAGACATAGGGCCCAGCTCCCTGACAACACCAGGGATGAGAGGGAGGTGGAAAGGGAGATGAGGGACTTGGCCCAGACCCCCATGGAGATTAACCCCCTTAGGGAGAATCAAGGGGACCTCCAGCGGGAGGAGGAGATGGAGCTGGGAAATGTGCAACAGCTAGTCCCTGAAGAGAAACCCATGGACTTTCAGCCAGAGGATAACCCTCCAGACTTGGAATGGTAGTAGCAACAAGTAGCTACATGGGAGGTGGTGGGACATCCAGGTAATTCCACACTTGGGATGCACCCCGGCTGAATCGGAGACTTACAAGCGGGGAATATATTGTGATATTGGACATGTATGCTTGTGTAAACTGAAGGACATTGGTAAGACATCAATTGCATTTCTGACCTAATTTGCATAGTATTCACATTTGTGTTGATACAAAAGACCCTGGTGAGGGCTACTTTGGACTCGGGGAAGGAGCAGTTGCCCAAAAGGGGGGGGGGGAGCAGACCCCAATGTAGGAAGGGATCCCACTAAATGTGGACTTTGGGACTATTGGATCACTCACCCTAATGTACAGGGGAACCCCAGAGATAGACCTCCCTGCCAGGGAGGGGGCCCCAGAAAGGGTGGTTCCTGGTGAGGTATTGTGTAGCCCTTCTTCCTGTCTCCTCCTCCCATGTGTGCATAGTCTGTTCTGTTTGCCTCTCTCTGTTCTGGGAAGAGCAGTGCCCTCACAGTGTTCTGCTAGAGAGGTGGATATTTAACTCCTGTGACGACTTTGCAGTGAGTTCTAGCTGTTTATTTATTGTTGTCTTTATTTGTGTGCTACTTCACCTCCCTGTTCCCTTTAGTTTTGCACTTCAGCTTTCTCAGCTATATAACTTACCTTGCCTCTCTCAACTAATTGGCCTTTGTGTGGTAGCCAGGTTAACTGTTACTTTAAATTAAATATCTCTCCCTCCTCTGTCCCCGGAACGTGCTGCGTTTTAACTTTTTTTCCTGCTCTAACCTACCTGAGGGACTAACTCCCTCCCCCCCTGCTGAGGATACAGGACAGGGTACCTTGTAACAGCCCTCTTTTAATAGGTTTTATTTCCCTCCCTCCCTCCCCAACACCCACCCGCCCCTGGGGTAATTGTAGCTTTATAGGTACTTACACGTCTTAGAGGAAAGGGGCTGCTCTCAGGTGCAGCTCTTTATCCAAATCAGTCATACACTGAGGACCTGAGATTAATTAAGCTTCAGGTGGTGAACAAGGTATATTAGAGGTATTAGATACACTTTTATGTATTAGTATAAGCATCTACACCAACCCTTAGTAAGTACAGAATTTAAAGACCTAAACACAAGCTTTAAACTAAGATGCAGACAACAGTCCAGCAGCGAGATGGGGGCTTTCCAGTCTTTTGTATTGAGTGTCACATGTATGATTTTCTCCCAGTTGGTGAGAGGTCTTACATATGCACTAAGTGCAAGGAGCTCTTTGCTCTCAGGGAACAAGTCCATTCTCTAGAGGCTAGAGTAGCAGACTTGGAAGACATAAGAAAGACAGAGAAGTACATGGACGAGACCTACAGGGATATAGTCCTGAAGTCCCACCTCCAGTCTGGCAGCATCCCTGTTGCCGTGGAGGAGAGAGGTCACGTGACAGGAGAGCATCATCCTGGTGTAGCAGGATGTGATCCTGTACCTAGCACCTGTCCTCCAGGTGATGTAAAACCCTCTCGCACTGAGGACGTTTCTCCAGGGCCATGTGCCCATGAGGGAAGGGTTAGGACAGCTGTTATAGTTGGTGATTCAATCAATAGGCATGTAGATAACTAGGTGGCTGGTGGACATGAGGATTGCCTGGCAACATACCTGCCTGGTGAGAAGGTAGCAGACCTCATGCACCGCCTAGATAAGATCTTAGATATTGCTGGGGAGGAGTCTGCTGTCTTGGTACATGTCGGTACCAATGACATAGGAAAATGTGGTAGGGAGGTTCTGGAGGCTAAATTTAAGCTTTTAGGTAGGAAGTTGAAATCCAGAACTTCCAGGGTAGTGTCCTCCGAAATGCTTCCCGTTCCACGTTGAGGACCCAAAAGGCAGGCAGAGCTCTGGAGTCTCAATGCGTGGATGAGATGATGGTGCAAAGATGAGGGTTTTGGATTTGTTAGGAACTGGGGAACATTCTGGGGAAAGGAGGGGCTCTTCCGAAGGGATGAGTTTCACCTTAACCAGGATGGAACCAGACTGCTGGCATTAACCTTTAAAAAGGAGATAGAGAAGCTTTTAAACTAGAAAACAGGGGAAAGCCGACAGTCGCCCAAGAGCACATGGTTCGGAAGAAGGTATCCTTGAAGGATACTACTAATAGCAGTGAGGTTCCAAAAAAGAGTAAAGTAGCCCAAATGCCCTTGAGTATGGTGCAGACAGAGCGTAAAGATTCCAAATTACCAATGCCTACCAATAGCCAGATTAATATTAATAAAATGCAGTCTCTAAAATGCTTGTATGCAAATGCTAGAAGTCTAAACAATAAGATGGGAGAGTTAGAATATATAGCACTAAATGAGAGGTTAGATATGATTGCAATCTCAGAGACATGGTGGAAGGAGGATAACCAGTGGGACACTGTGATACTTGGATACAAACTATATCGTAATGAAAGAACTGATCAAATTGGTGGAGGGGTTGCACTCTTATTTATTTATTTAACATTCATTTTTATACCGCATCTTCCAGAGATCAGTTGCGGTGTACAAATAACAACTATTAACAAATCGAAATTTGTTTTACATAGAACATCTTAGATAACACTCTATGTTAGAGAGGGCATTGAGTCAGAAAGGATTAAAGTTTTGCAGGAAACAAAATTTGATGTAGAATCTCTATGGATTGAAATTCCATGTATGAAGGGGAAGGCAATGGCAGTGGGGGTGTACTATCGACTGCCTGGCCAGAATGAACAAATGGATGATGAAATGCTCAAAGAAATCAAGGAAGCTAACAAAAGTCACAGCAGAGTAATAATAATGGGTGATTTCAATTACCCCGGTATCGACTGGGTCAGTGTCATGGCAGGACTTGCTAGGGAGATAAAGTTCCTAGATGAAATAAATGACTGCTTCTTGGAGCAGCTGGTTCATGAACTGACCAGAGGGGAAGCCATACTGGACCTAGTCCTTAGTGGAACACTAGATCTGGTGCAAGAAATAAGGGTGTTGGGGCCACTTGGTAATAGTGATCATAGTATGATCGTGTTTGATTTAATTAGTGGAGGAGGGATAGTAAAGAAATCCACAGTACTACCTTTTAACTTTTGAAAGGGAGACTATGATAAAATGAGGAATATAGTTAAGAAAAAACTAAAAGGAGCAGTTGCAAAGGTTAAAGACTTACATCAAGCTTGGGTGTTGTTTAAAAATACTATCCTGGAAGCCCAGACCAGCTGTATTCCACGCATTAAGAAAAGTGGAAGAAAGTCCAAAAAACTGCCAGCATGGTTTAAAGGTGAGGTCAGAGAGGCTGTTGCTGCCAAAAAAGGATCTTTCAGGAAATGGAAAAAAGAGCCAAACAACAAAAACTGGAAACAGCACAAGCACTGGCAAGTTTAATGTAAAGCATTGATAAGGCAGGCAAAGCGAGAAGTTGAGAAGGAACTTGCTACGGAAGCAAAAACACAAAATAAAGACTTTTTCAAGTACATTCATAGCAAAAGGCCTGTGAGAGAGTCAATTGGACCATTAGATGATAGAGGGTTAAAAGGGGCAGTAAGAGGAGACAAGGCTATAGCGGAGAGACTGAATGAATTCTTTGCTTTGGTCTTTACTGAGGAAGATGTAGGGATGTTACCCAAGACTGAAGTGGTATTTAAAGGTGATACTGCAGAGGAATTGAGAGAAATATCGCTACACCGGGAAGATGTATTAGCACTATTTGATAAAACTGAATAGTAGCAAATCACCTGGACCGGATGGTCTACATCCAAGAGTGTTGAAAGAACTGAAATATGAGATTGCAGACCTGCTATTAGTAATCTGTGAACTTTCATTAAAATCATCTGTAATACCTGAAGATTGGAGGATTGCCAATGTAAAGCCAATTTTTAAAAAGCGTTCCAGGGGTGATCTGTCAAATTACAGACCGGTGAGCCTGACGTCAGTACCGGGAAAAATGGTAGAAACCATCATAAAGAACAAAATTACACAGCATGTAGATAGTCATGGCCTAATGGGAGACAGCCAGCATGGCTTTAGAGAAGGAAGATCTTGTCTTACTAATCTGATATGTTCTTTTGAAGGTGTGAATAAACAGGTGGACAAAGGTGAGTCGGTTGATATTGTGTATCTGGACTTTCAGAAAGCCTTTGACAAGGTCCCTCATCAGAGACTTTTGGCAAAACTAAAAAGTCATGGGATAGGAGGCAGTGTACTATTGTGGATCGGAAACTGGTTAAAAGATAGAAAGCAGAGGGTAGGGCTAAATGGCCAATTTTCCCAATGGAAAAAGGTGAATAGTGGAGTACCCTAGGGATCTGTACTGGGTCCGCTACTTTTTGACAAATTCATAAATGACCTCGAAAAGGGAATAACTAGTGAGGTTATCAAATTTGCAGACGACAAAAAACTGTTTAAAGTTGTTAAAACCCAAGAGCACTGTGGAAAACTGCAGGAGGATCTGGATAAATTGGAAGACTGGGCATCCAAATGGCAGATGAAATTTAATGTGGACAAGTGCAAAGTTATGCACCTTGGAAAGAACAACCCACACTATGGTTACACAATGCAAGGTTCCACATTGGGAACCACCACCCAGAAAAAAGATTTAGGAGTCATCGTGGATAACATGTTAAAACCCTCCGCCCAGTGTGCAGCGGCGGCCAAGAAAGCAAATGGAATGCTAGGTATCATAAGGAAAGGAATGGAAAAGAAAACAAAGGATATTATAATGCCTCTGTATTGTTCCATGGTATGACCGCACCTTGAATATTGTGTGCAATTCTGGTCACCGTATCTTAAAAAGGATATAGCATTATTAGAAAAGGTACAGAGAAGAGCCACCAAAATGGTAAAGGGGATTGAATGCTACTTCTATGAAGAGAGGCTACAAAGGTTAGGGCTCTTCAACCTGGAAAAGGGACAGCTGAGGGGAGATATGATAGAGGTCTATAAATTAATGAATGGTGTGGAACGGGTAAACGTAGATCGATTGTTTACGCTATCAGAATATAGAAAGACTAGGGGACATGTAATGAAGCTACAGGGTAAACTATTTAAGACAAATGAGAGAAAATATTTTTTCACTCAACGTGTAATCAAACTCTGGAATTTGTTACCGGAGGATGTAGTAAGAGCTATTAGTGTAGCTGGGTTTAAAAAGGTTTGGACAAGTTCCTGGAGGAAAGGTCCATAAACCATTATTAAAAAGGGACCCAGGATATCAATGCTTGACCTAATACAAGCATTGTGGACCCTGTGTCTCTTGGGGATACTGCTAGTTACGTATGACCTAGATTGGCCACTGTTTGGAAACAGGATACTGGGCTTGATGGACCTTGGTCTGACCCAGTATGGCATATCTTATGAAAGGATTATTGGAGGCCTGGGCCTGGACCTGGACCTGGAGCAACAATGACTCTGTAAAGTATGCTTTTGGATGTACAAAGGTTTTTTTTCACCTAGCAAGGGCCATGTGGATCATATCTGAGGCCCTCCTTGCTGCAGTATAGTATGGTCTGTGTCAGTCTGGTGAAGGGGGTACAGTACCTCCTCTTTGGCTATTACAAGTCTGTACAGCATGAGACTCTGGCTGGTGTGTGGCTGCCATTCTGCTCCTCTGATGTTTTGTACGGTACAGGAAACAAGTGCATATATTCTGCATGGGTTTGTATCTGTGCAGTGCAGAGCACATGGATACATACGGGTCCCACTGGTGCATACTGTAGATGTTGTTGCTGCACATGCAGCATGGTGAAATTAGCACCCACACATGTGCAGACCAGCAGATACATGTCCTTGCTGCTGCTGCTGCTGCTGTGTACTGGACCTTTGCACGTATGTGGCTCCCTAATTTCTGTTGCTATACATGTAAATCTCTGCCACTCTTTTTTTTTTGCACTATATTAGGGGGCGGGGATGTGTCGATTTTAGAAGGGCCGTGCAGGTCCATGACATCTCTTCTGAAATTGCCATTGGATTTTGCAGGTCTCATCCACCACCCAAATACCCTTTCTAAAATTTATCTTTAAATGTACATCTCTGATACCTTTATATTTTGGAGGAGGAAATGTTTCTGTCTTTGACATCTCAGGGCTTCTCTTTGTAATTTGCAATCATTTACGCTCTGCCTGTATTCTGCTGGAGTGAAAGGTGAGGTGTTCTATTAACCTTTAGCTTCGGTGTAGGGATCTGTAGCAGCTTAACTTGTTTGGTGTTTCCGGTAGGAGGTATACCGGTATACCACGATGCTGCCTTTCATCGGAATGGCTGATATGGTCTGAGACCGACAAGGTAGTGCGGGTTTAGTATGACAGACTTGAGCTATATGGGTTTGGAATGCAGTGTGCAGGTTTTACACTGTTTCCAAAGTGCCTGGTGGAGTTGGTGTTGCTCTTACTGGGGTCATGCCAGAATTTATATATTACAAGGGTGATTTTCAAAGGTTTTAGATGCAGAAATGGAAACTTCTGTGTGTATGCACTGAGCAATTTTCAGAAGCCCCATGTCCTGGATTTCCAAAAGTACACATATAAGTTTCCACACAAAACAATATCTGTACAAAATGCAGATGGAAATCTGTGTATGTGCACTTTCCTAAGTCAGTTATCAAAAGACATTTGCTCCCTTTGAACATTTTTGTACAGTATGCAGGGAAAAACTACCTGCCGTCTTTTCACATATGCATTTTGTTTGAGAGTTACCCCTTATATACATTATACTTCATGTGAGGTTTAAAAAATAACTTAGTTTGGTACCTTAGCTGAATTCCATGCTGCTATAAATTGGTCTATTTCTGTTACTTAAACTTTGTGAAATAAAGTTGTGGGCATAACGATGGTTTGGTGGCAAGAAAATGTGCATGTGGCAGGATTTATTTACCTTCAGAATTGTCAAGCCTAATCATATCTTTGGAGAGGACTATGACGGAAGAACCTCTGAAAATTGCCCAGAAACGCCGAGAAGCTAAAGCCAGAGGAGAAAGAAAGACAATCGCAGAACTCAGAGATTTCCAACGTGCAGCAAGACAGGACAAGGAAAAGTACTACAATGACACTTGCAAGGAAATAGAAGCAGAAACTATTAGAGGAAGAACAAGATCGGCTTTCCTAAAGCTACGAGAGTTAAAGAAAAAGTTCCAGCCTCGAATTGGAATGTTACAAGATGCTCAAGGTTCTATGTTGAATGATGCTGAGAAGATCAAGAAAAGGTGGAAGGAATATACAGAGTTTTTATATGATAAAGATCAAGTGGACCAACAGACGTTTCAACCTGTACCTTATGATCGGGAACCATTGGTGATGAAAGAAGAAGTTGAAGCAGCATTGAAGGCCTTATCAAAGAACAAAGCACCAGGCATTGATAGCATTCCCATAGAAGTATTGCAGCAATCTGATGCAGCTGTTACCGTACTCACAAGGCTCTGCCAAGAAATATGGAAGACAACATCATGGCCAACTGACTGGAAAAGATCTGTGTTTATACCAATACTAAAGAAAGGTGATCCAACTGACTGTGAAAATTATCGCACAATCTCTCTGATCCCACATGCCAGCAAGATTCTACTGAAGATTATTCAAAAGAGACTACAACCATACCTGGAACAAGAACTACCTGAATTGCAAGCAGGGTTCAGGAAAGGGCGAGGAACGAGAGACATCATTGCGGATGTGAGATGGATCCTTGAAAAGACTAAAGAATACCAAAAGGATATCCATTTGTGCTTTATCGACTATAGCAAGGCTTTTGACTGTGTAAACCATGAGAAACTCTGGGCCACATTAAGAAGCATGGGTATACCAGAACACCTGATCGTTCTCTTGCGCAATCTGTACATTGATCAAGAAGCAACAGTTTGAACGGAAGAAGGAGAAACAGAATGGTTTAAAATAAGCAAAGGTGTAAGACAAGGCTGCATACTTTCCCCCTACCTGTTTAATTTATATGCAGAACAAATCATCAGAGAAGCAGGATTGTATGAAGACAACAGAGGTGTGAAGATTGGTGGAAGACTCATCAACAACCTTCGCTTTGCTGATGATACCACATTACTGGCTGAAAGTGAAGATGATCTGAAACATTTGCTTCTCACAATCAAAGAACATAGTCTCAAAATGGGCCTGCACCTTAATGTAAAGAAGACAAAGATCATGACAACTGGCATAATCAACAGGTTGATCGTTGAAGGAGAAGAAATTGAAATTGTGAACAACTTTAACCTACTTGGATCAACTATCAATAAAGAAGCAACAAGCAGTCAAGAAATCAGACGTCCCATTGCTCTTGGCAGAATGGCTATGAAAGACCTAGATAAGATTCTCAAGAGCAGAGATGTCTCTCTCCATACAAAGATTCGACTTGTTCAAGCCATGGTATTTTCAATAACATCATATGGATGTGAAAGCTGGACAATGAAAAAGATAGACAGGAAGAAAATTTATGCCTTTGAATTATGGTGCTGGCAGCGAATACTGTGTATACCATGGACTGCCCGAAGAACAAACCAGTCGGTACTAGAGGAGATCAAACCTAAGCTTTCTTTAGAAGCTCAGATGACAAGACTTCGACTTTTATACTTTGGACACATCATGCGAAGAGAGAGATCATTAGAGAAAGACATTATGCTTGGCAAGATAGAAGGTCAGCGCAAAAGAGGAAGGCCAGCAATGAGATGGATAGATACAATAACAGCAGCTACGGGTACCAGTCTGTCAACAATGAGCCACCTGACTGAAGACCGAACACAATTTAGGATAGCTATCCAGAGGGTCGCCATGAGTCAACTCCGACTCGACGGCACTAAACAACAACAACAACATCTGTCCACACTCTCCATTTCTCTGTATGCCCTGTTCTATCCCCATCCCACTTTTGCCTCTCCAAACAGCTGAAAGCTCATGTATAGGCACAGGTGTAGCAAGGTAGACTATTTGGTACCCACTCCCCTTAGTGCCCCAACTCATCTCTGGCTATGACCTGCAGCATCCTGCCTTAGGCTCCTTGCTGCTCCACATGGCCATCATCAGCACATAAGCATAGCCCACCTGGCCCTTACTGAGCATGCTTGGGGCCACCCTGAGAATCCCTGGGGATTGGCTTGCCACAGAATTCTGTTTACTTCCGGAGGCATCAACGGAAGGTTTAGAAGGATGTGAGATTCTCCTGACTTCCCCTTTGCCTCCTCACTGGTTCCAGAGCTGCTCATCCCTTCCCCCTAACACTTCCTTCTTCTCTCTTTCCTTGGCTCTCCATCCCATTCTCCCAGGCTGAATGAGTTAACATCAGTTACCCACACCCGATCCTCCTCCCACTCTATATTCCTACAGACCAGCAGCAGGAGACACATTTTATCTGAAATTCTTTCCTGCTATGTTGGGGCCAAATCTTGTGATAAGAGTTGCAAGATTTGGCCTAACAGCAGCAGGAGTTGAAATCAGATTTGATACTCTCCTGTTGCCAGTCTGTAGGGATGCCTGGTAGGAGGGAATAATTTCATGGTAGCCCATTCAGTCTGGGCGAATGAAGAGGGTAGAGTAAAGGAGGGAATGAAGGGATTGAGGAAAGAACTTGGGAAGGATAGAATAGGGTGAGAAAAGGGGGTTGGGGTGGAATACCATAGGGAAGGAGGAAGGATGTTAAAAGGAGGGAAAAGCATTAGGAAAAGCCTCTATAGAGGGAAGGAGTGTCTGCCATGAGTAGCAAGATTCACAGCAGCACCAAATCTTTGCTATATGGCCATACCATTCTTACTAGTACTGCAAGCCTGAAAAATGTGCCTCTTCTGTTATTCAGCTATGATACTTTGAAGTTGGGTCAGTATTTTAGTGCAATTGCATCCTTCACTTACTTTTTAGCAATATGCATGCTACTTAAAATTAGTATTTGGAAGATATCATAAATTAATTGGAAAATATGTAAATAAATGGGAACTCGGCATGAAATGATAGTTTCAGCAGAAAACAGGTCTGAAGTCAATGTGAACACCTGTTCTGGTAAAACTGCTCTGCTGCAGGTACTGACCCAGGAGAGTTTGCAGATGGTTCTGTGTTTGCAAAGCTGACCTTAACAGCCTTTAATCAATCTTGGACTGATTGATTCTCAGGAAAAAAATGCTTTACACATCCCAGCTGTCAACTTAGCTACAATCTGGAAACCGATTAATAAGAACTAGGATTTTCTGTTTGCTCTTTCGAGTTGAAAAAGCAGAGATTACCTCTCATTTCTGGCATACCATAGGCTATAGTTTTGACTAAATTTGTTATATATTATTGATTAAAGGATACAGCCAAGATTGTTTGCATGAAATTATATAGATGTACCCCAAGGGGGCTGAAATACTAAGCCATGCTAAAAATTGTCCTCTATCACATGCATTAATGGCTGATGTTAAGGTGGCTTAAATTTCAGCGAAAGGGGTGGACTTACTGAAATGCATTAATATAGTGCATTATTATCTTTTTGTAGCAGGACTCAGGAACTGTTCCTCTATATCTAAAATGAAGAAAATTCTGGAGTCTCTACTCCTACGTGACCTGGGAGTATTCTGATGTAATGGAGGATGAGCCTGCATATTGATTACTAGGAAGTGGGTGCATCCTTGTAAGATTTGGACGGTTGCATATTGGGGCTCAAGGTGCTTCTTGTCTGGGAGTTTGGAGATGCGAAGGAACAGCACAGAGCTGTCTCTCTTCAGGCCAGCTATGCCTTGGACAGGAAGAGGAGCTGCTCTAGGCTCACTTGGCTTAACCAAAGGAGGAGATTTAGAGAAGTGCGGACCTAAGGTAGGGTCTGAAGAAGAGAACCATTGACTTTTGAGCATTCCTCAGGAAGTGAAGGGACCAACTTGGTGCATCTCATCTTGATTCATGGGAAGTCCTGAATGTGTGTGAGGGACTGAATACTGGTACATCCCTAGTACTCAGAACATTAGTACAGTATTTGAGAAGATGTGTTTTAGAAGGTTTCTAAGGATTTTCTCTTTTGGGGAGGTGAAACAATTTTCCCTAACTTGTATCTCCCCAAAGCAAGTATTTTGAGGATTGAATTGGAGTCATTTTTCTTACTGAAGGTCCAGTAGCACTGAACATGGTCTAAATCCAAGGGGGTACTATGATTTTTGGAAAATGCTTTTGTGAAGCTGTCATGCAGGAGATGACAAAGGAGCCTGGGATACCAAGTCCGGAGCTCTGAAGGAAAGGAGCAAAGGGGCATCTACCCAGGGCTCTAGAAAGGGCTTAAAGCAGAGGACATTGAGAAGGGTCTTGTCCAGGACCTAATGACTAAGGAAAAAAACCTCTCTCTTACTTATCTTTCCAATTTTGCCTTTTGAAATTCTGCTACATGGCATATAGTTGATTTAGGAGATTTCACCTAATAAAGATGGTTTTATTCAAAAGAAATCTTAGTTCACATCAGGAAAATGTTTTTAAGTTTTAGAATTGTTTGAGATTTTCTTGTGGTCAACCATTGAGGTCCTTGTGGTATCTGCAACCTCCCCAAAGCCAGCTTAAGAGGTAAGCCAGTGAAGGGGAGCAGGAAGCCTGCCTCACTGGCTCACTTCCAGTCTTCCCTCTGCTTCCCTAGCCATGGCGTTAACACAGCCACAGGAGCATTTGCTTTTTTTCCCACAGCTTTTGCTCCCATGGCTGTGCTAACTCAAGCCCATCTGCATCGCAGCTTGAGTACAGCACAGCCGGGGGAGCAAAAGCAAATGTAATATTCTTTCATTAAACTGTAATTTCTTGATTAAAAAACAAATGTGGGATTTTGTGAAACCTAATCTTTTTTTAAATGTGGTTTCCACTATTCAGAAACCCATATATATTATACTTAATAGGCCTGATATTCAGCATCGGTGGCTAGCGCTTGTTAAGCACAAAGTGGTTGCCGCTGAATTCTATCCCTGGATATTCAATGCCAGGGGCATGTCTGGCCACTGTCATTGGATATCTGGGTTGCTGCACAGCCCAGAAGCTCCCGTGGATAAAGATAGGCCAGTTTTTGCCACGCATATCTTTACCCACAGGTGGCTAACCGGGCAGCAGCTCAGTATTGCTGCTGCCCAGTTAGTGATGGGTGCCACCTCCATCCCACCTTGGAACACCCCAATGTTAACTGTGTAGAATCAGGGTGTATAGCAGCAGCACCTACTGTACAGATATCCTGCGGCACTAACCGTGTTAGTGCTGCTGAATATCCACCTCAGTGGCATTTACGTGGTTTACATGTTCGCAAACCATGTAAATGCCTTTGAATATCCCCCCCACCCCCAAATTTGTACATGTTCTTAATTTCAGGTTCACTTGTTTGATTTACTTGGACATCTCAGGTTGAGTGAAACTAAAAGGTTTCCATTACATGCATGTCGGTCCGATGTCTCAGTCATATTTACTGCAAAAGGCCAAATCATTTTGTTTGCCTGATTTTGTTGTTTCCAGCAAATATTGCTGAAATTCACATTTGCATATTATCCATGCAAAATAGAATAAATTTGCCTCTATATCAGATACTCAGGGCTAACCCTGGGAGAAGGGCAAAACCAAAGGCAAACCAGCTGCCCCACTGGCCTCTGTAACTTTGGTCCTGCTAGCACTCTTGATCAAGCAAGTGATATCTGATATCCCAGGGGTGGTATCGGACATCCCCTGGTAGGCAACTAATGTAAAAAATGGTAGGTCCACTCCACGTTTGTCATCTTCAAGGCATAGGAGTGTGCAGGCCAGCGGTAAAGGACTAGCTGCCAGCTCATGGGCCCCTGTGCCTTTAAGAGGGCAGATTCAGAGTCTGCAGCATCAAAGTTAGGTAGTTAGGTGAGGAAGAAGAGGGCAAGAGAAAGAAGGAGGAAGGAAAAAGGGCTGGTGGCAGTATCCTTATGCCTAAGATGATTTTTGTTCACAATCTGCCCCTGAGATTATCCCCTAGCAGATAGGACTACTGCAGTGGCATAGGGTCCTTCAAAGCATGGGGAGTGGGACAGTTGATCTGATTCCCCATTCCCGTCAGTCCTACTTAAACTAAAAATTATGTACAAAACACCTTAGGATTACACCAACACAGTGCCTCTGTCATTGTATCTAGTCCTTGTTACTTTCATGCCTGACTATTGTAGAATGAATTAAAATAAAACAGATGAGAAGAAACTTGCTTGTATTTTTTTCTCACAAATTTGGCATTTTAAATAGCTGAAGGTAATGTGTGCTGTTTCAAAGACAGTTTACTATGTATTGAAGTGGATTAACACAGCAATGATACTGCTGTATTCAGGATAAAAAATAAAGACCTTTGGGCCGATATTTAGAGCGATTCATGTGGTTGGCAGACTTGCTAACTATGCTAATCATGGCTACCAAGATATTCAGAGGTACTAACGCGGTGACACCTGTAAATGCCTTGATGCTAGCCAGCTAGCCTAGGGGCATATTGGGGTGGAGAGAAGGCAACACCTGGGGATAACTGAGCAGTGGCGATATTTAGCCGCTGCTCAGTTATCCTTAAGTGGCAACAGCTAGGAACTTTAAAGACTGGCCTAACATTTGCTGCAGAAGCTAACCAGGCAGCAACTGAATATCTGGCTGACCTGAATATCTGGGTTTAAAGTTTAGTGGCGACAGCTACCTGTTTTACAAGGGTTGCCGCTGCTGAATATCCTCCCCATTGACAATCTGTAGTGAGTGGAATAACACAACAGAAGCACCCATGTCACTTTGCTGCTGGATAAAGAAGAAGGGTAATTGTAGAAGAGAAAAGCGCATTCAATGATTTTAGCCACCTCAGAAAGTAGGAATGAATGACTTCCAAAATAAAGTTACAGCAGCTTTATATAGAGCAACATTCTAGGTATGCTATCAAGTCACTGTGTTCGGTCTTCAGCCGAGTGGCTCATTGTTGATAGAGTGGTTTTCATAGCTGCTTTATTGTATCAGTCCATCTCATTGCTGGCCTTCCTCTTTTATGGTGACCTTATTCCTTGCCAAGCATTATGTCTTTCTCCAATGATCTCTCTCTTCATATGATGTGTCAAAAGTATGAAAGTCAAAGTCTTGTCATCTAAGCTTCTAAGGAAAGCTTAGGTTTGATCTCCTCTAGTATTGACTGGTTTGTTCTTCGGGCAGTCCAGGATATGCCCAGTATTCATCGTCAGCACCATAACTCAAAGGCATCAATTTTCTTCCTGTCTATCTTTTTCACTGTCCAACTTTTGCATCCATATGACGTTATTTAAAATGCCATGGCCTGGACAAGTCAAATCTTTGTATGGAGAGAGACATCTCTGCTCTTGAGAATCTTGTCTAGGTCCTTCATAGCCATTCTACCAAGAGCAATACATCATCAAATCTCTTGACTGCTAGTCCTTTCTTTATTGATTGTTGATCCAGGTAAGTTAAAGTTGCCAACAATTTCAATTTCTTCTCAATCAATGATGAACTTATTGATTTTGCCAGTTGTCAGGAGCTTTGTCTTCTTAAAGTTAAGGTGCAGACCCATTTTAAGACTATGTTCCTTGATCTTGAGAAACAAATGTTTCAGATTGTCTTCACTTTCAGCCAGTGATGTGGTATCATCAGCATAGCAAAGGTTGTTGATGAGCTTTTCACCAATCTTCATACCTCGGTTGCCTTCATACAGTCCTGTTTCTCTGAAGATTTGTTCTGCATATGAATTGAAAAGGTAGGGGGAAAGTATGCAGCCTTATCATACACCTTTGCTGATTTTAAACCATTCTGTTTCTCCTAGTTCCGTTCAAACTGTTCGAACATTTGAGTGTGGCTGCTAGGTATGTGCATTCATTTGAAACAACATGAAAAATGTGAACATGCCATAGAATGAAAACCAATCTTTAAAAATCATAAGTATATTTAATTCATTTTTAGTTTGAATCATTTTTATTGTGCACAACAAAACATAACAAGGCATCTCTGACCCGTGGGAGCACTTATGTGGTGCCAGGGGCCAACGAACATTCAAGCACAACAAATCATCCATCCATGCATTTTCTTTTTTTCAATAATCATTCTATTCATTGCCCTCCCCTTCCCCCTCCTACTGCTTCAATACAAGATAATGCCTGACTATATATAAACAACATTCCTGCTTCCTCCAAGTCTCAGCATCAGTAGACGTTCTAAATACACATAACCAAATTACCCCGTTTTAGTCAGCTGTTTAGGTATCCCCTGATTCCCATCCCTCTCTCAACCTCCCCTCCACCTGTCCTCCCCCCTCCCCCCATATACCAACATCTGGGTTGCAGAAATATATACTTTTCAACTTGTGGGAGGCACACTCAGTGAGGCTGCGGGACAAGATTACCACCCAACACATTGATCAGGACAGATCATAAAGGGTAGAACTCCCTTCCTTGATCCCTGGCTTTCCAGATCCTAAGGCTTTCCAGTCCCAGCACTAAAACACACAATTCAGGGCCATGCTTCACCCTCTAGGCAATAACGCCTGAATATATGGCTCCCAAATCAACAAAATTCACGCATGTTGCAGAGGAGAGCTCTGTGCCGCAATATTTTCCAGTTGCATAAGCCTGTGCAGACTATTGCACCAGGTCCAGTAGGCTGGGGATTCTGGATCCAGCCACTGACTCATAATACCCCACAGGCCCAGCACGCAAGCTTTGCAGACAAATAGTTTTGCCCCCTTGCCTCTAACCCAACCCCCCCCCCCCCCCCGGGTCTCCCAACACCAGTCCCTCCACCCGGAACAGCACTTCCTGTTGCAGCACCCCAGATAGATATCCTCGAATTTTCTCCCCAAAAGACTTATTTGAGGACATGTCCAGAACTGGTGCCCCAGTGTGCTCTGTTTGGCTGAGCATTTAAAACAAGTCCACACAGTTACCAATCCTGCCACCTATACAAGCACTGGTGAGAAAAAGACCCTGGGATCACCTTACAAAGTATTTTGCGCAGCGCCACTTCAGTAGTGACTTGCGGTGTGCACCGGATGGCCTGCGTAATTGTATCTCCCATTCAGCTCATTCCAAGGTCCGCTTTCCAGTGTAATGCCAACTCCTGATGGCAGCTCTGCTATGTCAGGGCCGCCCAGGCCCTTCGCATGTGGAATATAGATACCCGTTCCCTGTTCTCTACCTCAAAAAAACACAGTGACATGATCCACAAAGGCCAGTCCCACACTCGCCCTCCCTAATGCTGTAATATTTTAATTCATATTTAAAGATTATTTTTTGATTATATATTTAAAGGAACTTATTGGTTTTGCCAGTTGTCAGGATTTTTGTCTTCTTTACGTTAAGGTACAGATCCTGATAACAGGCAAAATCAATAAGTTCATCATTGATCATGAAGAAATGGAAATAGTTGACAACTATAACCTGCTTGGATCAACTATCAATAAATAAATGACAAGCAGTCAAGAAATCTGAAGACGTATTGTTCTTGGCAGAATTGCTAGGAAGGACCTAGATAAGATTCTCAAGAATAGAGATGTCTCTTTCCATACAAAGTTTCAACTTACTCAAGCCATGTAGCTCTACATATAGCTGCATTTAGTTGCTTTGTACATAGTTCTGTCGGCGCGCCCCCGTGTGGCCAGGCGGTTGCCTAGGGCTACAGGGGAGGTGCCGATTGTCCTTTGTTGAAATTAGCCCAGTAGCATGTAGTTGTGTCCCCGAAAGGATTAGAGCCAAGTGCAAAGGTCGCAGGAATATTTCTTTATTTTTAGAAACAAGGATTTCCTAACCGGTTCAATTCTTTGACATGAATTGATTGAAGTTGACCAAAACAAAATTCAGGATACTTCTCCAAATAACAGCACACAAGCCTATTATACAGTCCTTGGCTTGATACAGCTTTTAAACTTGCTTTCTGGTAAAACTCTATTTTCAGCAGTATTCTGTTTCCTGGTCTCCAGGAGGCGCTATATAACCCTCTGTTACTTCACAGTAGGTGTAGCAAAACTTCCTGGCCCACCTAGATACTTTCACAAGCAATAGAATTCTTTTCCAATTATAACAGAAACATTCAGCACAGCTTCTTCCCAAGCAGCTTTAAACAGGACAGCTACTTTTAAAAGCACAGCTAAAAAGTAATGGGCTTTAAAATGTCCTTGCAAAAGAACTTCTGGGTTTCTTCCAGACAACACTTCCTTCAGTTCTTTTACTTATCACGAGGTAACACAGATGCATTCAGTAATCAAGACCAGCTGGGTTTCTTTCTGCTTTCAAACCCTATTTGGTTCCTTTATACTTCTTTAGCACAGATTGCACAGCTTATTTCCATGTCTGAGACATTGTCTAAATCCACAGTGTCTCCCAAGTCCATATCCTCCACACTAGACTCTTCTTGGTCACTGTTTCCCCTGGTATCTTCCTGAGAAGCCTCACTAGCTTGCACAGCCTTTAGGAGCTTCTCCCAGGTACCCTTAACAGTGTGTGAGCTTGTGGGGGAAGGGCAGGAAAACCCCTCTTTGTCTAATAAGCCTTTCAAACGTTGTAAAGGGCTCACCTTATTAGTGCTGCTTTTCCTCCTTGTAGATTCCTTACTAGGAGAAGAGTTGAGCCATGAACTCTTGGAGAATATTTCCTCCTCTGAGGACTCCTCCCCTGAGCTTTCCACTGGCCTTGTCAGCTCTTTGCTCCTGGTTCTCAATTGCTTCTGTGCAAGGGGTTTCCATGGGTTTCTTGTCCTTCCTTCCTGGAACCCTCGTGTCCTCAGTGTCTGTGTCCTCTCTCTCTCATACGGGTCCTCCTTCTCTCTCCCCTTCTCTTTCAGTTCTCCTGTATGAGGGCAGCTTCCGTTCCTAAATGTTTGGGGCTGTCCTATCCCTTTTGACTCCTCCCCCAAACCACTCCCTTCTCCTCCCTCTATCTCCATGGGAACAGGGCGTGTGCTTAGGTCTGCACTTCTCTGTGAGAAATCTTTACCTTTAGTGTTGGTGTTAACCCTTTCAGTGCCTGCAGTTTTATGGGTAAAAGAAAAAAAAGGCAGTTTTCCCTTTTTTTTTCTGCCCTCAGCGGCTGCTTCTCCACCACAGTTCTCACGTTCTCTGTTTCACTGTTCATGAAACCTGTTTAATGTATACCAAGTTTATTGTCCTGTTCATTGTAAGCACAGATCAATTATTTGAGACGTGTAGTTTTTATGTTCATTGTAAACCGCACTGATGATGAATAGCACGGTATAAAAGAAACTGTAAATAAATAAATAAATAAATAAATAAATTTTCAATGTCAAAAAAACACTCCAACATAACAAGACTGGTATAAAACAACAAACAAGAGAGAGGGAATCACTTCTTCATAACACACAGTCTCTCTATAACCTGATACCAGTCTATAAGTGGGTCTCAGAACTCTTGGGATATAATATGAATTACATCAATCTCTGTAAGTCAATTGCCCCTTTGCATCAATGACCACCCTTATGGCAAATCTATACAGGTGTACAGTGTACAGAACGAACGTAACAGCGAACTTAGCTTCAACACTTCGCTTCAACACTGCTTCGGTCTGTCACAGTCAATCTGATTGCAGGAGCTGGGAAAGAATCAGGACCATCCTAGTGCAGTAAGTAGGACAAAACAGGGAAAGGAGGAGGCAGGGGAAATGTATGTGGTGGGACAAGAACACTGCAAAGAGCCATGAAGTGGCTGCAAAGTAAAAGGGCAAAAAGGAGCAGGGGTAAGCTGGACCCACCACACAACCAAAAGACAGTAAACACACACAACAGGGCCCACACAGGAAACAGGCAAACAAACATAATGGCCAAGAGGAAAGCAAGGTGGAAAAAATGCAGAATGGAGAAAAGAGAAAGCACATATAGAAAGGAAATATGAACACAGTGAAAAAAAACTACTGTGTGTAACAGTGCAGCAACATGGCCCAATACCATCAGCCAAAACACAGCACAGTGGAAACATAGATACATGATGCTAGTACCCCCCCACTACCAACCACCACATCAGTCCCCTGAGAGAACCCTGTGTTTACCTCATACTCCATGAAGTCTTATACTGTCCACAACAGCACCACCGCCAATGGGAAACTGCCCCATGAAGCCACCACTGTGTCCACAAAGAAACATCCCTGCATATGACACCTGAGTATAACCCCTACCACCTCCATCCAATGACACTGTGCAGCACAGCACGCTCAAGCCCAAAAAGGTCTTCTCCAGAGCATAAATCATACAAATTCTGCAAGGCGCACCACTCTACCATTCCCATAGCACATCAGGTAAACACTGGATATGGAAGGAGAAAAGAGCCTTAGAATCCAAGGAGGTAGAGGCAATGGTAAAAGTGAACTACAAACTAGGCCAAATCCTCCTCACATCAACGGCTCTAACATATGCCTACCAATCACCTGTTTGATATGATTCCATTTTTTTAAACTTGTGATTCCAAATCAAAAATATCAGTAGTAACTGCTCACTGCAAATTCTCAGAGCATAAAACATGCTAGAAATACAAAAAAAAAAGGAACACCAATCTTCCCAAGCAACTGCCTTCTACAGGCTCTCAATCACCGCTGAAAATCCTGCCACTGGGCCATCCACTGTTGCCTGCCCATCTGACCAGCCCTGGTAGGAGCAGCAGACACGATCATGGTCATGTCCCACCCCAAAGTGAGTACAGAGATACCACGCCACATATGTGATAGTGTCCATCTGGACAGCGGTAGCCGAAATGCCTGCACAGCAACCATAAAACAGGATATGTCAGCTGCCAGGTCTGACACCAGCATGCAAAGCCCACGGTGTGCAGCACAGGGACACTCAGTGTGTGGAGGAGGGGCGAGCATGGGGGGAAGGGGCGGGAGGGGGCAGGGGGTAGAGGGAAGGAATGGGAGGGGGCAGGGGGCGGCAGAGCAGGCATCAGCAGAGGGACCCTTGGGGCTCATTGCAGATCACCTACATGGGATCAGAGGCGACCTCCAGGCCCTCGCATTGGCCGTGGAGTGGCTGATGGAGGCGCTCCTGTCCCCACATAGGTCATCTCACTGAGGCCCCATGGGATGTCACAGGACCAAGATGTCCATTGCTAAGGGGACATTGTTCATATCCTAATGTTTACAATATTACAAATAAAACATGTTAATTTGAAACACTATGTCCGTGTGTATATCCATATAGGGGGTCAGTCTGAAGCCTGAATAGTGGGGATGGAGGGTCCCATGTGGACATCCATCCTTGCCAACTGGCCACCTCTATGACCCCGATGAACCTCTCGATATGTACATGGTGGCTGTACTGAGAGGCTAGCCAGGGGTGGGAAAGGGGCGGGATGGTGGTGGAGAAAGGGGGGCAGTGGATGGTCTGTGGCCCTGGACATACAGGGCTGATATGTATGTTGGCCCAGGTCACCTGGGGCCGGAGAACATGTAGTGGCAGATGTGGGGGGGGGGGGGGGAAGGAGTGGGTGGTGACTGCCTGCAGTGGCTAGAATGACTCACAGAATGGTGAACCAAGATGTGTACACATGCAGGTCCAGTCCATGCCATGAATAGTGGGGATGGACACCCCATTAGGATGTCCATCCCCGCTATCCATACCCCCTCCTGATCCAGTCTAATGTCCCCACACATTGTATAGGGAAGATAGACAGGGGCAGGAGAGGGGCGGATTGGGAGTGGCATTAAGGTGGGCGGTGGGTGTTTGCTGGTCCCAGACATACAGGGTTGAGTCCAGTGCTGGCTCTGTATGTCCGGGGCTAATGGTGTAGATGGGGAATGTCTTCTACTACTGAGGTGGAGTAAGTTCCCCGATGCGGCAGTGGACCACAGACCTGGGGCTGTAAAGTTATGGGTGGGGGCAGAGAGCCTCCCCCACAGCCTGCCCCCAGCCTAGGGAGACTGGATCAGGGGTCGGGCTGTGGGGAAGGCAGTAGAGGAGATGGCATCTGGGGATCGTGGCTGTACAATGGAGCAGTGGTGTCATGGCAACCTGTCGCGATGGCGCCTCAGCTCCATTTAACAGGCCAGGCCGAGGTAGCTGGGTAAGGCCTGTATGTGCAGGCTGGGCTGAATTGCAGACATGGCCTGCATGTACAGGCCTGATTACGATCCCATTTCTGCAGAGCTAGGCATACCCAGTGGGATCAGATTTGCGACTCCCTCTGTGCGCCCAGTTCTGACTGGGCACACAGAGGGCCAGGATGTCCTTGATGGACACAGGCTCAAGGGGCCTGCCTGCTGACGCCCAGCTCTGCCTCCCACCTCCCAGTTCTGCCAGTACAGGCAGCTTACCTAACACAAAGTGTGTCTCCATGAGGGATCTCTGAGTTGCCACTGCACGTCGGTGTGAGGTAGCATACGATGGCTGGGGGCCAACATCTCAACCTCCTCACCATCAGAATCACTGACCACTGAATCTGGCGTGGGCTGCTTCCGATACAGGGTGTAATTATGCAGCATGCCAGGTATATCCTGCATACCTTTGCTGGGGCATAGAGCAGTTACCTCCAGACTGGTCAAGGCAGTGAAAGCAGCTCTTGAGTAGGTCAAATGTCTACTCTATGATGGATCATGTCAGCTGGTGGGACCAGTTGTATCTCACCTCTGCTGGGGCATGTGGGTTGACAAGGGGAGGTCATGAGCCACTCCCGCAGCAGGTAGCCCCTGTCACCTGCATAGAGGTACAATGGCAGAAATGTCAACAAGTAGTGCCATGGCCAGTTATGCTGGTGTCATCATACCCATGCACCAGGTGCCACTCCACCAGGCCCAACATGAATGTGTGCCTCACCTGTGCCATGTGGTACCCAACCACCCATGCCTGGGGCCAGCAAGCCATCCCTGACCCCTGTGCATCCCCAGCTGTGGTGCATCCCTAGCCCCTACCAAGTCCAAGATGTGATTGTAGCTGCCCCCCCCCTACCATGCAATGGTAGGGGTGCCTATGGCCCCACTACCATATCTGGACAACCCACAATCATGGTGTGACCCCTCCATTGGCATGCCTGCCTGCAGGCACATAACTGACTATGCCCCTCTGCCTCTGGGGGTATGCATGCATGTGCTACTCACCAAGCAGCCAGCCACCAGTGATGGTGGCATCCTCGAAGTCAGCATGTATTCCTGATTGTCCCAGGATGTAGGAATCATGCCACAACATCCAGGAGCTTCATCTGGGCATTGCAGATGACCTGTGTGTTCATAGAATGGTACGCCTTCTGGTTCCTGAAGGCTACCTCATGCAGGCACAGTGGGCGGAGGGCCACATGGGTACAGTCGATGACTCCAAGGACAGATGGGAACCCAGCAACCTCGCTGAATGCCCCCACAGGGTCTGCTGCTGCTGCTGTGGGGTGCGTGGGAAGGAGATGTAATCGGTAGCACATCCCTTGAAGCCATCAAGGAATTGGGTGATGCTGCATGACACTGTCGCCTGGCTCATGCCCGATGCCGTTCCCACCACAGACTGGAATGTGCCAGTCCCCAGGAATGCCAGAGCTGCCAGCACCTTCACATGGACGGGCACTGTGTCCTGTCTGTGTGCTTGTGCAGCGAGCTGTGGTCCCAGCTCCTGACACAGATCATGTATTGCCTCATGGTCGAATGTGTACCAGGTTCAGCACAGCTTGTCACCGTGGTCAAGGCAATGGGAACGGGGCTTGGGGACCCTAGCATATGGGCGGTGGCATGCGGTGCACTGGCGCTCATGGTCAGTGAGCACAAGAAGGGAAGTGGCAATCACAGCTCTGGTCCTGTCCTGTTTAATCCTCTGACACCTGGCTACTGCCCTTGGAACCTGTGGGGGGATAGAACAGGTCAATAAACAGTCTAGGCCCTGGAGGAGTGCCACCACCTGTCCCCCCTGTCCCCCCTGTGGGTGGCAGGGGGGCAGGTGATGCACCATACCACTGGTCCTGCATCCTCCCACTGCACACATGCTATCAGGGCACCCAGTGCCCTGCATGGTTGCATACCTACCTGTGGACATGCCCATTAAGAGTGGGTGCACCCTCATGTGTGCACTGCTAGGGTGTCATTTGCTCCACACCTGCAGCAAGGTGTTCAGGAATCAGTGACAGCACACCTACAGGCATCACCTGTGGGGGCCAAACATGCGTACCCCCTGTACAGTGACCACAGTATGTGGCTGGGGATGTAGGGCTAGGGCAGGACTGCCATGCCTAAATGCAAGCCAGTGAGTCCCTGCCCCCGACAGTGACATGCCCACACCTGCCTGCCCTGTGGTGGGTGCTTGTGCAGAGCACCTGGCCTCTGCACCTAGGTCCATGCATACCACTGTCTCCCACAGGGCCATAGGTACCACAGACATGCATGTAGGGCACAGGCCCCAGCACACATACCATCGCAGTTGAATTAGACACCCTTTGTACCTACCGTGTCAGTGGCAGTGTTGCTGTAGAGGCGGATATGTTGCACAAAATAAGCTCCCACGATGTCCAAGACATTGCATACAGGAAAAGAAATACGTGTGGAGTCATAGCCGGATTTATACGTACAACGTGGAAGCTGAACATTTGCATGCGCCTAGTCACATGTGTGTACGCTATTCCGTAGAGTTGGATGTATATATTGTTATGCGTCTAGCCACTATAAAACATGTAACTCCGAGGTGGACATGCCTCCAGGAACTCCAGACTATTGCGTGCATCAGAGACGTGTGTACAGATTCTGACATATGAATATGGCTCCAAAGGATTCTTCAAGGAAGAGGAAATTTATTGGGGGGGAGCAGGTTATCTTCATTGAGGAGGTGCTCAAAACCTAAAGCGTCCTCAGGGGCACCGAGGAGGCACATGTGGGGGCTAATGAGAGGCAGCGCAGATGACTGGCCATCTGCCGGAAACTCAATTCCATAACAACTGTGATATTGGAGATATAAAAAGGAAGAGGCGGCAGGTGCAGCACGAGGCCTGCGGGAAGGCATGAGCTGTGGGCCCAGATGGTGTGGCTTACAGAGTTGGAAGAGCGTGTCCTTGCTACAGTGGATGTTGCCACATTGGAGGGATGCGGGGAAGTAGACACCTCTCAGTGCCCACAGGTCCAAGGTACGTGTCTGTGCTGACATTTGCATGCTGCATGTCCCCGCCCCATGCTTGCACCCATGGTGTGGGGACCCATTGAACCACCCACTTCCCCTCTAACACATGCCCCCACTGGTTTGGGGGTTGGGCACGCATGCCCCTGTTGTACCACTGGCTCCACTGTTTATTTATTTATTTATTTATTTAGCATACATTTGTATACCGCTACTTCCAGCGATCAGCAGCGGTTTTGATTACAGATTGGAAATTGTCAAATCATGACAGGAAATTTTTGAGGTATAAACACATTGATTAGACAGGAAAGCACAGCACACAGAGAACTATTTTTACAGGGAACATGGGCTATGGAGGGTTAAGTGGCTTGCCCAAGACCACAAGGAGCACCTGTGGGACTAGAAACCCCAGTCCTTCCGGCCCAAGGTTGCTGTCCTCTAGTGGGATTTGAACCCCCGACCTTCTGGCCCGAAGTACCTTGCCCCAACCACTAGGCCACTCCTCCACTCCACTGTTGCACCATTGGGTGACTCTGTGGTGGCAGGACCTCCCTGGTCTGTCTTGCACTCTCCCAGCTGCCCCATGGTGTTCCTGTGGTTGTAGTTCACTGGTGCAGCCCATGAGGGGGTGGGAGTGGGTTGCTGCCTGCAGGGGTCCTCATTAAGCTCGCCATCCTTGCCTCTCTCAGCAGGTGCCATCACAGATGCTAGACCAAGTGCTGGACCCCTCCCACGCCTCACTACTGGCAGCTCCACCACTGCCACCATCAGTGGACAGAGCTCCAGGGCCACCATAGGGGGCTGTGGAACAACCAGCAGTCCCAGAGGATGGGGGAGCAGAGCTGGCCACCACCACAGAGCCAGAGGGCACCAGCTCTGCAGACACAGAGGACCAGCTGGCCCCATCACTGTCACCCGAGCACAAACCCCAGTCTGATGGCAGCGGTCGCCATGGGTGGTACCCTCGACACTCCTATGCCCAGCTGGTCAAAAGTGCCCAGCACCTACTTGACCAGAAGGGGGCCCGGAAAGCACTGGCAGAGGAGAAACCAGCTCCTCCAGCATTCTATGCAGCTCCAGGAATGGCAGCTGGCCCTCCAGGAGCGGCAGTGGGCAGTTCAGGAGTGGCGGTTGGCAGTCCAGGAGCGGCAGTTTGAGGTCCAGGAGGCACAGCTGGTGGCTACCAACTGTTTAAATGCCTCTGTGACCCACCTCAGGGCTTCCCTTGATATACTGGCTGCCCAGCTGGCTGGGCCGCAGGGCATGCCTCCAACACCAACTGCTGCTACTGTGGTTCCTGCCACAGCTGCTGTGCCTCACCCCTCTGCCACAACATCTGCCTGCAATGTGTCCACATGTGCCACTGTGTGGGCCGCAGCTCTGTTGGGGTCCAGCAGCATCAGGCAGTCCTGCATCCTGTGCCCTGTGCCCTAGTGTGTGGGGTCCCTGCTGGTCTTCCCACCCTTCGATGAGGTGCGTGGGGAGACCAGTGGGGAGAGCAGCAGCAGCAGCCTGGTCTCAGGGGGTGTGCCATTGTCCATGCCACCTGATGGCCAACCATTGAGGCCCAATGGTGGTGCCTCTGGGAAGTTGAGGGGTTGGGGTGGGTCAAGGTACATGGGGGGCAGTGGTAGGTGTGGATACAGTTAGCTGTCCCTGGAGTGGGGGGTTGGGGGGTATGGGCTGTGATGGTGGGGTGGGGCTGGCATGGTGGGGTGGGCGTGTAGGGTTGGGGTGGGGCATTCTTTTCTGGCTTTTGGGGGGTGCACCTCGGTGTGTGGGTTGGATGTGGTTGGGCACTCTGTATTGTTCCTATTGTATATAATAACTGTTAATTCACACACCCGCTGGTCTCTGTGCTTCCCTTTGCCTCCATCACTGTGGGCATATGTATCTTTTGGTCCAGTTTCCCTGGCACTGCCTGTTGTTTCTCATGCACCTTATACATGCCCCTCCTTTGTGCATCATGGTATGTACATCTGCATCCTGTGCACCCTGCTATGGCAGGCACACAGGTAGTATCACTGTTACACCTCTTGTTGGGATGTGGTGGGGCACAGAGCTGTATAATATGTCCAACTGTATGACGTGATGTTTCTTTCCCTTCTTTTGATCCCTCTGTTTCTAGCTACCATTAGACTCCTATTGCTTCCACATGGTTCCATTTGTTTTCCTTCAGTCTGCATACTGAACATAAGGGCATAGGCATTTCCGTATTGATTCAGATCAAAGGTCCATCTAGCCTATTTTTATTCCAGAAGTGGCCAATCTGGATCACAATTACAGAGTAGCATCCCCAAAACATAGCAACATGTTACATTGCTTACCCCCAGGGTAAGTAGTGTTTTTTTTCTCCATGTCTACTTTATGTACTTTTCCATCAGGAACTTTTCCAAATCCTTTTATAACCCAGTTATGCTACCTGCTTTATTTAAACATAGATGTCCTTCTGTGTTATTACAATACAATGCTACTTTAACAGTTATACCTGTTATTCCACGTTTTAGCAGGTCTAACGTAGACGTCCACATACAAACAGTTGAATGTACATGTATCCGACCAGAATACGGTCTGGACGTTTTTGTGGCAAGACATGCCCAGACTCCTCCCCTTCACACCCATGTTCTGCCCCCTCCTGCCCACATCCAGAACTACACATACATCTCATTTTATGTGTACAGCTGCTTGTTGTCGGAACCGCATCTAGTCGCCCACGTACCGCACGCGTCCACAGTGCACATGCAAACGGCTTATTCGTGGTTCAGAATGACCCTGCTATTGAAGTGCTCAGTAGACGTCTATTGAAGACTAGTGCACCTACAGTACACACTACTAATGAAAGTACTCAGAAACATAAATTTAAAAACAAAACAATACAACCTCCAAATGGCATGGGAAAGTAAACAAATTGAAATATTTTAACCTGCTCACCTCCAGTTCCTGTGTTAGATCATGTAGGTAAATGATTCAAATTCAAATAATTTGAAAGGCATGACAATTTTACAATTTGGTAGTTAGGCAGGAAAAACAGTAATTTACAAAGTAGTAGTAACAAAAGCAAAATTAAATTTCAGTGTACAGAGGACAATAGCAAGAGCAATTCCTATAAATAGCATCAGACAAAATGGACTCATTCCTCAATAAACTGGTTGGTCTGTAAGGTGTCACCTGTTTCTATTATTCTGCATTATATTAATATAGGATTTGCATTAATGAATGTGAAAAATGAAGTACCAATATTCTGTTGCTATGAAGAGTATGGTAAGAACACTGGAACCTAAAAGGGCATCATATTAAACTGTTTTAAGAGCGGTTTTAAAAAGACAGATTATAAATATTATGTATCACTGATGTAATGTACCAGTTTTGGCTCACTTGAGGCTTTAAAGGCACTCCTCTGATTTCAGAGCTATCTTTCTGAAACCATTTTCACTTCACAGTTAAATTAAGGATTTTATCTCCCCTTCCCAATTATTTCTTTTGTTGATCAGCAGGATGCAAATATTTAATTAGTCTAGGGGCTTTTATCGTCTCCAACGGACTAACTCTAACCACAGCACTAAACCTAAATCCTAAATTAATTGCAACCTGGCTGACCCTTCCCTTGCAGCATATGTGCAATCTAGAAATCTTGGTCAAAAATCGCCACAGTAAAACAGCAGAGGGTGGGCCTCCCCACATGGGAAAATGCTGTACTACAAAGCAAATGGGGGAGTTCAAGGCAGTACTTAGACCAAATAGCATCTGGCAAACTATGATAGCTGGAAATCAATAAAACATAGGAGGTGGGTGGAATTTTATGCCCCTGTGTCTAAGAAAATAGCTTCCTGACTATTCAGAAACAAGCCAACGAGCCTCCATCAAGAATCTGGCCCCATGATCATTCTATGAATTTGCAGCCTGTATGTAGCTTTGTATTGAACATGCTTTGGGAAACAATCATCAGTTTTTCTGTTTAATGCATATTCAAACAATTTTATCTAGTTAGCAGACCTGATAATTGACTAAAACCCAGTGATCCCGATATTCTGCGGTACTAACAGATAATGTCACTTAATAATGTGACAGACTGCACAAAAGATGCTCAATTGTATCCAGAGTGATCTGTGGGTGGATTGGGAGCAGTACCAGTCAGTGGCGATATTCAGCTACTAACTAGACAACTAAACTGGTTGCAACTACTACTATTAATCACTTATATAATGCTACAAGGCTTATACAGTGCTGTACATATACATGTAGAAAGATGGTCCCTGCTCAACAGAGCTTACAATCTAAACAAGACAGACAATACAATAGGGGAACAAATAGGAAAGGGTGAGGAGACCAACCCGCAACCCGCGTCCCAACATCGGGCCCATTGTCAATGCTGTGGATTGCAACACCATGGCACCGACAATATTGTGGAGGGGGGAGGCCTGATCATGGCTGTTGAGTGGAGCATGGTAGCAATTGGTGACTGCTACAGTCCCCCCCTTGGATTTATCATGGGACTCCCCGGTACCTGTATAAGTAGACACTGTGGGATTTTTCCCCCGATACCTGCTGCAGTAAATCCAGAACCACTGTGGTATCTGCAGGTTCTAACCTGGGAATGCCCTCTGCAGACACTATGGGGATTTTGGACTTACCATGTGGTTTTGGCAGCCAATGCTCTGTGGTTTAGTAGAGAGGCCCCTATATCTGTAGCTGTTTCTGGGCACAAATAGGAATTGGAAAAGTACTCATTACAACAGTAGGGAGAAGAGGGGCATGCCCTCTGACTCTGTCAATAATTGTTGCCCCTTCAAAAAAGCATACGAGTAAATACAGAGGCTGTTTTGTGAGCTGCTGCATCTCAGGCTGTGATGTCTATGTGGTGGCAGATACACATGCACATTCTGAGATGCCATCGCAGACACATCTACAATATGTTGGCAGTTTCATAGATGTATATATTTCACACATGCAAGTTTCTAAGATCGCTTGTTGCCCTGCGCCTGTCTGAGGGTTGTTGCTGCATGTTCCCATTTCCCTGTAAGGTGGCAAAGACATGTATCTTTTGGGGCAGAGAGAGGTCGATTTTAGAATGCACTCACCTATGCCCACCTAGTCTGCTGCCTCTGCCACAGAATTTCAGACATTTTGACTTGGGCGTCCAAATGGCACCTCAGCGGCCTTTCTAAAATGCCTCTTTTAAGTGATACCCAAGTGCACTCCTTATCCATACACAAATATGTAAATATATAAGCAAGGAAAAAAATATATGTATATGGGACCTCAGTAAGAGCACACTGTGGATCATACATTTCGCTGCTAGTTGTAAATCAGTCAATCATCAGTTCCTCAATTTTATTTTGAATACCAAAACAATTTTAAATTCAAAATTTTTAATAATTTTATATAAAAGATATTTTACATCATCAACAAAAGTGATAACAAAACAGCACACAGCAGTACTTATCTTTTTTGCTCTCAGACCTGGCATTTATTTATTTAAAAGTATTTCTATCCCGCCTTCTCCTTCAATCAAGGCGGTCTCACAGCAAACAATCATAAGTGTGGCTAAGTGGTGCAGGTTGTGTGTTTGTGGAGGTGTATATCAGATTCTTGTGAGCTATTTACATTAAGTGCTATTATACATTGTTATGTACAAGGGTTAGGGGCGGGGGTTGGTCTTTTGTTCTTGGTTGGTGAGTAGATCATGTGACATGTCCGTAGTGTTCAGTGAATAATGTTGTCTTAAGTTGCTTCCGAATGTCCTTGAGGTCATCTGTTAGTCTTAGATCATCTGGGAGGGAGCTCCAGATTGCTGGTGCAGCCAGTGAAAGGGCCCATTCTGCAGTGTCCTAGCGGACCTTGGTGAGGTCTTTTGGGGTGTTTACACGATTTGAAGTGGCTCTCCTCCTTGGTCATGTGCTTCTGTCAGGTTGTATGAGTGTTTGTAGGCTGAGGGCAGATGCTTGTTGTTTGATCATGAAGATGTTTATGACTGTTTTATATTTGATGTGTGAGTTGATTGGGAGCCAGTGTAGATCTTTCAGTATGGGTGTGATGTGTTCTTGTCTTGTTGTGCCTGATATTATGCGGGCCGCTGTGTTTTGTGCCAGCTGCAGCAGTCTGAGTGTTTGTTTTGATAGGACAAGGTAGATCGGGTTGCAGAAGTCTAGTAGTGGGGTTATTAGTGCCTGGCAGACTGTACAGAAATGTTCTGGGTCGAGGAGATGCTTAAGGCGTCGGATAAGTCTCATCTTGTGGTATGCGCTTTTGGTGGTTCTGCTTATGTGTGCATGTAAATTCAGTTCCTTGTCCAGGGTTACTCCGAGGTACTTTACTTCCGGTTTCATGGGTATTGTTGTGTCTTTTATCTTGATGTAGGGTGGAGGGACGAATTCAGTGTTTCGAATAATGATTAGTGCCTCAGTCTTGCTATAGTTTATGGTGAGGTTGTTGTTTTGAAGCCAGCTGGTCATGTGTATGAGACAGTTTGTATACAAATATTACGCAGCAGGCTGCACTTCATCTACGGAGACTACAACTGCAAAATGCAATGTGTGCCTTCGAGTCAGTCCTGACTCCTGGCGACCCAGAAGCTCCTGGGTTTTCTTGGCAATGTCACCGGAAGTAGATTGCCAGGCCTTTCTTCCGAGGCAGTGGAGGGTTAAGTGACTTGCCCAAGGCCACAAGGAGTGCTAGTGGGATTTGAACTACTTCAGATAAACGGCCTGCTCTGGTGCAAGTGCCCACATCTTTTTTTTTGTTTCTTTAGCTGAATTAGCTTTCTATAAAAATGTTTTACCTTGTGACAATTAACTGTTAGAAATTCAGGGGACAGCTACACTATAGGAGCAGTCATGGCTCCCAGAATAGCAAACTTGTAAGTCACGGAATTCAAAGAGACTTTCTAATATACGTCAGTGGGGTTTCAATGTATAGTAATTTGGCATTGATTTATTAATGACATTTGTTTTGTGGTCAGCATCAATGAAAGAATTACTTTTATTTGAACAATGGATCAACAGCTGTGATTCACAACTGAAATTTACTCCAAAATGATTTGGAGCCTGCGTCAGAAGACTTATGAGGAGAGACCTGAAGACCTAAATATGTACACTCTGGAGGAGAGGAGGGACAGCGGAGATTTGCATCAAATGTTTAAATACTTAGGGGTATGTTTACTAAACTGTGGTAATGTCATTCACGTTAGGTTCCGCGGTAAAGGTACAGATGGCCATATAAAGGCATGGGTGGTGAATCGTTACAGCAAGCCGTATCAGCTAACGCATGTTACAAACTAACGCGCGCTACAAGGCGCCTCATAAGGCACCTTACAAGGCACCTTATAAGGCACCTTACAAGGCACATTACAAGGTGCCTTGTAAGGAGCCTTGTTAGGTGCCTTGTAAGGTGCCGTATAAGTAAGGTGCCTTGTTAGGTGCCCTATAAGGTGCCTTGTTAGGTGCCAAATAAGGTGCCTTGTAAGGGCTCCTTAGGCTATGCACTGTATTAGGCACCCCTGGACAGGGCACCTTAGAGGGCACCCTGGGTTACAGAATCATAGGTTACTGTGGCCTAACAAGGTTATGGTGCCCTAGGTTAGTGTGGCCTAAGGGCTGCAAGTTGCTGCAAGATGACATGCATGAACTGTGAGGAACAGAGACAAATGTAGCCCTAACACTAGATAGAGCACTCAGGAAAGGCAATGAACAGGTGAGTGAAGGAGGGAGAGCTGGGAGCCGCTGGACCTGCCATATCTGTGGGCATCCCATAAGGCTGCCAGTACTGATGACAAACATGGTGGGGGCAACTGTACCACAGCACAGGGTGTTGGCAATGTAAAGTACTGGAAAGACAGTTGGTGGCAGACGATGGGAATACGTGTCCCTCAGTGAAGGCGGAGGTGGCAGGATAGTTACAATGATGGGTGGACAGAGGAGTGGTGGTGCCATGCAGATCAGGCACAGGCGAAGCAAGCATGAAGAGGCGCAATGCAGGAAAGGGTAGCAGTGCATGACATGAGGTGACAGCCTGCACAGGCAGACAGGGCTCTACACAGCTGACAGATGCAGATAGACGGACCGAGGGAATATTGACAATTGTTGCAAGGATATTATGGGTTGGCAGCACAAATCTGCAAATATATGACAGTTACAGGCATGCACACTATTTGAGTAGGACAGGCATGAGAGGAGGGAACAATGAGGAATTGAACCCATGAACACTTCCAAGAATGGCATTGTATTAACTAGTAGTCTATACCTCCGTGGTGTATGTCACAGCAATGGCTGGGTACAGAAGGTCACCGCACAAACTGTCTGCTCTGAGTGCCAGGATAGGGTAACCCCACCAGTACCCATGATGCAATGCACATGCTGAATAGCTGTCTACAGCTGATCAGCAAATGGGGTCTGTACCTCTCCGGTACCTCAGCTTGGAAAGATGAACTGACAGTGCGTGATACTGGCACAGAGTAGCTACAGACCATGCCATTGTGCAGGTTCTGTGTTCTCCCTGAGGGATAGGATGGGTGCCCAGCACTAGGTTCGCAGTACATGTGGTGCTAGAGATAGGCCCTGCTGTACATCCCCATCACTGCCAGTGTGTGACAGATGTACCTTGCAGTGCAGCTGAAGGTAATTCGGTGTCCATCTGTATCCTGCAGTCACATGTGGCCCTCTGGGACCAGACAACACCCAGATTAGTGTGTACCCTGTGTTAGGGTGTGGCTGACAAGGGCACCTGTTATCGGGGCAGAGAGGTTTCCAAACTTGCATGAGGTTTGTGTAGCAGTGCCTTGATAGTTCAAAGTGGTATACACTACATACCCCAAAGGGCTCACATCGCCCTTTTTGTAGGTAAGGAACAGGTGCCCCAGACCCTGTGAAGCAACCTCCATCCTGCTGGTATGCGACAGTCCTCCAGGGTTGGTGGGCTAGAGCCATACCTGTGGCTGGGGCAGTGGCAGACCAGCAGCAATGATGGGGTTAGCTCTGGAAAACCTCAACTGTCTCACACCACTGTCTGCCAGTCACCAGCAGAGAGCACCATATAAGTGTTCCGACAATGCACAGTCTAACTGCAGACAGTCCACTAGCCAGTCTATAGTGTATGCTCACAGAAGAACTATGTGCACCAAGCAGGCATCTCAGTGATTGTGGCCCCAGCACTAGGAACACAACAGGATCACTGGAGGCAGATAACATAGAGCGCAATGTGGGAACCTAGACATGCCATGGTCACTGCTCGGTCAGACTGAGTGCCCTCCCAGCATGCCATGCTGTGGCCACCCTGTCCATGCAGATGGTGGTCGGACACTACAGTGTCCCAGCCATTGCCCCACACCCTGAGAAGATGCATCCTGGCCAATCCGCCCTGTCCGGGCCATACCCACAACACTTTGCTCCTCATTATGCACATATTCAGGCTAACGCTGGTAACAGTGGGACATTATAGGCCCGGTGAGGTGTGAGCAGCCACAAAACAATGGATAGACATACACACATACTCCTATTGCAGCATTGTGCAAAGATAGGGGTGGTTGGCAACCCTGTCTGCCACACTGGTCCTGATCACAGTGCCGACATTGCTAAACTGTGCAGGAGGTAGTAGTAGTGCCCTGGTGATAACTGCAGCTCAATGCTGGGGCCAACAGCCTGACTCTCCATGCATCTTTGGATTGTGGAGCCTGTGTGAGTGGATGTTTGTACCTCTGTTCGCCGCTGCTTTGGGCTTTCCACATGTTGCTGTTGTATCTGCATTGTAGGGTAAAACATAGGGACATGCTCTGCAGGAACCACAGCTGGGGCTTGAACCTGTGACCCTCTGCTTCTGGACACACTTACTGGGTGTACTGCACCACACTGTTGCCACAGATGCATGGTGGTCCCTGGGGCTACCTGTACCTTTCCTCAGCCAGACCTTCTTTGTTGCACTGCACACCACGTTCTGGTACAGGGCATGGCCTAGGTCCACTGCAGGCAGGTGCTACTGCCCCCTCCAGCACGGGCACCCCCCCTGCCATGCTGACATGGCCATATGCTGTCAGTGCTGGTAGTGCGCAGTCCCAGGCCATCCACTGTATGGGTAGGTGGTCACCTAGGGAGCGGAGTCTGGGTCACGGGGCATACATGAGCATCCTCACATCCCCCCCCCCCCCGATCACCGCCTACCAATAGTCTGTTCTTTCTGCTTGGGGGAGGATTGGCTGGGGGTATGTCAGGTCAGTGCTCTGGCAACTGTTAGCTTGGGTGGACCAGGTAGATGTAGGTGGATTGTGTTTGGACTTTGTCAGCTGCTGTCATGATGATTTCCGGTTTCTATGTTCCTATGTGCCACCTAGGCGCCCACCTAGTCCACCCTGTGCCCCTGCTGCCCCCGCTACATGTCCTGTTGCAGCCTCCTATGCCCCACTTACACCATCGCCATAGTGGCCTTTCATACTTGGGCACTATGCTGGTGCTGGACATGGAGTACTACTATCACTTTTCTTGGGCTCCCTGTCTATGCTATACATTGCTGACATTTAAATGGTTTCTCTCTCCTGCAAATGTGCATCTAATGGCAGGTTTTCATTCGTGGTAGGATTCAGCCCTTCAGTTCAGCACGTTAGTGTGCAGGGAGCCTCTCCCCACCCACTCCCCGCCCATTGACCCCTTTCCCCCGCCCTCTGCGGTGTTTACCGCGGCCGGGGACGTTAACGATCGTTAAGTAACGTTAATGTGCGTTAACATTACATACTGCGCTTTAACGTTACCTAACGAGCATTAATGTTACATAACGCGCGGTCTGTAATGTTACTGCAGTTTAGCAAACATACCCCTTAGAGTGTTAATGAACAAACAAACCTCTTCCAAAGACAGGGAAGCTGTAAAACTAGAGGACATAACATGAAGCTGCAAGGGGGTAAACTGAAAGGCAACGTCAGGAAATACTTTTTCACTGAAAGGGTGGTAGATGCTTGGAATGCCCTCCTGATGGAAGTGGTAGGGGCAAATATAGTGACAGAATTCAAAATGGCATGGGACAGACACAGTAGATCCCTTTATAGCAACAGGGTAAAATCAAAATAAACATAACTATATCTTATATCTCCACAATTAGGGGTGACCTACACGAAGTGGTGGGTAAACCCCTAAACAAAGGCATGGGGAGGGGTGACCTGCCTGGAGCATCAGGTGCACCTACTCTTGCTGCCCTGCTGGGGCAGACTAGATGGACTATACTGGTCTTTATCTGCCGTCATATACTGTGTTATTATGTTACTAAGGTATATTCTTTGAATTCAGTGACTTTTTTGGATGTACTAGATTTGATGTATGATAACAAATAGTTTGTTGAATTAAAACTGCTTTGCCCATGGGCCAATATTTATGACTACGGCACTTATATTTTTCTATAAGAACATAGGATATGCCATACTGGGTAGGACCAAGGGTCCATCAAGCACAGTATCCTGTTTCCAACAGTGGCCAATCCAGGTCACAAGTACCTGGCAGTTTCCAAAAAGGCACACAGGTTCCACAATGCTTGTCCCAGGGCAAGTAATGGATTTCCAGGACCTCTTTAATAATGGTTTATGGACCTTTCCATCAGGAACTTGTCCAATCTTTTTTTAAACCGAGCTTTTACTACATCCTTCAGTAATGAATTTCAGAGTTTGATTACGCATTGAGTGAAAAAATATTTCCTCTGATTAGTCTTAAATGTGCTACATTGTAACTTCATTGCATATCCCATAGACTTTCTACTTTTTCAAGGAGTAAACAACCGAAATACGTTTACTAATTTCATTCCATTCATTATTTTATAGATCTCTGTCATATCTCCCCTCAGCCTTCTGTTTTCCAAGTTGAAGAGCCCTTATCTTTAAACCTTTCCTCGTAGCGATATCCTTCCACTCCCTTTGCCAGTTTGGTAACTTTTCTCTGTACCTTTTCTAATTCTATTGTCATTGTTGTTGTTAAAGGCCATTGAGTCAGTGTTGACTCATGGCAAACCTCTGGATAGCTGGCTTAAACTGTGCTCGGTCTTCCGTCAGACGGCTCATTGTTGATAGAGTGGCATCAATAGCTGCTGTTATTGTATAGATCCATCTCATTGCTGGCCTTCCTCTTTTGCATTGACTTTCAAGCTTGCCAAGCATGACGTCTTTCTCTAATGATATCTCTCTTTGCATGAAAGTATGAAAGTTGCAGTCTTGTCATCTAAGCTTCTAAAGAAAGCTTAGGTTTGATCTCTGCTAATGACTGGTTTGTTCTTTCGACAGTCCATGGTATACACCTCACCAGCACCATAATTCAAAGGCTTCGATTTTCTTCCTGTCTGTCTTTTTCACTGTCTAGCTTTCAGATTCATAAGATGGTATTGAAAATACCTTGGCTTGGACAAATCAAATCTGTACAGAGAGAGGCATCTCTGCTCTTGAGAATCTCATCTAGGTCCTTCATAGCAATTCTGCCAGAGCAATGCATCATTACATTTCTTGATTGCTTGTCATTTCTTTCTTGATTATTGATCCAAGCAGGTTAAAGTTATCCCCTAATTAAATTTCTTCTCCATCAACGATGAACTTATTAGTTTTTGCCAGTTGTCAGGATCTTTGTTTTCTTTACGTTAAGGTGCAGCCCATTTTAAGACTATGTTCCCTGATCCTGAGAAGCAAATGTTTCAGATTATCTTCAATTTCAGCCAGTATTGTGGTGTCATCAGCATAGCAAAAGTTGTTGAAGAGTGTTCCATCAACCTTCATACCTCAGTTGTCTTCATACATTCCTGTTTCTCTGATGATTTGTTCTGCATATAAATTAAATAGGTAGGGGGGACATGTGCAGCCTTGCTGTACAGCTTTGCTGATTTTAAACCATTCTGTTTCTCCATGTTCCTTTCGAACTGTTGCTTATTGATCAATATAAAGGTTGTGCAAGAGAATTATCAGGTGTTCTGGTATACTCTTGCTTCTTAATGTGGCTCAGAGTTTCTCATGTTTTACATAGTCAAAAGCTTTGCTGTAGTCAATAAAACACAAATAGATATTTATTTATTTATTTAACTGTATTTATATCCTGCTTTTCACCGGGTCAAAGCGGCGTAACAAAGGGGGGGGGGGGGTTAATCAGTCATAGGGATAGGGCCATCACCAGGAGGGCAACATTGATGATTTTGACAGAGGATAGACATAGACATGGACAAGGTAACATAGTTTTTGATCATGGGTTCCTGAGGGTGGCCTAGAGGGGTTGGTGTAGTTATTTGTGGGAGGGTGTTTCTGTTTTGAGATATTCTTGGAATAGGATGTTTTTTAGCTGTTTTTTAAATGACAGGAGATCGTTGTTGTTCCTTTAGGTATTCTTTTGTCTTTTCAAGGATCCATCTCATATCCACAATGAGGTCTCTTGTTCCTCGTCTTCTCCGGAACCCTGCTTGCACTTCAGGCAGGTAGAACTTATGAGCATAGGAACATAAAAAATGCCATACTGGGTTAGACCAAGGTCCATCAAGCCCAGTATCCTGTTTTCAACACTGGCCAATTCAGGTCACAAGTACCTGGCAGGTTCCCAAAAAGGTACATGGGTTTCACAATGCTTGTCCTGGGTAAGCAGTAGATTTCCCTGGTCCTCTTTAATAATGGTTTATGGACCTTTCCTGCAGAAGCTTGTCCAAACCTTTTTTGACCCAGCTACACTTACAGCTTTTACTACATCCTCTGGTAATGAATTCCAGAGTTTAATTACGCGTTGAGTGAAAAAATATTTTCTCTTCTTAGTCTTAAATGGGTTTCATTTTAGCTTTATTGCATGTTTCCTAGTCTTTCTATTTTTTGATGGAGTAAACAACCAATTTATGTTTATCTGTTGTACTCCAGTCATTAATTTATAAACCTATATCATACCTCACCTCAGCCATCTCTTTTCCACGTTGAAAAGTCCTAACCTTTCAAGCCTTTCCTCATATGGGTATCCTTTCATCCTCTTTACCATTTTGGTGGCTCTTCTTGGTATCTTTTCTGATTCCACTATATCCTTTTTAAGATCTCGTAACAGGTATGCTTGTAATCTCTGCTGGATGATCTTGAGTAGAATCTTGCTGGCATGTGGGATCAGAACGATTGTGTGATAATTTCCATAGTCAGTTGTATCACCTTTCTTCAGTATTGGTACTGTACAAATATAGATCTCACTTGGTTTGCAACTTGTTATACTGTGAGGGTTGTGTGCATCAGTGATGCTGAGAGCTAAGCTATCAGTACCATAACTACTGTCAGGGTCTCCCAAGATGGACATGTCTCAGCTGAGGTGCCAGACTAAGACAAACCACCCATCTGGGAAGCAGAAGAATGGGACGGTGTTGACAGCGGAGGATCCCATTTCTATGACAATGGTAATAACACTATCATTACCTGCACAGAAGAAAGGCCTGGCAATCTACTTCCGTATCTTGCCATGAAAATCCAATGGATAGTCACAACAAAACAAATTGCATGATAATGCTAGAAGTTGAGACCCCCAGGTTGGAAGGCACTCAACTGGCTACTGGGGATGAGCTGAAGATGTTTCAGAATAAAGCGAGCATTTTTGATGTGGTTGGATCAAAGCCCTCGGGATCTCTGACTGCTGATGTAGTTACGTGAGAGTCAGAAGCTGCAAAGATGTTTAATTATACTATGTCCTTTTTTAAGATATGGTGACCAGAATTACACACAATATTCAAGGTGCAGTCGCAACATGGAATGAATCAGAAGCATTATAATATTCTTTGGTTTATTCTTCATTCCATTCCTTATGATTCCTAGCATTCTATTTGTTTTCTTGGCTGCTGCTACAAACTGGGCAGAGAGTTTCAACGTATTATCCATGATGTTGCCCAGACCCATTTCCTACTGCTGAATCGTGTAATTGTAGTTTGGATTGTTCTTCCCTAAGAGCCCGATATTCGAAAGGCATTTACATGGTTTACAGCCCAGTAAACCGTGTAAATGCCTTAAATCGGGATATTCAATGGCACTTACATGATTAATGCTGTTGACTATCCCCTTCTAACTCCCCTATGTGCCCTGATTCTAACCAGTTAGCATCAGGGATTGTTGGGGGCATTCTGGGGCGGAGTGTAGGCAGCGACAAGCGATAACTGGGCAGCAGCGATATTGCCTGCTTCCTGGTTAGCAATCTGCACTGAAAAGATAGGTGAGGAAAACCCTCAACTTTCTTTCGATGCAGGAGATAACTGGGCAGCATGCAATATCGCTGCTGCCCGGTTACCTAATGCAGCTTCTGGCATGTGCAGCAATCCCTGGGTATTCAGTGCCAGGGCCACATATGACCCTGGCATTGAATATACGGGGTTAAGGGTCGGCGGGCAGGGCTATGCACCGTAGCAGCACATAGCCTGCCCAGAAAAATATTGGGCCCTAAGTGCATAACTTTGCACTTGTCCCCTTTAAATTTCATCTGTCATTTGTCCAGACAGGGTACCTATATACAGGCTATTTATAATCTAGACAGGATATTATACAAGCTATACAAGACAGGGAATCACTGTGCAGTTGTAACGACATGGTTTGCCCTGGGAGCTGGTAAAGGGATGTGAATTATTTACTGGGTTGTCTGTTTCATGCGGTTAGATTGTAGGGTTGTGTCAGGAGGGGGCGTGCTGTTGGCCTGGGCGTAGTGTAGGAGAAAAAGGTGGTGCTTTAGTGCCTTACTGAATTGGGCAAGGTCAGTGATTGCACAGATAGTTGCTGGGAGCTCGTTCCAGCAGGTAGGTGCGTGGAACATGAAGGCTCTGTTTTTTGTTGCCTGAGTGCATTTTGTTACTTCGCAGCGTTCATTGCTAACTGTAGTGGGTTTAGTGTATTCTTAGGGAGTCCATGAAGGATCACATTCGCGTAGTCGAAGTGGGGGGTTACTAGTGCCTGGAAGACTGTTCGGAAGTCCTCTGGTTGTAGCAGGGGTCGAAGATGTCGAATCGTCCTCATCTTGTGGTAGATTTTCTTGATGGTGTTGCCTATGTAGGCTTTCAAGTCGAGGTGCTGGTCGAGCGTGACTCCTAGGTAGCGGATGGTGGATCGACTTGGTAGCTCGGCATCTCTCATCTTTAATGTTGCCGTGGGGAGAAGGTGTGGTTTCTCGTGATGAACAGTACTTCTGTCTTGCTGAAGTTTATCTTGAGGCTCTGTGAGTGGAGCCAATCAGTGACGGCATCAAAGCATTTTACTAGTGATGAGAAGTCTGGTTGGTTGATAGTGAATGGGGTGAAAAGTAGAACGTCATCTGCATAGATCAGGCAAGATATGTTGAAGGAGCATATGATTGCACATATGGGCTGCATATATATATTGAATAATAGGGTAGACAGCGAGGAACCCTGGGGAACTTCATGTTTTTGTTGAAAAGGCTCGGAGGTCATGGAGCCTGTATGCACCTGCTGCCATCTATCTGTTAGGTAAGATTTGCATCATCTCCACGCTGAACCATGAATTCCTTTTTCCTGGAGACGAGTGAGGAGTTGCGCATGGTTGACGAAGTCGAAAGCTGCGGAAATGTCCAAGAAGATCAGGGCATATCCTTGTCTGTTGTTAATTCCTGTGATTAATGTGTTGAGAAGCATGGCAAGGAGTGTTTTGAGGCCATGTGATTCCCTGAAACCATGTTGGCATGGATCGAGAGGGGCAGTGGAGTCAATGTGTTCTTGGATTTGTCATTGCACGACCTTCTCAATAATCTTGGCTAGAAGCGGGATGCTTGAGATCGGTCGATAGGATTCAACCTTCTGAGGGTTCAGTTTGTTGTTCTTTAGAAGGGGCCTTATTGGCGTCTGTTTGAGGCATGCTGGGAATGTTCCTGTGGAGAAGGACCGCTCCATGATCTTGGCTAGAGTCGGACTGAGTTCGTTGCGCAAAGATCTTAGCCAATGTGCCGGACAAGGGTCGTTTGGTGCAGTGGTGGCGTTGATGGTTGCAATGATGTCCTCAATGCCTCTGGCTGATGGTGTTGTAAGCGAGTTGAGTGGTAGTGATTGGTATAAGTTGTTACTAGGAGTGGATTTCGTGGTTATGCTGATGTTGCTGGATTTGGCTAGTATGTAGTCCGCGTATTCCTGCGGATGTAACATTGTAGTTTGGGTGGGCAAAGGTTCTTTTGTCAGGGTCTTCACTAGGTTGAAGAGGTCATGGGGTTTGTTGTGATCGGCACAGGAGTTCAGAGTGGTATTCTTTCATTTTTACTGATATAGAGTCCCGGTGTGCGTTCATGTGGGCGTTGTAGGCTTCTTGGTCAGTTAGGGACCGGGAGCGCCGCCATCTTCTTTCTAGTTTCCTAAGGAGAAGTAGTGAGGTTCGCAACTCTGCAGAGTACCATTGTGCAGATTTCCTACCTCTTGGTGTCCTGTCTGGTGCAGGTGGCTTGTTTGAGGCAGGTAGGCATGCAGTGGCTCTCAAGCTGTTATTCCATGTGTCCATCATTTCATCCAAGTTAGGTGAATCTAGCTTGAGGTTTGGGAGGACTTCATTGAGGATCGCCTCCTTGTTGAATGGTCTGAAACGTTCTGTGGGTGCTGAGGGGTTTTTGGCTGCTTTCCTAGGCCGGTTGCTGTCTTGATGCATAGGCATCTGGAATTTGATTAAGTTGTGATCAGACCATAGGACTGGGGTGATATCCACGTCAAGGTAATAGTTTGGATTTATGTCTGGTCGTGGGATGAATACGAGGTCTATTGTGTTTCCTTTCCGGTGGGTGGGTGTCTCAACTATCTGCTTGTAGCCAAGTTCGTTAAGTGCTTCCAGGAAGGCTCTGGAGTGGGTATTTTGGAGAGCTGGAAGGTTAAAGTCTCCCAGTATCCAGTTTGGTCTGTGAGTGTCCTTGGGGTTGCAGGCAAGGTTGATTATGGTTGCGAGGTCCTCAGGGGACTAGAATGGTGATCTGTAGATTAGGTTAATGGTGCTGTGGCTGTTGGTTATGGTTTTCTTTCTTTTAACCAGTTCCTGATCCACAATATTACACTGCCTCCTATTCCATAACTTTTCAGTTTCCCCAAGAGTATCTTGTCAAAGGTTTTTCTGAAAATCCAGATACAATATATCAACTGGCTCACTTTTATCTACTTGTTTGTTCTCACCTTCAAAAAAATATAAGAGATTAGTAAGACGAGACTTTCCTTGGCTAAATCCATGTTGGCTTTCTGCCATTAAACTATGACTGTCTATTTCAGCACCCTGGAATGTATGCTATCTGATCCAGGTGATTTGTTATTCTTTAATTTATCAAATAGCTGTATTACATCTTCCCCATTTATTGAGATTTTTTCAATTCCTCTGATACATGACCTTTAAATATCATTTCTAGCATGGGTAAGTTTTGTACATCTTCTTCAGTAAAGAGTGAAGCAAAAGAATTCATTCAGTCTCTCTGCTATGGCCTTGTCCTCTCTTAGTGTGTCTTTTACCTCTCTTTCATCTAATGGTCCAACTGACTTTCGCACAGGTGTTTTGCTAGGAATGTACTTGAAAAAGTTTATATTATGTGCTTTTTCTACCATGGCAAGCTTCTTTTCAAATTCTTTCGTTGCCTGTCTTGTCAGTGCCTTGCATTTAATTTGCCAGTACTTATGCTATTTCCTGTTTCATCATTTAGCTCTTTTTTTTCTATTTTCTGAAAGATTCTCTCCTAGCTATAATGGCCTCTCTGACCTCACCTTTAAGCCATGGTTGTCATTTTGCCTTCCTTCCACTTTTCTTAAAGTTGAATACATCTGGTCTGGGTTTCTAAGCTAGTATATTTAAATAAGGCCCAGGTTTTATGTAAACTCTTAATTTTTAGAGTTGCTCCTTTTAGTTTTTCTTAGCCATTTTCCTCATTTTATCATAGCCTCCTTTTTGAAAGTTAAATGCTAGCACAGTGAATTTCCTTTCTATCCTCCCTCCGTTTATTAAATCAAATGTGATCATGTCATTAATGCTATTGTTAAGAAGCCCCAAAACCTTTACTTCTCTCACTAGATCCTGCATTCCACTAAGGACAAAGTCTACAATAACTTCTCCTCATGTCAGTTACTGAACCAACTGCTCCACGAAGCAGTCACTTATTTCATCTAGAAACTTTATCTCCCTAGCATGTCCTGATATGACATTGACCCAGTCAATACTGAGGTAATTGAAAGCTCCCATTATTACTGTGTTGTAAACTTTGCTAGCTTCCCTAATTTCTGTTAGCATTTCATCATTGGTCTGTTCATTCTGGCCAGGTGGATGGTAATACACCCCCGCTGTCATTCCCTTCCCCTTTTAACATGGAATTTCTATCCATAGAGATTTAACAGTGTATTTTGTTCCCTGCAAAACCTTTGTCCTGGTTGTCTCAATGACCTCATCAACATGTAGAGCCACTCCTCCACCAGTGTGATCTACCTTATCTTTGCGATATAGTTTGTAACCTGGTATCACAGTGTCCTATTAGTTGTCCTCCTTCCACCAGGTCTCTGAGATGCCAATTAGATCTAATCTTACATTCAGTGCTATATTTTCAGAAAGGTTACCCAAGAACATCCATTAGAAAGGTTTTTTGTAGATCTGTGTTTGCTAACCAGGTCCTACTGTTAAAAGAGAATCACCATAATCGCATGAATAAACATGTTTGTGTCATCAAATATACAAATCATGCAGGAATTTGGCACAGAATCTTTACACCCATTGGCATATATTAGCATTACATTCTGGTTTCAAGCCAGGTCCATGTGTGGCTTATATTCATGGAAAGAATTTGAGGAATATTGTTTTTCATTCTGATATGACTCATGAATATATTTTAAACCAGATGGAGGAATGTCATTGCCTATGTAAGTCTTGTGATTTTTGTGTGTTGGCCACTATGATGAATGAGTGGAGTCATCTGCATACTGGTAAGATTTATATACTGAAGAATCATGCCAGACTATTTGGGCTGCTAATGTCATAATATGTCCCTGTTAGAAATTGTATATGGGGGTGCATAGTAGGAAAGTGAAGACCCAGTTCATTGAACACAGCTCACGTATTAATCCACAATCAATGTCATCCTCAACGGTCCAACATTTTTTAACAGCAGCCATACATGGCAAGGTCTATTTTGATTTGTGATTGACTGCATACCTGCATAGGTGAGTGGTGATTTGATGTTGCAACAAGCTCGAAAGGGGCAATGCCGGGTTTTCAAATTGTAAAGTTAGAACATAAGAACATAAGATATGCCATACTGGGTCAGACCAAGGTCCATCAAGCCCAGTATTCTGTTTCCAACAGTGGCCAATCTAGGTCATATGTACCTAGCAGTTTCCCCACGAGACACAAGTTCCACATTGCTTGTACTGGGTCAAGCATTGATATCTTCGGTCACTTCTTAATAATGGTTTATGGACCTTTCCTCCAGGAACTTGTCCAAACCTTTTTTAAACCCAGCTACACTAACAGCCTTTACTACATCCTCCGGTAATAAATTCCAGAGTTTGATTACACGTTGAGCGAAAAAATATTTTCTTTTATTAGTCTTAAATAGTTTACCCTGTCACTTCATTGCATGTCCCCTAGTCTTTCTATATTCTGAAAAGGTAAACAATCGATCTACGTTTACCCGTTCCACTCCGTTCATTAATTTATAGACTTCTATCATATCTCCCCTCAGCCGTCTCTTTTCCAGGTTAAAGAGCCCTAACCTTTTTAGCCTTTCTTCATAGGAGTATCCTTCCATCCCCTTTACCATTTTGGTGGCTCTTCTCTGTACCTTTTCTAAAATCGCTATATCCTTTTTAAGATACGGCGACCAGAATTGCACACAATATTCAAAGTGCGGTCTCACCATGGAACGATACAGAGGCATTATAATATATTTTGTTTTATTTTCCATTCCTTTCCTTATCATACCTAGTATTCTATTTGCTCTCTTGGCCGCCGCTGCACACTGGGCCGAGGGTTTTAACATGGTATCCACAATGACGCCTAAATCTTTTTCCTGGGTGGTGGTTCCTAATGTGGAACCTTGCATCGTGTAACCATAGTTTGGGTTGTTCTTCACTAGGTGCATAACCTTGCACTTGTCCACATTAAATTTCATCTGCCATTTTGATGCCCAGTCTTCCAATTTATCAAGATCCTCTTGCTATTTTTCACAATCCTCTTGAGTTTTAACAACTTTAAATAGTTTTGTGTCATCTGCAAATTTGATAACCTCACTCGTTATTCCATTTTCCAGGTCATTTATGAATATGTCAAAAAGCAGCGGACCCAGCACAGATCCCTGGGGTACACCACTATTCACCTTTCTCCATTGGGAAAATTGGCCATTTAGCCCTACCCTTTGCTTTCTATCTTTTAACCAGTTCATGATCCACAATAGTACACTGCCTCCTATCCCATGACTCTTTAGTTTTGCCAAAAGTCTCTGATGAGGGACCTTGTCAAAGGCTTTCTGAAAGTCCAGATACACAATATCAACCAACTCACCTTTGTCCACCTGTTTATTCACTCCTTCAAAAAAACATAACAGATTAGTAAGACAAGATCTTCCTTGTCTAAAGCCATGTTGGTTGTCTCCCATTAGGTTGTGACTATCTACATGCTGAGTAATTTTATTCTTTATGATGGTTTCTACCATTTTTCCCGGTACTGACGTCAGGCTCACCGGTCTGTAGTTTCCCGGATCACCCCTGGAACCCTTTTTAAAAATTGGTGTTACATTGGCGATCCTCCAATCTTCAGGTTTTAGAGATGATTTTAATGATAGTTCACAGATTACTGATAGCAGTTCTGCAATCTCATATTTCAGTTCTTTCAACACCCTTGGATGTATACCATCCGGCCCAGGTGATTTGCTACTCTTCAGTTTATCTAATAGTTGTAAGACATCTTCCCGATGTATCAATATTTCCTTCAATTCTTCCGCACCTTTAAATACCACTTCAGTCATGGGTAACATCCCTACATCTTCCTCAGTAAAGACCGAAGCAAAGAATTCATTCAGTCTCTCCGCTATCGCCTTGTCGCCTCTTAGTGCTCCTTTAACCCCTTTATCATCTAATGGACCATCTGACTCTCTCACAGGTTTTTTGCTACGAATGTACTTGAAAAGGTCTTTATTTCGCGTTTTTGCTTCCGCAGCAAACTTCTTCTCAAATTCTCTCTTTGCCTGCCTTATCAATGCCTTGCATTTGACTTGCCAGTGCTTGTGCTGTTTCCAGGTTTCGTCGTTTGGCTCTTTTTTCCATTTCCTGAAAGATGCTTTTTTGGCAACAACAGCCTCTCTGACCTCACCTTTAAACCATGCTGGCAGTTTTTTGGACTTCCTTCCTCTTTTCTTAAAGCGTGGAATACAGCTGGTCTGGGCTTCCAAGATAGTATTTTTCAACAACACCCAAGCTTGATGTACGTCTTTAACCTTCGCAACTGCTCCTTTTAGTTTTTTCTTAACTGTTTTCCTCATTTTATCATAGTCTCCCTTTCGAAAGTTAAAAGGTAGTACTGTGAATTTCCTTACTATTCCTCCTCCACTAATTAAATCAAAGGCGATCATGCTATGATCACTATTGCTAAGTGGCCCCAACACCCTTATCTCTTGCACTAGATCTAGTGTTCCACTAAGGACTAGGTCTAATATGGCTTCCCCTCTGGTCGGTTCATGAACCAGCTGCTCCAAGAAGCAGTCATTTATTTCATCTAGGAACTTTATCTCCCTAGCATGTCCTGACGTGTCACTGACCCAGTCGATACCGATAATAAGTTTATGCTTGTTGGGTATGAATGAAGAGACAGAGTGGATGTCAGTTATTTCAACTGGACTGTAATGTGAGCAATGACATCATTAAGCTTTACTTTCAGTTTGTTCCCGCAGCACCACCAGGTGAAGGAGTATTTAAATGCTGTTGGAACTGTTAGTACTGCCAACTCTTCTGCGAGGAAATAAGCAGTGTGTTTAGTTCCCTTTACTTCCGGTGACACTGCCAAGAAAACCCAGGAGCTTCTGGGTCGCCAGGAGTCAGGACTGACTCGAACGCACACATTGCATTGCATATTAGTTCCCTTTGAAGACCCCTGATGCAGCAATTATTGATGAAATTCTAGTTGGGCTATTGGAGCTTTTTGAGGGCAACAACAGTATATGCGTTTGAGGGCAACAATGGCAAAAAAGATAAGTACTGCAGTGAGCTGTTTTGTTTTTGATGATGCTGTAAAATGTCTTTTATATGAAATGATAAAAGAAATGTGATTTTAGACTTGTTTTGGTATTGAAAATATAATAGGTGGACCAATTGACTGATTTGCAACTAGCAGTGAAATGTATGATCCACAGTGTGCTCTTACTGAGGTCACATATATATATATATATATGCATATTTTATTTATTTTATTTTAACAGGTTTTATATACCGCTTTACCATTTCAATCAAGGCGGTTTACATTGTAACTTAAAGTTGGTAATGTACTTTGAATAGGGACATGGATAAATATGTTTTCCTTGCTTATATATTTACATGGAGTAGAGAAGTAGCCTAGTGGGTAGAGAAACAGTGTAGTGCCCAAGAGATCAGGGTTTGATTCCTACTGGCATTCCTTGTGACCTTGGGCAAGTCACTTTACCTTCCATTGCCTCATATGAAAAGGCCTGGCAATCTACTTCTGGTCATACTTGCCAAGAAAACCCAGGGGCTGCTGGGTCACCAGGAGTCAGCATTGAGTTGATGGTACTTAAAAAATATTTACATATTTTTGCATGGATGAGGAGTGCACTTAGGGAGCGGTTGTTGAATGGGCTAAGTTTTTGATTTGGTGGTGCTTTTAAGTGATAAGTTTGATATTTCTGTTCTCTTTGAACTGGTGGTATTTAAATTTGCTGTATCTCCCAAGGCTGGCTAAACCATTAGGCAAGACTGGGTGGTCACCCAGGGCAGCAACCTTTGAGGGGGCGGCAATGAGCAGCAGCAGCAGTCAAAGCAAAGCAGTAGATCTTGACAGCTACATAAACTTGAAAAGCCATCAACACGTTCTTTAGTTTCATACAAAGCAAAATGTAATGCTTAAAAGTATAGGGCCTGATATTGCAAGGAATTTGCATGGTTTACAGAGCTGTAAACCATCTAAATGCCCCCTAAGCAGGATATTCAGCGGCAGCAACACAGTTAGTGAGTATAACCACAGCCTGGGGGCATGTTGGGGGCATTCCAGGGGCAGTACCGGGGATAACTGGTCAGCGGCAATATTCAACCACTGCCCAGTTATCCCTCAGCAGCGAAAGTTAGGTGCAGCAAAAGCTGTCCTAACCTTTGCCGCTGGAGCTAACCAGGCAGAGGCTGAATATCGCTACTGTATGGTTAACTTCTGCGCTGTTTGCAGCTATGAGGCAAACCCGGATATTCAATGATGGTGGCCGGATATGGTCCCGGCATTGAATATCTGGGTTAACTCTTCAGCAGTGATGGCTAGGTGCTGTACTTGCGCTAGCCACTGCCACTGAATATTGGGCCCATAATGTCCAATTATACATTTTTATGGAAGAGGCAATGTTGTGATGATTGCAAGGGAGGGCAGTTAAGGCTCAAAGCACGCTTAGGGGACCCAGTACTCTTGCACTTGCCTTGCTACCTCTAGATAGGGAGTTTCTCAGGAGCAGTCTGGGGTCGTAGGGTAGATTATCTAAAGACTTGATACCAATGAATATGGGACATTCAGAAACAACTAAAGACTTGGGACTCGATATTTAATGTTGGCGCCTAGTGCTGCTAAAGCAGCCAGTCACCAGCGCTGAAAATGAAACCTGGATATTCAACATCCAGGTTGGCCCTAGCTTTTGCCATAACAGCTCAATATCGCCACTGCCTGGTTAGCAATAGGTGTTGTCTCCGTTCTGCCCCAGAATGCACCTGTCATGCAGTTAGCATTAGGGCATATAGTAGCGGCACTTGGGGATTAGTGCCACTGAATATCCAGCTGAACGGCATTTACATGGTTTACAGGTCTGCAAACCATGAAAATGCCTTGGACTATCCCCCCTTGGTTTTTTAAAGAGTATCATAAATAGTGAGAGGATAACTTTTATGTTAATCCACGGAATTATACTGCAAAGTGGAACATGTCAAAAATACCTTGAAATCTTATTTTGGAGCTAATATTTTTAATTTGATGCATGCATTTTTTTAAATTTGAATTAGAGTGAGAAATCTGAGGAAGGACTTAAGGAAAGAGCTTTTAAAATCTTGTTGGAACATACAGTACCTAAGACCTGCTTTTCATGTCACTATTGCTGTGAAGCAAATAATTTAGCTGAAATATCAATGGCATTTAATATAACAAAATCATTTGAAACAATTTCTCCCTCTGCATTAATTAGACCCTTTTAATGTTCAGAAAATTAAGAACAGGGCAACCAAGCATAACAGCCTACATTCAACATCTGTCATGCGCGCAGTGCATTAATGTTCGATTTTATCCTTTGTTTTCATATTATTCAAGCTCATTTCATTGCCACTGCTTCTGCTAAGGCTTAATCTGCTCTTGACAGGGTCTCAAGGGTTTATAGTCAAGCTAGAAACAATTCTGTGCTTGTAAGAAAATTTAGATACCATTCATTCTAACAAAACCTGTTTGTTTAATATTTTAATTAAGCTTGAAATCCAATACATGCACACAATACTATGTAAACTGTGTCACGCTCAACATATACACTACGGGCTCCTTTTACTAACACTTAGCCCGAGCTATGTGTTGCATGGCCCCTTTTATTCCAATGGGCTGTGTGGCAGATAGCTGGAGCCTAGTGTTAGTAAAAGGGGCACTATGTTTTTGTGATATGTATACATATTTATACCTGCAGTCACGACGGTCTAACTTGTCATGAGACAAGTTAGTTTTATCCTACTGATGATGCGATTTTCACATTTATACCTACATTTGTTTATAGATTTTCACTTGCAGACATAAATAACTAAACTTTATGTGTCCAATATTCGATGGCACCGGCTAGCGCAATTACAGCAGCTAGCTGCCATCACTGAACTCCAAATGTGGATATTCGATGCCAGGGCCATATCTGGCTACCAGCACAGAATATCTGCATTGGCTGGCGAAATACAAAGCTAATCAGTCAGTGACAGTATTCATCCGCTGCTTGGTTAGCTTTGGCAGCAAAAATTAGGACAGCCTTCTCAGTGCCTACCTTACTGCTTAGGGATAGACGATCAGCAGCTGACTATTGCTGCCGTCTAGTTATCCCTGGGTCCCGCCCACGGGACACCCCGATTATTCTATGTTTGTAATGTAATGTACTCCCTGTGTTATGTAATCCCTTTTATTACCGCTTTGATTTTATGAAAAGTGGTATATGTTGCATTTTCCTCTGTTTAACCTTGTACTGTATTGTTCTGTGACCGCTTTGATTGAAGGAAAAGGCGGGATACAAATCTGATTAAATAAATAAATAAATCATGTTGAATACGGGGCCCTGTGTACATTTCATTTCTACCAAACTTATAGCTAGAGCTACTAACATGCGCTGCCTAGCTTGCTAAAACTGATGACAGGCATCATCAGAAAGCAGGCCTCATTGCAGAAAATGGGACCTGTGGTAAAATAACATGCTAACAGCAATAGTGTGCACATTAGTACCTCTAGCTATTAAAGTTTTGTTTTCAAAGATAAGCTTCAAGTAGGGATTAAAACTTGTTTCCTATTCTTGAGCAAAGAAGTTTGGTAGTGATGTTAGTCCACTTAGTTATCAGCTACAGCTTGTTTGTTGGCCCTTATTTCCACATTTCCTTATCTTAAAAGCTATAAGACAATTGAGTATAGCCAATGAAAACTGTATTTATCAGCGCTCATTATATGATAAAACTATTCAATCAAAAAACCCATTTACGTACTAGAAATGGAATCAGCACATTTCGCAAAGACTGAAAAACAGAATATGCTTTGTGCAGCAGTATTAGGATAGCTCACACAGCTGAGAGCTTGGGGTCATTTTTTTACACACGTCTTTAATGAAAGAGGTTGCAATGCAATGTGTGCCTTCAACTTCATTATTTGTAATTTAGTTGACTTTGCTATTTAGATTATGTCCATAGAGCAAATATATCCCCTAAACAAACTTTCAGATAAAAGATTTTAAGGTTTGTATTAATATTATATAAGTTAAATGTAAACGAGGAATAATTTTTTTCCAAATGGTTAAATACTTCCCACTGAAAAGGTCTCAGTGTCCAACTATTGTGATCCTTGTGTGACCAGACAGGACTCCAGATGGCATATTAGGGCTGGATGGCTTTGGACAGACTCTTCAGCAGACGAAGGCTTTAAAAGCAGGGTTTTGCTTGATTTTCTTGTGGTTCCCAGGATAGGAAGGTGCCGAGATAGAAGCAGAGGGGACGCCTGCCCACCTGCTACCACCTGTTCAGCCCTCAAGCCCTTTGCTATAAATCCTCCTCTGTTTTCTGAAATAGAAGCAGTATCATCCAGCAGTTACTAAGGAAGTAACTATCCATCTCTGTTCTCTCAGCTTCAAACTACTTTAGCATGATGTTGCTAAATCCATCATCCTGAAAAGCACTATTTCTTTCTCTCTGCTAACTGAAATTAACTTATTTTACTGAAGGCAAATGGGATACATTTGTCAAGGAACACTGTGTGATGGTGAGCTGACGGAAATGGATTTTAGGGAATGAAATTCCTTCTTTCCACAAAAGAGAAAACTAAGTAGCTGAACTGCAGTTTGCCTCCATATATTCACAGCATTAATAAGAAACACTGGTGATACCTTATGTTTTCCATATTAGCATCTAAAAAGACTTGATTCTTAGTTTTCAGAGATAATCGGTCTCAATACAGATTAAAAAAAAATCACATAAGAGTCCAGAAACCTGGTATAATTTGTGATCGTCTTAAGTGTTGAGAAATCAAATATCATTTTACTATGAAATCTTGCAAATCAAATGATGCCGATTCTGATCCAGAGGAACTTGAGTCCCACTGCGACAGTGGAAAAGAATTTGGATTGAAATGTGCTTCAGAAACAATGGAGAATTCTTCCAAGAGGAGACTGGCCGCCAATGCCAGAGAAAGAAGAAGAATGCAAGGACTCAACACAGCCTTTGACCGGCTGAGAAAAGTGGTTCCACAGTGGGGTCAAGATAAGAAACTCTCCAAGTATGAGACCTTGCAGATGGCACTGAGTTATATTATGGCTCTCACTAGGATCCTTTCAGAGTCAGAGAGATACAGTAATGAAAGAGAATGGATTCACTTACACTATGAGCATTTTCAGCCGGAAGGGTACTACACTTATGTGGGGCAGAAATCTGCAATGGACAGCGACCATTACACTCAAAGGATTGACGCCTATCAGCCTGAACATTTCCAAGTCGCCAATTAGACCCTGCGAGCGAACCTCATTATCAAGCAATCTGCCAAATTAATCACTATGGCAAACTGCAAACTGATGCTGCAGGTAAAATTGTCAGACAATATCCTACTATGCTGCATTATAGTCCATTAATCTTGCATAATGTTGCAAATTGGGTACCCAGCGGTTGATTTTATATGCATTTAAATCATTTGCCATTGCATAGTTTCTGTCAAATGTATTATCTCTGTTCTCTCCCTCTTTCTCCCTATATACATACGATTTAACAGGAACATCTTTGGAGCCATAGATAATTGTTCAATAAATATACCGATGACTGGAAGAAAAGATTTTTGAACAGTAAATGCATCAGAAATCAAAACGAAATAAGCATCTATAAGTTCTGAAGAGTACAATACCAGCCGTGTTATGCAAAAATGTTCATTTGAATCATTTTGAAAACTGCAGCAGGTGTAACATATAGACTGACTTCGTGCTTTCTACTTTTACTGTTTTGTACCACTGCTTTGAGGATAAGTGTTGTCTTCTAATAAATGTATCCAGCAAACTTTAGAGTTACTTTTCCTAAACTTTGTAAGCCTGAGAACAGGTTGCGTAGGGCTTTCTTAGCAGACCCTAATCTTGTATATGCTAAAATGAATAGCTTATTTTAAATAATGGATATACTGTAATGTTTCAGCTTGCCTTAACAGGAACACGAGAGCTGATAACTTCATGAAGACGTGCAACCTTTAGTTTGGTAAATTAATGAATGCTCTGTATTTCATTCAGTCTGTTTCAGGCAACATAATAAATTGTTTTATAAACCATTAAGCTGTGTTGTGGTTTATTCTGTCTTGTTATCCATAATAGACTCCAGGAAAAGAGTCCAGCTCAAATGGCAGGAAAATACTGATGTCGACATGTTAGGATTGTAACTTCCAGGAAGCAGCTAAGAAACATTAGGGCTCATTTCTCAATGGTCAGTGCTGCTGCCAACTTTTAGAACAATTTACCAGCCAGTGCTCGATAGCTGCTGCAACTGGGGCAGGATTTAGCAAACAAACAAACCCTACACGTTCCAGTTTGTGATTGTTTGCCCTGAGCCTTCATTATGCAAAGCATAGAAAACCAGAACATACATTTATGGGCCCTTTATTAAGGGTTAATGTATTAATGAAGTTAACGCACCTTAATGCGTATTACGCAGTTAAGGGTTAATGCGTATTAATGAAGTTAATGCTCATAGAAATAAAAGGGCCATAGCACTTAACACGCATTAACTTCATTAACATGCACTAAAACATTTAATAAAAGGGCCCTTTAATGATTGTTACATTCAACTATTTATGAAAAGCTTAGCACTGCAAAGGTGCACATACATGATGCTCCAGATTTACCACTGTGGCAGCGTGAGGGCAATCTGTTTCACTTTATTCATCATTTGCTTAATATTTGTTTATAAAATCTTATATACTGTTACAAAGGTTAAAAAAAAACAGTTCAGTTTACTCTTATACGAGGGGGTACGATACTGTAAGTCTCTGGCCTTGTAACAAAATAGAAAGCTACGGGCACACTTCCGTTCCGGTGGTGCGAATGATCTCTGCAGTTTCGTTTTAAAACAAAACTGCAAAGAGCTCATTCAGATCAATGGAACTGAAGTGTGCCTGTAGCTTTCTGTTTCGTTACAAGGTCAGAGACTTATCAGCCCTCCCCCCCCTTGTAGATTCTACAATAGACTTGCAGACCCCCAAAGTTGAAATCAGAAAGGCTTTCAACATCTTGTGAAATGCTAAGAGGTTAGTTTCTTGACAACCTTCTCTAGGGAGCTTGTTCCAAAATTCAAGAACTACTACTGATAAAGTCCTGGCTTTCCAACAGACTTTATGCATCATTTGTTAAAATGGAATTGCCAAAAAAATAACTTTGGTAGGTGTACTGGGCTTGCTGGTTGATACCATTCCAGTAAATCAATTAAATACGTTGGCTAACCTGTACATAATGCATGAAAGATGAGAAATAACAGTTTGAATTTTGAAAGTTCTGATATCATCATCAAATTTGTATTTGATAGGAAAGTTGACAACTAGGGTGTGCCAATTCTGTATGTTGAGTTTCATCCATGTTTCCAGATATTCATCATTTTGAAGTCATCATTTCAGATTGCTGCCTGCTTTCCTCTCTTGCGCTCCATCATATCCTCCAGTACTAAGTTAGTTAATTTGACACTAGAGCCTCTGGACTTGATAATCAAAGGATTTATACTCTTAACATTAAGAGATATGGGCCCCATTTTCAAAGGTAGTTACATGGGTAACAGCCCATGGTGCCTGTGTAAATGCCTTAACTGGGATTTTCCAAGGGCACCTACACAGGTAGTGTCTTTGGAAAATCCCCGTTAAGTCCCTAATGTGCCCAGATGGTATGCGGTTAGCATCGGGGCATGTTGGGGGCCTTCTGGGGCGGATCAGGGGCGGAGGAAGGGCTAAGTGGGTAGCAGAGATTTTTGATAATACCCGCTTAGCCCTCGGCACCTTAAAGATAGTCGAGGTTTTTCCTTGTCTATCTTTCAGGCACTGGAACTAACCGGGTAAGCATTGAAAATTGCTGCTACCCGCTTAGTCTCGGTGGATGCCGGCATGTCCAACCAAACCTGGATTTTCTCTTCTGTCGCTGCGGATAGCCTGCCTAAATGAAAATCGGGCCCTATGTTCCTAAAGTGGCCTCTTCAAAAATTTAGTTGGTATGAGTGCTTAGATATTCATAAGTTTCCTAAATTTAGGAGCATGAAAAGTGGCTGATAATAAGCTTGGATTCAGGGCAGAGAAAAGAAGTTAGAAGTTTAACACTGATTTTCAGCATTAGGCTCATAGTTCTAGGCAAATGAATAGCAGCCTATATTTATAAGCATGGGGGGGGGGGGAAGAGTTTTAGTGGTGGTGGCCAGCAGACATAAAGCAGCTAGCCATCGCCGCTTTCAGTTCCTCCTGGATATTCAATGCTGGGGCCATATCCGGGCAACAGCATTGAATATGTGGGTTGTCCAGATTGTGATTTTTCAATCTGGTCAACGTTAGGACTGCCATTCAGCGAACTTTAGCTGGTTAGGAAGTGGCTGAATATCGCTTCTGCCTGGTTAATTCGCGGCACTTCCATGCTTCTCCCCGGAACATATCGGGACATTTAGCGGCCTAAACCGGGGATATTCAATGGCAGTAACTGGGTGAGTGCTGCTAAATATCCCGGTGAGTGGCATTTATGTGGTTTGTAGGTCTACAAATTACATAAATACTTTTGAATATCTCCTTCCCCATAGCTTTTAAGCTCCTAAATTAAGATGAATTTTCAGCTGAAAACAAAAAGGCACATTTTACAATCGGACGGCCAAGTGCAATCTGGGATGTCAAAGCCAGAACATCTAAAAAAAAGGCAGGCATGTGGAAGTTCAGGCACGATTTCAGAAACATGGACATGCTCGAGATGGATGTCTATAGAGACGTCTACATAAATGTCTTTGAACAGGGACATTTAATAGCATAATGGTTAAAGTAGTGGGTTGGGTGCAGAGTTCAAATCCCTGTGTGGGTCTTTGTGATCTTAGATTAGTTGCTTAACTTTCTGGGTATTTTAAGGCCAAAAGAAGCACTTTCCTGATGCCTATTCATGCCTGCAGCAAGTCTAAATGTGGATGTGCCAAAAGACATCCCTGTCGTTCCTGATATCAAACAAGGAGGTATAAGTTCATTTCACCTCTACCACACCCCTCTCGCATGTCCCTGCATATGTCATTTATGGAATGGCTTTGGAGAGGTCTCCATGATTTTGACATCCATGTGTTTGTATTCAAATGTCCTAAATCATGACTAAGCCTTTTAAAATGACCCCCTTAGGCTCCTACGTTTGGCTGAAAATAGGGATCAATTTAGGAGCCTAAGATAAGCTTTCATTTAAAAGCTCAGCTTTTATTTTACTATTGAGTCTTCTGACCTATGACCTAGGTGCTTCATAAATGAATTATCCATGACCAGCAAATCTCCATTTTGCTTTTGGCCAGCTCTTTTACCAGGACTCAGTTCATATTCTTCTAGTTAATCTTTCCAATTCTTCTTTAACGCCACGGTTCACATGTGAGTCATTTCTTCATGATCTCTCTACTGTAAGTCCATGGTTTCACTTCCATATCCTACCACTGAGAAGATGTATATACTCAGTTTGTACGGTGAAGCTTTGAAGAGGCTTGTTTTAATTTTCTAGTTAATGAGGCTTTTCATACGGAGCTGTTCCTTCCCGTCCTCTCTAGTGAGGAACTCCTTTTCCTCAGCTCTTACCTTCAGAGTTCAGCCTGATGCTGGCACTATTTATTGTGCTGCTTTGATCTTGTTCATTTTAAAACAGTGCTTGAGCCTTTCATTAATTCAGTGCTGGATGATAAATCCAACTAAATTAGTCATGCTAACACACTGCAGGACTATTAGCATTAATGTCTGCATGAATAATGTCAGCTTGATAAATGAACCTTGTTATGCTTCTCAAGGTTCACAAATTAAATCATACTCATCATTATTTTTTTAAATCTGCCCCTCCTCTTGATTTTGGGCTTTCAGTTCAGGGCTGGGATTTTGGGCCATGCACATTTTTTTTCAACTATCTGGGGATTTTCCCCCCTAGTTTATATCCACATCCACCCAGAGCCAGTGCACAGGTGCCTTAGGTGAGCCTTCAGTCTTATGCTCCCTTTCCTTGAGATTTTGATAATTAAGCAGTCATGATCATCCCTGCACCATGCTGTAGGGCTCATTCCCTGTATTCATGGGCCTCTAACCTGGCCAGTAGGTGTCGCTATTATCCTGTGACTATGACTGTCTCCCCTGTGATTGCCTTTGCAGCATCTTCTACTTTGGTTGACCAGAGGAAATTGAATACAACTCCTTCCAGCGCAGCAACCGAGTCATTGGTTTGGCCATATAGAGGGTAATTTTATAAAGTCCTGAATAGATTATGCACAGTTTTCTGCTTGTATTTCACATCTATCTTAAAAAGTAAAGCACATATGCAATTTATAAAATAGAGGTGTAAGAGGTTGAAAATGCGTGTTAAATCTAGACACAATCAAAATGTCATGAACCCAGGTAAATGATAGTTACTTATAAATTACACACATACTATTGCGCTCTGTCCACGCTCTGCCCCTGTGCATCCACAGTGAAACTATGCGCCATTGGCTTTATGCGCATACTTAATAGCATCTGGCTAAAGACCATTTACACGCATACATTACTAAAATGCTTTGACTTACAATTCATTGGCTCCGTATAAAATTGCCCTCAAATTCACCATTATAGTGAAAAGGTTCCTAGTTATTTTGTGTAGTAGAATCATTAATTAAACTGTTCTGGATACCTCAGATCAGTTTTGATGTGGTAAGGCTTTTGATTTGAGCTTACACTAGGTGCTTGGTCTGCTATAGGGATCTGAGAGCCTCTCAGATTTCCGTTAGCTAGCCTGCTCGTCCTTCCCCACAATACAGACAATAATTTTTCCCCCATTACAGCTCCTGCACCTCAAGGGCTTGGCGACACTTGCTCATGCTGCTGGGGGAGGGAGGGGCAGGGGCTTGGTAGTATTCCATAGGAAAGATATTAAATATCCTTACTCCCTTCAGAATGCTGGAGTGATGGCCTCAAAGTGGAAACCCTAAGTCTTTCTGTAATTTCTGCCTCATTGCTAAGGCACTTGAAAATAGGAGGGGAGGGGGGGGGGGAACTAATCTGACCAGTATCCCCCAGAGGTTAGGGAGAGTCGCTTCTCAAATCTAGGTAGGTTAGATTTGAAGTTGACAATTCAAAGTGTGGATTAAATGAAAAATACTCACAAAGTACTACATTAAATAACTTTTCTACGAATTTACCAGCTAGTGCCCAGTAGCTGCTGAAACTAGTGCAGGATTTAGCAAAAAAAAAAAAAAAAGACTAGAAGGTTTCAATTCCCTTGAACAAGGATATTTTTCCGAATATGTCCCACAGTGAATACAAGGTTTGATCAAAACGTATTGCTGCTTGTACAATAACACAACAAGTATAACACTGACAGTTATTGCACTGAGTCTCCTTTAAAACACTGACAGTTATTGCACTGAGTCTCCTTTAAAACACTGACAGTTATTGCACTCAGTCTCCTTTAAAGCACTGACAGTTATTGCACTCAGTCTCCTTTAAAGCACTGACAGTTATTGCACTGAGTCTCCTTTAAAACACTGACAGTTATTGCACTGAGTCTCCTTTAAAACACTGACAGTTATTGCACTCAGTCTCCTTTAAAACACTGACAGTTATTGCACTCAGTCTCCTTTAAAACACTGACAGTACAGTTATTGCACTGAGTCTCCTTTAAAACACTGACAGTACAGTTATTGCACTCAGTCTCCTTTAAAACACTGACAGTTATTGCACTGAGTCTCCTTTAAAGCACTGACAGTACAGTTATTGCACTGAGTCTCCTTTAAAACACTGACAGTACAGTTATTGCACTCAGTCTCCTTTAAAACACTGACAGTTATTGCACTCAGTCTCCTTTAAAACACTGACAGTACAGTTATTGCACTGAGTCTCCTTTAAAGCACTGACAGTTATTGCACTCAGTCTCCTTTAAAACACTGACAGTTATTGCACTCAGTCTCCTTTAAAACACTGACAGTTATTGCACTGAGTCTCCTTTAAAACACTGACAGTTATTGCACTCAGTCTCCTTTAAAACACTGACAGTACAGTTATTGCACTCAGTCTCCTTTAAAACACTGACAGTTATTGCACTCAGTCTCCTTCAAAGCACTGACAGTTATTGCACTCAGTCTCCTTTAAAGCACTGACAGTTATTGCACTCAGTCTCCTTTAAAACACTGACAGTTATTGCACTCAGTCTCCTTTAAAACACTGACAGTTATTGCACTCAGTCTCCTTTAAAACACTGACAGTTATTGCACTGAGTCTCCTTTAAAGCACTGACAGTTATTGCACTGAGTCTCCTTTAAAGCACTGACAGTTATTGCACTGAGTCTCCTTTAAAACACTGACAGTTATTGCACTCAGTCTCCTTTAAAACACTGACAGTTATTGCACTCAGTCTCCTTTAAAACACTGACAGTTATTGCACTGAGTCTCCTTTAAAGCACTGACAGTTATTGCACTGAGTCTCCTTTAAAGCACTGACAGTTATTGCACTGAGTCTCCTTTAAAACACTGACAGTTATTGCACTCAGTCTCCTTTAAAACACTGACAGTTATTGCACTCAGTCTCCTTTAAAACACTGACAGTTATTGCACTGAGTCTCCTTTAAAGCACTGACAGTTATTGCACTGAGTCTCCTTTAAAGCACTGACAGTTATTGCACTGAGTCTCCTTTAAAACACTGACAGTTATTGCACTCAGTCTCCTTTAAAACACTGACAGTTATTGCACTCAGTCTCCTTTAAAGCACTGACAGTTATTGCACTCAGTCTCCTTTAAAACACTGACAGTTATTGCACTCAGTCTCCTTTAAAACACTGACAGTTATTGCACTCAGTCTCCTTTAAAGCACTGACAGTTATTGCACTGAGTCTCCTTTAAAACACTGACAGTTATTGCACTCAGTCTCCTTTAAAACACTGACAGTTATTGCACTGAGTCTCCTTTAAAACACTGACAGTTATTGCACTGAGTCTCCTTTAAAACACTGACAGTTATTGCACTGAGTCTCCTTTAAAACACTGACAGTTATTGCACTCAGTCTCCTTTAAAACACTGACAGTTATTGCACTGAGTCTCCTTTAAAACACTGACAGTTATTGCACTCAGTCTCCTTTAAAGCACTGACAGTTATTGCACTCAGTCTCCTTTAAAACACTGACAGTTATTGCACTGAGTCTCCTTTAAAGCACTGACAGTTATTGCACTCAGTCTCCTTTAAAACACTGACAGTTATTGCACTGAGTCTCCTTTAAAGCACTGACAGTTATTGCACTGAGTCTCCTTTAAAGCACTGACAGTTATTGCACTCAGTCTCCTTTAAAACACTGACAGCTATTGCACTCAGTCTCCTTCAAAGTAGTCCCCTTCTTATAAAATACACGTCCTCCAGCGTTCCTGCCACTGCTGGAAACAATTTTGAAATGCTGCTTTCGTTAAGCTGTGAAGCTGCTGTGTCAAATTTTGCTTAATGATCTCCAAGTCATTGAATCTCCTTCCTTTCAGTGGTAATTTCAGTTTTGGAAACAAGAAAAACTCACAGGGTGCGAGGTCAAGAGAGTATGGAGGCTGAAGAACTTGCTCAATTTGGTGTTGTTTGGCCAAGAACTGCTGGACAAGATGTGATGCGTAAGATGGAGAATTATCGTGATGAAACAACCATTCACCATTCCTGTGCAACTCTGGTCTCTTCCGATGAATTGCATCTCTCAAACGAGTCAGAACTTGGAAATAGTACTCCTTATTGCTGATTTGGCCTTTTGGAGCATACCCATGATGAAAAATACCCTGATAATCAAAGAAAACTGTGAACATGACCTTGACATTGCTCCTCACATGAGGAGCTTTCTTGTGTCTGAGTGAGTTTGGAGTCTTCCATTGTGAGGATTGAGCCTTAGTTTCCAGGTTATAACCATAAAACCATGATTCATCACCAGTAATAATCTTTTTGATAAAATGAGTCATTTTCAATGCATTCCAAAAAGTTGTCCTTCTTTTTGGTCAGGTGACAGGAGTTTCAGCACCAATTTTGCAGACATATGTCTCATCCCCAAATCAGCAGTAAGAATGGAGTGTAAGATATGCCATATACCATACTGGGTCAGACCAAGGTCCATCAAGCCCAATATCCTGTTTCCAACAGCTGCCAATCTAGGTGACAAGTACCTAGCAGTTTTCCCAAAAGACACAGGTTCCACAATGCTTGTATTGGGTCAAGCAGTGGATATCCTGGGTCCCCTTTAATAATGGTTTATGAACTTTTCCTCCAGGAACTTGTCCAAACCTGTCTCCCATTAAGCCATGCCTATTTACTTGATCAGTAATTCTGTTCTTTATAATGGTTTCTACCATTTTTCACAGTACTGACATCAGGCTCACCGGTCTGTACTTTCTTGTGTCACTTCTAGAACCCTTTTAAAAAATTGGCACTACATTTAAAATACTAAATAACCTGTCTGCAGATTCCCTCTCGGACATCATACATCTAACACCAAACAAAAGAATTTGGAGAAACGAACACACTTATAACCCCTACAGCAATAATAAAAAGTACCCAAGCTGCAATTAATCGAGCTGTTTTGCTATACACAGTCAGCATCACTTCCCTGGTGGCCAGTGGATGCCAGGGCAGGTGGGACACAAAAATATAAAGTTAAGATTGGAGAGTCTTCTAAAGGCCCAAATGGCTCTTGGTCCTTGTAGTTGCTTTAGCTCCAATCTTCAATGAAACAATCAAGCTGAGTGGTGGGAATTAATAAGGCTTTTATTTCCCTTTTTCACAGTGGTTCTAAATAGTGGGTTACAACTTTAAAGCAAATGTCCTTAATGCAGGTAGAAAACAAACTCAGGGTTCAAAGCAAAAACTGTTATACGTCACAGGAATGGAGGTGCTCAAACAAATAAAGAATGCTCTGCTGGCAATTCACCCAATCACAAGTCTGGCAGTGACTCTAAACTTTCAGAAATGCAAAGTGTACAGCCCATCTCTTGGTCAGACAAATCTCCTGCCAGTTCCACTTGCATTGGCACGGTATCAGAAAGCTCTGATTCTATATCCCTGGTTTCTTGTAAAACACATTCAGGGGTTTTATATATTTTCTGTAGCAGCTCCCAATGTCCTTGGCCTAGCCTAGGGCATCGGCCACTTGCTGTGTTAGGCTTAAAAGTACCCTCTTTCCTTTATCATAGCTTTTACCATTCACAATTTTCTTATTAGGCATACATTTCTCATACCTTGTATGGCAGCAATCCTCAAGTAACCGGCTTTCTTCCACTGCCTGCCTTTCCCAGGCAGCAGCTTGGTGAAATCCTTTTCTATAACGGTTAGGCTTACCCTGTAGCCTTTGACTTCCTTCTCCTGGTGAAGGCCTGCCTCTGTACAAGCCCAGCTTCTGGCTTTCTGACTCAGTGTGGCTTGGCTTCTCCAACTGATTCTTGTTTGGCTTAGGGTTGCAGTTGCAGCAGTGCTTTTGCCTCTGAGGGCAAACAGCTCTCGGTTTGGCTTGAGCTGACACCTCCTTAGGTCCTTCCTCAGCTCCTGAGAAATTACTTCTCTATCCTGGGAATCCTCTAGCACTAGAGTAGTCAGGTTTCCACGTCCACCTCTCTCTCTCGGTGCTGCCAGTGATTCTCCCCTTGCTTCTGCTTGGGCTGCTGCTTCTGCTGGTGCTTCTATCTCCGAGGCTACCAGTACTCCTTCTGCCTCTTCTCCTTTCCCGGACTCCCTTCCAGTCTTCCACACTCCCCTTATGAAGCCCTCCTGCTTTCGAGGATTGGAAGCTGGTTGGCATTTCCTCGTGACCAGCTGGGCGTGGCTCTCCAGTCTCCCTGAAGACACTCTTGCTCCCTCTAGCTGGTTCCTGGGAATATTTCAAGTCTTTTTCTCTGTGAAAAACACCTTCTTTTCTCTCAACTGGGCTCTCATCAGCCCTCGCTCCGTGACAACACATAATCCCTTTGGAATACCCTGCATGGTATGATCCGAACCATCTCCGACCTTCTGCAAGGCAATAAAGACTCACTTGATCTGACTATTCTATGATCATATACCATAGCTAAATCAATAGCCATAGACTGATGGTCCCTAGCTGCTGCTGACTCTTATGCTTACCCTAGCATCTTTTGAAACATATACCAGTATGTAATATAGTTCTTCCCTATTAGCTATCCAAGTTGACATCCCTGTTCAATATAAAATGTTTATTATGTAAATCACTGATCTTAAAATAGAGCAGTACATAAAATCAAATAAATAAATAAATAAGATAAAGGGCGGGTTAGTGATTTAAGATGACATATTTTTTTCGGAAGCACACAGATGTAATACCCTTCCCACTACAAGTACGAAACCAGTTTTTCTGGAGTTCTTTTAATAGTATTGCCTCTGTCAATGTATCTAATTTCTCTCCTAGTGCTCATGAGTAAAAGGGGATTTCTTGGTGGGAGTGATAGATTTTCTGCTTGTGCTACACTGAGATTTTCCTTTCCATACTGGTGATGAGGCTGACAAAAAGGATAATGATTATGAGGAACTTCCTGTTGCTGGTAGAAGCGGCTGTGGTAAACATGCCTAACAAAGATTTTGCATGCTTAGACATCGAGTCAGAGGACACGTTTTATAATTGACTTGTACTAATTTGAGCTGGGAAATTTTCCCATAGGCTTTATTTATTTATTTTGCTATTGGCACTCATTTTGCCAACTCCCAAGATAATAGCTGGAGGCGTATAAATTACTGCATCTATCAGCAACCTACCATTAAGTTTGTTTTTGTAATCACAACGGATCAGAGATAAAAATATAATGAATATCTTTCTTATTTTTGACATTGCTTCACTGTAGGCATACCGTATCTGCCTAGTTCACTGGTGTAAGCATGAAAACTATTGGTACACAGACTGTTTCTCTGCTGCTGCGTGCATGATTTCTTTGTTGCTCCCTCTCTTTGGAATAGTCTCCCTTCTCATCTCCATCTTGCCACCACATTCAAAGCATTTAAAGCTGACGTAAAAACATATTTCTTCAGTCATTTCATTGACATTCCATCCGGAATGGGGAGTGGGCTACTGGCGATGTCATCATTTCGGAAGTTTGTCTTCTTGCTCTCTGGACTGTCAACTTTTCTGTTATTATCTGGCGTTCTTTTTCTGCTGTTGCTTTAATGTTTAATGTGTCCTAAATTTTTATTCTGATTCTGTGGAAGAACAGTCTATCATGTTTTAATAAACCATAACAATTATGAATAAGTAAAAGTGTACCATATATAGTTGTGGCCACCATTATTGGCACCCTTGCAGTTCAACCGCTTAGGAGGTCATTCCTGAATGCGGGTTGTGGGGCTGCATGTCCCTCACCCCACAAGGCATCTGGATCTCCCTGTATGTCCTGTGCATCAGGATGGGAAGAGCCAGCGGGGTGGCAGGAGGTGACAGCAACGGGGTGGAGCAGGGGCAAGCCAGCCCGACAGCACGTACAGGACCAATTCATGTCGCGGCCCTGTACATGCTGCCAGGCCCGTGTGGACATGCTGCTTATACCACCTCCAAGGTGGTATAAGAAGCACTTTTTGCATGATTGGGTCCGAGGAGCCCCCTCCGCGGCTGAGGCCAGGTACAGGGATATCCCTGCCACCCGATGCAGGCCATGACAGGCCAGCTGTGTGTCGGGCGGCAGGGAACAGGGGGGCCAGAGCCATGGATGTCAGGGGTGCTTGTAGGGAGGACGTCTCTACAGGTGGAGGGGGCACGCTGGGCTGTCCTCGGGCCCAGTTCTGGCTACCATGGGAATGTTTTGCTCCCATGGACCAGAATCAAGTCCACACAGCCCCGTCTTCATCGGGGATGTCCGTACGGCCTGGAAATCCCCCTCCGTCAATCTGGCTTTTTATGTCCAATATATCCTTAAAAAAAAGAGGCAAGTGAAATAGCTATGGATTATATATGCACACATATTTGACACATACAAGAATCAAATAAAACAAGACCAATTAAAAAAGGAAATAGTATAAAAAGCTGGGACATTGCCAGGACATGATTATTCCTAAATTAAGATGACTTCATACCATGAAACATTCACCTTCCTTAACAACCAAACCGGTGAAACCTATCATGTGTACCAATTTTTTTGTCAGATCACCCACCTTAAGAGGAAAATCTCTCTCGTAGTGGGTCCTCCTTTTAATCAATTTTAAATAAGACCCGAAGGCCTAAGAATAAAAATGGAACTGGCCGCATAAATGCATGCCGCTCCTTTACTAACAATCAATAATATGGACAAAAAGCGTCCCAAATGTATTCTCATTAAAGCTTCTTAACAAAGGACTTAGCTTTATAAAGGAAGACTGTCATCCAGTTGCCAAAGCGATATCACAGGATTCCCACTGTAGCGGCAAAGTTCAAATTCATAGCTGTTCAAACATAGTAGACCCTTTTAGCAGGACCTGGTCGATTTTTGCCTAGTTAATGCGTGCTAAGAGGCTATATATTCTAACTCTCCCATCTTATTTTTTAGTCTTCTGGCATTTGCATACAAGCATTTTAGAGGCTGTATTTTATTCACATTAATCTGGCTATAAGTAGACAAGGGTAATTTGGAATCTTTAAGCTCTGTCTGCTCTGTACTCAAGGGCATTTGGGCTACTTTTGTCTTTATTGGAATCTTTCTTCTGATGTGCCCTAATTTCACTCTTTTGCTAGTATCTTTCCTAACTGCATGCTCCTGGGCGACTGTCAGCTTTCCCCTATTATCTAGTTTAAAAGCTGCTCTATCTCCTTTTTAAAGGTTAACGCCAGCAGCCTGGTTCCATCCTGGTTAAGTTGGAGCCCATCCCTTCGGAAAAGCCCCTCTTTTCTCCAGAATGTTCCTCAGTTCCTAACAAATCCAAAACCTTCATCCTTGCACCATCGTCTCATCCATGCATTGAGACTCCAGAGCTCTTCCTGCCTTTTGGGTCCTGCATGTGTAACGGGAAGCATTTTGGAGAATGCTACCCTGGAAGTTCTGGATTTCAACTTCCTACCTAAAAGCCTATATTTAGCCTCCAGAACTTCCCTACCACACTTTTCTATGTCATTGGTATAGACATGTCCCAAGACAGCAGACTCCTCCCCAGCACTATCTAAGACCTTGTCTAGGTGGCGCGTGAGGTCCGCTATCCTTGCACCAGGCAGGCATGTTACCAGGTGATCTTCATGTCCACCAGTCACCCAGCTATCTACATGCCTAATGATCGAATCACCAACTATAACGGCTGTCCTATCTCTTCCCTCGTGGGCACATGACCCTGAAGAAACCTCCTTGGTGGGAGAGGGTGTTACATCACCTGGAGGACGGGTACTAGCTACAGGATCACTTCATGCCATATCAAGATAGAACAGCATTTGATATGTTGAAGTAGACATTCATAACATTGCCCAGGGCTACATGCACATAAATGCAGATGCTCAGAAAACTTTAGCAGTTGCAAAAGAGTAATGGACAAGACAAACAAAACTATTGTAAACAGCTGAATGGCAGACCATGGGCAGGTAACAGCTGATTGATAAAGTCCTACTTAAATTCCAATTTTGAATAAAATTGTAACTCCCCCAATATTAGACTTCTACTGTAATTTAAGTAACACCTTATCTGTGTGCATCTGTTTTGTATGTGATATTACTCTAAATTTCACCAGTAAATAATTTGGAATTAAGTAAAACAGTAGGTTTTTTAAAACAACTATCTGTCTTCTAGTAAGCCACTATCTGTAAAAATGCTGTTAGCCAGCTAATGTATGGTGCTATCCCTGTGTCTTAGTTCTGAGTGTGGCCTTCTATGGAAAATCAAATTGAAGCCTTGCATCATAGGTCTTCAGTGGGTGCTAATCTTTTCAGAGTCTGAAGAAAGACTATTCTGCTCCCTGCTCAGAACTGAGAGCTGATTTTAATTTATTAGTACATATCTCTTCCTGCAATCCCAATAAAAAAAGGGCGATCAATACGGCGACAAATAACATGTCATCACACATTTATTTTTAACACATTTTTTCAAAGTTTGGTTTAGCGACTGATATTCCACCCTTACTGAATGCCAGTCCCATGTTCCATAACTATATATGTTTAAACCATTTTAAAGTTTTAGAATTTACGGTTTCTTTGAAATCTCCTGAAAATTTTACTTCTATTTGTTTTAAAATTCTTTTTATTTAATATTGTATTACTTTTATTGATTTGAACAACCTGACATTTGACATCCCATTCATACCTGATTGTTAGTCCAATGTTCCAATATTATATTCTTAATTACTTATCACTTTTAACTTTTGTATACACATATTACAACATATTTGATAGATTTATTACCTGCTCTCTTTTAGCATAAGTTCCCCTGCCTTAGTTGATTTTATTTATTTATATAATTAATTATCACTTTTTTAGAGTATTAATCATGATTGTCCACATACGCAAGTGTAGAGACAGTTTTTAGAGTTATTTATTCATTTATTTATTTATTTATTTACTTATAGTGATACCATCACTATTCTCTTGGATTTTATGTTCCTTGAGTCTACACAAACAAGGTATTTTACATCTATCGAAAGAATATCCTGTTCGCTCCTGCTGCCTTCTCTTCTACTTCCTTTGCTCCAGAATAATAGTGTTTTTTTATTTTAATTTATTTAATTTATTTACAATATGTTTAAAGTGTATGTATGACCATTTCAAAGTTTTTAGTCATGGTTGTCTAGTTGGGGTTTGCCCATCAACAGCCACTATCTATAATGATCTATGTATGTGCGTTTTTTTTGCTTGTCACACCTTTATGATGTTTTTACTTATGTTAGTTCAGATTGTAATGTCTCCAATAATATAATCAGAATATGTTTGTTGTCTATTTAGCGTTCCATCACATACTTTTTAGGTTCTATTATTTGATTTATATTGTTTTTTATTAGTTATTGTTTTTTAATATATTATGATCTTATCTGTTCTTTTACTTTTTTCAATATGTTGTTATTTAATATTTATGTTTTTATGCTTTTAGTATTCTACCTAATCAACCTCTGACGAAGGTTACAAAACACGGCCTGTGTCGGGTTGCCATAGGTTCTGTGAGATTCAATAAATTGTCTTCCACATATCTCACGTCTTGGACTGTGTTTGTGCTACTTACGTGAGTACTACCTACCTGTTGGACACTTCATTGACAGTAGAACATTGAAATAAACTTATTTTTTGAGAGTATGAGTTCAGCTCTTGTTTATTGGTCTGGAAACCATTAAGCAGCAGGAATGCAGCAGAACTGTGAGTGGCTCTGATTTAAGTAATGAGAAACAACGAAGCTTTCACTAAGGACAAGGCTGATTAGAGGGTCTGTGTATGTGTGTAGGACCCTCTGTCCCTCTTTAAAAAGAGTGAAAACATTCCCATAAAAAGTAAAAATGACAAAATAAAAAACTTTTAGACAGCATCTAAAAAAAAAAATTGGGTGGAGATATAATAAGGGAAGAAAAACCTGGAAGTATCATCTGAAGCCTCATGGTGCCTTGACAGAAGGCCCCTATTGATATAAGCCCGGAAATGAATAGTAGGAAACTACCGGACAATGAAACCAATAATGAAAATTAAAAGAATTCTGTAAATAATAGCCAAATGGCCAGTCATTTCCAAGCTATCTGTATAGTTGTGCTTTATTTGAAAAATGCATATTTGCTTTTGTTTTTGTTTTATATAAAATTCAGTACTTTCGTTAGGTAGTTTTTGAACCTTATTTCCTGTCATTTTAGGGCAAGTTCTAGTTCTCAAGATGGATCATTCTTTAGCTAATATTATAAAACGTGTTAAATGGGCACAATAGATTTGAACACATATTATTGTGTTGATAAATTTGTTAAGAGTAATGGTGGATGTCAGAAACATATTTATTTTAGAACAACCAAGATCTTGAGAATAATCTCACAGCCTGGCCTTCTGATACTTTGAATAGCCCAAAGTTGACAGCTACATTTAAAAGTAAACAGGCATCTGTAAGTTGTTCAAAATTTCAATTCATCAAATTTATCAGAGCTAAAACATGAGAAGGGTAGCAATTAGCACTCTTACAGAATTTACCATTTATGGTAAACATTGCCATTTCATGCTGCTGAACATCTAGGGAAATACGTAAAAAATAGTCCTACTAATTGAAGAGAAAAATGAAAGCTCTTTTACAAACATCCTTCACCATGAGCATGTTTTTGCAGACTTCTGTTGGGTCATTATTGGCCATGCTCCTATACAGCCACAAGGGGGACACTGGAGAGCCATTTTATCTTATAGGGAACATTATTTGATTTTTCAACTGCATACTGTCAAGCCCAATGGTTTGAATGATCCCAATGAATGAAATTCTATCATTTAAAGCAATCCTGTGTTAGACAAAGCCTTGTAGGTCTTAAATAAAGTTGTTTTATCTGATGTTCATTGCATCACGTTCACGGAGGTCAGTGGAGTTGATGATGGAGATGATTTAATGGTTCCTAGAACACTGATGTTGAATCATTGCAGTTTTTGCAATAACAAACCTGTTATTAGCTACTGTTTGTTCTTCATTTTTTTAGTGATTTGCCAACTCCTGATTTTTTAGTGATTTGCCAACTCCTTATTCAAAACCTGTGGCCAGGTTGGGTTCAAGCAGCAGCGAAATGAACAACTTTAAGTACAATGATGGACTGAGGCATCCAGTGACTATCATTTTCAGATAAGTACCTGACACTTGCAAGTATGTGTTGCAGTCTTTGAACAGTTATGGTAAGCAGGAATTGTCAGAAGCATGTTAAAGACAGAAACAATGTCTATATCCTTTACAGCTGACAAGTTAAACTATGACAAGAGTTCAGTTCATTGTGAAAAGTGATAATTGAGTTCTGCAGTGTGATACATCAAATTATGTGCAAGAGTGTTACTTTACGATGAACAGTAAGAACAGTGATTACTGAGAAGTGGAATACATTGTGGAGGAAGATGGGTTTTAAAATACACAGACTGTGGTGAAATGGACTAATAAAGATACAAAATATAAAAATATACTGAAGAATGACAGTAAAGTGAATTGTAGGACTGAGGGTTGATATTAGGAGCAAACTTGGTGCATAACATAGTAGCTTAGGAGATAAGAGCAGATAAAGACCAACACAGTCCATCCAGACGGGTTGCTATGGCAGAACCTGTGGCGCAGTACAGGTTACTTTCCCTATGTCCTTTTTTTTCTTTTTTTTTTGAGGGACAGAAGGTTCTAGCTACCTTGCAGTTCAGGTTGTTTTCTCAATGCCTTTGATTTTCAACAATCCTCAATCATATTGCAGCCTATTAAGTCCTTAGCCTGCAGTGAGATCAGTCAAGCTGTTATTCTTTCCGCAAATGGTCATACAGGCATTCCAAAGGCACAACTATTCCATCTGGAGTTGTATCTGCAGTTTAGTACAGGTTGCTTTCCCCGTGGTTTCTTAGGAGAAGTGAAAGTCTTTTCACATCTGTTTTGAGTTGAGGTGATCCATCCTTGTTACCAACCTCTTGCCCTTTAGAAATCCACTGTATTTATCCCACTCCCTTTTGAATTCTAGTACCATTTTTGCTACCACCAACTTTGTTTGAGGAGGACATTGCAGGCATCCACCACTCTTTCCATGAAAAAATATTTCCTGATATTTAACCAATTTGTTTATACTGCTTTATCATTTCAGTTAAAGCAATTTATATTGTAACTTCAACTTGGTCATGTACATTAAACAGGAACACTGATAACTTGGATTTTTCCAAGGTAAGGGAGGGTTAAATAACTTGCCCAAGGCATGTCAATGGGAATTGGACCCTGGTTTCTTGGCTCCCAAGCCAGTGCTCTAACCATTAGGCTACACCTCTTGATTCTAGCTCCTTGCAGCATTATAATCATGTCTTCTAGTTCTAGAGCTTCTCTCATTTGTAATACCTTTTAAGTATTTATAGGTCTATTTTACATCTCCTCTGTTCCTCCTCTCCTCAAAGATAAAAGTGTGCATGCTGTCAATAGTAAGCATAGTTCTCCTATCTGGGAAAAGGGGGCAGGTACTAGACTGGACCAACAATGTACATGTGATACATTTTCCATCCTTTCTCTCTCTTAATTCAAAGTTTTATTTTATATTTTTATAATTGTATACGTCCTTAATGTACCTTGGTTTGAAAGGGTAGTTAAGAAAATATTTATAATAAGTTATAATAAATTTGTATCAGAGGGATTCATGGTAGGATTTTCTTCCTAGAATTTCTTTTGAAATGTTTAGTTAGAGGCTTGAATGTTAGAAATACTTTCTTTGACTCTTATGGAGTAATTTTTGAAGTCAAGTCTAGATTCATGCACGTTTTTACACGCATATATCTAGGTATCAAAAGGGCCCTTTTACTAACGGGTGCTACATTATTGAACCTAACATTCCCAAAGTGCTGAAACTATAGTGCACTACCACTGTGATAACTGTCATGAATGTGGAAAGCATTTCCTTGGCAGTTAAGGGCCATATTAGTGCTGTTGTTAAGTGCCGTCAAGTCGGTATCGACTCATGGTGACCCGCTGGATAGTTGTCTTAAACTATGTTTGGTCTTCTGTCAGGCGACTCATTATTAACAGACTGGCACCCATAGCTGCTGTTTTTGTATCAATCCACTCATTGCTGGCCTTCTTCTTTTGCACTGACCTTCTACCTCTATCCATCTATCTATCTCTTTGCATGATATGTCCAAAGTATGAATATTGAAGTCTTATCATCTGAGCTTCTAAAAAAAGCTTGGGTTTGATCTCTAGTACTGACTGGTTTGTTCTTTGGGCAGTCCATGCTATACATAGTATTAGTCGTCAGCACCATAAAACAAAGGCTTCAATTTTTTTCCTGTATATCTTTTTCACTGTCCAACTTTTGCATCCATATGATGTTATTGAAAATACCATGTCTTGAACAAGTTGAATCTTTGTATAGAGAGACACCTCTGCTCTTGAGAATCTTATCTAGGTCCTTCATAGCCATTCTGCCAAGAGCAATGTATCGTCTGATTTCTTGACTGCTCATTGCTTCTTTATTGATAGTTGATCCAAGTAGGTTAAAATTGTCCACTATTTCAATTTCTTCTCCATCAACAATGAACTTATTGATTTCACCAGTTGGCAGGATCTTTGTCTTCTTTACATTAAGTTGCAGGCCCATTTTAAGACTATGGGGCTTGTTTACAAAGCCGCGGTAGCGGTTTGCGATCGTAATCGGAGCCGCGGCCCCATTGATTTCAATGGGGCCGCGGTTGCGATCGCGATCGCGAACCACTACCGCGGCTTTGTAAACAAGCCCCTATGTTTCTTGATCTTGAGAAGCAAATGTTTCAGAGCATCTTCACTTTCAGCCAGTAATTTGTTATCATCAGCATAGCGAAGGTTATTGATGAGTCTCCCACCAATTTTCACACCTTCGTTGTATTCATACAGTCCTGCTTCTCTGATGATTTGTTTTGCATATAAATTAAACAAGTAGGGGGAAAGTATGCAATCTTGTCGTATACCTTTGCTGATTTTAAACCATTCTATTTCTCCTTTGAACTGTTGCTTCTTTATCAATGTAAAGGTTGTGCAAGAGAACAATCAGGTGTTCTGATATACCCATGCTTCTTAATGTGGCCCAGAGTTTCTCATGGTTTACAGAGACAAAAGCCTTGATGTAATCAATAAAGTACAAATAGATATCCTTTTGGTATTCTTTAGTCTTTTCAAGGATCCATCTTACATCCACGATGATGTCTCTCTCTCCTTGCCCTTTACTGAACCCTGTTTACACGTCAGATAGTTTTTGTTCCAGGTATGGTTGTAGTCTCTGCTGAATAATCTTCAGTAGAATCTTGCTGGCATGTGGGATCAGAGTAATTGTGCAATGATTTCTAGTCAGTAGGATCACCTTTCTTTAGTATTGGTATAAACACAGATCTTTAACCGGGTAAGGCGGACACGTCGCCTCTCACCCCTCCCCCCCCCCCAATTCACATTTCATTGACAACTTAATTCAGAACAAAAACACATGACAACCATTTGGGACTTAAACTGGTCGCAGCTTTAATAACCTTTTAAACAAAACACAATACAAATCAACACATTTTAACTCCCCCCCCAAGCAGAGCGAGCCCTCACCCGCCATGTTAGTAGCAAGGTGACGCCACATCCGCTTCCCCCGGGCACAGGCCCGACATTTTCCACGCCCTCCCTCTTCCGGCTTCGCCATGCTATTAGCAAAAGCCTGAGGGATTAACCGGGTCGGGGGTACCCCACCCCCGCCCTCATGCTTGCCACCGGCTCCGGACCCCGGAAACCTCCGGGATCCCGCCAAAGCCCCCCCCCCAGCTGCAACAACCCAGAACCCCCCAGCCAAAACGTCCCCCACGCCAGGGTGGGTGGGCGGGTGTCCGGCGCCTCCAGCCTCGACCCAGCAACTGCCGGAGCAGTGCTGGGTCCCCGCACTACCCACCCCCCCCGTTGCCGACTCCCAGCCCTCTCATTGGCTCCCGGGCGTTTAAAACGCCGAGGGGAGCCAATGAGGGCGCCAGGCCGCGCGGGGCACCGCCGAGCCGCGCGCCGCCGAAACCCCGGGGGGGGGGTGATCGGCCCGCCGCCCCCCCGGTTAGGAGCGGCCACGCGGACGGGGCCCGCGGCCTTACTATAACCGGGTAAGGCGGACACGTCGCCTCTCACCCCTCCCCCCCCCCCAATTCACATTTCATTGACAACTTAATTCAGAACAAAAACACATGACAACCATTTGGGACTTAAACTGGTCGCAGCTTTAATAACCTTTTAAACAAAACACAATACAAATCAACACATTTTAACTCCCCCCCCAAGCAGAGCGAGCCCTCACCCGCCATGTTAGTAGCAAGGTGACGCCACATCCGCTTCCCCGGGCACAGGCCCGACATTTTCCACGCCCTCCCTCTTCTGGCTTCGCCATGCTATTAGCAAAAGCCTGAGGGATTAACCGGGTCGGGGGTACCCCACCCCCGCCCTCATGCTTGCCACCGGCTCCGGACCCCGGAAACCTCCGGGATCCCGCCACCGGCTCAGGTCAGCCACGACCAGAGCCGCCCCCCAAAGGTAAGCTGCGACCAGCCCTCGCCCCCCCCAACGGAATACCGTCCAAGGCCTCCCGCCAATCGTTAAGCAATAAATCTAGCCCTACTGGGGACAAATGTACCCCATCAGACCTGTAGAGGCCCGGGCAGTCCATGTCCACCCAAGGATGGAAAATTTGACAACCCCCTTGCTGACCCACCCACCGGCCAATTGGACGGTTAATTTTTTTTTGTCACACCCCGTGACCACCGTCGCTGAGCCCTACAGGAAGGCCTTGGAATGATATCCGACCATAACAATAACCCATCTGGAAACATCCCCCAACACCACCCCAAAGTCCTTGATAGCCGCTCGGCTCAACTGCCAGCATGACCAAGCAGCAAGATCGTTGCCACCTATGTGGAGCAGCAAGACGTCCGGTGCGCCTCTGGTACGGTGGAGGTGCCCAAGCAAAGGCAAGAGTTGGATCCATCGAAGTCCGCGCTCACCCAGCCATATGACAGTCACTGCCTGCTCGGAAATTCCCAAGTTCAGCCCCCATCGGGCACGTCGCTGCTCGCCGACCAGCCCAGAAGACAAAGGAGTGGCCAAGAATCCAACAGCATCGCCGCCCCGTATCTGCAACAAAAGAATAGAACCGTTATTTCCCCCCCCCCCACTCCCCTACCAACGCACGTGGCTGTGGAAGGCTCTCGACCGCCAACGGCCAATGCGCTGTATCTCCTGATCGGGCAGCCCAGCCACCGCTGCACTGGTCGCCGCCCCAATCCGGAAGGAGTGAGGGGCAAAACGCACCAGGGTCCTCACATATCAGCCTTAAGGACAGCCGTAGCACTGCCAGAAATTGGAAACGCGTAAGAACCCACGCGTCCTGATGGATAAGGAGGCTACCGCCGACCTCTGGGCGAACGCGTAAGCACACTTGCAGTAATGCGACAGGACACGTGGGAGAACCTTGCACCGCTGCCAATTCCAGCCACATACCTTTTCCACCTGATCCGTCTTAGAACGGGCAAGGCGGATACGAACCCCACCCCCGAGAAAGTGCACTTGATGCACTTGCACCTCCCTCCCATTGCGAATCCGACCCGACTCCGAAACCAGCCCACCCACCCGGTTATTGATCACAGACACTACAGCTTCATTGTCGCACTACCAACGCACCCTGCGATTGCGGAGTCTATCCGGCCACAGCAACAAGACCACCCAAATGGCTAACAACTCGAGGAAGGTAATATTCTTCGTCAGCCCCACATCCAGCCAGGAGTGAGGCCAGCCCTCCGCGCCACATGAGCCCCCAAAATAAATCCCCAAACCCAAACCCCCCGCTGTGTCAGTATACAACTTCAGATCCGCCGGAGTCACCTCCGGGTCTCGCAGCACCGAGGTACCATTAAAGTCACGAAGGACTCGTCTTGCGGGAGACCAGCGTAAGTTTCTCTTCCGGCGGGCGGGCTAACAACGCCACGGAATCCAACTCCGCGCCCAAAAGGTAAGAGTAGTCGCCGGACCCGCCGTCTTCTCAGAAGCTAATGTAACACCCCACACCTAGGCCAACTGTACAAACTCATCCAACAAAGCCTTGCACTGCCCAGTATGCGCCGGTCCTACGAAGAGGAAGTCGTATAAGTAATGCACCACCGAGCCGCAGCCCACTCAGTCCACGAATGCCCAATTAAAAAGGAGCTAAACTGCTCGAAATACGCACAGGAAATCGAACTGCCCCTGGGCATGCATTAATCGAAGTAAAAGTGACCTTCGAAGCAAAAACCCCAACAAATGGAAAGTGGAAAGGTGCACCGGCCATAAACGGAAAGCGGATTCGATATCCAGTTTCGCCAGCAAGCATCCCGGACCACAGGCACGTACCAGCTCAATGGCCTCGTCAAAGGATGCGTACCGTACAGCACACAAAACCTTAGGAATGTGATCATTAACCGAAGAACCAACGGGAAAAGAAAGATTATGTATTAGGCGATACTTCCCCGGCTCCTTCTTCGGAATGATCCCCAACGAGATACCACCAAATCTGCAAATGGTTGTGCTCTAAAAGGACCAGCCACCCTACCTAACGCTAGCTCATTTGCCAACCTAACCCGAACCAGCTGCGCCAAAAGCCGCACCGAAGGCAAATTCCCCGCCTTGTTGACCTCTAGACTGCCTACCACCGGTATGGGAAATCCTTCCTTAAACCCAAATTCACATAGACAGCTGACCTGTCGCTTCGGATACTTCCTAAGCCACGGACCTAGCGCATCAATCGCAACCGGGGTGGGGGCCAAACTCCACCAGTCCCGATTACTTGTGGCTGGGGGCTGACACGCCCTCGCCACTCTTTTTGACACACTTGAGTGCTGAGTGACCTCCATTACAGATGGAGCAGGCGTGCCGGAATTTGCAATCCGGAAAGGGGCAGGAAGACTTGTTGAAGCGCCAACACAAGTCACCAGCTTCCCCCCCCCCCCCGGAGTGCTCTGCAAAACAGGGGGGACGCCCGATCGAAAGGGCCGATCCGCCAGCACGGGTGCGGCGACCCCACCTCTTTGCCCACCTACGCTACCCCCGCCAGGTCTGATCGCCATCTGTGTCAGCCAAAGATTAATGTCCTGCGTTCCCCACGACAACATGCGATTCTCCTCCATCTTATCACGGAATTTCTCATCGTAGTTGAGCCAAGCCCAACCCTCATGAGTCTGTGAGGCCTCTAGTATGGAATCCGCGTAAGCCAAAAGCATACCGTACTGCTCCGGGTGCGAATGACCCCATACACTAGCCAAGCGCAGGAAAGACCGAGTCCAATTAACCACATTCCGGGCCACTCTCTTGACCCTACCCGCCTTCTCGTCCTCCTTACGTTTTTGTCGACTATCCCCCGACCGTTTACGACCTTCCAGTAAGCGGAAAATATCTAAATAGCGACGCTTGACAATCTTTTTCCGCAGTCTCTTTGGCACCCCCTCCCATAACTCAGAGAAAAACGCCACCGAGGGCCCCGAACCTGCCTGTCCCGCACCGACCTCCCCACCAGTTGTCTGGAGACTCCGGGACAAGTTGTCGGAAACCGAGCCGGACGAAGACTCAGAGGTTGATGAAGAGGAGGACCGCGAACGCCGCCGCCGGTGACAAGAACGCCGCCTGCGCTTGGTCGCTCGCGTCTTTCCCCCCTCTCCAGTCCCTGCGCTAGCAGCCGACTCACCTGCCGCTGGTGCTGCTACCTCGGGAGACACGACCGTCTCCCGTGGCGTCGACGCTGACGCTGCCACTCCTCCCCCGTTTTCGACAGACACGGGGCCACCACTTGTGCTCCCCCGCCCGCTGTCCGTCTGACCCGCAGGAGCCCCCAAAGGGTGTCCCAAGTAGTGCCAGACGGTCGAAACCTGCGGAGAAAAAACAGGGAAAGGCGAAGGAACACCCGCCACTGGCCAAGGCGGCTGCCACGCCCCTAGCCAGTCGGCATGTGAGGAGCCTTGGCCCCCGCCTTGCCAATGCGCCCACGTGGGCGAGTAAGCTGCCCCAGCAGGAGCTGAGCCACCCCCAGGACTTGCAGCGTCCACCACCACACTGCTCGCCTGAGGAGCGACCCCGTCAATCCCCCCCACTGGACTTGTGGCCGCCCCCAAGCCACCCATAGGACCGGGGGCCTCTCCCAGCCCCAAAGCACCTCGTGCTGGGCCTTTTGACCTACCCCGCCGGCCCCCAGCTAAAGGGCCAGCCGAAACCCCCCTGGCCCTGGTCCCCCCCCTCCCAAAATGCGCTGGGCGGCCCCCAGGAGCGGGCCCCCCTCCCCGAGAACCGCCCGGCTTAGCCTTGCCATACCCTTCGCGCTGTCGGGCACCCTTTTTCCCTCCGCCGGCCATGGGAAATTAAAAAGGCTGGAGGAACCCTGGAAATGAATTAATAGTGGGTGAACTCTTTTTTTTTTTAATCGGAGATTGAAGCACCCTAAAGATCCCCACTGCTTTGGCCACCAATGTAATTGTGTGGGGGGGGGGGATGGAATAGAGGCACTACCCCACGAAAGACCCACTTGCCTGTAGCAGATCCTCTGCCCTCAGCTACAGCCAGCACACACACCACCGCGAGCCTCCGACTCCCCCGTCGCTGCACAAAAGCTGCCCAGAGCACGTTGCAGCCTTTCGTGCTGCTTCCTGCTGCTGGCCCAAGGCCCACGCCGTATCCTGCTCCGCAGCCTGTCCGGCGCCTCCAGCCTCGACCCAGCAACTGCCGGAGCAGTGTTGGGTCCCCGCACTACCCACCCCCCCCCGTTGCCGACTCCCAGCCCTCTCATTGGCTCCCGGGCGTTTAAAACGCCGAGGGGAGCCAATGAGGGCGCCAGGCCGCGCGGGGCACCGCCGAGCCGCGCGCCGCCGAAACCCCGGGGGGGGGGGTGATTGGCCCGCCGCCCCCCCGGTTAGGAGCGGCCACGCGGACGGGGCCCGCGGCCTTACTATTCCAGTCAGTTGGCCATGATGTTGTCTTCCAAATTTCCTGGCAGAGCTTTGTAAGTATGGTAACAACTGCATCAGATTGCTGTATACTTCAATGGGAATATCATCAATGCCTGGTGCTTTGTTCTTTGATAAGGCTTTCAATGCTGCTTTAACTTCTTCTTTCATCACCAATGGTTCCTGATCGTAAGGTACAAGTTGAAACAGCTGTTGGTCCACTTGATCTTTATTGTATAATAACTCTGTATATTCTTTCCACCTTTTCTTGATCTTCTCAGCATCATTCAACATGAATCCTTGAGCATCTTGTAACATTCAAATTTAAGGCTGGAATTTTTTCTTTAACTCTCATAGCTTTAGGAAAGCTGATTTTGTTCTTCCTCTAATAGTTTCTGCTTCTAATTCCTTGCATGCGTCATTGTAGTACTTCTCCTTGCCTTGCTGCACATTGGAAATCTCTGTGATTGCCTCTCTTTCTCCTCTGGCTTTAGCTTCTCTGTATTTCTGGGCAATTTTCAGAGTTTCTTTGGTCATCCATTTTTGCTTTTTCACCTTTTATAGAGATTTCTCACTTCCTTCTGGAGCTCTGTCATTTGTAGCTAAAGCAGCAAATCAATTTTGCAGGCAGTCTTTAAATTCCGGTGGTATATTCTCAAGGTCATATTTTGCTGCATTTATTCAACTTTAGCTTGTGTTTTTGCATACAAGTAGCTGCTGATCTGTACTGCAGTCAGCTCCAGATTTTGTCTTTTTCGATGCCATAGAGAGCTTTTCCATTGTTGACTTCCACAGATGTAGTCAATTTTGATTTTTGTACAATCCATTGAGTGAAATCCATGTGTATAGTTGCCGCTTGTATTGCTGGAAGAAGGTATTTGAGATGAATAGATCGTTGGTCTTGCAGAATTCTATCAGTCTTTTTCCAGCTTCATTGCTGTTGCCAAGTCCATGTTTTCTAGACATTTTGCCTTCTTCTTTGTTGCCAACTTTTGCAACTTGGGTGACTATCCTGTTTGCATGTTCTGTCAATTTCAGCTTGTACTTGTTCATAGAACTCATCAATTTCATCCTCTTCTGCAGCTGCTGTTGGGGGCATATACTTGAATTATAGTTGTGTTGATAGGCATTCCTCATAGACGAATAGAAATTAAGCTTTCACCGATTGCATTGTATTTCATTACAGTTCTTGCAAGTTTCTTCTTAATTATAAATGCAACACCATTTCTTCTTTGTCTTTCATTTCCAGCATAGTAGATTTCAAAGCCATGGTTGGGTAAAAACAGTGGTGGTTTATTTATTTTTAAGAAGAAGATAGGATTTAATGAAATGGAAGTGGATATTTTCATGATAGAGGGCTGTGAACTGCTGCTTGTTAAAGCAACAAGGTTTATGTGCTGCCTAATGTACTGCCTGCCTGAGTTTTAGAGGTACATTCAGCAAATGTAGTTAAGTTTTTTCTTATGCGACCCCTCCCTGCTTTACCCAATGTAATTTTGAGTGATTTAAATTTACATATGGAAAAGATAGAATCTGTAGGGATCATTGATTCTTTTTTATATGCTTTATCAGCGTTGGGTTTTCTTCAGTTAGTAAATTCACCTACTCATCAGGCAGGTAGAATTTTAGATTTAATGTTTATCGATAATTCTTGTCACACAGCAGAATTACATGAAATCAGATGCATTCCTTGGTCAGATAATTATCTGTTAAAGTTGTTTTTTTTCTACTGAGTTGTTGTTCGACTCTACTTTATCTGGTGAAGAAAAGGGAGTGTGCTTGTCTTCTTTTATTTATCGCAAGCCTTATACAGCTACAAATGTATTGAAAACATGGGAACCACATTTGAATAATATAAGTGAATCAGCTCATAATGATGCAACTATTGCTGTTAAGCTTTGGTTAGAATTTCTTCAGAAATCATTGACTTCTGTTGCACCTTTGAAATTACATCATTCTGTTCATAAGCAGCCTTGGTTTTCTTCTGACTTCCACGCCGACCTTAAAACAGGAGTTAAGGAGTACGGTGACGCCACCATGCAAGATGGCCAGCTGAGCCTCTGCTCCCATTGGCCTGTGAAAAATAAAGCTTAAAATCCAGATCCTGCCCCTCTTCAGGTTGAACACGCTATAGGGGAAGCACACTGAGAACCTCGAGATGGCAGCAAAAACAAAACAACCGGACCTCAAGGAATTCACATATGCAGGAGCAATCACGCCAAGCAAACAACAAGAAAAGATGACGGGGCCAACGGGCCATGTGGCGGGAAACTCCAGTCCAAGACCACAAGAGCTGGCACCCACAGAGAACCAGGCAAAATGCTTTACCATGGAGGCTGGTCAGGAAGGGGCTTTCCAGGAGGAGATAAGAGCATGTTTCAAAGAACTTTAAACTGAACTTTTCACAGGTGCATGCTGAAGTGGTGACCAGCACTGAAGGCCTGTGCTCAGAATTGGGAGACCTGGGCAAATGGGTGGAGGAGGCAGAGGAGTGATTTGAGGACAACACAGAGGCCGTGGGAAACCTCGAAAATAAACTACAGGAGTTTGATAATCTCCAAGAGAAGCTAGAAGATAGAGGACCTAGAGAACAGATCCCGATAAAACAACCTTCGGTTTTGCGGCATTGCAGACAGATGCTTAATGATTGCAAGACTGTAGTGACAACAATTACCCAAATACTGTTACAAAAAGCTGGAATACCAAACAAGAGCTTGGATCGCCAGATAGACTGGGCGCACAGAGCGCTGGGCCAACCAATAATAGCCCAAGAGATATAATAGCATATTTCCACAACTTTGGGGTGAAAGAGCAGGTGGCGGCCTAGGCACGCACCTAAGGATCTTGTACCCGGGAAGCCAATACAGTGGAAAAATACGCAGATCTGGTGCAAGCGACACTCAAAAAAAGACAAAACATGCATGAGGTACTACTCAAATTGCGCGAGGAGGGCATCTGGTATGCCTGGACTTTCCCATTTGGGCTATCCTTTACAACCTTTACAATTCATGGGAAGAGACTGAGAGCGCGGAAACGCGATGAGGCAGTACACCTCTTGTTGGCAGTGGGAGTTTCAGGACTGGATGTAGTACCCAGAATGGATAGAGCAACACCAAAAGAACTCCCAAAATGGCAGTGCATGACCCATGGATGAAGGCGGCTAAGGCCACAATCTGGAGGAGGTGGCAATGACCAGGAAGTCAATACACAGACCTGAGTCAGCCATCCTTCATTGGGGCAGCAGTGGTATCCTTCCAAGAGACCTTTCCTACATTGTACACTACTACAGAATAAATGGTGGTTGCAAGATACAAGCAGGAGCCCTGAATAGAGAAGACACCCTGGTGAGGAGTCATGGACTCGCTTACAAGAAGGGCTGTACCCTGTTTCATCCAATGATCACTGTTTTGAAGGTTTATATCATTGTGGGGTTTTGTGGGGAGGGGGGAGGGGAAAGTAAGGATTTTTTTAACTACTTGACTAGGTAGAGGGTAAGGAGGCAGGGGGGTAGGGGATATGGCCCCAGCAGCAGGCTAGGGGGAGAGGATTGGGCTAATTGTGGGAGGAGTGGCCTAGTGGTTAGGACAAGGTACTTCAGGCCGGAGGGCCGGGGGTTCAAGTCCCACCTGGGGACAGCAATCTCAGGCCGGAGGGACTGGGATTTCTAGTCCTATAGGCACTCCTTGTGGTCTTGGGCAAGCCACTTAACCCTCCATTGCCCATGTTCCCTGTAAGTATTAGCGTATGTGTGTCATATCCCCTCGTGTTAAATGTATCTCCCAATTGACCGCTTTGACCCGGTGAAAAGCGGGATATAAATACAGCTAAATAAATAAATAAAATAAATTGTGGTGCTGATGTTGACTCAGTCTATTCATGGGGGGAGGTTAAGAGGATAGTCGAGGGAGATGGGTGGTGGGAGGGAGGGAAGGTGGGAAGTGGGAGAGGGGGGATGAAGGGATTTAATCGAGCCGATGATAGCAGGAGGGTGTGGGTATGAAGATTGGTGAACTCAAAATAATCTCCCTAAATGTTTGAGGGTTTAATTCCCCCTATAAATGTCAACAGCTCAGTAAGGAAATGCTACAACTGAAAGCAGATATATATCTAGTGCAAGAGACACACCGTTACAAGAAACATGAGCATTTAGTGAACCCCAAAGGCCAGGTGTGGGCAATTGTTTTGGCTCGGGGGCCACTTTGAGAGGGCCGTGGTTAACGGAGGGCCGCACCTTCTAAAACTGATCGTATTCATTAGTTAACATTACATTTCATTTAATGCAAAGTGTAAATTGCATAATAATAATAAATAAATAAAAAGCGATCATAAAGGAACTCTGACAAAAAGGAGCAAACAGATATCTATATACAAAAATATTTTGAGATCACATTTCAGCTCTCTTCCAGCCACCCTCTTCCCCCCTTTCAGCTCTATTCCAGCCACATCTTTCACCCTGTCAGTTCCTTCCTGCCACCTCCTTCCCCCCTCTTTCAGCTCTCTTCCAGCCCTTACCTTCCACCTGTCAGTTCCTTCTGCCACCTCTTTCCCCTTGCAGCTGCTGCTGCTGCTTCACCCCCCCCCCCTTAGTGCTGCTTCACCCCCCCTTAGTGCTGCTTCCCTTGTGCTGCTTCACCCCCCTTAGTGCTGCTTCATCCCCCCCACTTAGTGCTGCTTCACACCCTTTCCCCTTAGTGCTGCTTCAAAGTTCACCCCCATGCAGCCGCTGCTTCTGCTTTTTACAGAGCAGCGGCTGCAATAAACTTAATTTGAAAAGGAAAAGACAACCTGTGAGGAGCCCTCTGGGCAGCGCCCGAGGAAGTGATGTCAGAGGGGGCGGGCTTCTCACAGATTTCTTTTCCTTTTCAAATTAACTTTATTGCTGCTGCTGCTCCGTGAAAAGCAGAAGCAGTGGCTGCACGGCCCAGGGATCGATCGATCGGGGATCGCGTTCGTGATCGCGCCGCGGACTGCAGGAGAAAAGCCAATCTCGCGGCCAGAGCAAAAAAATGGCTTTTCAAGGGCCGGTTTTATATCTGTGCCTTCAGCTAGCCTGGCCATGAAAAAACCAGCTAGGTCGGCTGAAAACCAGCCGGTTGGCAACCCTATTCCGCAGGCCACAGAAAACTCTGTGGCAGGCCACATGCGGCCCGCGGGCCGTAAATTGCCCACCCCTGCCAAAGGCTATGCTCCAGGTCTCTACGCATCTAATTTAGTGGGGCAGAAAAAGAGGGAAGTGGCAATATATTTGGCCACATATTTAAAGATAGAAGTGGGGGAAGTGGTTTGGGACCGGGAAGGGAAATACATACTGGGGGAAATACATACTGGAAGAGGAGTGGCCTAGTGGTTGGGGCAAGTTACCTCAGGCCGGAAGGTCAGGAGTTCAAATCCCACTAGAGGACAGCAACCTTGGGCCAGAAGGACTGGGGTTTCTAGTCCCACAGGTGCTCCTTGTGCTCTTGGGCAAGTCACTTAACCCTCCATTGCCCATGTTCCCTGTAAAATAGTTATCTCCAAGTTATAATGCCCTGTTCAATATAATTTCAGTTTGTTCAATGTAAACCACTTTGATATCATGAAAGGCAGTATATAAGAAATGTTAAATAAATAAATACTGATCTGTTTGAAGATAGGGGGAGAGTGGCTACATGTTGCAGCCATATATGCCCCTAATGGGAACCAAGGGGGGCTCTACAGGGAAGTGGAAGAACAGTTGGAAAATATAGGAGAGGGATTGATAGTCTGTAGAGGTGACTTTAATTTGACATATGACCCCAGGAAGGACAGCACTGGAAGGGGGGAATGGCAAAGGGCAGATAAGACCCCACTAAAGAGTTTCCTATGGATTTTCGATCTGGTGGATGCATGGTGCATCCAACATCCAGGGCAGCAACAGTTCACATTCTTCTCCCCAGTACATGGGACCTACTCAAGAATAGACATGATCTGGCTAGGGAAAGAAGGGACTGGCAGAATCCAAGGAGCAAACATAGATGGTATAACATGGTCAGATCATGCACCAGTAGAGCTACATTTGCAGATCAGGGGCGAAGATGGGGGGGGGGGGAGTATAAATTCTGGATACTAAATTACTCTCTTTTAGAGGATACCAGAGCAATTCAGGAAATAGAAGAGATAATCCCAGAATACTTTGCTACCAATGATAATGGGGGAAGTGGGGTGGGGGTAGTGGTATAAAATGGCTTTAAAGCTGTAGTGAAGAGGAATTGATAAAATGGGGGGGGGGGTGTGAGGAAAAAAGAGAACATTCTGAGTAAACATAAAAACTATGCAAGCGGTTGCGGCAGCTGGAAACTGCAGATGCCCTAAACCCAGAGAGCCAATTTCGAGGGCAGGTCTTAGCAGTAAGAGCTCAATTGAATGCCTTAGAAATGGCAGAAATCCAGTATAAAATGCAGCAAACACACCAACAGTATTTTGAAGGGGGCAACAAAGTAGGTAAATATATAGCACAACAGCTGAGGTGTAGGAAACTATGGTCACATATACTGGCTGTCTGGAGGGAGGGAGGGACAGTAACGCATTCAGGGGAGGAGATGAGGAAAGAATTTGCAAACTTTTATAAACACTTGTACAAGACACCCCTGCAGAGCATATGGAAAGTTATCTTGACTCAATTCCCCTTCCCCGGTTGGGGCAAGAACCACGGGAGGCACTGGATAAGGAGATGGAGGTGGGAGAAGTGCTTCAGGTGATTAAAGCCCTAAAAAATGACAAGACCCTAGGGCTCACCGGCCTCACAGCCTGCTTCTACAAAAAATTGGGACCTCTTTTGCAAGAACAGTTAACATGATTATTTAATCTACCCAGGGATGGAAACAATGGGCTGGGCGGGGATCTCTTTATTCTCCAAAGAAGGGAAAGACCCACAAGCATGTGCCTCCTACTGCCCAATATCGCTTCTGAATATTGACATGAAACTACTCACAAAAATTCTGGCCCAGCATCTTAACAAGGTCATCTTGAGTTTGATCCATGAAGATCAGGCAGGCTTCATGCCTGGAAGGCAGGCTGCGAACCACATACGGAAACTTCTTAATCTTAATTGAGTCGTGAAAAATAGACAGGAACCTTCACTGATGGTTTCACTTGATGTAGAGAAAACCTTTGACCATGTCTCCTGGACTTTGTTTCAGGTGTTAACAAAGATGGGACTCGGGGAAAGCTTTATAGGGTGGGTGCGAGCACTGTATTGCAACCCCCGCGTGTGCGTTAAAGTAAATGGACAATATTCGGCGTTCTTCCCCATAGGAAGTGGCACAAGACAGGGCTGCCCAGTATCGCACCCTTTGTTCGCGATCATGATGAGTAGCTGGGGAAGGAAACCCCTCTCATGGATGGACAGAATTGTGGCAGTACAAAAGATGCTACTCCTGCATTTCCAGGTCCTCCCCATTGAGATCCCTACCCGGACATTGCTACAGGTACAAAATGTGCTTTGTCTGGAAGGGTCGGGCCACGAGGTGCCGAGGTTGGCACGGACAGTCATGCACAGAGTTCAATGCAAGGGGGGATCGGGTTCCCTGATTTTATGAAATATTATAAAGCAGCACAGTTAAAGGCTGCACATTCATAGTTAAGCAACAAACGATGGCAATGGGTCATCGGTGGGGGCCAAAATCAATTTGTATGCTTCATGGAGGTGTGGCACCAACAAAGACAGGCCTTGATGGTGGATAAAAAGGTATCTGCAATAATGCCACTAGCAGCCTGCTTTGGACAGGGGGAAGGCCTGTGACAATAACTTCTACAATGGTGAGGAGCGAAGGGCTTAACCTGGGTCTCTCAACTACTACACCAGGGAGCCATTTGGCCCTTTGAAGGGATGCATGATCTGTACCATCTGGAAGACCGTGACCACTACAGGTTTCTACAAGTCCAGAACTTCTTGTGAAGTAGGGAGGTCCGAGAAGAGCTATATAAAGAAAATGGATGGTTGAGGGTTTATGCATCCGAGGGAAAAGAGGAGTGCTATCCCAGCTATATAGAGGACTATCCAAGGGAAGGGCAGATAAGCTGGGCTATATGCTTAAGTGGGACGAGGATCTTGGGACAACATGGTAGATAGATATCTTGGAGGAGAAAGTAAGGATAGTGGCGAAACTGTTGATAGCGGCCAATTTACTAGAGAACAGCTATAAAGCTCTTCTTCGTTGGTATCTCATATTAGTAAGGCTATTCCAGATGGATGAACTGGGAGCTGGGAATTGTTGGAGACAGTGCGGGGCAAGGGGTACTTATTTTCATATGTGGTGGGAGTGCAGTGTGGTCCAAATGTATTGGAAAATGGTTATAAAATTATGAAGGAAATTAGGGAATGGCACTTGCTACATCAAACAGCGATTTTTCTGCTCCACCAAAAGATAGACACGCTTCCCCAACAATATCAAGGGGTAGTGGCACATTGTATAGTGGTGGTGAGATGTGAGATACCAGCCCACTGGAACCAGACAGTGTTACCAGGGGCAAATAGCTATAGAAGCCGCCTAGTGGATCTATACAAGATGCTCAAACTAACAGCTCTTAAGAAAGGATGGGGTGAGATGGTAGAACCTCATGGAGACGTGTGTGGCAATGGTTAGAGCACTAAGAGAGATTAATCAGCGAGGGAGGGGGACCACTTGAATGCTTACTGGGGGAAATGTAATGAAAGACTTCTTAAATGGCTACTCAAATGATGAGGCAGTGGTAGACCATATAAGAGGGGGAAAATGCGGGGAGAGTGGGGCAGGGTAGGGAGAGAGAGGGTAATTGTTTGTGGTGTGTTGCTCTTTATTGGTCACAGTTGATCTGGTGAGTTGATGTTTGTATTCTGTTATAAAACTCAATAAAAACTTCTAAATAAAAACAAACCCCAGGAGTTTGTATCACTATTATCACAATATCAGTTTTTACTTGAAGAGAGTAAGAAGCACTATTACAACATACAGATTACAGCTCGCTTAGGTTCTACCTATGGTTTATTCTCAGTGATCAAACGTTTGACGACTGTTGTTAATGTCACCTCTATTAAGGTAGAAATTGATCCGCAGATTTTTCTAGACTTTCATTTAATAAGATAGAGACTATTAAAGCCATCTTTTGTAGGATTTGTTTCAACTCCTGCAATTACATCTGCAGAATCATCAGCTATAGATTGGCCACTTTGGTCCACTGTTGATAATTTTTCGGAGACTCGGATGGTGAGACCGTGTTGAATAATACTTACAGTTATTTGGAATCATGTTCCATGAGAATTTTTAAGTCTTTAAAAGACTCTTTAAAGAGACTGGTTGGTGCAATTGTTAATGCTTCCTTTTCACAAGGGTAGTTCCAGTTTATTTGAAAAGAGCATCTGTTTTTCCAATGTAAAAGAATTCATCAGGAGATAAATCTGATCCAGCTAATTATCATCCGATTTCATCTTTATAATGTTTATCTAAGGTTATTGAAAAAATAGTATTAACACAGCTTCAGCAATTTTTGGATAATCATAATGTTCTGTCTGATTTTCAATTTGGTTTCTGGCCTAATTATGGCATGGAACCATTTATGTTAACTTTGATGGAAAAATGTATCCCTGGTTTTGGCAAAGGCATGAGTTATTTGTTAGTGACATGAAATATTTTGTCAGTGTTTGACACACTATATCATGATATTTTGATTTCAAGACTTGAATTGCTCAGGATAAAAGGGTGATTTTAAAGTGGTACAGATCATTTTTACAAGATAGGCAAGTACAAGTTAAATCTTCAAGTGGGATTTCTTCCTGGCGAATCTTGAAAGCAGGAATACCACAGGAATCGGCACTTTCAGCCATGTTATTCAATATTTACATCTCTCCACTATGTAAAATCTTTAAAGCATTAGATGTGAATTATTAGATATATGCAGATGATGTCCAATTTATTGTCACAATGTTGTCATCAATAGATGATTTTTGAAATATGTTTCTTTCTGTATTATCACAGTTAGAACATGGACTTCTGGGAAAAAAATTAGCTTTAAATGTAAATAAAACTGAGGTTTTATACCTTTCATGGAGTTTACCAGAGCCAGTTTCCACCTTATACAATCGACATCATGATTCCTTAATTATCGAATCTGTTGTTCAGGATCTTGGTATATTTTTTGACACTCGATTAAAAACTTTCAAGCTCATTCAGTAAAAATAACTTATTATAAATTACATTTGTTAAAACGTTTGAAGTCTTTTTTGACACCTGATAATTTTTGTACAGTGATTCAACCTCTGGCCCTTTTGTCATTTGACTACTGTAAGAGACTATTAGGACTTCCTGTAGTGTCGCTTCAACCATTACAATTGCTCCAAAATTTTACAGCACATGTTGTAGAAGGTTGTAGTTGATCAGTAGATATTACACAGCAACTTTTCAATTTACATTGGTTATCGATAAAATATCAAATACAGTATGAAGTGATTATTATTACATTTAAATGCATTCATCACCAGGCCCCAGTTAGTCTTTCAAGTCTCTTGTGACTAAACTGTCCTTGAAAATTGTTGCAATCTCAAGATGCTAATTTGCTTGATGTCCCATAATTTAAAAAGATTCATTTTTAGACTTTGTGAAATAGGTTGTTTTCCATAAGTGCTCCAGGTTTGTGGAAGTCATTGCCTGATGAATTATGAAAAGTTCCCGAGCTGTTGCTTTTTCAGTGGAAATTAAAAGTACATCTTTTCAAACAAGCTTTTCCTTTCCTGTAGGGCTAAGGGCCCGATTCTGCAAGGCAAATAGCGGGGCGTTACGTCCCGGTGGGATGTCCAGCCCTGCTAGCCATCTGCACCGTATGCTGCCTCCTGGCCCCCCTGCAAACACAGAGCCACTGGGTATGCTGTGGGGAACAGGACATCATGGGGGTAGAGAGTGGGTGGGACCGGCCCCTGGACGTACAGGACTGATTCAGGTCACAGTCCTATATGTCTGGAGAGCACTGGGGGGGGGGGGGGGATGGCCATGTTATTCCACCCTGGAAGTGGAATAAGTGCTGGCCACCCCTATGGATAGCCGGCCAGCCCCCCCCAGCATCAACAGTGGCAAGCCAGGTGAGTCCCTGCCACCTGATCCGGGGCCTAGATGCCCCCGCCGGGTTCGGGCAACAAGGAAACTGCGATCCATACTGCGAAGGATTGGATGTGCCATTGGGGGGACATCCCCACGGTGATGCAGGGGCACACCGGGCTATCTCTCAGTGCCCAATCCAGCACCCACCGGAACGTCTTGATCCTATGGTGCAGAATCAGGTGCTAACTGCCCGGACATGCCCCTTCTGGGATCGGGCTCTGTGTCTTTTTGATTATACTTAGTATTTTGTATTGTGTGCACATTATTACTTTTTAAAAAATAAATAAATATCATTTCCAGAGGGTCAGAGGACTTTATTACTTAATTTGATAATTATTATAATACATCCCGCTTATTTTCCAAGACCTTTTGCTACTTAGTCTGGTGGAAATAATTATGTTTTTACTAATTATACAACATTTTTTTATAGTCTGACTCCATCCTGATGTGCGTATGCAACTCATTCTACCATTTGGCATAGCTGGACTTAAAAGTGGTACAAACAAAGTTCTGGAGAAAATATCCTTAAGTCATTACTAGCCAGGTAGACTTGGAGAAGCTATTTGGGATCCTGCCAAGTTCTTGACCCAGACTGACCACTGTTGGAGAAAGAATGCTGGGCTTGATAGAATTTTTGTCTGATCCAGCATGGCACATCTGTTTTTTTGGTATTTAGTAGTTCAAGGAGAGGTACATTCAGGTACGGTAGGTATTTCCCTGTCCCCAGAGGGCTTACAATCTAAGTTTTTACTTGAGAGAATGATGTTCTTATGTAAAAAATTATTCAGGTTTCAATGAAATATATTAATGAAATGTGCAATTCCTTATAGGAAAACAAACAGACATTTTGACCCTGACAATGCATCATATCGTCTACAGTGCTTTGATAAAGGAGGTGAGGCATATGCTGCCATTATTTGGGAAAGAAAAAATGTTCAATTAAAAACCCAATTAGGAAACTGAATATGAAAGAAACAAGGATTACAGTTTGGCAGACTGCTCACCTATGACTTGTCTTCTCTATCACGTTACCATTCCAAAGATAGTTTCTTAACAGAACCTAACAAATCAGAATTGATGTATTAGAACAAGTGTTACCAGAACCAGCTCCATGTGAACTTCCTGAAGCATGCAAAATCAGGTGCTAGTATTTTATTTCATGTTACATCCACACATAATGAGATGTGCAACGACGGAGATCCTAAAAACATTTGGCAATTTGGCTTTTAGGCAAGTCACAAAATTCACTGCATTTTTTGTTAGACAGCAGAAGGCCAGAATATTGTCTTCGATTGTAATCATTATACACATCAATGAGCACAGAAGGCAATATTGCACACTGCCTTACTGTGATTAATTTTATAAAAAGCTCTCTTATAAATGTATTATTATTATTGTTAAAATTATCCTGTCATAATAGCTGTTCAGGATGAACTAATTCCACTACAAACAAAGACGTCTTTTGGCATTCCTCTACAAACCGACATAGGGGATTATTTTAGAATCCTTATTCACAACTGACACATAGAAAATGTGGTATTTACATGTGGAAACGGTGTCCACATGTAAATGGTAATTTTAGAAAGAGCTAAATTTACACGTAGATGCCCATGACATAAAGAAATTGCAAGGGGAGGAGTAGCCTAGTGGTTGGGGCAAGGTACTTCAGGCCGGAAGGTCGGGGGTTCAAATCCCACTAGAGGACAGCAACCTTGGGCCAGAAGGACTGGGGTTTCTAGTCCCACAGATGCTCCTTGTGGTCTTGGGCAAGCCACTTAACCCTCCATAGCCCATGTTCCCTGTAAGTATTAGTGTATGTGTCTCATATCCCTGCGTGTTAAAAAAAATGTACCCCCCCAATTGTGTTGTGACCGCTTTGATTGAAGGATAAGGCAGTATACAAAACTGTCTAAATAAATAAAATAAATAAATAAGGGAGCATGTTGGGGCATGGTTTGGTATTGTTTGGCAGATCAAAAATTCACACATGTATTCCCCATGTGGTCATGTGTATGACCAAAATTCTCCACATCAGGATTTGCAGCTGCTCCCAAGCATGTTTAGGTTTTTAAAAAGCGCTTGTTTCAGCCAGCCCTTATGGATTAAGGGGATTATCCTCCTTAATCCCCTGTTGTTTATTTCCCCCTCAAAATTGAAATTAGATGAAGATTCCAGCCTCTGTAGTTAGTTGGCTGTATTTATATATGTCTAGGTTTGCAAAGTACCAATTTACACATGCAAATTGTTGAGTTTTCTCTACTTATTTTTCCCATGTGTTGATTTGTAAAATGGCTCCTCCAGCTCTATATTTATTTATTTTATTTAGACAGATTTGTATACCACCTTATCCTACAATCAAAGTGGTCACATCACAATTGGAGGGTTACATTTAACATGAGGGTACTTAACAACATTTAACAATGAACTCGTGTGTCTAGCTGGGATGAGTGGGTATCAAGTTGGCAGAGGTAGTTGCATTACCATTCGGGTGGGGACTGTTGTCTGTCTGCTCATAGGCTTCTGTAAAGATCAGGGTTTTAAGGGCCTTGCGGAAGTCTATGATGTCTTTTAATGCCATTAGGCTCTTTGGGAGAGAGTTCCATAGTGTGGACGCCAGTGGTGAAGGAGCTCTTCTTGAAGTTGTTTGTTTAGTCATGTGATATCCTGCAGGTGTGCCGATCATGTTGTCATTATTGGTCCTTCTTGGTCTATTGCTGATATCCCTTGTTATGATATCTTGGAGTGCTGCTGAGAGATGGTGAATGATTTTAAAGATGATCAGGACTGTTTTAAATTTTGCTCTGGCCATCATTGGGAGCCAGTGCAGTTGCTGTAAGACGGGGGTGATGTGCTCAGTTCTTGGAGTGACTGTAGTGCTGCATGCTGCAGTTTCACACCATTTGGAGTGGGTGTAAGGTCTACTGAGAGAGGCCTTGCTATATGCACTCCTTCACACCCCTATGAATATTTTAGAAAAGGCTCAACATTTGTCAGAGCCTTTTTCAAAATAATGGTGGTGCCTTCACCCTTACAGAACTTTTTCATCAAATTTATCTGCAAGAATAAGTCATTCTCTGGAATTTCAGTCTATGTGATTTGACTAGGATCTCCTGGAGAGACGTTTTAAGTGGAGAATCACACGACATTAGTGCTTTGCAAGACAGTCATGAAGAGATGGACGGAAGGATCTTTCTGCATGTCAAATGCTGTTAATACTTGCATGTCTGCACGTGTAGTTCATATACAGCTGCCTTTGCACATGCAATGTGTTTTTTCAAAAACACACTACAGACAAAAGGTCGGGATGGGGCAATGGTTGTTCATGGTGATTTGATCCACTGCATGTGTCTGTGAAAGTTCTCAATGTCAGCATTTTTGAAAATCTTCAACCACACACAGGATGTGACATAACAAGTAAAGCTGAGATAAAATGTTCAGCTATGCAACGTGTTCTATGCTGGGGAACCAATACCTCATTCTGCGAAGTTTGAAATAACTGCAGAGGGGTTTGCTACAGATGTAACTAATGAGAAATGTACTTGGGGTAGACCAGTTTCATTGTACTAATAACGTGGACCTTGGAACTTTGAATATACAGATGTATTTCAAGAAAGCTTTTCTTCAGTCATGGTGCAATATACTGAACAGCATGTCTGAACTGTATGGGTACCACATTCCCGATCGTCTTTTCTCAATATTGTTCAATGCTGTACAAAATATACCGGAGGATTTTTCCATGTAATGTTCAGGTGGAAAGTGTGCCAGTCTGCCAGAGACAGAGTTTGCCCTTGCTAAAAATTGGCCATTCACTGTTCCAAGTTTTGCAGATGTAAATTTAAAAACACCGGAGGCCCCTCATGCATGTAAAGGACTAAAATACCAACATTTATGTGTGCTGTTAGCACCTAAAAATAGATGCCTCCTTATAAAATTGCCCCTCTTTCGTGGATATGTTTCCCAGGTAGAAGGGTTTCATGTCATTGAAAGATTATCTAGATTATGATAAAATGATTTGGCCATTTCTGGCATATTATGACCCTCTAAGTGGCGGATACATATGCGCAGAAACTTAGGACTATAGAATAATAAATCTTGTGCTTTATGGGCCAGATTTTAAATTTAGGGAAAAGTAGTAGGAAGTAGGAGATATTTGTTACCAGACTGAATTTCCTGAAAATTGAGAAAGACGGAAACCCACAGGAAAAATTGTTCAAGGAAACAAAAATTATTGTGGTTCCTTACCTCACAGGTATTCAATGGAAGAATCATAGGAGAGCACCAAACTGCTTTTTGCAGAAGATTTCGATCAATTCAAAGCCTTATATACTAGTAGATATGCAATATATTGGTTTCCAGATTTGGTTGCTAGTATATGTTTATTTCCTTAAGACTGCAGTGTTCAAATTTCACAGTAGCCAAGTGTCATAAATTAGAGAATGCCTTATACCAGTGGTGACATTGCATTCAACAGACTAAAAATTGGTGTTTCGAGATTTCTGAAAAGTGCAACAGAGGAACACCAAATGCAAATGAAAAGGGGCTAAAAAATTCCCTTGTTTAGATGGTTTTTCAATTGCATTTTTAGTAGCACTGAGTTTTATGCTGAACGTCATGTCAGTATATCAAAAAGGCCGCGGGGCCACGTACCTACTGACTGCCGCTAACCGGGGGGCGGCATGGTGCGTGGACCCAGCCCTCGAGGAGAGAAGGGGGAGGCCGGCGTGGCACGGTTCAAACCCATTGGCTCCCGAGGGTGAGTGAGGAGCGTGGGAGCCAATGGGGTGATCAGGCAGGCAGGGGAGGGGGCGGTCTGATGGTGGAGCGAACCGGCGGGACGGTAGTCGCCAGGAGAGCAGGGGAAGGTGGCTGGCGTCCCACCCTCCAATCCCTAGGGTTGGGCTGGAGTGGGGGAGGGGGTTGCAGCTGGAGGGGGAAGGCAGGATCCCGGAGGTGTCCGGGGTCCGGAGCCGTTGACAATATGCAGGGCGGGGGTGGGGTACCCCTGACCCGGACAACCCCTCGGGGCTTTTGCTAATAATATGGCGAAGCCGGAAGAAGGGGGAATGGAATAGCCTTGGGCCGGTTCACGGCCGAAGCGGGAATGAACTCACCTTGCTACTCACACAGCTGGTGAGGGTTCGTTCCGCTGGTGGAACCTGAGTGATGAAGGTTTTGTTGTTGGGAGTTTGTTATTGGATAATGTTATATGGTTAATAAAGCTGCGACCAGTTTGATTCCCAAAGTGTTGTAATGTTGTTATTGGGGGGGGGGGGGAGGAAGAGGTGGTCGGGGGGGGGGCGGGGCAGAGACAGGAGCACCGCGTCCGCCATACCCCGGTTAAAGACATTCTCCACACGACAGCACTTGGTTCTTGTAAGATTTGACAGCCACAGTTTATCTGCAGGTGCATGTGACTTTTGATTAACTGCTCCATTCTTTTCACAATGGTCCACCTTTGATTTGTTGCTATTGGATTTCTATATAGATGTCTTCTGATCCAAATCCTACTAAAAAAAAACAGAAGACATACCCCTGAAGTAGTCTTGCACAAATGGGAAAGAAACATGCTGGGTTATGTTTTTGAATTCTGCATTGACATTTAACTTTGATATTTCCGGAATGTTAACTACATCTGAACGTCTTGCAATTTTATTTTCATGTACTTACTGTTTCGTGAAACATGGAAACTTACCAGTCTGTCAGAATCTTTTGATTTGTTTTTCCATGGTTGCATGCAGCATTTTATGGTTATTTGTTTCTTTTACTGCATTTTAAATGTTTTGTGATCACTGAGGGTATTATGATTAATGTTCAACATTCATTTTATAGGTTGCTGGATGCATGTATTATGAATATTCTTACCTTGCTCTTCATCTACTTGAGAATGGACATCACAGCCAAGGTCAGCTTGTCTTTGTAGTGAAAACAGAAACAATTCATAGAAATATCCAGGGCCTTCTGTAAAGGCATACTCTATGGTACTGAGTACCAGGGCCGGCCCGCCCATTGAGCAAGAATGTTTTTTGCACAGGGCCCCGCGTTTCAGGGGGCCCCGCGCAAAAAACATTCTACATCAGGCCAAATAGATTAAAAAATAAAAAAAAGGCTGCTGCTGCCGCTGCCACTGCCACCACCACCGTGGCAGCGGCAGAATCAAGCGTCCCGCCGCGGGGCCCCTCCCCCCTACCCGGCAAAGCCTCCCAGAAACATCAGCTTCAGACAGAGTCCCAAAGCACGGGCTTTCAGAGCTGCGAGAGCTTCCCTGACCTCTCGCGGCTCTGTTAAGCCCACCGGGGCAGAGCCGCGCGAGAAAGGGAAACTCTTGCGGCTCTGAAAGCCCGCGCTTTGGGACTCTGTCCGAAGCTGATGTTTCTGGGAGGCTTTTCCGGGTAGGGGGGGCCCTGTGGCGGGACACTTGATTCTGCCGCTGCCACGGCGGCAGCAGCAGGTTTGCTTTTTTTAAGCTATTTGGCCTGAGGGGGGGAGGGGGGTTAGGACTGGTAATGGGCTGGGGGGAGCTAAGACTGGAAGTGGGTTATGGGGGGCTAGGACTTGAAATGGGGGGTAGGACTGGTAATGGGCTGATGGGGGGCTAAGACTGGAAATGGGCTGATGGGGGGGTCAGAACTAGAGGCTGATGGGTTGGCTAAGAATGGAAATGTGCTGATGGGGGGGCTAAAACTGGAAATGGGCTGATGGGGGGTTAGAACTGGAGCCTGATAGGGGGCTAAGAATGGAAATGGGCTGATGGGGGGTTAGGACTTGTAATGGGCTATGGGGGGTGGCTAAGACTAAAAATGGGCTGATGGGGTTAGGCCTGGAAATGGGCTGATGGGGGGTTATGACTGGAAATGGGCTGATGGGGGGGGGGTTAGGACTGGAAATGGGCTATGGGGAGGCTAAGACTAAAAATGCGCTGATGGGGGGGGTTAGGACTGGATATGGGCTGATGGGGGGGTTAGGACTGGTAATGGGCTATGGGGAGGCTAAGACTAAAAATGGGCTGATGGGGGGGGGTTAGGACTAGTAATGGGCTATGGGGGGGCTAGGACTGGAAATGGGCTGATGGGGGGGCTTATCTTTATCTTTATTTGTCAGATTTGATATACCGCCCATAACCAAAGTATTAAGGCGGTGTACAACACAAAATTATCATGGCTGCAGAAAAGAAAGATAGAAAAGAACGCCATTGGGTGGATAGGAAAGAAGTCAAGGAGAAAAGAGAGAAAGGGACAGCAAAGGTGGCATAGACAAAAGAAAATTAGACATCACGACAAACGGGGAAAAGCATAATGAATACAAGACAAGGTGACAAAGGGCTGGTAGCATAAAAAGCGACAAGGCACATAGCGGAAGATGGGCAACACCACAGAAACAGTTATGACAAGTAGAAACATCAAGGGAGAGGAGCACAGACAAGGACAAGCAGCTCAAAAAGGGAGGGTCTAACCCAGGTAAGTGTAGGAATGTTGTAACTCTCTAGTGGATTGCTGGCGGGTAGTGTAGTTGACGGGCTGAAGGTGGACGGAGGGAAGGGAACATCAAAGGCCTGGCAGAAGAGATAGGTTTTGAGCAAAGCTTTGAAGCAAGGAAAGGACAGCTTGGTGCGGATAACATGCGGGAGAGAGTTCCATAAGGCGGAACTAGCAAAGAAGAAGGCAGCGTGATGGGTGGATTCAAGGTGGGCCTGAGTGGGGGAAGGCAGGAAAAGGCGATTACCATGAGCAGAACGTAACAGGCGAGGAGTAGGTTGGAGAAAGATAAGGTCAGCTAGATACTGAGGTGTGTTAGTGTAAAGTACTTTATGAGTGATAGTAAGAACTTTGTAGACATAGCGAACTTTAATAGGGAGCCAGTAGAAGAGAAAGTAAGCAAGGAGTGACATGATCACGGTGAGAAGAAAAGGTGAGGAGACAGGCAGCTGTGTTTTGAATTAACTGTAACCTATGGAGCTGATATTGGGGAACGCCTGCGAGTAGGGAGTTACAATAATCAAGGCGGCTAATCACCAGAGAGAGAACTAACGTGGTAAGGGCTATGGGGGGGCTAGGACTGGTAATAGGCTGGGGGGGGGTTGCTAGGACTGGAAATGGGCTGAGTGGAAGGAGGGCTTGAACTGCAAATAGCTGATGGGGACGGAGGCTTGGAATGGAAATGGGCTGAGTGGAAGGGGGGCTTGAACTGCAAATAGCTGATGGGGAGGGGGGCTTGGAATGGAAATGGGCTGTGAGGGGAGGGAGCTAGGACTGGAAAAGGGCTGAGTGGGGGGTAGGACAGGAAATGGGCTGATGTAGGGGCTAGGATAGGACTGGAAATGGGCTTTTGGGGGTGCTAAGATTGGAAATAGGCTGTTGTGGGGGCTTGGATTGAAATGGACTCGTGGAGGGGCTAGAACTGGAAGTAGGCTCATGGGGGGTTTGGATTGGAAATGGACTGAGTGGAGGGGAGCTAGGATTTGACATGGGCTGATGGTGGGGCTAGGAAAGGACTATAAATGGGCTGATGGGGGGCTGGGATGGGATATGAGCTGATGGAGGGACTTGGATAGGACTGGAAATGGATGGGGGAGCTAGGACTGGAGATGGGCTGATGGTGGGGGCTAGGATAGGACTGGAAATGGGCTTATGGGGGCTAGGACAGGACTGGAAATGGGCTTATGGGGGCTAGGACTGGAAATGGGCTTATGGGGGGCTAGGACTGGAAATGGGCTGATGCGGGGACTAAAAGGGAGCGGATGCTGGGTGGGGCTGGAACTAGAAGGGAGCTGATGTTGGGGGAGGATTAGAATGGGATAGAGCTTGGAGAGGGGAAAAATATTTTGTGTGGGAGGGAAGACAAATCTACAATTGGCCGGATATTGGGAGAGTAAGTGGGGATTGAGGATGGAGGGGTAAAATTTGAGTGGATGAAATAGGAATGAGGAAAGAGCAAAAGGAGAAAGATTAGTATGTTAAAGCAGATGTAGAGAGAGAATGGAAAAAAACTAGAAGAGAGAAGAAAGAACAAATGGACAGCAGACGATGGAGAGTTAGAAGAAGACATGAAGAAACCAGAAGAAAGTGGCTGGAGCAATTGCAACTGAAAAAAAAATGCACAAAAGGTAGAAAAATATCTCTTTATTTTGAATTTATTAATTGGAATATGTCAGCTCTGGGAAATGTGCATCATTAACGTCTGCGCTTTGTTTAGTACAAGAGGAAATTAATTTATAGTTTTATTTCTACAGTGTTGTTGTACATTCCAAGTTTGGCTTTTGGGGTTCCCAGTTTAATTATTGTCTTCCTATTTCTAAATTGTGATTCCTTGTTTGGTGATGGTCTATGTTCTGCATGTGTAACTGAGCTGAGGTATTCTGTTTATGTAATTCCTATTTGACATTGCCACTTGTTCTCTTTCCCCAGTAGGTCATGCATTGTTATTCTCTGAAATGTATTGGTTTAATATTTGCAGTGTTGCCTTTTGATAGGTAGGGTATGGTGCTTTGTGAGTCCTGGTAGTGCTGTTAGGATACGGCGGGTTTGCTATGGGTTCTAAATGGGCAGTGTTTATAGTAGTTCTTAATGTGCCTGGCGGTTGGCACTGGATTATAGTAATGTAGAAATCTTTTAGTCTTTCTTTATCCATACACTCATTAAGAGGCATGTTTACTAAAAGTTAGTGTATGGTAACATTATGCAAATATTTATGCAAATGAGGTCCCTTATGCAAATGAGGCCCCGCACCGAGTCTCCGCACATGGCCCCACACCCCCCTTGGGCCGCCCCTGCTGAGTACCAGCTACTTTGCCTGCTAAAATTGAGCCATGGTCCTCATGTGTTAATGAAAGAGCCCTGCCTATGAGTACCAGCACCATTTTTGCTAAGAAAAATGCACTGAAAATAAATACCTTTAAAAGATTATACATTATGAAGAATCAAAAAAAATATTGGATTTTTTTTCTTTAATATAAAGCAACGGATGTCAAATATTACTGAGGACATTGTATTATGATACCGTTTCATAAATGCGAAAGCTATATAGTTACAGGTGACCATACCACTTATACCAGAATATGTACTACAAGAGCCAGTTCGTGCTATGTTGCAAATTACTGGCCTGGGCACATAGCTGGCATCTTTTATATTAGTCAATAATCATAGATTCAGTGAAACCATTGTAGGAACTCTTATATTTCTCAAAGCATGATATAAACATTAGCTCATTATACATATTCATTTTACATTGAATTTCTAGATAGGTTGTAATACATGATAATCTGAAGCATTGCACACAGTTCAACATCAGCAGGATTGCTGGAGCAGAAGCACAGATTTCTTTTTAAGTATTTCACTAAAGATGACCTCACTTAAACTCCATGACTGGGCCCATCCCACTCTCATGAAAATAGAAGCTTTGTTTCCTTCTTTTTCATAACTATGGGGCATGTTTACTAAAGTGCACTAGGCCCATGCTAACCATTACTACGCGGTAAAAACATCACTATGATAAAATAACAGGTTAAGTGCCTAGTATGGCTTTCAGTGGGATCAGGAAAGGTTTGGAGCACAAAGTGAGTATGGCGACTGATGTAAGCTAGTGTGTGGACTGGTCTCGTGCACTAGCTGTCATGACTGCCGATACGAGGTGGCATTGTGCATCCACGCTACTGGCAGTCTGGTGGTGTGGCTACTGCCCCAACCTCCCTCAAAAAAAGTTAGGGCAGCAAGTTCCACTGACAGGTTTAGGCAGTCAACCTGAATCAACACTGATGACGAAGAGATTACCTCTTAAGTTCAGATCTGCCATTTTGAACCAGGCAGGAATAGGGCAGGAGCGAAGGGGGATCTCTTCTTTCCCATCCACTAGATACTGGGTCTTCAACAAGGAAGGGTGTAATCGGGGTGGGGGGGTGGGGGTTGTCATGGGGTAAGTACAAGGGAGGTTAGTATTGGGGGTGCCGAGTCTAGATGTTGATCAGGAATTGGGGAGTGCCTAGGCCACGGGGCGGGGGGAGGGGGGATATCAGGATCCTTGTGCTCATCAGAGTCCAGGGAGTCCCAGGTTCCTATTGTTGATCTGGATTGAGATCAGGGGGTTGGAAGCCTATACCTTGCTTTTGCTGCCCTTGCTTCTCTTTGAGAGGGGGTTTCAGCAGCATTGCCCCGTGTTACATGCATCGACATACAGCAGGGTCCATCTGCACTGCATGAAATTGCATGTAAGCCGAGGCTTGTGTGAAAAGGTCTGCTCTTTGTGCTAAATGCAGGCAGATGCAGGGTACGTCCCTTGCATTTACCATACAGGTTTTGCACTTAAGATGCGCTAAGTGCAAAATCTTACTGCACTTTAGCACACAGGCCTCTATTTACAGTATAGATATAATTCCCATATAAATGTTTCATTTTTACTAGCAAAGATGTCTAAATGATTTAAAATTGATCAGTACACTTTCCATGGGCAGATCATTAGAATGGCATACATTTAGAATTTGCAAATTCCAAGCATTACAAGAAAAAAAGACAAAAATTATAAACTGCTGCAAAATATGAACGGATCAACCTGAATCTTTTATCTGACAGATAAGGGACAGTTAGTTGTTTTCAGTGACTAAGTCACTTTCTATAGAGGCATAGTGGCAAATGCAAGATATGGATCGGTCTCTAACTCAGTATGAAAAGTAAATGCTAAGGAGGCGATTCTGTAAGGAGGGGGGAGGCTGGATTTATATGTGTGTTTACGCGCGTAAAGCACTATATTCTAGTGGCTTACATGCATGAGTCACCACTTGCATGCATAAGGGAGCTTGTTGCCAATCGTGAAGAATGCACATCGGGCTGATCATGCGGACTTTCAGTGTGGGCGCCCACATGGGTGGAGCTTTGTTGGAGCGTGGACGCAGCATGTATTTATAGAATATGGCTAAACGTACGCAAGGTCATGGTCATTTACACCAGGCTGTAGAGATGGTACAGGTGACCGCGGCTTCATTTACATGCATTAGTGCCCACTTAAGCTGCTATCCTAAAAGGTCAAATCCACGTGGATTTTACTTTATAGAAGAGGCACGAATGACACACTCAAAAGCATACATTAATCCAGCTGCCCTTTCCAGAATTACCCTCCAAGTGTGCTAAGATTTTACAGTTACTGTACTAGTATGTGCTAATGTTTAACACACTGTGCTAATTCCCATGTTAAACAGCTAAATAGGCCCCTATATGGGGTAAACATGATTATCATTGGAGTGCACTTTCATAACTCCACTGCTGCTATCTTATTATTGTCAAATGGATAAATATAAAGATTAATTCAGATGTTTTATTTCATGGCGGATTTGTAATAGATCTTCTCAGTCAATTGGATAAGATCTGGTTATTTAAAATAACTAATTACTACCCTCTAAAAAAATACATCAATTCAGTAGTTGTCATGATGCTAGCTTACTTCCGCTATATCTTTCAGAATAGTTTCATGAAGCAAATATGGATTACATTATCTTTTATCAAAAAGTATTGGCTCATTGGAAGAGAATTATGACTTAGTGATGCAACACTACCCTTGTTCCTTTCTCCTTGGCTCCAGGCAATAGCATCCTGCCCATTACTTTTCCCTACTTTGGATCAATATTTTTCTATTATAAAATTCACTGGTGGTTATTTGTGTCCTATTTGGTCATACTTTTGCATGTGCTGCAAAGCAATGTTGGATTAAAGTTTCATTTACATAGGTCAATGTACGAGCATAATTCTCAAAGTTAGGAGCATAGGGCCCGATATTTGAAGGGCAGTTGCACAGTTTACAGTCCTGTAAACTGTGTAACTGTCGCTGAGAGGGATATTCAATGGCAATAACACACAGTGCCAAGGAATATCTGCAGTTATCTCCCTTACGTGCCCTGATGCTAACCGCTTAGCATGGGGGTATGTTGGGGGCATTCCAGGGAGGAGCGGAGGTGGCAACCATCAATAACTGGGAGAGCAGCAATTTTGCATGCTGCCCAGTTCGTGACCTGCGCCGAAAAGATAGGCAAAGAAAACCGTCGGCTATCTTTAAGGCACAGTAGCTAGCAAGGCAGCATGCAATATCGCTGTTGCCCGCTTAGCTAATGCAGCTTCCGGCACGTGCGGCCAACCCTGGATATTCAATGCTAGGGCTGCATATGACCCCGGCATTGAATATCCGTGGTTAGAGATTGTCAGGCACAGCTATGCGCCATAGCGGTGCATAGCCTGCGTAATTGAATATTGGGCCCATAAATCCTATGAATATTGGGCCTTGGATTATTGGCAGGATTGGAGATTGCAATGTGTACTTCAATTCAAAAAAGGAGATGTGTGAAGATTTGATGAGAGCATATCAAATGTTTAATAATCCAAACAAAACGAAACTAAACTTTTCTTCTTTGACTTCAGGAACGAACCAATGCCAATGCAGTTATCAAAATGCTCCATGTCTACTAATGGCAGGATAGCGTTCAAGATATTCAACGACATCACAATGTGCTCTGACGTCTCTAAGAGAGTCAACCAAAATAAATTTAATAGGCCTGTCCCTATAGAAACAACTGTGGGATTGATATTCAAAGCTGCTTATGTGGCCAGCAGCAATACTGGCTGCATAAGCAATTTTCAAGAAAAAATGTAGTGCTTATAGGATAAATCCTGCCGCAAAATTCAGCTGCTCACCAGATAACTTAATGGGGACACAGCTCCGATATCACATGGAGTCTGCTACCGCCGTTTAGTAAACATCTTAGTTGCAGCTGCTGAAAACCAGGCTCAGGGATTCTGTGTGCCATACGCATCAAGGACAGATGAAAAGTATGACCTGGAGGTTATTGGGTGCTTTGCTAACTGTGACAGAAATGTGAAAGGACTCTGGTTCAGACTAGGGGTTTGCATTCATTAGTGCACATTTAATTTGTTAAAATGCCTTAAAAGGTTTAGCGGCATGTTTGCTAAAGGACACACAATTAGCGTGTATTTGAACCATGTGATTAGCATGGAGGCCCACACTAATGTTTGGGGACATGTGCACCCATCCCCCTGCTGTTTAGCATGTTCGTAATGTACTACACCGGGCCAAGTGGTATTCAGGTGCACTTCCCACTACCCCTTGATGTGGTATTAAATGTATCTGTACGAACAACAACATTCATGGTTAGAGTGTGCCCCTAATAGCCACTATAACCACTATGCGCTGCCAGTGCCCACATATACCCTTAACCCACCCAGCCGTGCGCTAACCAGTTAGAATGGGATTTTTACCACAGGGCTCCATACTAACAGTGTGGCATGCTTAGCGAATGATAAAACCCATGCTAACAGTGCGGTTTAGTAAACTTGCCCCTTAGTGTACACTAAATTGATTTAATGCACGTTAATTGCCTTAGCGTGTTTTAATTTGTTGATTAGTGCATGTTAAATCAATTTAGTGTGTTCTATAAAATTCTCTATTAAAACAAGTATGTGAAAGTAATAGAAAAAACACCAGAAATCTGGGAAAAAGTTTAACCAAAGTTAACCAAATTTTTCTTGTCTGTGCACAGCCTTGGTTCAAACTGTAATTGGGTAGAGGGCACCTTTACAGGTGCAGACAGACAGACAGACAGACACATAGACATAATCAGGTGAATATCTGGCTGCAGCTGTTGATGTTTTTTTTTAACACTGGCTCTGGTGTTTAATAAAACCACGTATATGCAGATTATCAGCAATACTGAATATACATATAGACCACTGACCTCTGGTAGCAATACTTATAGCAATGATATTAAGCCATGGTGGACGTAATGTGTAAAGTCATTTGCATGCTATGTGGGTGTATATACATGCAAATGGCCTCATAAAATTCTGAACAACGTAAAAGTATGTATTTTGACATGATGGTGCGTACTTGGCTGGAGGGTGTGCACAGAGGTGGAGTTTGGGGACAGCACGGGCAGACTACACAGGTAAATGCATCAGCTATAAAATTATATAATTTACATGCATAAATTATTGGTGCAGACATTTATACCGGCTTCAGAGCTGGTATAAATATCTATGACTGAAAAGTAGGTGTGAGATCGGCCACTTAAGCTAGTATTTTCTAAAGAAAAGCAGGTGTCTACTTGTCTTCATAAAATTGCCTTCATTTAAGCACCTGGAAACATGCTTAAAGTAGGTGCTTCTTATGAAATGATCCACTAAATATATAACTGAGCATTTTAATGCAGGGCGGCTTTTTTCTTCGGTTCTAAATTAAATCACTCAGTTATGTGGATAGTGGCTGAATATCCCTGCTGTATAGCTAGTTGAAATGTCCTCACTCCACCCTTGTTCTTTCCTGGAACGAGCCAAATAATCCCCAAAGGAAGGAGTGGAGAGAGATAACAGTCACAGCCAGTTTGTGGATACGATAATTGGCATGCCCGTGAAAGTTGTCGTATACTTGTTTGTTCCCCGGCTTTTCATTTTGATGTTTTATTGTTTTATATTGCATTCAGCTAAACTATTTGTTGACCCCTGATGCAGGCATAGCTGTCGAAACTTAGTTCAGGTCTTCAATAAAGTCTCGTGTGGCTATGGTCTCTCTCCACTCCTTCCTTTGGCGTTCTTGTTTGCGGAGGTCATGTTCTTCTTTGGTTTTCATGATCCAAATAATACCAGAACATTTATTGGGAATTTTTGGTGGCACTATCCATACAGTGTCATTGAAATTGCATGGATAGGGGGCTTATATGTTTAGCAGTTGTATAAGTCCCTCTGAAAATTGGTCTGAATGATAAGACTAATTTCTCTGTAGGAAACTAGGCTCAAAGTGCAATTTGTGGGAACAATATTATGACGATCTTCTAGTTTCATTTTTTTTCAACCAGCTCCTGCTTGAAGCACACAAATGTTGACCCAACTAAAGTTATATTTACCATTGCTTACACTCTTCCAATTCAATTATATCGTCGGGCAACAACAAAGGTAAGAAATGCTGAACAATGAGTTTTAGAATTAAAAAGTAACATTATTTTATCAATGCTGAGGCTGTCTGCGCACTCTGTAATACCTTTAAAAAATAAAATCCGGAACCTATTGCCCTACATTCTATACCATTATCATCGCCTAGGATAATACAACACAAACATCTTTTACCATAGGTTACGTGCAACAGTCCCAGACGCAGCTCACTTACTAAAAAGAGGTTGCATGTAAACGTTGACTTTCTTGGCTGTGCTTTCTAGATTTTCTCACAGTTCTTTCTAGTATTCCACTAGTTAAGGTTGAAACAATAAAAGTTCAAAGTTCATCACTCTCCACCGCCTTTAGGGAGGAAGGAGAAAACACCAAAGGATTTGAAACGGAAGGGAAGGCAGAAAGGATGTCCAGTCCTTGACCAGTGAGAGTTGCATACCGGTTGCCACTGGATCGAACCTTTTTTATTTGTTGTGGGATCTGCTGGTGCCACTGAGCTGTAGAAATAATCATACCATTTGAAGGCAGAGATAGAAAACACTGTAAAATATAAAGTGTGTAATGGTTCATTTGACCATCACTTCAATTATATTATTGAGTAGAGTTCCCCCCCCAAAACCCCCCCCCCCCAAAGAAATGGGGAAAGTAACTTGCACTGCGTTACAGGTCCTGACCAAGTAAGCAGCAAGAGAACCTAATGGGCCGACTAGATGGACCATATCGATCTTTATCTGCTATCATTTGCTATGCTGTTATGTTCCTATGTTGTTGCTCAATATTGGGGATAATCAGGTCAACTCAGTTAATAACTCTTTATGGAAATTTCCTGCAGGAACTCCTTTTAAACCCAAATTTATTTATTTAACAGGCTTAATATACCACCTTATCATAGATTCAAGACGTTTCATTCCCATGATCCAGAATCGGATCCAAACTGGCCCATCTTGCTTGGGGCCGTCTGGACCTGCCCCTACCTGAACCGGGCTTCACATCAATCTGATTGTCCTTTATATAGTCTGTGAGTGTGTGTATTTTATTCCTTGACTGCATTCTTTTGCAACAAAGTCGACAGCTAAATTGTGCATTCAGTGAAAAAAATACTTTCTCCAATTTATTTTAGTTATGCAACCTCTTTATTTCATGGAGTGTCCCCCAGCCCTACAACTATTTGAAAGAGTAAATAAACATTTTCCTATTTACCTGTTCTATCCTCTCTTGATTTTATAAACCTTTATCATATCTCCTCTGCTACAAGCTGAAGAGCTATTTAGCCTTTCCTCATAAGGGAGGTATTTCATCCCCTTTATCATTTCTGTTACCTTTCTGTTGGGGAGACAAGTCACCCCCCCCCCCCCCATCCTGAACTACCATCAAACCTAGTAAAAAAACATATTCTTACAACTTTATAGAGCAGCTCATCCCCAGCCCTCCTCAACTACCAAAGTGTTCTGTAATACAGTCCTGCGAAACATACCACAGCTTACGTAGGCCTTAATGTTTTATGTTATCCTCTTACCCAGACAATGTGATCATGTGGTTTAAATCTAATCAGAATATGTCACAGGATCAAAAGTAAGCGTGATGGAGATAATTTTACAAGGACCAATGTAAAGTTATGAGCCATCTATGCGTGTAAATCATGATATTTTAGTGACTTATGCATGTTATTGGGTATTTATGTGCATACTTAGCCAGTCACGATTCTATAGGTAGATGTGTAAGCCCGATGGCGCATACTTCTACTGTGGGCATGCACATGGGCAGAGTTTGGGTAGAGCATGGACAGAGTGCACAGGTACACACATAAATTATAAAATACCATAATTTTGGCATGTTCTTTACAAATCTAGAAGCAGGCATTTACACCAGCCCTAGTCCTGGTGTAAGTGATTGTTCTTTAAATTAATTCATATTTTTGCCCATTTATGCTTGTATTTTATAAAGTCAAATAGGCATGAAATGCACATGGAAAAATGCACATTAACTATAAGGAACTTTATAAAATTATCCTCCATATGCTGATTTGGGCCACCACGTGGTGTCTAGCATGTGGTCACTGTATTGCTCATCTGTCTCAAAGTATCAATGGAAGACTTTTGAAGAGGTCAGATCCCTTCTTACAGAGAGCCTGGTAGTAATTATAACCCATAACAATAAAAGCATATCACTCTGTTTTTGTACAGAAAGAATATTAACAAACCTACCATATATGTCAAGTCTAGCAGTACATGACACTATACCAGCTTCGTTCTTGGCAGATAATGTATACCAGCCAGCATCTTCTTTCTTGGCAGGTTGAATCAAAAGGCAGACATATCCCGTTGTATCTTCATGCATGCTAAGAAAAAGCAAATAAATAAGTAGCGTGTATTTTGCTTATCGTCATATGTTTCTGTGTATTATTGCTTAGATTGGACTAAAGATTCAATTATAGTATGCCGCTAGCTTAAAAAGCACCTAACAGATGAAGCTGAGGCTACAGTGTCCATGCTGCACTATTTATTTATTTATTTAGACAGATTTGTATCCCACCTTATCCTTCAATCAAAGTGGTCACAATACAAGTGGAAGGTTACAAATAACATAGGGTAGATAAGACATTAACAGATAAAACTAAGATGAATTAATGTAATAAAATGGGCCTTTTGATAAAAACTATTAATTATATATCAAATTATAAGTTTCAGCAAATAGCAGGGTCTTCAAGGCCTTGCGAAAATCTTTGATATCAGTCATAATTCTGAGGTCCATCGGGAGAGATCTCCAAAGTTTGGAAGCCAGTAAAGCCATATGACCTAGATTGGCCACTGTTGGAAACAGAATACTGGGCTTGATGGACCTTGGTCTGGCCCAGAATGGCATATCTTATGTTCTTATGAGCTCTTTTGAAGTTGCTTGTTTAGTCCTACAGTATCCAGCAGGAGTACTAATTATGTTGTCATTATTGGTGCTGCTTCTTCTTGGTCTATTGATAATGTCTCTAGTTATAATATTTTGTAAAGCATCTGCTGACAGGTGATTGTAAATCCTAAAGATAATTAAAAGTGTCTTGAATTTTGACCTGACACTTACTGGAAGCCAGTGCAACTGTTGTAGGACAGGGGAGATATGATCTGTTTTTGCTGTACCAGTAATAATACGTGCAGCAGTATTCTGAACCATCTGGAGAGGGTGTAGAGTTAGCTGAGGGAGGCCTTCATAAAGCAGGTTTCCGTAGTCTAGGAGGGGGGTGATGAGAGCCTGACAAACGGTACAGAAATGGTCTTGATGGAGTAATGGCTTTAGTTTTCTCACAATCTTTAGATGTTAGCGATTTCAGCAATGTGAGATTTAAGGTTCAATGCCTTATCCAAAATTATGCCAAGGTATTTGATTTCGTTTTTAACTATGATGGGCCTACCTAATAAATCAATAGTATTTGGAGGAATGAAGTTAGGGTTCCTAGTAACAAACATTACCTCAGTTTTGTCATAATTAAGTGTAAAGTTATTATTTGAAAGCCAGGTATTCATGTCTTGGAGACATCTAGAAATTGCTGAAAAGTCAAGAGATTGTAAAACAATTGGGGTATATACCATTATGTCATCAGCATAAAGGTGATAATGGAATTTGTGTAGTTTAATAATATTGCATAAAAGATGGATTATAAATATTGAACAGAATAGAAGATAAAGCTGAACCCTGAGGCACTCCTTGAATGACTGGGAATTGCAAAGATTTTTTCTGGTCACATTTGACTTGTTGCATACGACCTTCCAAGTAAGAGCTAAATCAGTTCAAAGTATTATTTCGTAAACCTATATGATGCAAACGGTGCAGTAGCTTAGAGTGAGATATTGTGTCAAAAGCAGCTGAAACATCCATGAATACTAACAGGAATCCATTCTTAATGTTATCGATACCTCTTAAAAGATTATCAAAAAGAGAGGTGAGCAAGGTTTCAACATTGTGTTGTGGTTTAAAGCCATGCTGGTGAATGTCCAGTGGTGCATGTAAGTCCAAGTGATCCTGAAGTTGGTTTTGTTCTGACTTTTCAATGACTTTGGTAAGAAAGGATAAGCTAGAAATTGGGCGGTAAGATTTCGGATCAGAAGGGCCTAGTGTGTTATTCTTAAGGACTGGCCGAATCATGGCTTGTTTTAATGACTGTGGTAAGTATCCTTGCTGAAGGGAGTTCTTAACAATCTTATGAATGTAAAGTGAAAGCTGATGTTTTGTTGCTTTGATCCAAGACACTGGACAAGGATCTGAAGGTGATGTTGTTGTATTAAGTCCCTGTATTATGTCTTCAATTTGCTGGGATGAAGGAACAGTGAAGTTCTCCCAAATGTGTTGAGAATCGTTGAAACTATAGCCATTTGTCAGTGTAGAAGGGGGGCATGTATGAGTAGTGATATTTTTGGATCTTAGGTAATCTGCAAAGACCTGTGGGTCTATGTGGTGGGCACGATGCTGCATAGAGTCTTTTGTGAGCTTTAGAACAATGCTAAAAAGCTCCCTTGGTCTATTGATAGATTTCATAATTATATTGGTATGATAAAGTTGCTTACGTTCATTTATAAGATCGTTATATTCAAGTTGTCTAGCTCTGTATTGGGTCAGTAGATCATGAGATTTAAATCTTCTCCATTTTCTTTCTAACCTTCGGAGAGTGCGTTTCATAATCCTGATATCACTTGAGTACCAAGGAGCATTAGATCTCCTACGTGCCTTTGGTTGAGAACGAGTGAGAGCTGATGCTGCATTAGATAAAGTGCAATTCCAATTGTCTATACCTGAATCAAGGGTATCAAAGTTTTGCTCTAATTGTGGAATGACTTCATTTATAAATGTATCTCTATCAAAGGCCTTGAAGCGACTGGTTGAGCCCTCATAGTCTAATTGTTGAAATGAATTATTTAATGTCAAGGAAAACTCAATTAAGTGATGATCTGACCAAGGGACTGGAGTGATTGCTGTTGTTACAGTCTTATCGTGCCTCATTAGTTGCTTTGGAATGAAGATCAAATCTGGAGTAGAGCCATGTTGATGTGTAGGAGAAGTAGTTATTTTGCGATACTTTAATGAAGTCATAGCTTTTAAAAATGCTGCTGCTTCTTTAGAGGACGTAGATGGTAGATTGTAATCACCTAAAGCAAAGAGGGGCTTATGCTTAGAGGTGTTGGCACATACAGTTTCAAGGACAGAGGATAAGTATTCAGTTGTGGCTCCTGGTGGCATATAGGTTAGAGAGATGCTAAGAAATTTATTTGCAATAGTAATTGTACTAGATTCAAAGAAGTTACTAGAAGAAATCAGTTTAAATCTAAACAGCACATCCACTCTGCATCATCACCAGCAGGAGGAGACGTGCTTAAGAGCGCAGTGGTTTCCTCTGTAGTATGGGGACAGTTGCGAGATCTATGGATCATCTTGCGAGACTGACCTTGCACAACAGAAGAAACTGACACACTCCTAAGAGCCCTGCCTTCTGCCAGTGTCAGGATGGGAATCTACACTGCATTAGATATATTTGCATATGTTGGAGATGCAGTCTGTGCCCTAAAGGTTAATGTGCATGCTCAAACCATGTGGGGAGTAATTCTATACGGAGCTGCCTATATTTAGGTGGCAAAAATGTGCCTAGATGTCAGTATTTTAGTCATTTATTCCTGTTAGTAGCCACTTATGCATGTAAGTAAACTCTTGTAGAATACCGACTGGTGTAAACGTGCATGCGTGCATGGCATGGTACGTACTTCCACTATGGACATGCACATGGGAGGAATTCTGCAATTTGTTGTAGGAAGATGTAGTAAAAGCTCTTAGTATAGCTGGGTTTAAAAGAGGTTTGGATAAGTTTCTGGAGGAAAGGTCCATTACCCATTATTAAAGTGGACTGAGGAAATCCACTGCTTACCCCTGGGATAAGCAGCATTGAATCTGTGTACCTTCTGGGAACCCAATAGGTACTTGTAACCTGGATTGGCCATTGTTGGTAACAAAATACGGGACTCGATGGACATTTGGTCTGACCTAGTATGGCATATCTTACTGTATGTTCTTAGGAGTTTGGGCTGCTTGTGATCAGAGTACACAGGTAGATGCATAGGGCTGGTGTAAATGTCTGCACCTGAACTTAAGGCATTATTTTGGCCACTTATACTAGTATTTTATAAGGAAAACTAGGCTCCTACTTTTCATTATAAAATAGGCAAGTTTTGGCTGCCTTAAATCAGGTACCTGGTTATAAAATTACTATTGTGGAGGCCTATTCAAATTTATTTATTTATTTGCTGTTCAGGAGCCACGATCACCGGCCGCCAACGACTTTTCTTTCCTCGCAGCCCGACCCCTGATCTGGCCTTCAATGGCTAGGATTGGGCTATGGGGAATCTCCTGCACCCCTTCCACCCTTTGTTGCTGCCTGGGTCTGCAATTCCCTGACGTCTAGGGGGGCTTATTTCACCTCTGGGGAGGAATAAGTCCCCCGTCTAGTCTGCCAGCCCTGGACGTACAGGGCCGACATCAGAATCAGCCCTGTATGTCCGGGGCCGCGGACCGCCCACTGCCCACCCTAACTCCGCCTCTGTACCGCCCCCTTTCCGCCCTTGTCTAACTTCCCTGTACAAACTCCTTGTTTGGGGACTTCGTCAGGGACAGGACAAGGGGACGAATAGCTTGGATGGATGTCCCAACGGGATAGATGAGTAACTACGCTTTCTCCAGGAACAAGCAGGAAGTCAGTCCTCACATATGGGACTCCCTAGCTACAGGCTACAAAAAGCCCATAGAGAAAACATGGTTGCCCTCAAGGGTAGCCATGAGCAGCAACAATTGCGTCTGTAGATACAGACTGCAATAGGACCCGTGTGTCCAATGAGAATCAACATCCCGCTAGCCTGAATACAGAAGGGTCCGAGGGTAGGAGTTGCCTAGACCCCGAAAAGATTAGAGCATGGCCTGGCCGAAGGCGCTGTCCCATTGTGACTCCCTCTCCAGGAAGTAGTAAACTGTGAAGGTGTGGACTGAAAACCAGGTGGTGGCTCGGCAGATGTCCAACACAGGGATGGACAGTAGGTTTGCCACAGAGGCTGCCATGGCCCTGACACTGTGAGCCATGAGCTGGCCATCTAGTGTGTGCTCAGCCTGCTCACAGGTGAGGGCGATGCAGTCTGCCATCCAGGTGGACAGTGTTCGCTTGATCACTGCTTCCCCCAGCCGACTGGGGTCGTGGGAAATGAAAAACTGAGAAGCTTTGTGGTGGCCCTACATACATTGACTGTAGAAGGACAGGGCCCTCTTACATCCAAGGTGTGAAGGATGGTCTCTGCCCTGCTGAAGTGAGGTCTTGGAAAGAAGGTGGGGGTTGAGGTGGAAGGAGGAGGACACCACCTTCGGGAGGAATTTGGGGTGCATGCATAGCATGACCCTATTCTTGCAGAACCTGGTTTATGGCGCCTCTGCCATCAGGGCTTGGAGCTCACTGACCCTGCAAGCGGAGGTGACCACCACCAGGAACATGATGTTCCATGAGAGATACCTGAGGTGGCAGGTAGCCAAGGGCTCGAAGGGTGGGCGGGTGAGCTGTGACAGCACCACATTGAGGTCCCACTCCATTGCCGGGGATGGAGGGGGGTTTTGACAACAGAAGCCCACTCAGAAACTTGGTCACCAGAGGCTGAGCTGAGAGGGGCTTGCCCTCAACAGGGTGGTGGTATGCTACCAGGGCATTGAGGTGCACTCTGACAGAGTTCGATTTGAGCCTGGATTACGAGAGGTGGAGAAGGTACTGCAGCTCTAGCTGCACCAGGCAGGAGAATGGGTTCACCCTCTGGTCTGCACACCACACTGAGAACCTGTGCCATTTGAAGATGTAAGCTCTACTGTGGAAGCCTTATAGGAGGCCAATAGGATCTCCTCCACCTCCCCAGTGAGGTTGAAAGAGGCTAAGGCTTCCCTTTCAGTAGCCATGTCGTCAGCGATAGGGACCCCAGATTGGGGTGCAGGAGAGAGCCCTCCTCCTGAGACAAGAGCCCAGGGGCACTCTCCAGGGGGGTCGGTGCCTCCACTGACAACAGAAGAAGCAGTAGGAACCATGGCTATCTGGGCCACCTGGGGGCCACCAGGATCAGCGATGCTCTGTCATGCAGGATTTGAAAAGGGTCTTGGCAATCATCAGAGTTGGTGGGAAGGTGCACATGAGGCCTTCCGACCACAAGATGAGAAATGCACCTGCTGCTACCCGGCCCGGGTGGTGCTGGGGGGAGCAGAAGCAGGGCAGCTGATAATTGTCCAGGCTGGCTAAGAGGTCCACCTGTGGGTTCTGCCAGAGTCGGAAGAGCTGGGTGGCCACTCTGGGATCCAACTGCCATTTGTGCGATTGAAGGACCTTGCTTGCCAGTAGAAGTATTCCCTGATGAAGCGCATATTAGCAGAGTGTCATCGCCTCATGCTTCCTTGCTTGTTCACACAGAACATAGCCCCTTGGTTGTCTGTTTGGATCAGCACTGGCTGGTGGCTCAGACGGTGGTGAAAAGTTCGTAGGGCTAGATATATGGCCCGGAGCTCCAGGAGGTTGATTTGCTGGCTGCCCTCAGCTTGTGACCAGCTGCCCTGAAGCCGGTATAAATGTCAGCAGTTTTTATTTTGTCCCAGCTTGTTAAACCTCCACAAATTGGTTCTCCTGGCCCTTCCTTCAGCCCCAGTTAAAGTTCCTACCTCAGAACTCCTTTGCATGGCTTCCCTTGGAAGGACTCTGGTTCCATGGGCCTCTTTCCCTCCTGCAGCCTGCTGGTTTCTTAACCTCTTCCTGTGAGCCATGCCCTCCCAGCCCTGAACTCTGGGCTGCAAACTTTCTTAAAGGGGATTGTTGATACTGCCTTTGGAGAGGGATGGGTAATATTCTATAGACCCCATCACACACGGGTAGATTTGTGTTCTGCCTATGCTCTGATCAAATTCCGCCCTGTGCATGCTCACATTAGAAGCACGCATGATAAGTCTTATGCGTGTGCTTACAATTGAGCAACCACCTAAAGTTCACGTATAAGTGCCCATTCAGGTGCATAAACCCTTGAAAAAAGGTGACATATGTGTGTAAGTGGCACGTATCTTTACATGATTCCTTAATCTAGGTGCAATGATCACACACACCAAACTGGGAAAGGTATTACAGAAGTCTTATTCGCATTTTCCACATGTAAAATCCAGAATCCACACATGGAAATGGCATCCATGCATAGATGTCAATTTGAGAAAGGGTTTAATTTACATGTGGATGTCAGGGATATGGTTAGCAAGGGTCCTGGGCGGGTCCACATTTCATACAGGGAATGGACATGTTTGGCCAAATGTGTCCACTTTGGGATTTACAGCTACTCTTTGGCACATACTCGTACAAGTTTTTAAAAAGTGCTTGATTTGGCCATCCCTTTACAGGAGAGATTAGCAAGCTATCCTCCTTAATCCTCCCTTTATTTCCCTCCCCACATTCTTAATAAATGAAGATGGCAGCCTCAGTAGTGAAATGGTGGCATTTGCATGTATAGGTTTGCAGAGTGACCCAGTGCGAGCACTTATAGGCGGAAGCTGTAAAATATGAACTACCTTGTGTAAGTATCGGCATTTACATGTGTAAGTTGCCAAGTTTTCTCCATTGATTTTTCCAACATGTAGATTTGTAAAGTAGCTCCTCTGGCTCTACATGTCAGCAAATACATGTGTAGTCCTGTACCCCCTTATTCATAGTTTAGAAAAGGCTCCAGGATAGTGTATTTCACGATCTTGACATCTCAATTGTTTCTACATCTTTTCGAAAATGTGCTTTAGTATCTGTAATCAGATGGTGGGAACTTTGCAGACTATACGAATTTCACTTTGCAAAATGGTACCTTATTCTTTGTCGGTTGGAAGGGATGGTTTCATTATCTTTCTTCCAGTAAAAAACTGGCGGTGGCATTCCCACTACTCGACTCTCTAATCGGACTGGATGGCCTTCAGGTATTCCACAGTTCTGTAACTTCTCCAAGAACAACGGGGCTTTCTTGACTTCCTTTGCTATAAATGAGACAGAAAAAAAGAGTTTGTTAATAGCTAAAAGCCATTGTGCCTAACAGTTAACATTGAATTTCTAGACTCTAATGACCTGATATTCCAAAAACGTTGAGCTCCAAAATTTCAACTTGTAAGTTAGGGTCCTTAATTTGTGCCCTATTTTCAGCAAAATTTAGGAGCCTAAGGGATTTGTTTACTAAGCAGTGGTAGTGGCTTCTGACCGATATCAGAGCCGCGGCGCCATTGAATTCAATGGGGCCGCGGCTCCAATATTGATCAGAAGCTACTACCGCTGCTGAGTAAACAAGCCCCTAAGTTTTCAGCTGACAATTCATCTTAACTAAGGAGCTTAAAAGTTATGCTCATAAATTTAGGCCTGCAATTCCTTTTCCTGAAATTCATGAGCCTAATGCTGAACATCAGTACTAAGCATGTAAGGCCTGATATTGGGATGGGCAGACTATGCGCCCCTATGGCTCATAGCCCTGCCAGCCCACCCTTAATCCCAGATATTCAATGCTGGGTTCATTTGTGGCCCTGGCAATGAATACCGGGGGATCATCACAGAAACTGGAAGCCTCAGTAGCTAATCGGGCAGCAACGATATCGCATGTTGCCCGGTTAGCTCCTGCACCTTAAAGATAGGCGAGGGTTTTCCTCACCTATCATTAAGGCACAGATTTCTAACCAAGCAGCATGCAATATTGCTGCTGCCTGGTTAGCATTTGTCATCGCCTCTGCTCTATCCCGGAACGCCCCAGCACGCCCCGATGCTAACCGGATAGCATCAGGGCGCATAGGGAAGGTAGGGGGGGATAATCAATGGCACTAACCATGTAAGTGCTCTTGAATGCCCCCATTTAAGGTATTTACATGGTTACCCTATTTCGTGTAAATCGTGTAAATGACTTTTGAATTATCGGGCCTGTAATGTTTTTTTTTTCTTTGCCCTAAATGTGCCCCTATTGCCACTCACTTTTTATGTTCCTAAAATTAGGTGTTTAGGCAGATTTTGAGTATAAATTTAGGAACTCAACCTTAGTAAATATTCCAGGAGACCAATTTATGAGCAGGAGGCAGTAAAGAATAGAGGTAAATGTAACACACTTTGAGGAGAAGGATGTTACCAGCGGTGTGCCACAGGGATCTGTCCTTGGTCCAATTTTCTTTTTTAACGATTTTTCTAAGCGATATTGAGGAATGGCTATTGGGTAAGGTTTGCCTCTTTGCAGATGATACTAAAATCTGAAATAGGGTAACCAGGAAGGAGTAGATAACATGAGGAGGAATCTAGCGAAGCTTGAAGAATAGTCGAGTATTTGACAGCTGAGATTTAACATGAAAAAAAATGCAGCATCATGCATTTGTGTGTCAAAAATCCAAGGGAGTGCTACAGCATAGGAGATAAGTAGTTCTGTTCCTGAAAGAAAAGCGGGATCTGGGGGTCAGGGGAGGCCCAAGTGGGGTGCGGGGCCTTGTGCGGAGATTCATTGCGGGGCCTCATTTGCATAAGGAGCCTCATTTGCATAATGAGCTTTTAGTAAACATGCCTCTTAATGAGTGTCTGCATAAAGAAAGACTACCAGATTTCTACATTATTACACTCCAGTGCCAACCGCCAGGCCCATTAGGAAGTATTATAAACACTGACTATTTAGAACCCATAGCAAACCCACCGCATCATAACAGCACTACCAGGACTCACAAAGCACCAAACCTACCTATCAAAAAGGCAGCACTGCAAATATTAAACCAATACATCTCAGAGAATACCAATACATCTCACTGGGGGAAAGAGAACAAGTGGGATTGTCAAATAGAAACTACATGAACAGAATACCTCAGTTCGGTTACACATGCAGAACAGAGACCATCCCCACACAAAGAACAAGGGATCACAATTTAGAAATAGGAAGATAATAATTAAATTGGGAATCCCAAAAGCCAAACAGACCTCCCTCACAAGAGGAAGAGGTGGACAGAGAGTTAATTGAAGACATACGCAGCATTGCTAGGAAAGGGGAAGTGCTACTGCTAGGAAATTTCAATATGCCAGATGTTGATTGGCACATTCCTGCTGCAGTATCATCTAGGAGTAAGGAGATCCTGGATTCTCTACAGGGAGAACTATTCAGGCAATTGGTAACAGACCCCACACGTGAAGGGGCCATACTGGACTTGGTGCTTACCAATGGTGAAAGTGTTTCTGATGTTGTAGTGGGAGATCATTTTGCATCCAGTGATCACCAGATGGTGTGGTTCAGTATTAGGACTAGGGCTGTTAGAATCCATTCCAAGGTGAAGATCTTAGACTTTAGGAAGACTAACTTTACGAAGATGAGCCAATACCTCAGGGAGTCGTTAGTGGGATGGGAACAGCTGGGGGATGTAGAACAACAGTGGGCAAAACTGAAAGGGGGTATTTTAAAGGCAACCAACCTTTTTGTTAAAATGGTAAATAAAGGCAAAAGGAACAGGAGACCGCTATGGTTTTCGAAGGAAGTAGCTGAAAAAGTGAAGAAAAAGAGGGAGGCCTTCATGAAATACAAGAGATCACAGAGAGAGGAAGACAGGCATCTGTATTTGGAAAAACTTAGAGAAGCTAGCAAAGTAGTCAAGAAGGCAAAGATTCAAAAGGAGGAGGAAATAGCCAATGCAATAAAATGGGGGATAAGACATTTTTCAGATATATTAGTGAGAAGAGGAAGGGCAAAAGTGGTATTGTCAGACTCAAGGGTACAGGGGGGGAATATGTAGAAGCTGATAAGGATAAAGCGGAATTGCTTAACAAATATTTTTGTTCTGTGTTCACAGATGAAGAACCAGGAGCAGGACCTCAGAAAACACCCACAAATAAGAACAGAAGCGAGGGACATCTTGAACAATTTTCAGAAGACTGTGTTCGTGAGAAACTAGCTCAACTTAAAGTAGACAAAGCGATGGGACCGGATGGGATACACCCTAGAATACTGAGGGAACTTGGGGACGTTCTAGCAACTCCACTGACTGACCTTTTCAATGCCTCGTTGGAGTCGGGAGTGGTGCCAAAGGACTGGAGAGAGGCTCATGTGGTGCCTTTATACAAAAGCGGAAGTAAGGATGTGGTTAAAAACTACAGGCCGGTTAGTTTAACTTCAGTGGTGAGTAAATTAATGGAAACGCTGTTGAAAGAGAAAATAGTGAGGTTTCTGGAGTCCAGCGGATTACAGGATCCGAGGCAGCATGGATTCACCAGAGGCAGGTCTTGTCAGACAAATCTGATTGATTTCTTTGACTGGGTGACCAGGGAGTTGGACCGAGGGAGAGCTCTAGATGTGGTGTATTTAGATTTCAGTAAAGCCTTTGACACTGTTCCTCACAGGCGACTTATAAACAAACTGAGCACCCTAGGGATGGACCCTAAAGTTACTGCTTGGGTTAGAAATTGGTTGGGTGGGAGGCGACAAAGAGTACAAGTAAATGGAGCTCACTCTGAGGAGAAGGATGTTACCAGTGGTGTGCCCCAGGGATCTGTCCTTGGTCCGATTCTTTTTAACATCTTTGTTAGTGATATAGCGGAAGGGCTGTCGGGTAAGGTTTGCCTCTTTGCAGATGATACCAAAATCTGCAATAAAGTAGACACCCAGGAAGGTGTAGATAACATGAGGAGGGATCTAGCTAAGCTTGAAGAATGGTCTAGAATTTGGCAGCTGGGATTTAATGTTAAAAAATGTAAGGTCATGCATTTGGGCTGCAGCAATCCAAGGGAGCAATACAGCATAGGAGGTGAAGTAATTTTGTCCACTAAAGAAGAGCGGGACCTAGGCGTAGTTGTGTCCGATGATCTTAAAGTAGCTAAACAGGTAGAAAAGGCGACGGCAAAAGCTAGAAGGATGCTTGGGTGCATACGGAGAGGAATGGCTAGCAGAAAAAAGGAGGTGATAATGCCTCTGTATAAGTCTTTGGTGCGACCTCATTTGGAGTATGGTGTGCAATTCTGGAGACCGCACCTTCAAAAGGATGTGAACAGGATGGAGTCGGTGCAGAGGGTTGCTACTAAGATGATTAGTAGTCTTCATTATAAAGCATATGAGGACAGACTTAAGGATCTTAATATGTACACCTTAGAGGAAAGGCGGGATAGAGGTGATATGATTGAGATGTTTAAATACCTCCGTGGCATAAATGTTCAGGGAGAGAGCCTCTTTCAATTGAAAGCAAGTTCTGTGACGAGGGGACATGGGATGAGGGTGAAGGGAGATAGATTCAGGAGTGATATGCGGAAATATTTCTTTACGGAAAGAGTAGTGGATCCGTGGAATAGTCTCCCAGTGGAGGTGGTAGAGATGAGGACAGTAACTGAATTCAAAAAAGCATGGGACCAACACAGAGGATCTCTAAAGGTAAAAAGTGGACTGTTGTAGTTGTTGTTATGGAAGGACAGACTAGATGGGCCTTGTGGTCTTTTTCTGTCATCATGTTTCTATGTTTCTATGTAAACATGAAATGTACAACACTGGAGAAATACAACTATAAATTAATTTTCTCTTGCACTAAACAAAAACGCAAAGATGTTAGCAATACACACTTCCCAGACCTGACATCTTCCAGTTAATAAATTCAAATTAAAAAGTATTTTTCTACCTTTTGTTTGGACATTTTATTTTTCAATTGCAATTGCTCGATTCACTTTCTTCTGGTTTCTTTGTGTCTTCTGTGAGCTATCCATTTGTCCTTTCTTCTAGATTTTTTCCATTCTCTCTCTATATCTGTTTTAACATACTGATCTTTCCCCTTTTGCTCTTTCCTCCATTTCTTTCTTTATTCCTTTATCATCCACTCAAATTTCACCCTTTCATTCTCAATCCCCACTTACTCTCCCAATACCTGGCCAATCATAGATTTTCTTACCTCCCACACAAAATATCTTTCCCCCTTCCGTCCTCATTCCCCATCCCCTTCTAATCCTTCCCCAACATCAGCTGCCTTCAGGTTCCAGCCCCTCCCAACATCCACTCCCTTCTAGTCACGTTCTCCCATATCAGTCCATTTCCAGCCCTAGCCTCCCCCCATATGCTCCTTTCCAGTCCCATTCCAATCCCCCATAAGCCCATTTCCAGTCCTATTCCAGCCCCCATCAACCCATTTCCAGTCCTATTCCCCCATCAATAATTTCCAGTCCTATTCCAGCCCATTTGCAGTCCAAGCCCTCCCATCAGCCCATTTCCAGTCTTAGCCCTTCCCATCAGCCCATTTGCAGTCCTATTCCAGCCCCAATCAGCCCATTTCCAGTCCAAGTTCCCCCGATCATCCAATTTCCAATCCTAGCCTCCCATCAGCCCATTTCGTCCTATTCCAACCCACATCAGCACATTTCCAGTCATTCCCCATCAGCCATTTCTATTCCAGCCCATTTCCAGTCTTAGCCCTTCCCATCACCCCATTTCCAGTCCTATTTCAGCCCCCATCAGCCCATTTTCAGTATAAGCTCCTCCCCATCAGCCCATTTCCAGTTCCAGCTTACCATCCTATCACAGCCCATTTCCAATCCTAGCCCCCCATCACAGCCCATTCCCAGTCCAAGTTTCCCCCTCCCATCACAGCCCATTTCCAGTCCTATACCAGCCCCATCAACCCATTTCCCGTCCAAGCTCCCCCTCATGAGCCCATTTCCAGTCCTATTCCAGCTCCCCATCATCCCATTTCCAGTCCTAGCCCCCCCATCACAGCCCATTTCCAGTCCTAGCCCACCCCCCCATTCACAGCCCATTTCCAGTCCCAGATTACCCTCCCATCACAGCCCATTTCCAGTCCTAGGCCCCCAATCACAGCCCATTTCCAGTCCCAGCTTACCCTTCCATTACAGCCCATTTCCAGTCCAAGCTCTCCCCCCCATTACAGCCAATTTCCAGTCCTAGTGCCCCCGCCAGCTTGCTAAAGAGCCACGTGGCTGTCTAAGGGGTTTCAGAGGGAGCCGGGAAAGCCCGCGCGAGGCCCCGGCGCCCTCTGCACAGCCACCAGCATGAAGGATGTTTTTCCTCACACTGGTGGCTGTTTCAGTGAAGCGTGCTGAATGCTGGGAAAGATTAAAGGTCATTTCCTGGCACTTCCATGCTTCACTGAAACAGCCACCAGCATGAGGGAAAACACTTCACGTTGGCAGCTGTGCAGAGGGCGCCGAGGCCTTGCGTGGGCTTCCCCGGCTCCCTCTGCAGCCATCCATCTGTGCAAGAATGGAGTTTGCGTGGGGCCCCCTGAAGCGTGGGGCCCTGTGCGAACAACATTCTCGCGCAATGGATGGGCCGGCCCTGCTTGGGGTGATTGCTTCTGAAGATCTTAAGGTGGCTAAACAAGTAGAAAGGTGACAACAATATCCAGAAGGATGCTTGGGTGCATAGGGAGAGGAATGGCCAGCAGGAAGGAGGTGGTGATAGTGCCTCTGTAAAAGTCTTTGGTGAGACCTCATTTGGAGGGTTGTGTGCAGTTCTGGAGAGCACACTTTCAAAAGGATAAAAACAGGATGGAGACAGTGCAGAGGGAAGCTACCAAAATAGTCCATGGGCTTCGTCATAAGGCATACAAGGACAGATTTAAAGATACTTTGGAGGATGTAGTAAAGGCTGTTAGTGTAGCTGGGTTTAAAAAAGGTTTGGACAAGTTCCTGGAGGAAAGGTCCATAAACCATTATTAAGAAGTGACCGAAGATATCAATGCTTGACCCAGTACAAGCATTGTGGAACTTGTGTCTCTTGGGGAAACTGCTAGGTACATATGACCTAGATTAGCCACTGTTGGAAACAGAATACTGGGCTTGATGGACCTTGGTCTGACCCAGTATGGCATATCTTATGTTCTTATGTTCTTATGGAAGAAAGGTGGGAAAGGTGGGAGATGATAGAGATGTTTAAATATCTTTGTGGCATAAAAGCATAGGAGAAGTGCCTCTTTCAATTGCAAGAAACGTCTGCAATGAGAGAACATAGGAAGAAGGTGAAAGGGGATAGACTCAGAAGTAATTTGCAGAAATATTTCTTTATGGAAAGAGTGGTTGATGAATGGAATAGTCTCCCAGTGGAGGTAGTAGAGACAAGGACTATATCCAAATTCAAGAAAGCATGGGACAAGCACAGAAAATCTCTAAAGGGAAAAAAGGGACTGTAAAACCTAATAGTTGGTATGAAAGGACAGACTGGATAGACTGTATGGTTTTTATTTGCCATCGTGTTTCACTGTTTCTAAAAGTAGGTGCATAAATCCTTTAAATATTTGTCATTGAATATTGTGAATAATGATATTTGTGAAAGTAAAAGTGTACCGATACACCTTGAAAAAGGCAGGTTATAAATTGAATACAATTATCTGCATCAATGAGGTATTCTAGAAGCACGCAGTGTGTAGGCTGCCCACTGCATGCCATAAATTAAGGGCTAGATTTACTAACCTGTTTTAAAAAATTAAAGCACACCGTTGTACTTAAATTCAGGTTACTGTTATTTATTGCAGCTTATTATCAATATGCCTCATTGATAATAATGGGGCCTGCATTAAATAGCAACATTGCACATTAAATAGCAGTAACTTGCATTAACATGCATTAAGGTGCAATAACATGTGTGTGGTATAGCGTGGTGGTGCTGACAAGGGATTCTTACAAATACCAGGCAAGCAATATTTAAGGAGAAACCAAAACCTCTTACATTATGTTCCAGCTGTCCAGCATGTCATTCCCCCAGCTTGTTGACTTCACAAGACTAGTTATCAGCACCCTTCCCTCCGGTCCACAATTTAAAGTTCAATCCAAGTTCAGAATAAAATAAGCTTGGGCTTCAGTGTCTGTGAAAATAGTCCCCAGACACGCCCAAGCAATGGCAAGGTTAAAGCAATCTTCCCAGGCAGCTGACCTCCTTCCTTTGCACAAGTGCTGCCCCTGACTCCCATCGGATCCTAACCTGCCAAATTCCTCTTTTTAATTCTCCTACCTCACAGCAGGACTCCTTTGCCCAGCCTAGCTTGGAAGAGTTTTCTGTCTCCAAGGCCCTCTCTCCCTTTTGGTCTCAGCTGGATTCTTAATCCCTCTGTCTGGGTAAAGCCCTGGCAGAGCTGAGTGGAGCTGTAGACCTTTTTAAATTGAGCTGCTGATAATCGCTTTGGAGAGGGAGGGGTCATTTCCAATATATCCCATCACAGTGCGTTAATGCATTAAAGCAGGTAAAATTAATCTGTACAACACTTGCAATACTTGCTTGGTCCCTCTCAAACTGAAGTGTGCCTTTGAAAAACATGCACTAATATCTAATGTCTTGAAAGTTTGATAATCTAATAGTAACATGTGGCCCTAAGACAGGTTAAAAACAGAAAAAGTGCAGAACAATTTCTCTAAAGTTTACAGGACAAGACAACTCAGCAGTTATATATGCAAGTAAGCGGCTTTTCAGTAAGACTTACCGACCACGCTGAGTTCCAGGCTAAATGAATTCTGTCCTGTCTTGTTGGTTGCGATACAGGTATAGGTCCCAGCATCGTGTTGCATGAGAGGATCAATAAGCAGAGAGTGAATACTGTTCTCCCGGATCAGCATCTTGTGGGTCGCATCTCTTGCAACAGGTTTGCCATTCAGAAGCCATAGCAGTTCTGGTGTTGGTAACCCACTCACCTACCAAGAAATCAAATATCCCGAGCCCATTGAAGGACGCGAATCATTTCTGAACGTGCAATCATAATCTTCATTTAGGGCCAGATTCACAAAGCTTTTCCACATAGACCCAGAACGGGAAAAAAGGCCCTAGGGAATTAAGCTTGAAAACCTGAAATAGTCTTTGTGTACTGCTTATTATTTTTCAGGTAGCCGCTAAGACCCTAACAAATATGTTCATAGTCGTGGCTTGGCTTGGACTAAAAGAGCTGCAGTACAATACTATAGGAAATACATTATCTGACAGTGGTGTTATGTTTGTTACCCAAAAGAATTAGAAATAAAGAGGCCACGAAAGCACTTAACATACATCAAACTTTAGTAAACATGCCCCTAAAACGCTGCAAACATAAGGGTCAGTTTTCAAAAGCCCTTAGCTGGACAGTCACGGAGGTTATCCACATAAGGCCAATGAGAGGGATATTCAGCGGCACGATCTGGATAGTGCTACCCAGTATCTCCAGACCGCCCTGGCACTATCCAGTTCAGGGGCGGTCCATGGGTGGAGCTAGGGCAAAGTGGCCACTATCTGGATAATCGTGGCACTGTCTGGGTTGAGGTGGTTTTCAGCTGTTATCCAGTCAGTTATGAGGGTGGCTTGAGCCACAGATAAAGCTGGCCTAAGTTGCTATCCAGATAACTTATCCAGATAGAGGCTGAAAACCACCACGTGGCACGATAAATGCAGACAGTGGCCGCACAATGCAGATATTCAATGATAGTCACTATCTGGATACTGTTGCTGAATACTCGCATACAGAGGATAATTAAACACCACAACTGACACTAAGGCATTTAAGTATCCAGGGCTTTGAATAGTGGCCTCATACTTGTAAATATTTTTCAGCACAGTTTGCAAGAGATGCTCTCATTCTGTGCTTGCCCATTTCTCACAAGACAGAAGAGAAAGAATCCACAAGTACCTTGCAGTCCAGTCTACAAAGTCGACCTTCGTGGGCCACCATGTCTCCAGGTGCTTGGAGAAAATATGGCCGGAAGAATCGCTCTTGCACTGGCTCGCTTTCTCCTTCTTGCCCGCGGGACCTTGTTCTGCAATAAGGGAACCCATTTCCTCAATGAACAACTAAGAAATATGGATTATTTTCCTATAATATGGCAACGATCACATACGGCAGAACATAAAGGACAGACTGACAACGTTTGTTTGTGCATGTGTCTAATATCTATGATAGGAAGGGAAATTTTCAAAGCCATATCTATAAATAAAACAGAGCTTTACTTGCAGAAAAGAACTTTTTGAAAATTACCCCACCCTATATGCAGGTAAAATTATATGTGTGGTGCCACTAGACATGTAGGGGGTAATTTTATAAGACGTGCCTATATTTTCACTCGTATTTACACATGTAAATCATGGTATTTTAGTGATTCACGTGCACAAATCGCCATTAAAGAGCAGGTGTAGTTGGTCACTATTCTGAAAGCACATGCATCGGGGCGGCGTGCCCTTTCACTGTGGGCATGCAAAGGGTGGAATTTGGGCAGAGCATGGGCAGAGTGCTATAATTTACATTTGCAAATTTTAAATTGCTATAATTTCTGCACATTCTTACAAAATCCAGCTGTGGGCTTTGACACCATCCATAGGTCTGTCAAAAATGCTTGTGCCTAGTTTAACATGCCTTTTTGACCACTTATGCCTATTTGCATAAAGTGCATCTTCGTGCGCTTACTTTATAAAATAGGCATGAAATACGTGCAGTAGAATGTGCTTTCATTAGCCAGCCCTTATAAAATTACCCTCCACATGTCACCCACTTTACGGGGGAGAGTGCCTGGCGAGGGATTTGGGAATATATGCAGGCTTTTGGCATGAGCCTAATTTTACTAAGAAGTACAGTATTTGTCCACAATGGACCTGCAGATGAATGCAGATGTTTTTTTCTCAGGCAGTTTTTAAAGGGAAATTATATGCATGCTTTCATTTTGAAAACTGGTGCAAAGTCTGAGGTATATGAGCGTTCTTTAAACTTGCCTTTTTATAGCATAATTAGCTAAAAGGTCTGTCAAAAATGACAGGCTTGCATAGTTCATATTAGCATTAAGGACACCTTCTAGTGCAAAAGCATTGTTTGGTCAGACACTGGCTTTTCTAAAATATCTAATTTTATCTTTCTCTACAGAACATTTAGCGATACATCTACTGATGGAGATAGTCTCAGGAAAACATGCCCTATTTTTCTTTCACTCATCTAGAGATGTGCAAAGGTAAAACGATTTTGGTTTGTTTTGGGATTTTCCAGCTTTTCTCCAGCATTCAGGCATTTGTTTCATGTTCGTCATTTTTAATAAAAATTATTTAATGGTATTAGAACATTTAATGCATAGAAATCAATTATACATGCTAAGAAATACACATCTCTACACTCTTTCCTTCTAAGCATTTAGGGGCCCTTTTACTAAATGCTGCTAAACGGCTAATGCACATTTTAGCATGCTATTACTGGTCATGGTGAACGTTACTGTGCAGGTATGCCAGCTACCAGCCAATAGCAATAGTGCTGATGCAGAGAATGGGCGGGCTAGGGGTGGAGAATGGGCATAGAGGGCACTTTCAATGTGCCAATTAGCGTGAGTGCACTTAATGATGGGTATCATTAGGTGCACCCTCATTAATTCTGATGCATGTTTATGTATGTATTTGGGTGTTAACTGCTGGGAACATGCCTGCCATGCCCCTGATAGTTAACGCAGGGGCTTGCACTTACTGTGCATTAAAGATACGCATTAAGTGCAAAGCCTTAGTGGCATTTAGTACAAGATCCCCTTAATACTGAGTCGTGCAGGAGCACTTTCTTCTGTGGTCAGCCAGCAGGTATTATTTGCCTTTTTGCAGGAACAGCATCCGTTTCCTTTTACTTACTGATCTTTCTGTGAGGTTTGTTCAGTATTTGACCAGTATTTTCAGCTCGAGCTCTTTCTATGGATCAGAGGTTTGGTAAAGCACCTGAACCATAGCTGGGACACAGTTTACTTTTTTTGTTCCTTGCGGTGCTACGAGGAGCTCTACTCAACCAGCTTTTGCCCTGCTAGGCAATACATCTGGCAGACATACTTTGGGACTTGTGTTAAACTGAGATTTGGTTGGCAACATGTTGCTTTTTCTTATATTATTAGCCAGTTGATACTTTAATTTAGACAGTCTCTGATTCGGAGCTGGGGAAAGTGAAGCGCTTAGAGACACAAGTATGTTTTTGTTTTTTTCCATTACCTATGAGACTGGACAACTGGTGTCATTCGGGGACGTAGGGGTAGTGTCTGCACAAGCAGGTGCCCAGAGCAACTGATTCTTCCCTATAAGAGAGTAGGTGCAAAGAATTTAGTTAGACAAACAGCATGCTTCCCTTTTGTAAAATAGTATGCACGTCTCTTTCATAGGTATATGGACAAATGTATACAGGCTAATAGATTGGAATCAGTAATCTTATGCCAGTTCTAAGAGTGTAAAAAATTCCGCTAAAGCAGATCCATGGCATTCAGACAAGTATGCTAAATATGTTTTTCCTGTTAAATCACTTGGCATGCATGATATTCTAAATGCCTGGCAGTTTTATGACCACATATTGAGATAATGTGTCTGTATGCCTTGCCAACATCATTTAAGATCTGGCAGGAGGAATTCCTAATACTGTGGTTAATGCAATTCCTAGATAATGATTCAGCAGCAGTAAAAATGACTTTCAAGAGAGTGCATGTCTCTCTCTCTCTCTCTAAATATATATCTATATCTATATCTATAAATATATACTGTACACACACACACTTCTGTATAGATATAGATAGATAAATTGGCCCCAGTAAGCCAGTGCTATAGTGCAGTATTGATGTTATGTCTATGATTTTAAAAGAATTATGGTTGTCATGGGTGGAGATTAGATCAATAAATCTTCTAAAAGAGCGGCGCTTTGATGCAGTTCTGGTTAACATCAAGGAAACAAGATAAGATGCATTTGATTTGTCTAATTTCTGGATCTTAAGAGTTATTTGTTATGTAAGTCTACCACACCTAGTATTGTAGGGGGTCAATTGATATTTTCCATCATTCTGTTAGTTTCCAGAATTAATCATTACTTTACTAAGGAAAAGTGGGAAAAGTGACTGAATGGGGGTGATGGATTTGAGAGTAAAGCATTATAAAACCATTAGGCTTGATCCATGAAGTTCTCCCTTTGATGCTATCCCTAATCAGTAACATATTATACCAATGGAACTTCCAAGAAGTGTTTCAGTCAACAGGATGTAAGAATGCCGGCTCTTCACTAGAAGATTAAGGGCCCCTTTTAAAACATTTGCATTGAAATGTTGCAGTTACTGTGTGTTAATGGCCAAAATTGATGCATGGTTAACTGCAAAGCCTTCACATTAACTGTTGAGGGCATGTCTAGCATCTTCCCATACAGTTAGTGCAAAGAAGATGCATTGACCATGCAGTAACTGCATTGCAGATAATGTGGATGGATTTAGGTGGCATCACTGCTCTGTTTTATTTGCTGCGTTAACATGAATGCATGTTAAACGTAAGCGCACTGTCCTTCGGGTTGTCACCTCATGTTAGCATGTATAGCTCTCAGTAGAGCATCAAGCTCACCTTGGCCTCATCATCTGTGTTTCTTTCCATAGTCCAGGTCAATTCAATGACTATCATAATTTCATTTTTCGTAGAGTCACATTTGCATAAATAGCAGGCATGTCCTTTCACTTAGCACAAAAATACCTTTCCCTATCTAATGAAAACTGAAGTATTTGAGAAGCAATAGTACTGAAAAAAGGGGGGGGGGGGGGAAGCAAGTCAACAGTTATTTCCTCTAGCTGCTTGCTAGGTATTATGCTATACCTCGGTTGTGACAGTCTTTGAGTGCCTAAACTTTAAGATGAAAAATAATCCCAGGCTTGCTTACACTTCCTTCAGCATGTTTCATTATGAAATTTTTCTTTTTCAATGATACAAATGGACGTATCGTTTATTTTGTTTGTGATATCAGAAAATATCACACTGGGGTACAGAGATGTCACTGAATGTATGAAGGACATCCACAGGCAATTCATTTGAAGGAGAAATTTCTGGCTCAGATTAGTTCCTTTAACAACCAGAACATTTTCCTCTATCTCCACTATATGTATGCTATTTATTTATTTATTTAGACATTTCCTCAGTAGCTCATGATGAGTTACATTTAGATGGGTATATCCCTAACACCAACAGGCTTGCAGTCTAAGGGCCTCATTTACTAGCATGCATTAATGGATGTTAAGTGTATAATTAGCAAATAGGTCCCATTGAAAATAGTGGGGCTTGTGTTATTTAATGTGTGTTAAATCAAATTAATGCAGTTTAATATGTTAATGTACATTAGTAAATTTGTTTACTTATTTATATTTGTTAGGCCTGCTACTTCCACTAGAGTGCTCATCATGGTTCACCAATACCGTAAATACAGTCACCCTTACGCTATAAAACTCATAAATGCAGCAATTATTACCATACACACAATCTATCTAGACAGCAAAACACTTTCTAAAACATCTCAACCATATACAATTAAAAAATGGCTGCCTAGAAAGGAGAACCTTTATCTGCTTCAAAAGGTGGAACAAGGGCTTAAGTTTGCACTTGAGGCAATGGAGGGTAAAGTGATTTACTCAAAGACACAAAGAGGTATGTTTACTAATTGGCGGTAGCTGCTTCCGTGCGATATCAGAGCCGTGGTCCCATTGAATTCAATGGGGCCATGGCTCTGATATCACACAGAAGCCGATTAGTAAACATATCAGCAAAGGCTCCAACGATCCTGTGAGCAGTGAGTGAGAATCAGCTGTGCCTACTTAGTTGGGAACTGTGTGTGAGAGAAAACTGCAGCCAATCTGAGCACTTTTCAAATCATTTAGAATCCCTTCAGCAAAGGCTCCAACGATCCTGTGAGCAGTGAGTGAGAATCAGCTGTGCCTACTTAGTTGGGAACTGTGTGTGAGAGAAAACTGCAGCCAATCTGAGCACTTTTCAAATCATTTAGAATCCCTTCAGCAAAGGCTCCAACGATCCTGTGAGCAGTGAGTGAGAATCAGCTGTGCCTACTTAGTTGGGAACTGTGTGTGAGAGAAAACTGCAGCCAATCTGAGCACTTTTCAAATCATTTAAATCCCTTCAGCAAAGGCTCCAACGATCCTGTGAGCAGTGAGTGAGAATCAGCTGTGCCTACTTAGTTGGGAACTGTGTGTGAGAGAAAACTGCAGCCAATCTGAGCACTTTTCAAATCATTTAGAATCCCTTCAGCAAAGGCTCCAACGATCCTGTGAGCAGTGAGTGAGAATCAGCTGTGCCTACTTAGTTGGGAACTGTGTGTGAGAGAAAACTGCAGCCAATCTGAGCACTTTTCAAATCATTTAGAATCCCTTCAGCAAAGGCTCCAACGATCCTGTGAGCAGTGAGTGAGAATCAGCTGTGCCTACTTAGTTGGGAACTGTGTGTGAGAGAAAACTGCAGCCAATCTGAGCACTTTTCAAATCATTTAGAATCCCTTCAGCAAAGGCTCCAACGATCCTGTGAGCAGTGAGTGAGAATCAGCTGTGCCTACTTAGTTGGGAACTGTGTGTGAGAGAAAACTGCAGCCAATCTGAGCACTTTTCAAATCATTTAGAATCCCTTCAGCAAAGGCTCCAACGATCCTGTGAGCAGTGAGTGGAATCAGCTGTGCCTACTTAGTTGGGAACTGTGTGTGAGAGAAAACTGCAGCCAATCTGAGCACTTTTCAAATCATTTAGAATCCCTTCAGCAAAGGCTCCAACGATCCTGTGAGCAGTGAGTGAGAATCAGCTGTGCCTACTTAGTTGGGAACTGTGTGTGAGAGAAAACTGCAGCCAATCTGAGCACTTTTCAAATCATTTAGAATCCCTTCAGCAAAGGCTCCAACGATCCTGTGAGCAGTGAGTGAGAATCAGCTGTGCCTACTTAGTTGGGAACTGTGTGTGAGAGAAAACTGCAGCCAATCTGAGCACTTTTCAAATCATTTAAAATCCCTTCAGCAATGGCGCGCCCGTGCCTTGCGGGCCCGCGCCTGAGGGCCTCGCAAGAGGGCCCTTTGGCGTGGCCCTTAGGCGGTGGACCGTGCGAGACCCACTATCTGCTGCTATATGCTCATTCTGTTCAGCGATATGCTGTTTGTAGTTAATGTAAGGTAATGTAATGTAAGTTATGTACTGTGTTCCCTGTTTGTACTCCTAGTGTTTTGTTGTGATGTAATGATAATGCAATGTATGTTTCCCTCACCTTTGTTTAACTTTGTGCTGTATTAACCGCTTTGATTGAAGGAAAAGGCGGGATACAAAACATGTTAAATAAATAAATAAATAAATAAAGAGTGTCAGCAGAATTTAAACCCTAGCTTTCCTGCAATTCAGCCTACTACTCTAGCCACTAGTCTATGCCTCCATGCAAATCTTGTCACTGATACAAAGTCATAAGAAATTATGGAATATTGATTTCTATTGTGAAATATAAGGAGCAAAAATCTGGGGAAAACAAAGACAAAAGTGTAATAAAATGTTACTTGTGGATTTGCAGCCATGATGGTATAGTTTCCATCATCGTCATTTGTTGTGTCTTGTATGTGAAGACAACAAGTTCCATCTGCTTCTCTCTTCATCTTGAAGTGTTCATTCTTCTTTGAAATTTGTGTGCCATCTTTGAACCAGTACACCTGTAGGGATTATAAGGAAGAATGTCATTGTTTGAGCTCAGGTTCAGTATCTTTGGGGGGTTTTATTATCTATAAGTCTGGCTCTGAAGACCATGAGGCCAGTCTGTCTTTCAGGATTTTCACCATGAAGATATATTTGCATGCACTACCACCATCATATGCAAATATACCCAGTATCATGCATAATCATAGTGAAAATCAAACTAGATTGACAGTTCAAGAGAACCTTCTTATATTCCATATATTCCAGAAAGATTTTGTAGAATAACATTACTGTCATGTTTCATATTTGAGAAGGAAGCAATGTTAAATACAAGTATATCAGCATTAATACTCTACAACAAGCATGTTCTGCTCCTAATATAAATAGCAACTCAAGGGAAGAAGAAAGACAGGAAGAAAATTGATGCCTTTGAATTATGGTGCTGGCGAGGAATACTGCATAACCATGGACTGTCTGAAGAACAATAAGAACAAATCAGTTGGTACTAGTTGAGATCAAACCTAAGATTTCTTTTAAAGCTCAAATGATGGGTCACGTGATGTGGTGAGATCGGGCGGTTGTGATCTGCTCAAGCTCCGGGTCCCCCCCTCTCCCGCCAACAAAACGAGCCGTTTTTAAGCCTTAAGTCTTCACCAAAAACACGGGTGGAGAAGCGGAAAGCCAGTCTGGTGACCTCTATGGAGAGCGGGGCATGGCAGTGACAAAAGCTGGCAGGCATGAAAAGGAGCGGATGACTGGGCAATCCAAGATGGCGGAATCACCCCCAGAACCCTCCTTGCCTGTATCACCGGCAACCATAGAGGAGATCTCGGCAGCGGTATCCAATGCACTGATGGTTCAATTTGATGCTCTCCACGGTAAAATAGATGCCTTGCAAATCTCTGTGGAGTCGTTGGGCAGTCGGATGTGGGAGGCGGAGGTCCGAATTGGGACGACCGAGGAGAATGTAGAGGCGCTGCAGCACGAAGTACAGAGACTTCAGGCAGCATCACGGATGCAAGACGCCAAGCTAGATGACTTAGAAAACCGCTCTTTCCGCAACAACCTTTGTTTTCTGGACATTCCGAGTAGCATACAGGACAGAGATTTAAAAGCCTATTTGGAGGCCCTAAGTATGCAAGTGCTGGGCAGTGGAGAGGAACATGGAAGTCTTATGTTAGATACAGTGCACAGTGTGGGGCCCAGGCAGCCAACTGATAATAGGCTTCGTGTGGTGTTGGCAAAGTTCCTGCATTTCCCCCAGAAATAAGCAGTGCTGAGAATGCCTAAGAAAGCAGGGGTCATTGCAAAAGCCAATGCAAAAGTGAGAATTGTGCAGGACTACTCAGCAGCTCTGAGCCAAAGAAGGAGGGCTTTTGCCCCCCTTTGCCAGAAACTAGTGGAGGCTAACATCAAGTTTACTGTGCAATATCCCTCTCAGCTCCATATCATACATGGAGGAGCGCAAAGGAGCTTCGCTACAGCGGCAGAGGCGACCAAGTATGTAGAGGGACTGACACAGAATCTGCCATCCTGATCCGGGAACCAGATGAGGAGCGTTGAAAATGGACTGCGAATGGCTGGTAGCTCATAGAAGGCCTGCAAAATGAGTGGGCGTGAAAAGTAGCACAACACAGTATGGAGGGTCTGGGCCTCCGGCGTTTGCAATTGATGTTAAGTTGGCTACACAACCAGTTCTGTAATGTGCATGTATGTATAAGCTAGAGGTGGATAAGAGAGAGAAAGTACCCCTGGACAGCCTGAAGTGGCGGTATGTGGGATAATTGAATTGAAATATTGGTTGTTTAGCGAATGATGTGGGTTGTTGTAAAATGTGGGTCATATATTGCCATGGTGAGGATCCCATTTAATCTCAGTTTGACTATGGGGAAATGTTGGCTGTTTAGCGAATGATGTGGGTTGGGTGTATTGTGGGACATGACTGTACGATGTTATTTGCCATGATGAGGAACCTATTTAACATCAACTTGGCTATGGGGAGGGGTTTGAGTTAAGGGGAGGGGGTGGTTTGTGAGCATTGTGGAAGCGGGTGGGGGAGGGGGGTACACACACATCTTAGTGACTATGAGGAGAAGAGGGTCAGGGCTAACAAGAGTGATGAGAGGGGATGGGGTGTATAGGGTTGAAAGAGGGGAAGTTAGGGACGAAGGGAGGGCGTATGGGGGTGGGGGGAATTGGGGGGGAGGGAAGCACAGCCAAAAATGGAAGAGAAGGGTGAGAGCAAGAACTAGTTTAGGAATATGGGAAGAGCCCCAGGCTGGGGGGGGGGGGGTGTCTTCCTTGGAGACATCTAGGAACCGGGAAGCAATTGGGTATGTGATCCTCTGAAGATCATTTCATGGAATGTATGTGGGATTGGGAACCCAATTAAGAGACACAAAATACTGCAAGCCTTAGCTCTACAAAAATGTGACATGGCTCTGCTGCAGGAAACCCACCAGACTGCTGATGAGCATTTGAAATTGCAAAGGGACTGGGTGGGCCAGGGGTGGGGGGCTCCAGCGAAGGGGAAAAAAGGTGGAGTGGTCATACTGATCCACAAACGGATACGATTTGTATTGGAAAGGGAATACTTAGACCCAGATGGAAGATATGTGTTATTACATGGCACACTGGAGGGGAAGCCTATAGTGATGGGTAACATCTATAGCCCCAATGTTTTGATTAAGCGCTATATGCGCGTTTGGCCTCCAGAGTAGAACAGTTGCCCGATGTACCCCTGATCCTAGGGGGAGACTTTAACGGGGTGCTGGACACGGATCTAGACATCACGGGGGGAAGGAGATAGAGCGTGGGTGGCCACGGCCAAGGCTCTGCAGAGCCTTCAACGGCGACTGGGAGTGGTTGATCCATGGCGCTTGCTGCACCCAATGGAGAGAGATTTTACCCACCAGTTGTGAGCACATGGCTCGAGCGCTCAGATTGACTACATCTTAGTATCGAGGGGATTCTTTGCACGAGTAGTAGATGCACAAATCGGCCCATCGGAGATCTCCGATCATGCCTTGATCTGGGTGGAGCTGGAGTGGGCTCAGATCGACATGCGATCACGAATTTGGCGCTTTCTGTTGGACCTCTATAGAGATGCTGATTTCCAACTTTACCTCAAACAACGCTGGCAAGATTTTGAGTTAAACAATGAAAGGCATAAGGTTGATCCAGAACTCTTTTGGGAAATGGCTAAGGTTGTTTTACGTGGGGACATTATTAGTTATTCGGCACAAAAAAGAGATTTTTAACGGAACAGATAATTTGTCTAGAAAAACAAATGATTAGGGACCGGCGAAAATCTGCGAGCTGCCCAAGCGCAGCAAATAAGAAATCGCTATGGGAAACTCAAACAGCACTTAACGAGTTGCTTTCACAGACGGGCAAAAAAATTGTGTATTATCGCTATCAGCTGTACCGGTTTGGAGACAAACCAGGGAAACTCCTAGCACATTGTCTTCAGGGTAGTAGGGGGACAAGAACAGTTGCAGCACTAAGGGACACACAAGGTAAACTACAAAAGGGAAGCCGGGAAATTGCTCAGGTTTTTCGTCTCTTTTAATCAACAACTGTACCAGCGGGAAGGGGGAGCTGGAACCCATATGGAAGAATACCTGAGAGGGCTGCAGCTGCTGAGTCTAGGGGAGGAACAGAGGGCCCACCTAGAGTGACCAATCACACTTGAGGAAGTATACCAAGTTATACAAAAGGCTTGCCGCCACAGGGCGCCGGGCCCAGATGGGATGGGAGCTGAATTCTACAAGTTACTAGGGGTCTTGGTACCCCCATTACTGGTGGCGGTATATCACAAAAGGATAAACTAAGGGACATTTGCATGGGGGGAGAAACATGCGCATATTATCTTATTGCCCAAACCAAGTAAGGATCATACGCAGGCTGCAGCATATAGGCCCATATCACTGTTGAATTTCGACCTGAAAATAATGGCAAAAGTACTAGCAGAACGCTTAGGCCCGATGTTGGGAGATTTGCTACAGGAGTCAGAAGTGGGCTTTGTACAGGGCCGCCATGCTGTGTGTAACCTGCATAGAATCTTGGCATCTCTGGAGTGGGTCCGGGAGCGAGAGTGGCAGTCGCTGTTGATTAGCTTCGACGCAGAAAAAGCGTTTGACCACATGAATTGGAGGTACCTGCACGCTCTCCTGCTGTACTATGGCTTAGAGGATTCCTTTTGTAGCATGGTGAAACTCCTTTATACAGGACCCACTGCAAGTGTGCTGTGTAATGGTATTCTATCAAATAAGTTTCCCTTGGAGAGGGGTACAAGGCAGGGGTACCCACTTTCGTCTCTGTTATTTGTGCTGTCTCTTGACCCTCTCATACGTAAAATAGAGCAGGCCGGTGAAATACGAGGGGTGCGCATGGGAAGGTATGGGTTCAAGATAGCGGCCTTCGCTGATGATATCCTCATACCTTTGCTTTCACCGCAACAATCGTTGCTCAGATTGTTAGAGGAATTTTCTGTGTTTGGAAGTTTTGCAGGGTTGCGCATTAATATGGATAAGTCTGAGGCCCTAGACGTGATGGGTACACTGAGAAGGAACTGGGGGGGTGCATTCCCACTCCGGTGGGTTGGGGACTCCTTTCTCTATTTGGGAATTCTCTTAACTAGAGAACCGGTGGAACTATATAAGCGGAACTTCAAGAGGATTTTCCTCAAGCTTCAAACACAGTTGATGGCCTGGCGTCCTCTTCCCTTGTCTCTAGGTGGGAGAGTAGCAGCGGTGGGGATGGTGGTCCTGCCCCGGGTGTTATATTGGATGCAGATGCTCACAGTGTGGTTGGCGCAATGAGACCTGGCGCGTTTGGAACGGGAGATACGGGGATTCTTATGGAAAGGGGTGAGAGCGCATATCCCGATGAATCGGCTGAAGGGAAGTTGGCAGAATGGAGGGATGGGTGTCCCCGATTTGCGGCTCTATGCCCTGGCATGTCAGGCACGACATTTAGGGGATTGGTTGGGAGATATGGAGATCTATACACCTAGGGCACTTGAGGAAACTCTGGTGGCCCCCCCAAACGTTACTGGCAGCTTTGCACTTAGAGGGATCCCAGCTCCCCGGGCGAGTGACTCGAAGTGTTTTAGTGAGCCCGGTGAGACATACGTGGATGCAATTGTGTAGGTACTGGGGTAGGTCCCCGGCTGTCTCAAGTTGGTTGCCGCTGCAGGGCAATGTTACTTTTACCCCTGGCTCTACGACAGCAATCTTTCGGAAGTGGAGTGAGTTTGGTATACAACACATTGGGCATGTGGTGGATCTCAATGGGAAGTGTAAGTCCTTTGAGACTCTTGGCAAGGAATATGAGCTAAGTGGCCACCATTACTTTGCATACTTTCAGATTTCCCACTATGTAGCATCCCTACCAGTAAATGAGTTAACCTCAGAAAGTTCGGCAAGGATATTAGAGTTTTTTGCGTTGGGTGAGAGGTCCCCGCCCGCAATATCGGAATTGAAGAAAAGATTGGCTCCCTATATCAAGTTGCCGGAAAATTTGAGGGAGGAAGCTCGGTGGGCAGAAGAGCTGGCCCAGGTGGTACCAACAGGGTCTTTTCTGGAAGCTCTGAGCCGGATTGTGGGACTGGTGGAGGGGACTAAATTGGAGAGAGGTACAATTTAAAAGTATTATCCAGGCACACTTCTCCCCAAGACGGGTGTTGCGGAGTGGCCTGACTGGTGACAGGAGATGCCCTAAATGTGCATCCCTCCTTGCAGACCTGGGTCACATGTGGTGGGGTTGTCGAAATATTTGTTCATATTGGGAGAGGATTAGCAATTGTATGAGTGACTTGCTTCAGCAGCAGATCAAGTAGTCTGGAGCCTTAGTAGCACTGCATCAGTTGGGACCACTCCACCCAAAGGGGAGATGGGAATGAATACTGGTGAGGAAGGCATGTCTGGTGGGGAAGGGCCCGATACTTCACAGATGGAGAGAACAGCTGCCCCCTACCTTTTGGGAATGGCGTAACAGCTTCCATCAATTGATGCTGTTCGAGAGGAGGGGGGCCAAGGACAGTGTTAAACGCTGGGCTTCCTTCCTGTTGATTTGGGAACCGTATATCCAAAAGCTTGGACCATATGCCCGTAATGAAGTCCTACAAGTGGGGTAGGGTATATCTGACTGGATGGGGATAGGCGAATCTGGTGGGATCCCGTAGAAGGAGAGTGGAAATGGGTATCACAGGAAAAGTTCTTGGTTAGGATAGTATGGAGGGAGCTGTGCTGGGGTGGGGAGGTGGGGAGGGAGGGGAGGAAGGGGGGAATAAATAAAATGCTGTACCACATTACGTTGAAAAGTGGCCTCTGGAATGGTGGACAAGAATCAGCCCCACCCAGTGGCGTTATGTTTGTATGTATATGCACTGTTTGTATTTTTTTTTTTGGGTGGTTCCATAAATAAAATTTTCAAAAAAAAAAAAGCTCAAATGACAAGACTTCAACTTTCATACTTTGGACACATCATATGAAGAGAAAAATCATTAGAGAAAGACGCCATGCTTAGCAAAGTTGAAGGTCAACACAAAAGAGGAAGGCAAGCAATGCGATGGATCAGTAACAGCAGCTATGAATGTCACTGTATCAACAATTAGCCTAACTGAAGACTGAACACAGTTCAGGGCTATTCAGAGGGTCGCTATGAGTCGACATTGTCTCACCAGCATTTGACACCACCAACAAGTAGATCTAGTATGTTATTATTTTCATTGTAATTACAGTGTTCTAATGGATAAAAAACTTTGTCTAGATTTACTAAAGTGCACTATCTGATCAGTATGCACTTACACCGTTAAAGCACATTATTAGTAAATAGGTCCCACTGCATAAAATTGGACCTGTGATACATAATGCACATTAGTGCATGTTAGCTCGCAATAATGTGGTAGTGCCTTTTAGTAAATCTAGCCCTTAATCTCTTTAATGGGATTAAAAACTGAAACAGCTATGCAAACTACATGTAAATCATCTAAAAATCTAAGTTCAAATGTACGTTTAACTCCTTCAACTCTATGGGTTGCACCATTTTTTGTTATAGATACTGAGGGTAATTTTCACAGTGTGCACATTGTTGTAAAGTCCAAGGGTACATTGAGGTGAAGATTTGTGCAAAACTTTCACTTTGAAAATTTCCTAAGGCAAAAGTGTCTGCAGAGCTTTGCACTTAATTTTTTGCAGGTACTTTTTCTGACTAAAATGATGTGCATAATTTCAAAACTACAAAACTGCACACTTCATCGCAATTCTTGGCATAACCTCTTCCAGTTATTTGAGGGGAAAAGTGCACATGCTGTGTAACAACACACATACTTTTAGCAGCATGCAAGGAAGACACATTTCAGATAACCTTTTTACTCAAATAATTTTCCTCTGAAAAGTGACCTCACTATGGGCTAGATTTACTAAAGGGTGCTACCGCGTTACCGTGTACTAACATGCATTAAAACATGTTATTTATCCCAGGATCTATTTAGTAATAACATGTGACACAACATTAGCGCACACTAACCTGTTAATGTACTTCAGCAGTGGTGTAAATTCTGCCCAAGCAGCCCCTGCAATGCGGGGGGCCCGGGCAGAAAGGGGGCTCACACAGCAGTGGTAAAGCAGCACGGCAAACATACTTTCTCATCTTGCCACACCGCCTCTCTTCTAGTAAGTTTGGAGCAGGCCCGACGGCTGTTCCCCACCAGGCCAAAGTCTCGCAATAAGAGCCGCACTGTGAGACTTTGGCCCAGCGGGGAACAGCCACCAGACCTGTGCCAAACTTACAAAAGTGAAGGCAGCGCGGCAAGATGAGAAAGTAACTTTGCCCCTGTTGCCACTGCCGCCACATTAAGGAGACTCACACGCTGAGGGTGCTACTGCATGAGTGGGGCCCTGTATGGGGTGGGGGGGGGGCACATGACTGCTACAATGGGAAGCCCTCAGCAAACGTTTGCTTGAGGGGCCCTCATTGGAACTTATGCCACTGTACTTCAGTAAAACTAGTCCCATGTGCCTCTCTTTGTGCTAATCTCAATTGAATATATTGTTCTTTAATTCTAGCATCATTACTTTAGTTATCTTTGAGTTCTTCTTAATGTCTTACATTGAAACCATCCAATATTTGAGATTTCACATGTAAATGCCGTAGTTTATTTTTAGCATTGATGTGAACTCAGAGCCCTGACATCCTCGCCCTGAAGATGTTGACAAAACAAATTAACTATTCTGGGTTCAATTGGATGTTTTTCCATTCCTTGTCTATATCACTTTTGACTGACTAACCTATGTCATCACCCTTGCTCTAATCCTAGAACACCCCAATACTAGCCAGTTAGCATCAACGCTTTCAGACAGCCTAGGAGGTGATATTGAGTGGCACAAACCGGATATGTGCCGCTGAGTACCTTGGTCAGTGGGAGTAATGTGATTTGCACATCTGTAACTGCATTAATCCTTTTAAGTATGCCCCCATTGCTTTTAAGACAGTTAAGACCCAAAATAACCATTTCTTTTAAGGCAATTTGAACAAGGTAATTACTCACTCTTTTCCTTTTAAGGAAAGTAAAATATAGACATTTAAGTCGTCATATATCCAGGCAAAACAATGTTCATTTACCAGCAAAGGCATCATCCGCTCTCAGTATACCCTCAGGAAGGAGGAGAAGATATAGATAAGAAGAGAATTAAAGGGCATATGGATAGAAATGTCTTAATGGGGAAGAGCCAGTATTGTCTTAGCAAAAAGAACTTATGGCTTACCAATCCACTGGAATTCTTTAAAGGTGGAAATAAAAATGTAGATAAAAGGGAGCTATTTGATGTAGTGTATTTGGATTTTCATAAAGTGTTTGATAAAGTCCCTCGCGAGAGACTTCTCAGGAAACTACAAAGGCAGGGGAGAGAACTCTGTCCTATTTTGGACTGGTAACTGGTTAAAAATTAAGAAGCAGAGAATAGGTCTAAATGGTACATTTTGTTACTGGAGGAATTAAGTGATCTGTACCGACGGCCAAAAATTAGGAATTATTTGGAAAGGAACGGAAACACAACTGGGAATATAATAATGCCTATTACAAATCCATGATGCAGACACACCTTAAATAGTGTGTAACATTCTGGTTTATTTATTTTTCAGGTCTTTTATACCACTTTATCATTTCAATCAAAGTGTTTACATTGTAACTTAAACTTGGTAATGTACATTGATAACTTCGAATTTTCTGAGCAAATGGAGGGTTAAGTGACTTGCCCAAAGCCACAAGGATTACTAGTGGGACTTGAAACCTGGTCTCTTGGTTCACAAACCAGTGCTGCAACCTTTGGGCTACTCCTCCACTCCACTTTAAGAAAAATATAGCAGAGCTAGGAAAGGTGCAGAGAAAGGCAATAAAAGGATCATTGGCATGGATTTGCTCCCTTATGAAGAAAGGCTTATCAGGATGGGGTTCTTCAGCTTGGAGAAGAAATAACCTAGAGGGTTAGAATATTGTTGTTGTGTGCCATCGAGTTGGTGTCAACTCATGGCAACTTTCTGGATAGTTGACATAAACAGTCTTCAGTCAGGCGGCTCATTGTTGATAAAGTGGCACCCATAGCTGCTGTTATTGTATCGATCCATCTCATTGCTGGCCTTCCTCTTTTATGTTGACCTTCAACCTTGTCAAGCATGATGTCTTTCTATAATGATCTCTCTCTTTGCATGATGTGTCCAAAGTATGAAAATCGAAGTCTTGTCATCTGAGTTTCTAAAGAAAGCTTAGGTTTTATTCTCATCTAGTATGGACTGGGGAGGGGTTATGATACAAGTTTATTAATTTCCTTGTGGTGGAGGAAGTGATGTCACTGGACAGATGCCTGCTTAATTTCTGAGCTCCCATCGGGGCGATATATAAAAGTGATAGAAAGTGAGCTTTAAACTTCCCAAAAGTTGATGAAACTCCTTCTGCGTGCTTACACTTTATATAAAAAAGAAACAAAAACTAATTTGGTTGTTGCTGTTGGTTGAGACTCTGTGGAAATGTAAACTGTCATGCCAAAGGTTCAATAAATATTAAATAATAAAAATAAAATTCTGTGTGGTATGGTCCAAGTTAATAGGGAGTTGTTGCTGTATTTATGCTATCAAATAGTACTATAGAACTGTGAAACTAGTGGCAGATTTAAAACAAATGTTAAGAGAACATTTATTTCAGTCAATGCACAATTAAGCTATGTAATTTGTTACTAGAAAATGTGGTTAAAGTTAGTAGTACAGATGAGCTTAAAAAAAGGTTTGGACAAGTTTATGAATGACAGATCCATAACTAATAAATAACCAGATAGATTTGGGTGACTCTACTTCTTCCTGCTCGGAAACCACATCCCTAGTGGATTAATTCACACAACAGTTATTTTTTGTTATCTCAGATTTTTATTTGTGTGGGACTGATAATGATATTAAGGCCAGCCTTTTCGAAAAATATTTTCTTTGGCAATGTACGAGGCTCCCTTATCTACATTACATTAACTCTGTGATCATTCACGGGTTTTGCTGAATTTTTTGTGGTTGTCAGTTTAGCTTCATTTTTGTTACAGAATTAGTATGAGAAGGAGTCATCCTGACTGTAGATCAGTTTGAAAGAGTCTTTTATGGACTTGTGCAGGATCATTTTATAACTAGGTGCCTAGATTTGGAGATGGAGAAGGTGCCCATTTCAATCCTTTTTTATAAAGGCACTCATCTATGTTTTTGTAAAATATTAGCACAAATCCTACAGAAATGGCATTTACACCGACATGGACAGTTCACCTCCTCAAGAGAAAGGACAAATATTGGCGCAAATTTTATAAAATGCCCATATGAATCATGACTCTGCTCTATCTCATTCCCTGAGGATGTCTAATCTTCATGTGCATACCATTATCCACTGTGACAGCTTTTAGGCATGACCCAATTTTAAAAGAGGACTTTCTTGTGTGTAAATTAGTATTTTAGAGTGTACATGTAGAACAGTGGTTTATGTGCTAGTACTTACATCTGTTTCCAAATTGGCATAAATGTCCACAAATTCAGTCTACCCACTATTCGTGCTGGTTTACCCCATAAGCATCAATGTGTCTTTATAAAATAGGCTAAAAGTAGGTGCCAACTTGGGATTCACTCATAGGTGGCCTGTTATAATATTACCTTCTATTTAAACAGGAATTCCTAAGGTGGAAGGGAAGCAGGGATCAGCACTTAAGTGCATATTTTATAAAATACATGCATATGCAACACTTCCTATCAGAACATACATGCACAAAGGCGCTTCTGGCTTGAGGCAGGCATAACTTGGTGTGGGGGCTTTTTGGAAGGCTATTTTATTAAGATGCCTAGAGCGCATTTTATAAAATAGGTGCAATATATGTGCCTATGTGCTTTGACAGCCTCTTTATAAGATTTTCCTCTTAGAAAACAAATAGAAAAGTGGATATGATAATCTGCTTAAAATTTAAGAGATCTGTATGGGGCAATAAAGGAAACATTTCTACTGGGAGAGAAAACCAGCTGTGAGAAATTGCTTTTCTCTACTAGAGCTGATTGAAGGGTTCATTCCCCTTCAACCTCACCTGCTATGTAACTCCGTTCTACAAGTAAGCATGCTTCTTGGGGAAAACATAGCTTTTTCAGGCTACCACTGGTTTAGGTTAGCTGACTGTAGCCCTGAATATTCCTAAAGATATTTTACCTTAGGTACTGGTATACCAACAACTTTGCATGTGAATGTAGTGGCCGATCCTTCCACAACCCGGAAATGCTTGAGCCTTTTGTCAAAGATGGGTGCGATACACTTTCCAGTGGGTATCTCATCATGATGGATCTCATCATCTGATTCATCCACTGGAGTCCGCTCCAGACGGAACTCTATCTCATTCATCAGCCTCTGCTGAAAATTGGAAATTTTATACTCCTGAAAAAAAAAGGACATTGAATCTTCAAAACAATGGCATCCTTCTTAAAACATTTTGATTTTACAGTCATGTGTTCTTTTGTTGTAGAAATTTTAACTGAATAAAACACAACCTTATCAAAACATTATCCTGACCTTGTACTGTGTGATATAGACGCCCTGAAGGGAAATAAAAATGGTTCTTGGAAACATGGAGCCTTTCCGAAATCCCTCAAGCATATCCTTAGTTTCTCCCCTGCTTTCGGGGAAACAGCTAGGTTAGCATCACAAATGACATCATATCTGGACATCTGGTCAAACTATACAGGTTATGACATCATGAGAGAGATTACACACACATGCACTGCTTAGATCAGCTGGATCACGGATTGCGTGAAGTCATCTTAGCCTTTTTGTCAACATGACAGAACCCATGATTTCTAAGTAATTGCAGAAGAGATCTGGAAAAAGTTCTAGATTATTAGTACTATTATTTAATATTTGAACATTGAAAAAAACTTAATAAGACATTGAATTTTCTTTTTAAAGAAACAATTTCAGCAGCACAAAAGCAAAGATTTATTTCTAAGTACAGTCTTCAAACAGCTTTTTATTCCAGTGAAAAAATGACTTTATTTATAGGGCTTTTCTAAGTGGCCCTTCTGCTAAACTGCGCTAGGATTCAGCAATTAAGGTGCATTTAATGCTAAAAATAACATGCAATAGTTGCAACCCTTATCCACTATCAGTCACCTCCTATCTTGACTATTGTATCCTGCTCCTCACTGGTCTCCCTCTGAATCATTTCTCTCTACTTCAGTCTGTTCAAAACTCAGCTGCATGGCTTATCTTCCACCAGTGTTGCTATGCTCATGTAACCCCTCTACTCAAGTCACTCCACTGGCTCCCTGTTTCCACATTCAGTTCAAACTTCTCCTACTGACCTAAAAGTGCATTCATTCTGCGGCTCCTCGCTAACTTTCCTCTCTTATCTCACTCTACACCCCTCCTTGGGAACTCCGCTCCTCAGGCAGATCCCTTTTAACTGTGCTCTTCTCTGCCACTGCCAACTTAAAATTTTGTTCATCCCACTTTGCTGCTCCATATGCCTGGAACAAATTACCTAAGTCGGTGCTTCTGGCTCTATTCAAATCCAGGCTGAAGACCCAACTTTTTGAGGCTGCATTTGGATCTGATGCACCTCACTCTCTTGTTCACTACTTATGTGTATCTGACCATACTCTAGTCCCCAATTTTGTGATGTTTTTCATCTTGATTAGATTGTAAGCTCTGATGAGCAGCGCACTGTGTACTGCTTGTAGCGCTATACAAATGATTAGTAGTTATATGTAGCACCACATAAGATTCTATGGGGCTTATGAATCTTCGATAACGAGGTTGTATATTTTGGGCAACATCCGTATAGACTCCAAGAAATTATACATCACAATTTAAATTTAATTCTAACTGTTATGAGCAATTGATGTAACCTAATCAAATATGGTGAAACACTCTTCCCTTTACGGCATCTCAAAATAATCTTAGCTGCCAAATTTTGTTACACCTGCAAGCGGGACACAAATCCTTTCCAGACACCCAAATAAATAATATCAAAAAAGTCCATACAGGCCATAATAATAACCTGAACTATTTGTCTAAGACCAACAGAGAACAAGTCATGATTCTGTTTTATCAGTCTTACCAATCAAATACATTTTGGGCCATTTTACCCACTTGCTGCTCCAGCAATAGATGGGAGTCAATGATCACACCTATACTCTGAACTGATGTATACAAAGGTAATGGATTAGCATCAAGATCCTTAAGAATCTTTCCCAATGAACTTATAAAAAATGCTAAAAATAAGTGGTGATAAATGGGGATCCTTGCGGTACCCCATGAGAAGGTCACTAAGAAAAAAGAATACAAAGTATTTCCACCCCATTTCACCCAAAAAGACTGGTTCCTCAAAAATGTGACCAACCAATTCAATACCAGCCCTGAAATCCCTAAACTACAACATTTCCCCAGCAGAATAGCATGATCAAGAACATCAAAAGCTGCTGACAGAGTTGCAGAGCAAGACTTCTTTACCACTATCTATCATTTTCCACAAATCTATTAACAAAGGAACCATCTCGGAGCTGCTACATTGTACCTCTGCTGATGTGCCTGATTGGACTGGCTCTGGCTGCCTGCGTGCTCAGCTGCTGATTGGCTGTCTGGCTTTGAGGAGGGCCATAAGATCCCGGCCCCACCGCAGGACGCGGTAGTGGGCGCGAGTCCGACGGGGCGTGGCCAAAGGGGCAGGTCCCGCCCCTTTGGTGCCCCTTTGGTGCGCGAGGTGCAGAGGTTGAATCCCTGTGATGGGGAAGAGAAGGAAGCATTACCCCCAATCCGAGCAGATGAAGGCAGTCAAGGTTGTAGGCCCCATGGATGCCCATGTTCGTGTGGGGATTCCTGTGCCTCCCAGGGCTCTGTCAGCCTCTGACTCAGTTAATACGTCATCCATGAGTACTGCACCTTCTTCACCTTCTGCCAGTATTGTGAGTGTATCTTCAGCCCTGTCAAGAGATGGGTGTATCTGGTCTCGGTAAATCCTCCCTCTCTGATGAGGTAGATTCGGAGGGTGCCGTTTCCACTTTACTTCCTGATTCATTTCTTAAGCTTGAGTCTGTTGCAGAAAACCTTCCACCCCCTCTTTCTTCTGTGGTTTCTTTTGGCTCATTTGGTGAATCTTTGTCACCCCCAGCTGAGATTTCTTTGAAAGATATTTGGGCAATTCTTTCGCGGATGGAATCTGCACTGTCTGTGTTTTTACAGAAGTGGCTACATTTACGAAAGAAACAGTGGTAAAACTGTCGAATCATGATCTGCAGCTATCGGAGTTGAAGAAAGCTTCGGGATCTTGTAAGAGTCAGCTTTCCTCTCAACAAGCTGAGCAGGCTACATTTTCTCAAGATTTATTTATTTATTTATTTATTTTATTTTATTTAACGTACATTTGTATCCCGCTGCTTCCAGTGATCAGCAGCGGTTGCTATACGTGGGAGAATTGGCTGTACCGGCCGGTAATTAGAGTATGTACATTTCGATTAGGGAGAGGAGATAGTGCACAGCAAGCATGGGTTACAGGATTTACAGTTGATTGAATATCGCAGCTACATACAGGGTACTTAAAAGCTACATACAGGGTACTTAAAAACATATTTACAATTTATACGAAGGATCCTTATATACATATTTACATACGGTTGGGTGCATTTCATAAAATTAGTGCACTTCATGCGGTTAAGTTGAAATGTGATTGGAAGAGGTGCGTCTTAAGTTGTTTTCGAAAGTCTTTCAGATCGCAGACTTCATGTAGATCACTTTGGCAACTGGTTCCAGAGTGCCGGAGCTATAAATGAGATTCTTCTTCATCATCAAGATGAACTTTTGGAGAATTCTTTTCGATCTAAGAATTTACATTTTTTGAATTTTCCTAGGACACACTATTTGTCTCCACTAATTTTGTTTCAGAAGTACCTTAAAGAGGTTTTATTATTTAGTGATGTGGTAAATATTTTAGTTTCTCAACTATACTATGTGCCTAAGGGGAAGCTGATCAGGGATTCTGGGCAGGTGGGGATAGTACAGCAGGATCAGATAGAACAGCATGATCAGTTAGCCTCTTCAACCTTAGATATCTCAGGTTTTCTAGAATCTTCTACTGATGAGATTGCTTCGAGAGATACTTAGTTACGTTTGTTACGCCTGTAGATAAAGATAGAGTATTACGTTCCTATTTTAAGAAACAAATCTGAAAAATGTTGTGATCAACTAATTCAAATTTTTCCTGATGTTTCAAGGGCAACGCAGGTGTGATGTAGGGTTTTTTGCAGCTACGGCCATGTGTGGTGGCCCTTGGCGCATTGTTTTACCTTAAATTTCCATGCAAATGTCATGTAATTTTCCAAAGTAATCGCTACATATTTTCAGAAGTGCAACAGTTGGAGGGTTTTCTTAGAGATAAGATTGAGTAGGTTATTATCTCTATTTCTCTTGTCTATGTATATTGAGCCTTAGAATTTTCAGAGCCTATGAATTTTCAGACCCGTCCTCTTAGTTTCCCTATTTGGATTGTAGTTTCTCCTTGATGTGGGCTATAATGATTCTTTGTTTGTTAACAATATTAATATATTGTTTGAATTTTACTTTGTAACATATCATGAAACTTATAAATAAATTGTGAAAAAAACCAAAGGAACCATCTCTATGCTATGGTGTTGTCTAAAACCAAACTATTTAAATCCAGTATGTCAAAATCCCATAAAAAGTTTTGCAATTGAATAGCCAACACAAATTCCAAGTTTAGCTAATAAGGGAATGTTGCCAATAGAGTTGTATCAATACTAGATGACCTCAGAGTAGGCCTTAAAATAAAATCCCCTAAAGAAACTTGGAAAATACTAGTCTAAAATCCAATTAATGAACAAAGTTAGACAAATTAAAACCTTCAGAGGCATAAACAATAAGGCTGGGTAACGATCCAAATCACAATTACCCTTCACATGTTGCAAATTTGCTCCAGCCTTGCAAAACCTCAAATTCACTCACAAAAACAAACATCCCAAATGCTGTCAGCAGGAACCACAAATAAACAATCAACCTACTCATTAATAACCATCAGACTAACCAATGATTCTCTCATAACCCAACATAGTTGACTACTAATATCCCCAATCTTTAAAGCAGAAGGGGTCTCCGATGCTTTTCCTTCTTCCAAATAAGATGTTTTAAATAACTTATTCACAATATTGAATAATGCTTGACCTTCCTTTTGGCTCTCCAGCATCTGTTTTGCATAAAAATTCTATTTGGCCTCCTTAATATTTTGTTTATACCTTCTTACATGTAATCTATTCCTATCTTTCTGCTGGTCTCCTCCTCATTCGATGATTTTCCTACTTCTAAATCCTATGAAAACCAAGGGGAATTCTTTCTGCTTGTTCACATCAATTTTATTGATGGTACTTGGTCATTCCAAGAGGCCACCATAGAATAAATATCATCACTCACCAAAGGTTCAAAAAAATGAGCCTTTATCTTTCTTACCTCTAGACCATGTGCCCTCATGCTTTTTATCTTCTATATCCTCTATTGTCAAATTAAATTCAATCAGATAGTGATCTGATCAAATGAAAGGTGATGGAGTTGAAGAAGGCATATCATAAATATCCTGTACTATGCATAGGGCCACTATTTACCAAATGCAATCGTATCATGGATATAAAACACAAAAATGAAGACAGTTTGATCTGCTAGATTTTTTAACTTAAAACTTCCCAACACTAATACCCATCTACCCCTCTTTCCCTTCCTAGGACAATGCAGGCAATAGTAACTTTGAGAGAAAAGAGCTTCAAATGGAGGGCCTTCCAGTTCTGACAGCCAAGATTCTGTAATAAGGGTTAAATCTCCCTGAGAATCAACTACAAATCTCTAGTTAGCCCCAACTTATTGCATACAGTATTGAATGAGCATTAAATTAAAAATAAGGCATTGGCAGGATCCAAGATAGCGGTTTGCAGGCATGTCTGAGATGGCGGTGTTTCCTAATGGGAAGGAAGTGGAAGGGAAAGTGGGCTGGTTGTCCCTCTCTGCCTCCCTTAAACTCCACACCATTAACTCAGGCCATCGGGCTGTTTGATGCCTTTTTTCTCCGGTCAACTCAGCAACTAGTCCAGGCAGGGGAGTTTAGCTCGGTTGGATCAGCTCCAGAGTCGGGTGGCTTGGAGTTGACTTTGGACAGCGACTCTGTCTCCCCTGCTGCGTGGTGCTCAGTGAAGGAGCCTTGCATCCAGGAGTCCCCGGATGGGCTGTGGTGTGCTGATGATGTCGGCGCTAGCATTGTTGCCGGTGGCCAAGAAGCTTTACCGGGATCTCCAGTTGAAGGAGTGGCGCTCTCTCCAGATCAACTGGTTTGTGATGCTCACCCTGTGCTGGCAGTTGGAGAGTGGGCAGTGGGTGCAACTGTCCTACAGAGCCGGGCTTTGCTGCTGGGAATCCTGAGGCAATGGAGGAATCTCTCTCGGCTTTTACTTTTCAACATCCTGAGATTTTCACGGTGGAATTGATTTGGAATGATATAGTGCAGTTGGGGGCAGCTTTGCTTCCACAGGTGACTTTGTTGTCTCAGAAAGCGCAATAGCACGCAGAGGACATTGAAGAAACTTCAGCCAAGGTACTGTCATTTCAGAATACTGTAGCTATGGTCCATGCGCAAGTTACTATGCTGGAGGAGCGGTCTGATATCCATATTAAGGAGACTTCCTCAATTAAAGCTAAGTTGAAGACTTTGGAGAACTCGGCTAGAGTTGCTAATTTGTGGCTGGTGAATTTTCCCCGAGCTGCGCTTGTACCTCCTAGAGACATGCTTTGTATCTATCTGACTGACATACTGGGAATTCCTCCTGAATCTCATCCACCGATTGTGAGGACTTATTATTTTCATCCTCCAAGAAAGATGTGGTGATTAGGGATGTCCCAGGCTTAGGTCAAGTTGATGTCCTCAATATTTCTGAAATCCTGGAGAAATCCCAGGATGATGAAGTTATACCTACTACATTGTTGATTACTCTAGCTCTATTATCAGATAAAGAATGTTTAATAAAGATTTTTTTTCAAAAGGAATACTGTTTGTTTTAAGGGGCTATTAGTTCGAATGTATCCTGACCTTGCTCGTGAAACTCAGAGAAGAAGGCGAGAGTTTCTCCTCCTACGTCCTGGTGTGCAGCAGTTGGGAGGCCTTTTTTTTTCCTTAAATTTCCCTGTAAATGCTTGATTTAATATCAAGCTCGTTCCTATATATTTTTTGAGCCCTTCCAACTGTTGACCTTCTTTAACTCCCATTGTTTGGAAGTCCCGGAAGGGCCTCCTACTGATCCACCATGAAATTAGAAGTTGTTTTGCCTGTGTTAGTTATCCTTTTGGTAGTGGTATGGGTGATTTTCGTGTACTTGGATCCCTTCTATGGTGGGCTAGAGTGGGATTGATTGTATTTCCTTTTGCCTAGAAATTTATTTTCCTTTTGATTTTGGTTGTTAATCATATCACAGTTTCTGTACAAGATTGTATTCTTGGTGGTTTTGTAAAATTACATAAAGATAAAATAAAAAAAAAAAGCATTGGCAAAACTCTTTTTCCCGTCCTATATAATGATCCTATAGGGCAAACTGTTAAATTCAACCTATTAACAAATTAACCAACTCTTTTTTTACCTCCTTTCCTACCCATAGAGGCACATTCAGACATGTGCATCCCCGGGCCGTCCGGACGTTTAGACATCCGAACGGCCCAGGGATGCACCCGATTCTGCTCCCGCAGGGGCTAGACTTCCCCGTGGGAGCAGAATCTCAGCATAGTGGCTGGACATCTTGAGAGTGCCCCGATTCAGGCACCCCAACATCCAGCCACTTCCCTGGCTAACTCAGCAGGCACCTCCATGGAGCAGAAGTGGCATGGCATCCTGTTGCCATGCCACTGTGGCACCATGAAGGAGCCGCGATCACTGGCTGTCCCCAAAACATTCTTTCCCTGAAGCCCGACCCCCGATTGGGCCTCCCACAGCCAGGTTCAGGCTGTGGGGAACCTCCTGCACCCCCTCATCTCTTGAGTCTGGCTCAGCTCCACTGCCCCCAACATCCAGGGGGCCTATTCCACTTCCAATGTGTTATAAGTTCCCCTCTAACCTGCCAACCTGCCATACAGGGCCAATATCAGAATCGACCCTGTACATCCGGGGTCGCTTCCCCTCCCACCGCCTGCCCTCTGTCCTCCCCAGCCCACCCCCTCCCACCCACAAATAGAGCTCCCCGCACAAGTCGGCTATACGTGCAGGGAGCTCTGTGGCTGCCAGTGTGATCTGGACGTTTAGCAGGTCTGGACGACTGGATTGGACATCCAGACCTGCTAAATGAGGATCGGAATCTACCCCATAGTAACTTCAATATTCTTTGTCCCAACCCTTAATTTACAACTATTTAAATTATCCAAATATCTACCCTTTGCCATCTAGAGAAATTCTTTCATAGTCCCTCAGATTCTTTAGTCTGTGCAGAGACAGTAGGGGCTTCTGCTTAGTCTTGCATGAGAATGATATAAAATGTGGCCCTCTTAGAAATGATTGCTGAATCTTAGTAAGAAATGGGGAAAGGCTACTTAAGTCTCCAACTATAACTGTACATTACAATAAAACTTTTCTTTGGCAAAACACCTTCTTTACTGTGACCAAAGTAAAAGTATAACCATAAAATTATGCAATGAACAACTGGGTAAATATACAGTAGTGTGCGAAAATCTTTTATAGGCTGCATGATCAGGCTATTCTCAGTTTTATTTTAACAATCTTAACAAATTCTGTGATAGAATCATGGCTTATTATATACTGTTTTGTTGCAAATTTAATTCAGCAGCCACTTCTGCATGCAAAATTACTTGTCTGTGAACTTTTGTATGGCTGTCATGTGGAAATGATGTCCCAGTACGATCAACCGGATTCTTTGTCAAAGTGGGATCAAAATGAACCACTAGAATACTACTCTTCTTCAGTCAGAAGGAAGTCATATTTCATAGCCAATCAGTGCATGGTATTTTGGTGGCACACAGGGTTTGCATTTAATGTGGCTCAACATCTGATGCTCAACATCCTGGCATGGTGAAGAGGTCACAATTTCTATCAATTGATGACTGGGTTTTGCACAAGGAAGGGTATTCCAGCCTGTAAATTTCAGCAAAGGTTGGCTGTAATCAGAGCATGGTTGTCCACATTCTACAGAAGCATAAGGAGATGGGAAATACGCAGGACTGACATTGTAGCGGTCGGCCTAGGAAGTCAACCAAGTGGGACGACAGGGCCTTGATCTCTTGGCAACCACAAGCTAACCTCCCCTGAGCTTCTGCGGGAAAGGAAGAAGTGTTCCATTGCAGTGTGCACTTCCACTGTGAGGAGACAATGCTTGGAGTATGAGTTGAGGGACCGTAAGGCATGGAGGAAGCCGCTACTAATGGTAGAACAGAGAAAGAGACACATTGAGTGGGCATCCAGGTACTCAAAATGGAGCAAGACTGACAGGGAGAAAATTCTGCATTCTGGGTGACCAGGGCAAAACCTATGTGAGGAAGTTTCTGCATGAAGAGTACAAACCAGAGTGCTTGAATATCTCCGTTAAACATCCAACCAAGGTCATGATCTGGGAATGTATGGCAGCCAGTGATGTTGGAAGACTTCATATCATCAATGGGATGGTGAATGCAGTGAAATACATAGGAATTCTGCAGAAGTGCATGCTGCCATCAGCTGAACAACTGTTTTCTGGCAGATATTTCTTCCAGGATGACAATGCACCTTGCCACCGGGCGAAAACTGTCGCCAACTGGAAGAAAATAAAAGGAGTTGAGACCATTGACTGGCCAGTTCAATCACCTGACCTCAACTTGATTAGTATCTTTGGTACAAGGTATGAGTTGAGATTGCCAAGAAGCAGAAGATCAAGCAAGAGCTGATTGAGTCACTGATTGCAGCCTAGAATCGCATCAGAATGCGAGAACACGTCATCAAACTAGTCCACTTCATGCCAGACAGATGTCGTCTGGTGAGGAAGAGCAAGGGCTGGCCTATCAACTACTAATGGCCACCAACAACAAAAAACAGCCCCTTTCAGGGCTACCTAATGAAATTAAGAAGAAAACATGCACACTACCAATATACACGGAACGGAAAACACAACAACGTTTTGGGCACACATTGCATCTTTGTACACAGGTTCACAACCAAATGAACAATCATAAAAGAATGCTCAAGTCGTGGCAAATTAATCATATTTGTTCAAAAGGCAAAAGGGAAGAAAATGGCATGCAGAAGAGGTTGTAATTGTAACACATTTTGACCCTATGATTCAAAAAATTAAAAACTGCTCATTCAGCACTACTTATGCAAGACTTTTTCACACCAAGTGGTACAGGGGCTGATTTTATAATAGACATGCAGAAAGTTATATGCCATTTATGCACATAAGTCTTTAGTTGCTATTCTGTAAGTGCACACATAAGTACAATTGTGTGGATTTTCAGTGTGGACGTGCACAGAGGTGGAGCTTGCGTGGAGCCTAAGTGAACGCACATAAGTTATAAAATGCTATAACTTGTGCGCTTTTCTGCTCAATCTAAGAGCAGGCACTTGGAGCAGGTGTAACTGCCACAACTACATCAAGGTGCGTTTTAGATCTCTATTTAATAAGGTTACATATGTGGATATCTTGCTTTATAACATAGGCCTAAAGTGCACATGTGGCAATGTGTGTTAACTGCATGGGAATTTATAAAATTACCCTCACAAATTAAAAGCAAACTAATATAAATAAATACCTATAAATCTACAAAATACAAGATTTTACCCTTTATCCAAGCCTACCTGGGTTTGATACTGTGTGTCCAGAAGCCTCATGCTATTTCATTATAATCCAGCAGTTCTAGAGCTAACCTCCCCTCTTATCTGGCAGGAAGGACAGAGAAAGGAAAGGGCAAAGGCATCCTCTTGCTGGAGCACAAATACACACACACAAACCATGCTTCTGGAGAGGGACTGAGTTGAAGGAACAACGGAGGAGTCGGCTAGCTTCTCCACCAAACTTTTATCCAACCTGAGATTTGAAGAGGCTCTCATAAAGCATAGACAGGACTGGAGTGTTGGCATAGCAACATGCGGAAAACAGAGGCATCTTGCTCTCTCATGCGCAATTCAAATACTGCAACTCTATCCCTTTCTATGCAGGGTCCTCGGCTTAAGGTTCAGAAACAGGTTGGAGTACATTTTAATTCAGTAGCTGATTAAAAAACGTACATCAACAATTAGCTCATGCACCTATGTGCTTTATAAAATGCCAGCACAGATCCTACAGAAATGGTGCCTAGGCGGAAGGCATGGACAGTTCAGAAAGGGCCAATTTTACTAAAGTGAGCTATGGTTTTGCACCTAACTGCCAATAATGAGTAAACGCATGGCATGATTAGTGCAAAGTCATTGCATTACCTGTTGGGGCATGGACAACATTTCTTCCATAGGTAATGTGTGGCATGGTAACATTGGGCACAATTACCATGGGCGCAGAGAGCATCACTTATTGAGGTGAGGGTAATTGCACCCATGCTTATTGCAAGACGTGACATTAGTGCGCAGTGTATACCTGCGTGATGACGTTGAGGTGCTCACTATGCCAACTCTCTGTCCCTAACAGTTACTGCAGGCCACAACATGTGGTTAGCATGCACCAAAACCACACTAACTGCATAGTGCACTTTAATAAAATGGCCACTTAGTGTCATTAAATTCTACAATGGCTTCTGTACTCCAGTGGCACAGAGCAGGGCTGGTGCTAGGATTTCTGATGTTCTGATGCAACCTATAAATTAGCGCCCTCCCCTGTCCTTAGCTAATGACCTCTGACTGCACCCACAATTAACATGGGTGTACTTAATGCCTCTTCTTGGGGTGGTGTCAAGTGCACCCGCATTAACTGCAAAAATTGACAGTGCGCGCTAAGTATTGTGTGCTAACTACAGTGTGTAGTCTATGGCCATGGTCCACCCATAACTCATCCATTTCCCACCCCTTTACAAATTAAGCAGCTAACATGGGATTTTTTTTATCACTCTGGTTGCTTTTACCTCATGGTAACCATTACCACAGGCCCATGTTAACTTTTACCATGTGGTAAAATGCTTGATAACTGCCTAGATCACTTTAGTAAAAGAGCCCCTAATTGTTTTAGACAGGTTTTAATTTATTCTGTACACATATTTATGGTAGACAGGATAACAGCTGGTAAACCTGTTGGTTGAGGGGTAGCCAAATGCTATTTGTTCCCTTCTTATTATAATAGCTCCAGAAAAGATTCCAAGTTTAGCCTCCATTTTTCTGAATTATGGACTAAGAGAAGGAGTATCTTTATGTTGTCCTCCTCCTCAAATTCGTAACATTCCCGCTTTTTCCTTATGTATAAACTGAAAGCCCTTCAGTATGATTCTCCACATAGGTTTCAAATCCATTCACCAATAATTGTTTTTTTGCTTAACAATTATAAAGCAACTGTCATCCATACTGCCAGGTCCTTGGTTCCCTCCCGCCCCCAACCACATGATTTATCAAATCTAAAAAAATTAAATCCCAATCTAATTCAATTTATGAATTAAGTGAGAGAATTTACATATCTCCAAGTTTAGACAGGGTCACACCCAATTTATTACTCTCTCAGTGCTGCTATATTTCAGAATGGCCTATAACCTGCAAACTAATTCCAATATACAGTACAATACATTTCAAGCCCCATCCTCACTGAGCAGTTCAACTAAATTATGTATCATATGTTAGTTACAATTATTTAGGACAAGCTTAGATACAATCATGTCATATATTCATGACAGGATGATATCACAAACCAAGATATTTTAATGGGATATTTTTCTATCAGAGTAAGTCACTAAGAGGGTTATTTTGGAAGCTTTGGACATCTGAAAACAGTCACAGAGACGTCCAAAACAGAAAGATGTCTCCAGAGCTGTTTTAGAAGCCAAGTCTGAATGGGGGCATGGTGGAGGCATGATGGGGTGTTCCCAGGAAGGTGGACATCACTGCCTGATCACAGACACATTCTGGATGTCCGGAGTCGTGTCTAAGTTTAGACCTGCTCCAGGCAAAAATAAGCATTGGGAAAGTGTTCGTTTTGGCTGAAAAACATCTAGAGGGTGTAGAGAAGACAGCACTCCATCATCCCAGTATTCGGCACAATCACACTAGCAGCAGTAGGATTTGAAGCCTAGCTCCCCCATTCCTAGCCCTCTATTTTAACCATTATGCTACTCTTAGACATTCAGGTTCTGAAACACTATTCTGGGGACATCTATGTAGAAACCCCCGCAGACTTCCGTATTGGGCACGTCCACGTTTGTGAAAGCGTTCTGCACCTGGATGTGCCTGCTTTTTTTTTTAGACATTTTGATTTAGATATACCAGATTGCACTTGAACATCCTTTCTAAAATGCCCCTCTAAGGAAGAAGAGGAGAAATGCACTTGGTAGTGATGGAGTACAAAGAACAGAATGAGAAACAATAATGGATGTTTTGATTTGAATTCATCTTCATCATCTCTCTTTTTTAACCTAACCTAGAGAGGGCGATGCGGTGTTTTCTAAGATATTGCATTATCAATCTTTTTTTCGCCTGTAATTGCAAATGAAGGCTTATGAACCGTAGTCCCAGTGCATTATGTTCAAGTTGAGCTGGAATTTCAAAGGAACATGAGAGAGCTGAGGGGTCAAAAAAGTATTTGAAAAGATAAGAGTCTAAGATTCCTCCTACATTACATGACTTCTAAAAGTCATTTCTAAGATGATGGAACTTTTCTGTAATACAAGATTGAATCATTTCATGGAAAAAAAGTCTAAATTCAGTTCAACAGCCTTGAGCATCTACTGAAATCATTGCTTTCTTTGTATAAGTCACCAGTACCTCACCTGCAGATATTGATTGTGTGGAGCAGCATCATCTCTAAAACGCAGCTTTCGTTCTAAATCACGTACAACAGTGTCCTTATTACCGATGAGATCACCTGCTGCTGATAACCTTTGTGATCTTGGAGTTTTTAATATGATCCCAGCTGATGGCCTGAAAAATAGATCCTTTACTGAAAAAAACAGCCATGAAAAAAGAAATAGCTTCTCGTTCAATGGGACGTTCTTCCATTAGTAAAAGACACTTGACAGGAGAACTCTGGGTTAGGTCGCAAAGATGACTAAAACTTTGTTACCTGTTTTGGAAACTTTCTAATATTGCCAACTGACAGGAGCAAAAACTGTTCAATAATAATGAAATATTCACTTATCCATATAGGGTTCTGTTTTAATCCTGGGAGAGGAATTTTCAAATCATTTCCCAGGTGAATAGGCGGTCTAAAAATTACCCATCCTTTCCCCAGGTGCTTTCACTTGTATTGTGAAAAAGAAGGGGAGGACGGACTGGGGGCAATCTTCACCTGGCCATTAAATGCTTGGGGTATTTTTAGCCATGAGAAATGCTTTGGAAATCTCCCTCCCTATATGAAGTAATGTGTCCTTGAATGTTTATTTAACAGGTTTTTTTTATATTACGTTATCATTTTAGTCAAAGCCGTTTACATTGTAATTTAAACTTGGCGATGTACATTAGACAGGGATATTGATAACTTGGATTCTTCTGAGGCAATAGAGGGTTAAGTGACTTGACCAAGGCATGCTAGTGGGAATCAAACTATGGTCTCTTGGTTCTCAAGCCAAAACTCTAACAACTACGCTACTCCTCTACTCAGTTTGGGGGTGGTCATTCTGATCTCCATTTAATGGGTCTGGAGTCCGATCCAGACGTCCAGACCTGCTAAACAGCTGGATCTATCCTACGGCCACGGAGCTACTCGCACATTCAGGCTACTTGTGCGGGGAGCACGGTTCGTGGGTGGGAGGGTGTGGGTCAGGGAGGAGTGAGGGAATAAGTCCCCCTGGATGTCGGGGGATAGCAGCGCAGAGGGCCAAGTTTGAGCTGAGGGAGTGCAGGGAGTTCCCCACAGCCCGACCCCGGCTGTGGAAGGTCCAACTGGGGGTTGGGCTGCAGGCAACAGGCCTACAACCGATGCCGCCAGTGATCGCGGCTCCTTCATGGAACTGCAGCGCCATGGCACTGCGGCTCCATGAGGGAGCCTGACTGAGTTAGCTGGGAAGTGGCTAGACATCCAAGGTGCCTGGATGTCCAGTCACTGTGATGCGATTCTGCTCCTGCAGGAACAGCTAGCTCCCATGGGAACAAAATCGGGTGCATCCCCTGGCGGGCCAAATGCTAGACGTCTGGACGTCCGGGGACTCACAAACCTGAATGTGCCTCTATATGAATATTTGAATATGTGAACTATGACCAGCAGGTAATGTTCCTTCAGTTTTCTATTGATACCGCTTTCTACTTTCTAACTGCAGAGTGAAGTGAGCTGCTAAAATTCGTCTTATGAATCAGTTGGAGTCTGATGACATTTTGGAAACCATTTTCACTGCACTTAGCAAAGAGAATAAGCTTCACTTGGAAATGAAAAAAGAGAGGTGCCTGAGTGATCTGGTTGTCATTTATAATAAATTGACTTTCTTCAGCAAAAGAATATTTTCCTATCTTAATGGATCACTAGATATGCAGGCTTAGAACTAAACATGTACACATGTTCAAATTCATTATAAAAAAACAGCTGACAGAGTACCATCCTAGGACTCCATCCTGAACGCATACTCAAGGGCTGGTCTTCAACTTTGCCATAGACATTGGAAAATAGAGCCCTCCTTTACTCATGGGCCTTTTCTACTTTCTTATGAGTCACTAAGAGAAAAGGTTTTAAAGTAGTGGACTGTTATTTGTGCTCTTAGGAGGTAATTTCATAAAGTCATTCTCACATGTATGTGGCCACCTTGATGCATAAATGACTTTTTATAAAATACTGACTGATCTAAAAGTACAGGCTTTAGCATCGAGGCCCATACTCAGGCGTACACATGGGCAGAGTTGGGTGGAGCAGGCAAGTATATGCATAGATTATAAAATACTATAATTTCCGCACATACATGAGAAATGTAGATGCTGTCATTTTCATCAGTTATATGGCTGCAGTGCAGGCATGCGTTAGGCCATTTATGCTACTATTTTATAAAGACAAGCAGCTGCCTACCTGTCTTGATAAAATAGGCTTAATGTAGGTACGCAAAAACTAGGCACCCCCTTATAAAATTATCCTTCACTTGACCATTATATGAGTGCATAGATTGACCTCATGATGAAGAAGCATGGTGTTCCTTTGTAGGGTATAGAACAAGATGTGTTAGCCTTGATTTATGTTAACTGCTAGATATGCAAATAAATGGAATTAGAATATGAGTTAGAATATGACATGAAACTTAAATATTTTATATAACAGTTCTATTTGTGCAACCTTTTCATTCTTAGCCTAGAAGTCTAAGTAATGACACAATACTAATTAAATGTACTCTATGACTCAATATTTCAAGCTAATGCTTATATAATAATTATGACTGACAGAACAAGCATCTCCACTGAACCTTTTTCATTGTAACTGTGTTTTTCTCATTATCGTTTTTAAGAACTGAAGTTTAGCTTTACATGCTATTTTCTGCTTGTATTAAATTTAGTAGCATTTGGGAAATAGTTTCACAGTAGAATGTATTCCCTAAGAATAAGGATTTTCTATATTAGATATCAAAGAAAGTATGATTTCATAATCTCATAAGAAAAAAACTGATGTATTTAAATAAATCTGCCTGGGGAGGGTAATTTTATGAGACTCGCCTAGGTTAATGTCCATATTTTTCACCTATTTTATATAGCCATGGGCACCTAGACCAGCTTTATGTCTGGTGTAAGTATTCCTGCATATCTAACACATGTACACCGATATCACTGGCCAACATTGAAATCGTTACTGACTTTAAAAGGCCCTAATCTGTAGTATCTTGGTGAGCTGAACACGAATATAACATTAAAAAAATTTATTGGCTCTCGTTTTGAAGATATTGCATGTAGTTCATTTTTGACGTTTTACCGTGTAAATTTATCCAGTAGGACATCAACAGCATCCCAAATAAGCCTTGAATGATGTAATATTGCATCACATTGCATAATACCAGCATGCACACATCATCCAGAGTTGATTGCATCATTTTCTGATGCAATGCAATACTACTGCCAGATGGCTGCTGAAACCATCTGACGTCAGCAGTGTATTATACGCAGTCGGAAAGGTTGAGCATTTAAAATATTTCAGACTGTGCGAGACAGTTTAAGCTACTGTTCCATGTAACTTTTATTAATCATAGAAGTTTAGCCATTTAGGTACAATACAGAACAGTAATGCCGTGAAAGTGCATTAATACCGTTGACAAATTCTGCTACATTTGTGGGGAAGTGACATTTGCCAACCAGAAGAAAAGTATCACTTCTCAACTGAGGAAGGCATATCATCTTTACTTCGGATGCAAGATTGGTGACCAAGACAAGCCTTGGGCCCCGCATATATGCTGCAATACATGTACAACACAGCTTTCACAGTGGTTGAATTGCAAAAGACCATCAATGCCGTTTGCAGTCCCGATGGTGTGGAGAGAGCCAAGCAACCACATAAATGATTGTTACTTCTGCTTGGTTCCTCCTCTTTCCAGCGGAATAGTGAAGCAAAAGAAGTCGAGCATAGTCTACCCAAACATTCCGTCTGCATTGAGACAAGTTCCACATGGTGAGGGACTTCCTATTCCAGAACCTCCATCAGAATATTCTCTTGATTCATCTGATGAGGACAAGGGTGAGCCGACCTGTTCCTCTCCTGGTCCATCAGCATGCAGTGACCCAGATTTTCACTGGGATGCATATCAACTCCACACAGAATAACATAGGAAGAACTAAATGACCTGGTTCGTGATTTGGACTTATCCAAGAACAAGGCAGAATTTCTAGGATCAGGACTCCAACAATGGAATCTTCTAGAAGAAGATGTCAACATTACTTCATATCGAAAGCGCCACCAGCAGTTGGAGCCTTTCTTCAGAAAGGAAAGTAATCTGGTATTCTGTTCCGATATTGAAAGCCTCATGAATGCCTTAAAAATCACTCATGACCCCCAAGACTGGAGACTATTTATAGACTCTTCGAAACTGAGTCTGAAGGCTGTGCTTTTGAACAATGGAAACAGTCTTCCATCTATTCCAGTAGCGCATGCCGTCCACATGAAAGAGACATTATAACTTAAAGCATCTACTGACTTCCATTAACTATAACAAGTACACCTCTGTGGTGACTTGAAGGTAGTTGCCCTTTTAATGGGACTGCAGCAGGGATATATAAAATACATGTGTTTCTTATGTGAGTGGGATAGCTGAGCAAGGGATTGGCACTACTTGCGGAAGGAATGGAATCGCAGAAAAAATGTAACAGTTGAAGAGAAGAATATCCAGCACCCAGCTCTGGTTGAGGCTCACAAAATCCTGCTACCACCCGTTCACACCAAACTAGGTTTGATGAAAAACTTCGTGAAAGCCATGGACCGCACTTCGCCAGCTTTCTGATACCTGCATGAAAAATTCCCTCGACTCAGCGAAGCAAAGATTAAAGAGGGAGTTTTTGTGGGTCCTCAGATTCGAGAGCTCTTCAAAGATGACCGGTTCAACAACTTGCTGCAGGGTGATGCGAAACAAGCATGGAATGCTTTTCACCTAGTGTCAACAAACTTTCTCGGGAATGTTAGGGCAGAAAACTACAAGGAACTAGTAGAAGACATTCTGATGCAGTATCAGAATCTTGGCTGCAATATGTCTCTAAAGATCCATTTCCTTGATTCCCATCTTGATTTCTTTCCTGACAACTGTGGTATGGTTAGTGATGAACAGGGCGAACGTTTTCACCAGGTTATCGCAACGATGGAGCAAAGATACCAGGGAAAATGGTCCACTACAATGCTGGCTGACTACTGCTGGACACTCCCGAGAGAAGCTCCTAAACAGCTGTACAAGGGACAGGTGAAAAAATCTAAGAACTGGTCTATGACTTGTTTTTTTACAGGTATTAACCGAAGGCCTATTATATTTACTACTGACATGCATTTTGTGATGTAAACATTAATTCTTGTAGATTACAAAAAAGCTAGAGCCAACTTTGCAATTTCACTGTCATATTCGTGTTCAGCATATAAAAATTGATAAGAAATGGCTATTTTTATTTCAGTAACATGACTTTTGTAAAAATTTGTTGACCGGTGTATTTTGTCGACCTAACATGCATACATATAGAATAGTGAGAGGTTAAAATATGTGCACGAGTTCGCACAAAAGTAATTGAAATACATGATTTACGCATATAAATTCTACAGCTTCTTATAAAATTACCCCACAGTGTCTTCGCTCTTCAATACAACTTACCCTTACTGAACAAAAGGGCAAGTGAAAATTCATCAATGAATGATACACTCGATGCTTGATTCTCAAAACATCCAAAAGTGTTCATGCAAGGTTAGTTCTAGCTCTACTTACAAAGATGGCACACTTTTAGGCAGACCCATAGCATTTGTTGGTGATGGTGTGGCAGGCAATGAAGGCAGCACAGCACTGAGAAAAGCTACTGGGTTCTGAATTCGAATAGTTGGAGAGACAGGAGGTGGAGACACTGTATGGGCTTGAAATTGATTCTGGCTAGAGAAGTAATGCGGGGGAGGTGGCGACATAGATTCTTTTGAACTTTTTGGAGACTGCTCAGTTCTGCCTGAATACATTGTTTGCGGTGGTGTTTGTACTGGTGAGGAGGAACCCAAGAGATTTTCCTTCCTCTGTGTCCTCTGGTTAGCTAGAGGCATAGAACTGAGTGAAGGTACAGGATTGCTGGATGGAGAAGTTGCAAGGAACTGTTTGGGTCGAGAATAGGTGAATGTTTGTTGAAGAGTAGTCTTTGGTTGTTGGTATGTGGTAGATGTTAACTGTTGGATGGAGGAAGTAGTAGAATTTAGGACATTCATGTTAAACTGAAGCTGTCTTGTAGGTGCAGAAAATGCAGATGATTGCTGCAGATGTTTCTGTTCAGACAAGACTTGATTGTGGAGCTGTTGTAACTGGCCAGGATCACTGCATATGAAACAAAAACCAAGAGCATCCTCAATACATCTTATTGTTGTTTTATAGTTCTACTGTAAGCATTACGATATTTCAAGCATTCCAGCAAAGCTGCATGGGAGTCCTCTGACCGCATCACTGTTGGAAGGGGGAGGCGTTGCCTGTTCCTCGTGACTAAGCATGATGTCACAGCACCTCTCCCTCCTGACAGCAGTGTGGGCAGAGGACATTCGCCTAGCTTCACAGGGTCGTTGTTCTCATGTCCTGCATCATCATGTGTCATTAGCAAACTTCTTTTATAGATCACTAAAGTATTTTTCCTAAAAGCTTACAATAAATCCTCTGATTCAACTAGCTTCAGAAAAAGTGTGCCGTGAAACAGTGAATTTTCAGGTAACAGAGGGATTTGAATGCAAATGAAAAATTTGAACCTCAGGGTTAACCACAATGGAAAATACCAGTGGAACTGTAATGGAAATATCTAGTCTCTAAAGGCAAAAGTCACTTTATAATTTATATCCAATGTATATTTTATTCATAATAATAATAATAATAAATAATAATTTATATTAAACCTAGGACCTACAGAAAAGACAACTCCACTTTTCTAAAGAGAAGGAAGCATCGTGTATATAAAATGGAAATTTATCCATAACTTATGCTATTATTATGAGGATTAAACATCCTACTAGTATGTGAAATATTTTTGCAATAGGGGCTTCATGCATTAAACAGCAAAAACATGCTGGCAAATGTACAAAAATGCAAAAAAGTCAGCTTTTTGTACATGAAGCCAATTTTATACAAAAAGTTTGTAACAAAAAAGCCAACCTTGTAGTAAACATTTGCACAAAGTCTGTTTTGTCTGGTTTTGCAAAAAGGCTATGTGGGCACCTTTTTGCAGTAGAAAATGAGGTGTAGTTATTTTTTGAATGTCCCCACAGAGTCCAGAGTCGTGCAGATAGTAGCAATATCATAAAGGGGCCATTGGCTTTTATTCTGAGGCCCCCAAGGAGCCTCAAATCTCTCATAGGCTAGTGACCCTTACTTCCCCTCCATGTATGTTAGTGGCCTATCTCCCTCCTCCCCTTTGCTTAAAACTATTCATATAAGCAGTTCACTGTTGCTGTCTTGACTTTCTTTCCCCTCAAGCACTTCTGTATCCACAACAATCAGGCTTTCATCCTCTACATTTTACGGAAACGGCTCTTGCCAAAGTCTTCAGTAACTTATTCCTCACCAAACTGAATGGCATTTACTCGATCCTCATCCTTCATGATCTTTCTGTTGCTTTTAACACTGTTGATCACCACCTCTGTTCAGTCCTAGTTTTCTTCTTAGCTCTCTATCACACTTTTAGTGCATGTTCTGGTGGATTCTCATCTAATGCCATACCATTTTCAGTTAATGTACTTCAGAGCTCTATCTTGGGGCCTCTCCTTTAAGCTCTCTCTACACTCAGTGCCTTGGTGCACTTATCTTCTCCCATGGTTTTCATCTTTACTCTCACTCTCAGATCTACCTTTCTGTACCTGAAATCTCTCTAGGAATCCAGGCCCAGATCTCTGCCTGCTTATTCGACATTGCTGCCTGGATGTCTCACCGCCATCTAAAATTGAACATGGCCAAAACTGAGTTCCTTATCTTTCCCCCAAAAACCACCTCCCCTCCCCCTCAATCCCTTCTCTGTTCCTATGGATAACAGTATATTCCCCCCTGCCTCCTTGGCTCGCAACCTTGGAATCATCTTTGACTCCTCTCTCTTTCTCTACATACATCCAACATACATCCATGGAGTGGAGGAGTAGCCTAGTGGTTGGGGCAAGGTACTTCAGGCCAGAAGGTCAGGGGTTCAAATCCCACTAGAGGACAGCAACCTTGGGCCGGAAGGACTGGGGTTTCTAGTCCCACAGGTGCTCCTTGTGGTCTTGGGCAAGCCACTTAACCCTCCATAGCCCATGTTCCCTGTAAAATAGTTATCTCCAAGTTATAATGCCCTGTTCAATGTAATTTCAGTTTGTTCAATGTAAACCACACTGATGCAGAATAGCACAGTATATAAGAGAATATAAATAAATCCAACAGAAAGCTAAAACCTGTTGTTTCTTTCTCTATAATATCAGCAAAATTTTCCCCCTTCTTTCCAAACACACTTGGGAGGTTAGACGGGGCATTGTGTGGGCAGATTTAGGACAGACAGTGGGAAGTCCCTGACCCCGGATGTACAGGGCCGATTCCAATGTTGACTCTGTACGGCCGGGGCCAGCAGGCTGAACAGGGAACTTATTCCATCTCTGAGGTAGAATAAGTTCCCCTAGTTGGCAGGGGATGGCAGGTGCAGAAGGGGCAGAGGAGATTCCCCGAAGCCTTATCCTGCCCTTGGGAGGCCAGATCATGGGTCGGGCTGTGGGGAATGAAGATTCTGTTGTGGCGGCTGGGGATTGCGGCTCCTGAATGGAGCCGCAGTGCCATGGCAACTGGATGCCATGGCGCCGCGGCTTTATTCATTCAGGAGCCTTGACTGAGTTGGCCGGGCTAGGCCTGTACATGCAAACTGACCAGAATCGGGGTCCCGGCCTGCTCATACAAGCCTGGCCATGATTCTGATCCCATGGAGATAGACGTGCCCTGCAGGATCAAAATCCCATCTACCTCTGTGCGTCTGGTTCCGATCAGGTGCACAGAGGGCCGGGACATCCAGGACTGAAACAAGCTCACTACTTATATCCTTATTCACTCTTTAGTCACCTCCCATCTTGACTTTAGCAACCTTCTCCTTACTGGTCTCCCTCTGAATCATTTCTCTCCCCTTCAATCTATTCAAAACTCAGCTGTGCAGCTCATCTTCTGCTAGACTCGCTATGCTCAAGTCATTTCACTGGCTCCCTATCCATTTGCCCACTCACTTCAAGCTTCTCCTACTGACTTATACTGTAATTGCATTCATTCTATGGTTCCTCACTACCTTTCCTCTTTTATCTCACCCAACACCCTTCTTCGGGAACTCCACACCTCTGGCAGATCCCTTTTATCTTTGCCTTTCTCTGTCACTGCCAACTCCAGACTTTGTTCATTCCATCTTGATGCTCCATAAGCCTGAAACAAACTACCTGTGTCAATACGTCAGGATCCTTCTCTAACCCATGGTTGCAAAAGCTCAGAGTTCCTAGTTATGGTAACTTACAATTTCTTCAGAAATAAACTATGGAATTTAAATGAGCCAGAAATTCATTTGCATCCCACTGCTAGTTTTCACAAAAATGGCAACTATGCAATATGTTTTTTGTGGCATATTACATTGGCCTCTACATTTTAGTCTTCAAATCAAAGCCTTTTTATTCAGAGTCTTTATTTCACATGCCAGTCCTAAACTCTTTTCAGACAACTCCTCATATCCCCTGCAATTTCCCAACTAGAATCAACTTAGCTCAAGCACAGCCCAGCCCAGATTTTGGATTTAAAAAAATAATTATGCCCACCATATAGAGGACTAGTTTCTAAGATGTGCTAACATTAACGTACATTAATTCACAGTTAGCAAGCACTATTAGTAACTAGATCCCATTGAATAACATGGGACCTGTGCTAAACTAATGTGCGTTATGATGAATTAATATGCATTAACATTATTGCACCTTAGTAACTAGCCCCCATAATATGCTAAACTTCAGAATTATGAATGATCAGCAATAATGCTCTCAGTGTCAAATCCCTTACAAATCCCCTAGTTCATATTTGGAAGATAGCCACAAATTATTTTATATACAAAATATATCTATTTAGTCTACATTGACTATAATGAAACAAATGATATGAAATACACTGCTTGAACTGATCAGAAAATGTGTGTAATATTTTTCAATAACAAATATGGAAAGTCATATTTCATTTTGGAGTACACAGAGATTCCAAATCGTGAGAGCAGAACAGCTCTCGTGCATTGTTCTGTTGTGCAACATTTTGGACAGAGGGACGCAGTCTCCCCTTAAGGCATTCTATAGCACAAAGAATGCATAATAATCACAGCAATGTAAATCCTGTCCATCTGAATAGGATCCCAATATATTTTCCAGTTTAGCTGTTCTGAAACAGATACTCACTCTCCTCTAAGATGGGTCACCTATCAATGCAGTTCTTATTTTAATATTCCTTGAAAGCATCCAGGTCAGCAAGAGGTAAAGGAATACGTTCTTATTGTCTAAGAGCCTCATTTACTAAGATACAGTATGGCAGTAGAGCATGATAACATCATTAACTTGTGTTAACTTAGTACAGATCCAATTTTACTTGGTAGGACCGATTTACTAATATTGGGTCATGTTTGCCAAAATGCGTCAATGATTAGCGTGCATTTTTGCATGTGCTAAGCATTTGCACAAGCTCTTAGTAACTACTACCATATGCTAAAAGTAGTCAATGGGGTAAAAATCCCATGCTGCTTCCAGGGGTGGGGTAGGAGTAGGTTTGGGGTGAACAGAGGACTTGGTGGCCAGTAACAGCTACCATGTGAGATGGCACAGTGCGGCAGCTGTCATGACTGCTGATAGCATGGCTGCACTAACACACCATTCTGGTAGTGTGGCCACAACCCATGAATGGCAGACAAAATTGCTACTGACAAACAGTGCTGCTCTTATCTCCCTCCCTCCCCCCCCCTCCGATGACAAGCCCCTCACCCAGTCTCAACACTTCCCAATCACAAGCCCTCTTCCTGATCCAATTCTCCCCCTTGCAGAGTTGCCCTCATCAAACATGCCCACTCAGCAATCCCCCATTCTAGAAAACAAAATGACACCCACTAACTTCAACTGGCCCACCCTCAAGATGTGAGACTACCACTAGGTGTCAACAGTGCCTTTTTGGTTCAACCAGCAGATAGGGCAGGAGAGTTGTAGGTTGTATCTTGGTGGGCAGGTAGTTGGGAGTGGGGGATTATCTTTGGAATGCCATCTTGCTTTCAAGGGAGAGGGGGTGCCGAATGGGGAGGTATGTGAGGGAGGGTCTACAAAGAGGGATCAGATTGGGTGGGGGCTTGTGACTAGGAGGGTCTAAGGGCAATTCTGGACCTCTTTAATGCCATCATAGTACTGTAAGTATGTGACTAGATAAACTACAGTTGTGATCAACATTATTGGCACCCTTGCATTTTAGGTATGTTGTGTACAATATCTTGAGAAATAATTGGAAATATTACAATTATATGTCTTCATAATATTTTAATAGTATGTTCAAAGTCATACAATAACAAAAAAAGATGTCTGCAACTTAGACGTAGTAATTTCTGAGAAAAAAAATAAAATATGACTACTACTATTACTACTATTACTAGTACCACTACTACTACTGAGCATTTGTATAATGCTACAAGACGTACACAATGCTGCACAGGCACATGTAAGAAACAGTCCCTGTTCATTACAGCTTATAATCTAATCAAGACAGACAACACAGTAGCTGTAGACACGGGATACATCTAGGGGGAAAGGAAATCAGGTGAGTCAAGATCCAAAAGCAGAAGCAAAGAGGTGAGTTTTCAGCCTGGATTTGAAAAGGGTTAGAGAAGGCGCCTGACAAACAGACTTAGGTAGTTTGTTCTAAGCATAAGGCGCAGGAAGGGGAAAGGAACGAAGCCTGGAGTTAGCAATAAAAGGGCAGAGATAGAAGCAATTTGCCAGAAGAGCGGAGTTCCTGAGTAGGGGTGTAGGGAGAGAGAAGAGAGGAAAGGTAGTGAGGAGCTGCAGAGTGAATGCACTTATAGGTCAGCAGGAGAAGTTTGAACTGGATGCATAAACGGATAGGGAGCCAATGAAGTGACTTGAGAAGAGGGGTAATATGAGCATGATCAGGCTGGTGGAAGATTAGCCGTGCAGCAGAGTGTTGAACAGATTGAAGGGGAGAGAGATGATTCAAAGGGAGACCAGCAAGGAGTAGATTACAGTAGTCAAGACGGGAGGTGATTAAGGAGTCTTAGTAGTGTGTTCAGAAAGGAATGGGCAAATTTTGTTGATGTTATAAAGAAAGCAATGGCAGGTCTTAGCTATCAGATGGATGCGTGTGGAGAAGGAGACAGAGGAGTTAAAGACAACCCCAAGATTGCAAGCCAAGGAAACAGGGAGGAGTAGAGAGTTATCCATAGAGACTGAGAAAGGAGAAAGAGGAGAGGAGGGTTTAGGGAGAAAAATAAGAAGCTTAGTTTTGGCCATGTTCAATTTCAAGTGGTGGTGACACATCCAAGCAGCAATGTCAGAAAGGCAGGCATAGATCTGTGCCTGGATTGCCAGAGAGATTTCGAGTGTAGAGAGATGACCTTTGACAGGATTAATGGCACCCTTCAATAATATTGGTTGCACAAAATGTTTCTTGTAGCCATCTATAAGTTTCTTATATTTGTCTACTGATAGTTTCTCCCACTCTTCAATTGTGATTTGTTCCAGTTCATGAATGTTTCCAGGATTCCTTTTACCAATGGCAGATTTCAGCTCTTTCCAAAGGTTCTTGTTTGGATTGAGAACTGGACTTATTGCTGGCCAGTTTAAAACAGTTAATTTTTTTCCTTTTTAACCATTCTTTTGTACTTCTGGATGTATGTTTTGGGTCATTGTCCTGCTTGAGGACCCATGACCTTCGACCCAGACCTAGCTTTCTGACACTAGGTAGCACATTTTGCTCCAAAATACCCTGGTAGTCCTCTGACTTCATGATTCCTTTAATACATTTCAGGCTTCCAGTTCCCGAGGCAGCAAAACAGCCTCACAACATTATGGAATTTCTACCATATTTACCTGTAGGAAATGTATTTTTTTTCCTTATAAGCTTCATTTCTTCACCTGTAAATGTATAGCTGATCTGCATTGCCAAAGCGCTCAAGTTTGGTTTCATCTATCCACAGAATATTTTCCCAGAAGGATTGGGGTTTCTCAAGATGGGTTTGGGCAAAGATCAGGTATGCCTTTTTATGTCTGTCTTTGAGCAGTGGTGTCCTCTTTGGCCTTCACCCCTGAAGTCCTTTGTTTAGTGAGTGGCATATGGTGCGGGTTGAAACCAACACTCCAGATTGCTCCAGGTCAGCCTTAAGCTCTTTGGATGTTGTACATGGTGCTTTTCCAACAGTTTGCACTAACCGTCACAGATCTCTCAGATTAATTTTCTTGTTCCCACCACGTCCTGAGAGGTTCTTGACAGTTCCATAAGCATAACATTCTTAATAATATTGCAAACTGTAGACACAGGAATCCCAAGGTCTTTGGAGATGGCCTTGTACCCTTTGAAGTTTGATGTTTGGTGATAATGGCTTTTCAGATAGTCTCAGACAGCTCTCTTGTCTTTGCCATTGTGAAAATGGAACAGGGAGTGAATGTTGCCATTTTAAACATTAGTGCCATCATTCATTGGTTGATTCAAATCATGTGAGTACTGACAATTGATCATAGGTGTGTCTAATTTTACTGCAGTGGGAATGTGGTTCTTCTGTTCAAACTGATTTGAATTGAAGGAACCTTAAAACCTTTCTTTTTATTCAGCACTATGGCAACACCACCAGCAGTTTGAACACCCACCTATCCCAACACACTGTCCCCTGCAAACAACTGATTCATACCGCCAAATCTCCAACGCTCCACAGCCCTAACTCCCTTAATCAAAGTCGGCAATCTGTACATGTAAAGTATGTACATAGTTAATGTAAATTGTTCTATGCTGTTATACCATGTACTGTTTTTTGTAACATGTTGGTTCTCCGTAAACCGCTCTTGAACTCTTGAAAGGGGTGGTATAAAAAAGTCTAACAAATAAATAAATAAAATTGTCTGTAAGGGTGCCAATAATCATTTCCTGTCAATGTCCTAGTTTTTATGCCATTTCCTAGTATTTTCTTTTTTAATTGGTCTTGTTTTATTTGATTCTTCTATGTGTCAAATATGTATGCATATATAGTTCAAAGCCATTTCACTGGCCACTTTTTTTTTAGAAGATATCGGACATTAAGGGGTTGAACTGCAAGGGTAACAATAATGTTGGCCACAACTGTAAGTCACCTCTGTCCCCACTGCCACCCCTCTCTAGGACCTGAAGTGGAAGTAATAGAATAAAACAGCAACACAGAGCTTACCCAGAGCTTTGAACACTGCATGCTATTGCTGTTGAGCTCTAATCAGCCAGTCCCACCCCATCTGATGCAGACATCCTGTTTCATGGTGGCAGAACCAGCTGGTCAGAGCACAGCAAGAACAGCACACAGCATCAGAGGCTTGGGGCAAGTGCTGCATTACTGCAGGTCCTGGAGGGGTGACTTCGGTGGCAATGATATGAATGGGCCACTCTATAGTTTGACACGCTAGGCAAATGCCTAGTTCACCCAATGGTAGCTCCAGCCCTGAGAATGCTATACATTAGGCATGTCCAACATGTAGATCACGATCTACCTGTAGATCATGGAGGGGTCAGAGGTAGATCGCCAGCCCCACTTGGCTCCATCTCTCCAGCAGCTCACCCCTTCGCTAGGAGAGAGCTCGTGCCAGCAGGTCATCTGCCGAGGGCTTGCCGCTGTTGCTGATCCTTTGCCTGTCTTTTTTCCCTGCCTGCGGGAATCTTGCCTGCGGGTGTATTGGGGGCGCTTGTTGTTTTTGTGCCAATAGTTTATGGGTACCCCGGGGGCCGCCACCCATGCCCTGCGTCAAGACGCCACAGGCCCAGCATCATACCTGGTCTCCTGCCTCTCAGAATCACCCATTCCTGCCCCCTCCCTAACACCCCTTAGAAGTGTGTTATATACCGGGCGATATCCATGCGCCCGGGATTTACCTGAATACACTTACCGTATTAGTTGTGTCGTGTGCTGGTCATTGGTCGCTTTATAGTTTGCTTTTATTAAACATTTTCAGGCAGACACAACAAAGTGTCAAAAATTTGGTGATTTTGGCGGGCTTTTCCAATTTTGTTCTAACTTGCCTATGCCTTGCCTTCGAATTGGTTCAAACCACTGTGACTTTTGCTTGCCTCTGCAATTTTATTTTGCCTAGCCTTTGCATTGATTCTACACTGCAATTTTATTTTGCCTTGCCTTTGCGTTGATTCTACACTGTGTGCAGAATTTATTAAATCGCGTATGGTGGTATTTGAACTTGTTTGGCAGTATTTGATTTTATCTGGTTTGCTGGACAGGTGTTTGAGTTTTTTTGATGATTGTTTGGTGGTATTTGATTATTGGTGCCAGTATGATGAATTCTTATTTTTACTTTTAGAACTGCATGCGTGGTTTTGGCATCTCCAGTCCTTGTATTGCACATCATCCAGAGGTCTTCAGTTCCTGTTGATCTTTAATACTTTGGGACAGTGACCGTTTTGGACCAGATTCAGCTAGTGTTTATACTAACTTAGCAGATTTGGCCTTCTTACATCTAGCCACCCCAGTATAACGAAGATGAGTGTTCCAAGGAAGAGCAAAACCTACCACTTTCATGATGAATGGGAAATGGACTACTTCTTCATCATGGTGATAGACAAATGTTGTTGTCTAATTTGTAACGCCCCATTATCCTTGCCCAAAAAGGGTAATATGGAACATCATTATAAGGCTCTGCATAGCAATAAGTTTGATGCTGATTTTCCACCCAAAAGTGAAATTCGTAAACTGAAGCTCAAAGAACTTAAATCGAAAATGGCTACTCAGCAACAGTTAATGGCGAAGCCAAGGTCACATTCGGTCAATGCAACCATAGCATCCTTCAAGGTCAGCAACCTGATCGCAAAGAAATGCAAATTTCACTGAATGGGAATTTGTAAAAGATTGTTTTCTTGAAGCAGCTGACAATCTTTTTGAAGGATTTAAAAATAAGAAAGAATTCATAGCTGCTATTCAAGATGTACAATTGTCAAGAAACACTGTCGTGCAGCGAATAGAAAAGATCTGTGGAGACACAACTGAACAACTGTTGGAGGATGTTTCAAATTGTGTTGCTTTCTCACTCCAACTGGATGAATCTACAGACATAAGAGACATAGCTCAGTTACTAGTCTTTATCCAGATGGTTTTTGAAGACTTCAGTGTTAAAAAAGAACTACTTGGAATGATTTCTTTAAAAGGGAGAACTACCGGTCAGGAAATATTCAGTTCTTTCCATTCTTTTGTGACAAAGTGCAATCTTCCATTGCATAGACTTGTTTCCATCACTACTGATGGAGCAAGAGCAATGACAGGTGAGGTTAACGGTTTCATAGCCCTCTGTAGACAGCATGACGACTTCCCAGATTTCCTTTCTTACCACTGCATCATTCACCAGCAAGTTTTGGCAAGCAAGAGACTCAATACAAAGACTGTCATGGACATCACTTTCAAAATTGTAAATTCAGTTCGTGGAAGATCACTTCAAAGACGGCTTTTCAATCTTACTCTTATAAGAACATAAGAACATAAGATATGCCATACTGGGTCAGACCAAGGTCCATCAAGCCCAGTATTCTGTTTCCAACAGTGGCCAATCTAGGTCATACGTACCTAGCAGTTTCCCCAAGGGACACAGGTTCCACAATGCTTGTATTGGTTCAAGCATTGATATCCTGGGTCCCTTCTTAATAATGGTTTATGGACCTTTCCTCCAGGAACTTGTCCAAACCTTTTTTAAACCCAGCTACACTAACAGCCTTTACTACATCCTCCGGTAACAAATTCCAGAGTTTGATTACACGTTGAGTGAAAAAATATTTTCTTTTATTAGTCTTAAATAGTTTACCCTGTAGCTTCATTGCATGTCCCCTAGTCTTTCTATATTCTGATAAGGTAAACAATCGATCTACGTTTACCCGTTCCACTCCGTTCATTAATTTATAGACTTCTATCATATCTCCCCTCAGCCGTCTCTTTTCCAGGTTAAAGAGCCCCAACCTTTTTAGCCTTTCTTCATAGGAGTAGCCTTCCATCCCCTTTACCATTTTGGTGGCTCTTCTCTGAACCTTTTCTAAAATTGCTATATCCTTTTTAAGATATGGCGACCAGAATTGCACACAATATTCAAGGTGCGGTCTCACCATGGAACTATATAGAGGCATTATAATATCTTTTGTTTTATTTTCCATTCCTTTCCTTATCATACCTAGCATTCTATTTGCTCTCTTGGCCGCCGCTGCACACTGGGCCGAGGGTTTTAACATGGTATCCACAAGGACGCCTAAATCTTTTTCTTGGGTGGTGGTTCCTAATGTGGAACCTTGCATCGTGTAACCATAGTTTGGGTTGTTCTTCCCTAGGTGCATAACCTTGCACTTCTCCACATTAAATTTCATCTGCCATTTTGATGCCCAGTCTTCCAATTTATCAAGATCCTCTTGCAATTTTCCACAATCCTCCTGGGTTTTAACAACTTTAAATAGTTTTGTGTCATCAGCAAATTTGATAACCTCACTCGTTATTCCACTTTCCAGGTCATTTATGAATATGTCAAAAAGCAGCGGACCCAGCACAGATCCCTGGGGTACACCACTATTCACCTTTCTCCATTGGGAAAATTGGCCATTTAGTCCTACCCTCTGCTTTCTATCTTTTAACCAGTTCCTGATCCACAGTAGTACACTGCCTCCTATCCCATGACTCTTTAGTTTTGCCAAAAGTCTCTCATGAGGGACCTTGTCAAAGGCTTTCTGAAAGTCCAGATACACAATATCAACCGACTCACCTTTGTCCACCTGTTTATTCACTCCTTCAAAAAAACATAACAGATTAGTAAGACAAGATCTTCCTTGTCTAAAGCCATGTTGGCTGTCTCCCATTAGGTCATGACTATCTATATGCTGAGTAATTTTATTCTTTATGATGGTTTCTACCATTTTTCCCGGTACTGATGTCAGGCTCACCGGTCTGTAGTTTCCCGGATCACCCCTCGAACCCTTTTTAAAAATTGGTGTTACATTGGCGATCCTCCAATCCTCAGGTATTAGAGATGATTTTAATGATAGTTCACAGATTACTGATAGCAGGTCTGCAATCTCAAATTTCAGTTCTTTCAACACCCTTGGATGTATACCATCCGGCCCAGGTGATTTGCTACTCTTCAGTTTATCTAATAGTTGTAGGACATCTTCCCGATGTATCGATATTTCCTTCAATTCTTCCACACCTTTAAATACCACTTCAGTCGTGGGTAACATCCCTACATCTTCCTCAGTAAAGACCGAAGCAAAGAATTCATTCAGTCTCTCCGCTATCGCCTTGTCGCCTCTTAGTGCTCCTTTAACCCCTTTATCATCTAATGGACCAACTGACTCTCTCACGGGTTTTTTGCTACGAATGTACTTGAAAAGGTCTTTATTTCGCGTTTTTGCTTCCGCAGCAAGCTTCTTCTCAAATTCTCTCTTTGCCTGCCTTATCAATGCCTTGCATTTGACTTGCCAGTGCTTGTGCTGTTTCCAGGTTTCATCATTTGGCTCTTTTTTCCATTTCTTGAAAGATGCTTTTTTGGCAACAACAGCCTCTCTGACCTCAGCTTTAAACCATGCTGGCAATTTTTTGGACTTCCTTCCACTTTTCTTAAAGCGTGGAATACAGCTGGTCTGGGCTTCCAAGATAGTATTTTTCAACAACACCCAAGCTTGATGTACGTCTTTAACCTTTGCAACTGCTCCTTTTAGTTTTTTCTTAACTGTTTTCCTCATTCTATCATAGTCTCCCTTTCGAAAGTTAAAGGGTAGTACTGTGGATTTCCTTACTATCCCTCCTCCACTAATTAAATCAAAGGCGATCATGCTATGATCACTATTGCCAAGTGGCCCCAACACCCTTATCTCTTGCACTACATCTGGTGTTCCACTAAGGACTAGGTCTAATATTGCTTCCCCTCTGGTTGGTTCATGAACCAGCTGCTCCAAGAAGCAGTCATTTATTTCATCTAGGAACTTTATCTCCCTAGCATGTCCTGTTGTGACACTGACCCAGTCGATGCCGGGGTAATTGAAATCACCCATTATTATTACTGCACTGTAACTTTTGCTAGCTTCCTTGATTTCTTTGAGCATTTCATCATCCATTTGTTCATTCTGGCCAGGGGCAGTGGAAATCATTTTGCACAGAGATGTAAGGTGGATAAGTAGGCACAAATTTCTGCAAAGATTTCGTGATTTTCTGATTGAAATAAGACGTTTTTTGAAGGAGAGGGATGACCAAGCAGAGTTGGAAGATGAGGAGTGGTTATGTGATCTGGCATTTCTCACTGACTTTACAGGTGAACTAAGTAATATGAACCTTGAACTACAAGGTAAAAATAAATGCATTGGCGAGATGATGAGTACAATTTCATCCTACAAGAGCAAATTTGAGTTAATGATGACTGACCTTGCAAACAACACTTTTGATCATTTTCCCATTACACAGGACCATCTGGGACAATATCCAAATTTTGTTTTTCAGAACGAGAAGTATGTGACAGAAATCTGTTCTGTTATCCAGGAATTCAAAAATAGATTCTGTGACTTCCAAAAAATTGGAACAGTTGTGGAGTACTTGTCATACCCATTCAAAGTAGATGTGTACATTAAAGAAACCACAGCTGCTATCAGTAAAAATTACTCATTGAACAAGCCATCTCTTGAAAACAAAATATTAACCCTTAAAAATGACATTTTTCTCAAGACCCATGCTGAGCAAGAATCATTTTGGAAGCTAGTGCCTAGAGACAAATTTCTCAACTTGAGAAGATGCAGTGAAGCAGTACACTCCTGTTTCGGTTCAACTTATTTGTGTGAATCTGCGTTTTCCCATCTGAAAATGACAAAGAGTACACAGCGTTCCAACATGACAGATTACCATCTCCAGGATTCCCTGAGAATGGCCCTCACGCAATATTCACCCAACTTCAAAAAGCTGGTGGATGAAATGCAGTCTCAGATGTCTCGCTAATGAGCAAGAGTGAAATATTAAAGATTGTGCAAGATCAGCCTGGATCAATACTCAACCTAAATTTAACACAAATTACTCAATAAAAGTTTTAAAAAGTTATTAAGACAGTTAAAGAAAGTTATGACTCAATAAAACTTTAAGAAAAAATGTACTTTCCATTCCCCCTCGCAGTTCTTACTGGATCTTCGTCTCTGTTTTGTTCTTGCTTAATTTGCTTAACAGCTGATCACATCCAAGTAAATGACAGAAGGTTCATTAAAAATGGGGGGGGGATCCTCCAACTTTATTGGGTTAAAATTTAATTTGAAACTAATTTGAAACTTAATTTTCAGGGTGGTAGATCACCGGCACTTTTGGCCAGAAAAAGTAGATCATGACCTGTTCGAAGTTGGACATGACTGCTATATATATATATAGTGAGAGAGAGAGACAGAGTGAAATAGAAGGAGAGAAAGAGAGCTAGCTACTGTATATATCAATCAATTGGATTTCAGAAGTTCAAGATTAGTTACATTTTGATGCAGTAGGCATTTTCCTGTTTCTGGAGGACTTATACCCTAAGTTTTCACCTGATACCATGGAGGGTTAAGTCACTTGCTGAAGATCATAAGCAGCAGCAGAATTTGCCATTTTATACAGGGCAATAGGTAGTGGCACATTGGTAATAGTGCAATGTGTGAGGTGCTCCATCTAACTGCTCTTCCTGCCATGCATTGCTCTGCAGGTCCAGTGCTAGAGGCCCCTTAGTATATGAAGTAAACAATATGGATAAGACATGCGGAATGAAAAAAGACCATGTAAGACCTATGCAACTGATAGCACTGCTTTGCTGCTGTGGAAGAGTTATGGGGCTATCATAAGAACATAAGATATGCCATACTGGGTCAGACCAAGGTCCATCAAGCACAGTATCCTGTTTCCAACAGTGACCAATCTCGGTCACACGTAGCTAGCAGTTTCCCCAGAAGACACAGGTTCCACGATGCTTGTATTGGAACATGCAGTAGATATCCCAGGTCCCCGTTAATAATGGTTTGTAGACTTTTCCTCCAGGAACTTGCCCAAACCTTTTTTAAACCCAGCAACACTAACAGATTTTATTACATTCTCCGGTAACAGATTTCCGAGTTTGATTACATGTTGAGTGAAAACATATTTTCTCTTATTAGTCTTATATGAATTACACTATAGCTTCGTTGCATGTCCCCTAGTCTTTCTACATTTTGATGGTGCAAACAATCGTTCCATTCTATTCATTAATTTATAGACCTCTATCATATCTCCACTCAACTGTCTTTTTTCCAGGCTGAAGAGCCCTAATCTTTTAAGCCTTATCCTTCCATCCCCTTTACCATTTTGGTGGCTCTTCTCTGTACCTTTTCTAATTCTGCTCAATCCTTTTTAAGATACGATGACCAGAATTGCACACAATATTCGAGATGTGGTTGCACCATGGAACAATAAAGAGCCATTATCCTTTGCTTTATTCTCCGTACCTTTCCTTATGATCACTAGCATTTTATTTGCTTTCTTGACTGCCACTGCACACTGGGCAGAGGGTTTCAACGTGTTAGCACGATGATGTCTAAATCTTTTTCCTGGATGGTGGTTCCTAATGTGGACCCTTGCATCATGTAAACATAGTCTGGGTTTTTCTTTCCTAGGCGCATAACTTTGCAGTTGTCCACATTAAATTTCATCTGCGATTTGAACATCCAGTCTTCCAATTTATTAGGGTCCTCTTGCAATTTTGCACAATCCTTTTGGGTTTTAACAACTTTGAATAATTCTGTGTCACCTGCAAATTTGATTACCTCACTCATTATTCCCATTTACGAGTCATTTATGAATATGTTAAAAAGCAGTGATCCCAGCACAGATCCCTGGGGTACTCCACTATTCACCTTTCTCTATTGGGAAAATTGGCCATTTAGCCCTACCCTCTGATTTCTATCCTTTAACCAGTTCCTGATCCACAATAGTACACCGCCTCCTATCCCATGACATTTTAGTTTTGCCAAGAGTGTCTCATGAGGGGCTTTGTCAAAGACTTTCTGAAAATCCAGATACAGTAAATGATATCGACTGACCCACCTTTTGTCTCCCTGTTTATTTACACCTTCAAAAAAATATAACATATTAGTAAGACAAGACCTTCCCTGGCTAAAGCCATGTTGGCTGTCTCCCATTAAACCATGGCTATCTACATGTTCAGAAATTTTGTTCTTAATAATAGTTTCTACCATTTTTCCCGGTACTGACATCAGGCTCACTGGTCAAAATGAAAGCAGCAGTGAAGGGAAGGAAGAAACATAGAAACATGACGTCAGAAAAAGACCACATGGCCTATCTAGTCTGCCCTTTCATATCAACTACAATAGTTCTCTTTTTACCTTTAGAGATCCTCTGTGTTTGTCCCATGCTTTTTTTAATTCAGATACTGTCTTCGTGTTTACCACCTCCAATGGAAAACTATTCCACGCATCTATCACTCTTTTCATAAATAAATACTTCTGCATATTACTCCTGAGTCTATCCCCTTTCACCCTCATCCCATGTCCCCTCGTAGCAGAGCTTACCTTCAACTGAAAGAGACTCTCCTGTGCATTTATGCCATGGAGGTATTTACTGTAAATGTCTCTATCATATCACCCCTATCCTGCCTTTCCTCTAAAGTATACATATTAAGATCTTTAAGTCTGTCCTCATATGCTTTATAACGAAGACCACTAACCATTTTAGTAGCAACCCTCTGCACCTACTCCAACCTGTTTATATCCTTTTGAAGGTGTGGTCTCCATAATTGCACACAATATTCCAAATGAGGTTGCCCAAAGACTTATATAGAGGCACTATCGCTTCCTTTCTTTTGCTGGCCATTCCTCTCCTTATGCACCCAAGCATCCTTCTAGCTTTTGCCATTGCCTTTTCTACTTGTTTAGCTACTTTAAGATCATCAGACACGATCACACCTAGGTTCCGCTCTACTTTTGTGGACAGAAGTACTTCACTCCATATACTATATTGCTCCCTTGGATTGCTGCAGCCCAAATGCATGACCTTCTAACATTAAATCTCAGCTGCCAAATTCTAGACCATTTTTCAAGTTTAGTTAGATCCCTCCTCATGTTATCTACCCCCCTACACTGTACCACTCCCTTGGATTTTTGAAGCCCAAATGCATGATCCTGCATTTTTTAGCATTAAATCTCAACTGCCAAATTCTAGACTATTCTTCAAGCTTAACTAGATCCCTCCTCATTTTACCTATTCCTTCCTGGGTGTCTACTCTATTACAGATTTTGGTATCATCCGCAAAGAGGCAAATCTTACCCGACAGTCCTTCCGCAATGTCACTAACAAAAATGTTAAAAAGAATTGGACCAAGAACAGATCCCTGGGGCACACCACTGGTAACCTCCTTCTCCTCAGAGTGAGCTCCATGTACCTGTACCCTTTTTCGCCTCCCACTCAACCAATTTCTAACCCAATCAGAAACTTTATGGTCCATCCCTAGGGTGCTCAGTTTGTTTATAAGTCGCCTGTGTGGAATAGTGTCAAAGGTTTTATTGAAATCTAAATACACCACATCAATGGCTTTCCCTTGGTCCAACTCCCTGGTCACCCAGTCAAAGAAATCTATCAGACTTGTTTGACAAGACCTGCCTCTGGTAAATCCATGCTGCCTCAGATCCTCAGATCAAAGAGAGATTTTAGGGACAGGAAAAAGCCATGAAAAGGTTAGAAGAAAGGAACACATACTTGGAGAGTGTGTGGGACCCATGAGGAAGGTTAATAATACAAAAATATTGCTATGCTGCATTCGTGATATAGGGGGCAGAGACTGTTGATTTGTACATGTCCTAAACACCAAATTACCTCCACAAAATTACCACATAATTGCTATAAATGCCAAAAACTGATGAACTGCAGTAAACAAACCTATTTTAAATATTTTCTCTTCTTTTTCTATTTGACTTCTCGCTATTTATTCTTTAATAAAGCTGATTTGAGCTAAATATCGTTCATAAACTTTATCACTTCTTGTTTCTTAAATAGGGGAGATATTCAGCTGCGGGAGCTAGCTATTCTAACACGGCTAGCCAATACCACTGAAACTTAAACCCAGATATTCAATGCTGGGGTCATATCTGTGCCTGGCACTGAATATCCGGGTTGGCCGGATTGGCAGGAAGCTAACTGGGCAGCAGCGATATTCAGCCGCTGCCAGGTTAGCTTCCGCAGCAAAAATTAGGCCAACCCTTGCCTTGTCTTACTTTCTCCGCTTTGTCATAACAAGGCAGTGCTCAATATCACCACTGCCCGGTTATGACTGGGTATTGCCCCTGGAACGCCCCCCCCCCCCCAAGCTAACCGATTAGTATCAGGGCATGAAGCCACGACACCCAGGGATACTCACCAGCACTATCCCTGTTAGTGTCACTGAATATCCCAAATACAAGGATTAACATGTTAACAGGTCTGCTAATCGTACGAATCCCTCTGAATATTGGGCCCATACTTCATATATTTTAGTATTATTTCTTTTATTTTCTTTTGTATTTTTTATAAAACTTAAATGTCCATTTAACAATACTTTTAGAAATTCAATTACATCTTCATTTAGACCCTGCTCCCACAATAAGCACAGCCATCTGCGGGGTTTTTAAAAATATACTTATAAATTGGATAATGAAGCTTACCCATCGGCACAAACTTATTGTTTTCACTTCATTGCTGACTTAATTCCTCACTTCATCACTGTTCCATAACTCCTTCAGAAATTATGAAACATGAGTGATAAAAACCATTTCTATTGAAACCCCAAAGGCTATTGTACAAAAAATTGTTAAAACTTATCGTGTCTTAGTGAGTTGAAAAACACACGTTTTCACTTTTTCACCCCTTTATCTCAAAATTCATGCCATGCAAAACATCTCCAATTTCAGCTGATGGTTTCACTATGAGGGCAAGTTTCATCAGGGAGTTATGATCAGTTCCACAGCAGACACACACACTCAAAAAATGCTGCGGATGCTGAGTGTTCAAAAAAGACAATAATTGGGTTCAAGAGAACCAATGCCATTTGATATCATTATTCAATCCTATTGCATGAATCGTTTATCTAAACCCTGCTGACATGCTGCCCACATCTAAGAAAATATATTGCTGATATTTATTCCTGTGAAGGCACATTTTAGAAAGGGCATTTGGGCAGTGGCAGGAATGTTCAAAGCAAAATGTATGTAAATCAATGGAATTTTAGAAAAGGCAATGCACAGTACATGTGCATGGGCCTTCTAAAACCAGCACATCATCCACCCCCCAGCATACACATTTTTAAAAAATGTAGGTGGAGATTTGCACATGCATTTGATGGAAAATGGGCCACCACATGTGCAAATTTCCCATAGAGAGCAACGGCTGCAGTGACATGCATCTGCATACTTTATGTTGTGATTTTTTTTTCTTTCTTTGGGATCTGCACAGATGTAGCCACTGCCAGCAGTGTACGTGTGCCTGCAGGACCTATATGGACCCGTGTCCATAGCACATGCCCCCCCCCCTTGCGAAACATGTGCATGTGTTTCTTGGTCCATGCAGAACTGCAACCAAAGACATGATGGCAGTCACATGGCAGGCCAACTTTATGAGGGCAGAGACTCTCATGCTCTGCAGGCTCATACTGGCTAATGGGTAGGTCTTGCACCTACCTGGACAGTGCAGGTCATCACATGCTTCAGCAAGGAGGGTCTGGGAGACCATCTGCATGTCCCTGGCCAGGTGAGTCAACCATTGCACACCCATAGGCACATCTCACAGGGGGACACCTAGCTGCTGGCATACACCCAGTGAGCAGGCAGGGGAGTACCGTATGTAGGGCTGGCCCAAACATCAGACAAGATGGGGAAATCACCCAGGGCATCATCCTCTGAGGGTCTGTAAAGAGCAATGGGAGTCAAAGCAATGCAATAGATCTGTGCAGCCACAAACACACAGCCATCCTTAGACAGCACCCGGCAGGAAGAGTGGGCACAAACATACCAACCAACCAAGCTGCCATGGCAAAGCAATATGTGCTATAAAACCCACAGACAAGATGGAATACTCAGGGATAGTGGCCGAATGACTGCAACCATTGAGTGTACCAAAAGAGTCATAGAGAAAGGAGCACAAGGCAGCAGGTGTGGCCATACCACACAACCCTGCTGCTCCAGATATGAAGTAATGCCATGAATATATGTGCAGCCTTCCAAAGAGCAGCCTTCTGCCTCACACATATTCAAGCACATACAAACACATACACATACCACTAGTGTGGCCTAGATCACAAAGATCACACAGGCATAGGTAGTGCAGGCACACAGAGCCACACTAGAGTTAACCCACCCATACTGTGCCTGCATAGCACACAATCACAGGTGACTGCCACCAACTAGGCACACAGAGTGTGTGTGTGGGGGGGGGGGACCAGGATGTCACAGGCAGCAGATGTGACAGGGGCTGGTACCATAAAACCAAAAAAGAAACCCAGATTACATCAAATACATGATAACAAAGGACCTAAATCACAGGTGATCTGAAAAGCCTGATGGCCATCTAGCACAAAAGCCCTTCAAGGCCACCGCTAGTTATGCTCAAACTATCATCATTTGTCCATTGTAACTTAGTGAAAAGCAACTTATAACACCATTCAAAAAAACTTAATCATGTAAAAATATTCCATACACCAAAAACTCAAGAAAATTTCATTTAAAAGGTGATAGAACATTCACAGCAAAGCTCCTCTGTGTGGTGGAGTGGAGGAGTAGTTCTAGTTCCTGGCAGAAATGGTGGCTGGAAGCCTTCTCAAAACAGAACTTAGTAAGGTACTGCTCATTTGTGAGATCCAGGAATTGGGTCTTGGTCCTGTGGTCTCTCTGATATGGATGCTTTCTAGTGGCTCTCCTGTGCTCCCTAAGGGTCTCACGCAGTAGCGCCAGCACAACCAATGCGTCCATCTCATCCATGGCACCACTAACATTCCTTTGGCTCACATCACCAGCACCCAGTGACTACCATCACCAGCACCCACAGCACTGCACATGCACCTACACACACACATATACATACATACAGGAAGCAGGGAACCATACAGAGACACAGTGACTGCAAGGAACAATGGGTCACACAGAGATAGGCAGCAGGAAACTAAACAAAGGGAGACAGATGCACCAAGGGCCAGGGAGTCTGTCACTGGGGGTTTGGGACTGGCACAGCTGGAGAAGGGGATGAGAGAGTGAGACTAACAGGATCTCAGAAAGGGAGGGAAGGAGGAAAGGTTTGAGAAGGGCGCAGGATACACTGCAGAGAAAGAAACGGAAGCTCAAAAGAGACCTACATGGACACAGACAGCAGTCAAACCCAAGCTCTTCCAGTCACCAATGTCAGAAGCAAAGTCTCATCCTTATTCATGATTTATAGTAGGTGTAGATTGTCACGTTTAAAACATCTGTCCTGCAGGTCTCTGGCTTATGTGAAATATGTCATGAACATGCAGGTGCATGCACCACCTACACTGCGCCCAGAAACATCCCATGAAGACATGCAGAGATCGGCATGGCAGGTGCATCTTGAGGCCTTTCTAAAATGGAGTTTTAGACATGGGCATAGCTTCTGGTTTTCTGCCACCACATCCACATTTGAAAGGCAAATAAAGCCTCTAAAATAACCCTATTTATATCATTTGAATACCTATTTTAATTCTGAAAAAAATATTGCCACTGCATTGCCGAAAACAGGACTTGATGAGGAACGTATAAATGAATAGTAATAACATGTTTGTGTGAACATTTGAAAATCAATTGAAGAATACAAGCTATGGTCTTATTAGACACGTGAAAGTTTGTTCTAGGATGATGGCATGCTAGTGATGTTCTCAAGGAGGCTGCTGGACGCCCTTTGTTATATTACTTTATGAAAATATATAGTATCTTCTAGACTGGAGCGGCACTGATGCAGTCCCCTAAACAAGAAGGTAGCAGCAAACCATCAGGTCAAAATTAACACTACATTAGGCTTTAGACAAACATACATTTAAGGACACCTACCAAGGACATACATTTACTTTTTTTCTCCCACCCCCACAACAGAGTCGCATTTACTCTTAGCCTTCCCCTCCACCTTTCCAGAAGTAGCATGGGGAAACTGTAGGGCCTGGTTCTGGGTAAAGTGGCAGGTTGTGAGAGCATGGGAATAGTGCAAGCATATGAACAGAATGTATTGGCCTAGTTGTTAGAGCAGCGGGCTGAGAATTAAAGAAACTGGGCAAAATATCTTCAGCCTCCAATTCCATTGCTACAAACAAGAGGCCAAGCGAGAGGCCAAGGGTGGACCATCCCAAAGAGAGAGATTCAAGGGCAAAGAGTGAGATTTATAGGTAATATGCCCAAGGTACAAAGACTTCACAAATGGAAGAAACAACTGAAAATGATATTAGCTTTCTGAAAGGATACAGACAAAGTGAAGACGCTACGGAGGGCATTCTGACCTGTGAATAGCAGGGTTGGACTTCCAACATGCACACAAAGTCTGGACCTGTTTCCGCGGCATCCGCTCCCCGCACGAACACAGATGATGTGTGGAGAGCGCTGGACCTGGGCGGGAGGGGGCTGTCCTGGGGTGGAGTGTGAGCAGACCGGAGGTGTGCCAAGATGGCGGGACATACAGAGGTAATTCAGATCATGCCTCTGTATGTCCACCGCCAGCAGATTAGACACCCGGCCTATTCCAACCCAAAGTTGGAATAAGAGCCAGACAATGTGTTCTGCGCAACCTCCAGTCCCCCTGCACCACTGAAATACTGCAGGAGGACTCCCGCTGCTCGATCCTGGCCTTGTGGGCCCCTTGCCAAGGGTCGGGCAGCGGGGTGATGGGACCACAAAGGTTTTGGGGAATCTGTTGCACCAGCTGGATGTGCTGGTGCCATGGTGACAGGATACCACTGCACCAGCACACCAGCCGGAGCATTGAGTGGTGGTGACGGGCAGCTGCCAGGATGTCTCCCGCTTAGCATTGTTGCATGCGGGCCATCTAAGTGCCCTGATTCCACAACCGTGGAAATGTATAGCTCCCGCGGTTGCAGAATCAGGTACAATTTTGCCCTATTCATTTTTTTAGGCGTCCAGATGGTCCGGTCATGCACATTGCAGAATCGGCCTCTAAGAGGATAATTTTACGTCACGCCAACCTTAACGTATGTTTTCATGTGTGTATTTCACACCTATTTTATAAAGTGAAGTGAAGTGTGTATTTTATAAAATATGGCATAAGTGATCGAAAATGTATAGTAATCTAGATGCAAACAATCATGTCCATGTCACATGGGGGGTGTGGCAGAGGTGTGTCTGTGGGCATTCTGGTAAAGATGCACATATGTGCTCGATTTCAGAAATGGCAAGCACATCTCAACCCATCAGGGATAAAGTTCATTATCTATTCCTCACTCCAGGGCATCAATAGGGATTAGGAAAGCTCTGGTTCTGCCACCAAAAAACACCTGGAAGGAGTAGACAAGGTACTCTCATATTTCCAATTCTGTTCATGACCATAAAGAAAAATGAAGGGACCCTTGTTTTCTGGTTGGCATGCTAATACATGTCTCCACTTGCAAAATAGCAGGCAGGGATGTGCAGGCAGCATTGGATAGATGTCACTGTCCTAAAATTTTGTCGTGGGGATATCTATGTGGCTGTGGCTGCCACTGTCCATTTTAGGCATGTGCTGGCTACTAAAATTGGGCCAAAACTTGCATGTGGTTGGCCTTTTTCATACTTTTTAACCTGGGCTTCCCAGATTGCCTTCACATCTAGTTAATCTGCTTTATTAGCCAGATGCTAGTAAGTAACTTTTCAGCCTCTTGACAGTATATGCGTATTTTCATAACAGATGCTTTCTGTACCCCTTCATTTGAGATCCATGTAGTGTCCACCCCTTTTCCTTCTCTCCTACTGTGCCTGAATGTAACTCGCCTTGAGCTACTCCTGCAAAATGTGTGAGCTAAATCCCATTCCCCATTTCGGCCAGAAATTAAAAACACAACAAAATATATTTAAATGGTAATAAAGAGGCTACACGTTTTAGTTATGTGATAATATGGGTTCTGATTAATAAATGTTAATGTGTGCTAACAGGCATTATTAGTATGGACTCTCTGGGGGAGACCCAGCAAGGTGACTAGCGGGGGCTGTACGTCCTGGCGAGACGTCCAGCCCTGCTAGCTGCCTGAACCGTATGCCACCTCCTGACCCACCTGCACGCACAGAGCCGCTGTGCATTCTGCAGGGGTGGAGGAGGCATGGTGGTGGAGAGTGGGCATAGCATGGGCGGGACCGATCCCCAGACGTACAAAGCCGATTCCGGTCACGGCTCTGTACATTCGGGAATCGCCCAGGGATGCCCAGCTTGCTTATTCCATATCGGAGGTAGAATAAGCGCTGGCTGCCCCTCTGGATCAGCCAGACAGCGCCTCCAGCAGTGACTGCAGCTGGCAGGGTGAGTCCCAGCCACCCAACCTGGGCCCAGTCTGCCCCTGTCAAGGTCAAGCGACATCCCCATGGCAATGTAGGGGCATGCCGGCCCATCTTCCAGGTCCCAATCCTGCACGCATGGGGCTGTCTTGCTCCCACAGTGCAGAATCAGACACTGATGGATCTGTCCTGGTCAGGGCCATCCAGATGGCCCAGACGTGCCCCAACTGGGATTGGGCTCTCTGCTGCTGTGCCTACTGGAATAACTTGAGTATGGTGGTAGACAGTACACACTAATGGGCACTAATATTTAGTAAACAGGCTCTTATGTTACATTAAAGGCTTTCCAACAAAATCTCTTATCACAAACCTCACTACAGGATGAATTTCTAATTTACTCAGCTCAAGATGGGAGATTTTAGGATAGTTTTGGATTTCTGACAATCTGATGCATTATCTGAGGTGCAGTTCTGATTTCAATGGTAGAATCAAGGCTACAAATATATCACCTGGCCCTGTTACGGTTTTTGTTATATGTAAACTGTTTTGAATAGTAGAAAGATGGTGTAAAAATAAGTTTAAATAAATAAATAAATAAAATACCACAATGCTGTGGAACAGATGTTCAAAACCATGACTGTTCAAAATGTCTCCTTCCTGGAGCTGGCAACTTGGCAGTTTCCAAGTTAAAATCCAGAATTTGCTTTAACTATCAAAACTTTACAAGACTGGGGGCGGAGCCTGATGTCCAGTGGGTTAGACGCTTCGCGCTGAAGCTCCCGAGAGGCCTACACAGAATCCTGACTTAATACCTACATAAACTTCATTTTTTGCTCCGAACTTACCGGGGTACCTCGGGGGGGATGGCGGCCCATAAACCAGCGCGCTTGGACTTCGGGTCTCCTTCTTCTTCACACGGAAAACGCTCCAAAACAGAGGTGTCTTCCCCACAAAAGATGGTTCCACTTCGGGAAAACCCCGAAATGCATCAGGAGATCTTAGAGGAAATACGCGGAGTTAAGGAATTGGTGCAGTCCAACGGAGAAGCGCTTCGAGCCATGCGAGAAGACTTCGGTGTGCTCCAGGACAGACTTGAAAGCCTTTCATTACGGCAGGACAACATGGCGGGGGTCCTCGACTCGCACGCGGTGCGCTTGGTCAAACTGGACAAGGCTGAGCGCCAGATACAAAATCTTCAAAAAGAGTTAGAAGATAGCAATAATCGAGCCCGTCGCAACAACGTGAGGCTCCTTGGAATACCGGAGGGGGCGGAAGCAGGAGATATCAGAGAATTCCTGCTCAAAACTCTTCCCTCCTTGTTGAAGATCACATTTCATAAAGAGACCTGGAAATTGATCGAGCACATCGTGTTCCTACCCATATGGCGCTCAACCGAACGACCCCCCGGCCTATTATCTTTCGATTACTACGATATCAACAAGTGGAACAAATTCTAAATGCTGCCCGGGCGAATCGTCATCTGGAGTTTGAAAGTCATAAAGTCTCCTTCTTCCCTGATTTGGCAAAGCCCACAGTTGACCGTCGGAAGAGACTCCTTGCTTTTCGCCCTCGACTTCAACAGCTACAGGCTCGCTTTGGCCTGTTGTATCCAGCGAAGCTCCGAGTGACTCTCCACAACCAAACTAGGACATTCGAAGATCCTGATCTACTATCAACATTTTTAGACTCCAAAGAAGCAGAGCAGATGCGTTAACCCAACAACTTGGACTTATTATCTGCCGGCTCTGACCGCCATTTTGAAGGGCCCGACGTGGTGGTCATCGCCAAGCACAGAGACTGCCTGGACTTTTCTTTCTGTCTTTATATGACTTATTTGGTCTTCTATCCCTCCATGATGTGTGCCTCGGTTGGATTCGGAGCACGCACAGTTATACAGGTTATATGTTTTCAATTTCGGCCTTCTCTGGGGTTTCTCCCCGCAGACACATGGTCGCCAGTAATTTTTGGGGTTCTGCTTCTTCTCTACCGCGCTGCGGTTCTTATTTTTTAATGTGGGGCGCTTCATTGTATTACATTAGCTTATTTTCTATCATGTCATGTGTACAGCCAGATACAGTTACTATGAGGGACATTGTGAACCTAGGTGCGCTATCATGTTCTCTTTCAGAATTTTTAACCTTGCTCAATGGCCTTATGTAAGATCTTATCACTTAACGTAAAAGGCATCAATAGTCCAATCAAAAGAAAGACAATTCTTAGCTATCTTAATCATGAGCATGCTGATTTAGTGTTTCTTCAGGAAACGCATCTAAATTCCGCTGAAACACTGAAACTCAATGCTAAACCTTATCTGGTGGCTGCCTATTCTCCCGCCGTTTCCAAACGGTGTGGGGTGGCCATTCTGGTTAAGAAGTCTTTGCAAGCTACTGTAATAGATACTAGCTCTGATAAGGAGGGTAGATGGACCCGTGCACATCTTAAGGTTGGAGATAGTGAATTCACGTGTATTTGTATTTATGCCCCGAATGTGGATAACCCTGCTTACTATGCAAGTATTGCGCAGTTGGCACAGGCCTCTGCCAATACTCCATTAATACTTGGTGGCGATTTCAATCAAGTGTTAGACCCTTTGATAGATAGACAACCGCCTAGAACGAGTAATCCACCCAAAAGTCTTGCTACCCTTACAGCTCTGATGCAAGACCTTGCGCTAGTAGATATATGGAGGCTGCTTCACCCCTCCGACTTAGAGTACACCTTTTCTCTGCCCCCCATCACTCACAATCTAGAATAGATTTTTTTTTCTCATTTCCAAAGCACTGATTTCTCAAGTGGACACGGCTAGGACTCACCCTCTCCATATTTCTGACCATGCTGCCATATCTCTTTCATTGCATGTCACTACGCGAGATGATCATCCCCGTGCTTGGTTTTTTGATAGATCCCTACTGGATCAAAAAGATTTTCAGGTTGACATAAAGGCCGCTATCCAAGATTATTTTCATTTTAACTCACCCCATGACACAGCGAGCTGGGCTTGGTGGGAGGGTTTTAAGGCATCTATCCGTGCTACTATAACCAGCTATCAAATTCGACAGGGGAAACAGAGAAAGCAACACTTACTGATTTTAGAGCAACAGATACAAGCTGGGGAGCGTATCCTTACGTCCCGTACTGACCCATGTATTTTACTCCGTTTACAACGCCTCCGCTTTCAATATAATCAGCTTTTATATACTGCTGCTGCTAAAAATATTGAATCACAACAAGGGTTGTATTACCGGGAAAATAACCGTGCTGGCAAATTATTAGCGAATGCCCTGAAAGGTCAAAAAGAAGCCAAGCGTGTTACCGCTCTCCGTAATCCGTCGGGGGGGGCCTGGTCACTAAAGATACAGAAATTTTAGAACTCTTTCGTGATTTTTATACTCGGCTTTATCAATCTGAATGTGATTTTGAGCCAGAAGTATTTGAACGATTGCTCTCAGGGGTACAACGACCGACCCTATCTGACGAAGATAGAGAGGCCATGGACAAACCATTCACTTTATCAGAAATTCATTCCGCTCTCAAGAGATGTGCCACAGGTCGAGCTGCCGGCCCGGACGGTCTCCCTGCTGAATTCTACAAAACCTTTAACGCTGACTTAGCTCCAGTTTTGAAACTTTATTTTTCTGCTCTGGCCGAGGAGGGATCTTCTTCTGGGTCCTTTTCTATGGCAAATGTAGTAGTTTTTGAGAAAGAGGGGAGAGATCCGCAACTAACAGCCAATTATCGTCCAATTTCCCTTCTAAACGCGGACTATAAAATATTTGCCACCATTCTTTCCACCCGGCTCTCTGATAGGATGTCTACTTTGATACACCCAGATCAATGCGGTTTCATTCCCGGTAGATCAACCGCTGATAATGCTCGGACTCTATGTCATGTACTGACTACCGCAGTTAATCTTGATCGACCATTTGTCGGCCTCTCACTTGATGCTGAGAAGGCCTTTGATCGCTTAGAATGGCCTTTTCTGTTTGCAACTCTCCGCTGGTACGGATTCGGAGAAGGTTTTCTCCGTTGTCTCCACGCCATGTACGCACAGCCTACAGCCAGTATCTGTGCTAATGCTTTAAAGTCTCAGTCATTTCCCCTTCAACGCGGTACTCGTCAGGGATGCCCACTGTCTCCACTTCTTTTCGATCTTGCACTCGAACCCTTAGCTTTACTAATCCGGCAATCGGAGGAGATTCATGGAGTCCCCTTCTCTCATAGAGAAATTAAAATTTCAGCATATGCTGATGACCTTATGCTCTTTGTCTCTTTAGACTCGGTGCCGGCTGTCCTAGAGCAAATCGGTAAATATTCACAACTCTCGGGGTATAAGATAAATTGGACCAAATCGGTAGCCTTCCCATTAAACTCTCTGATTCATCAAGCAGATATGCAATCCTTTCCCTTTTTATGGCAACCTCGCATGGTCAAATACCTTGGGGTCCACTATTGCTCTCCTTTGGAAGATGCTATCTCCTTTAATGCCAAAGACTTAACTTCTAAAGTCCGGGCGCTTACTCACCGTTGGACTCCTTTAACACTTACCTGGTGGGGTCGCCTAGAAACCATAAAAATGATGATTGTTCCTAAAGTGAATTACATTTTAGAAATGTTGCCCTGTCTCCTACCTCGACGTACATATAAAGATTTAGAGGGCCTTCTGACTAGATACTTATGGCAAAACAAGACACCTAGGATAGCGAAGCATAAGTTGCAAGCGGATAAGGAAAATGGGGGTGTCCGATTCCCTGATTTCCTGAAATATCACCACTCTTTTCTTCTCAAACAAGGCGCTCGTTGGCTGGAAGACCTAGCACCGAGTAGACCTGTGTGGCTAGATATAGAGGAGAACCTTTGCAAACCGTTTCCTCTTACTTTTCTCCCTGGTATGACTCTCCCATCAGACTCCCACTATCCACCAATGCTTTTAGACACTTTAGGTGCCTTTAATACTCTTATTCAATCTTTAGACTCCCGATTCTGTCCGTTAGACAGACTCCCGCTCTGGTACAATACTCGATTTCAAATACAACATAAACCGATGGCGTGGAGCCCCTGGTACACTAGGGGCATTTGGACCCCTACCCAGTTGTTCCATGATGGTCGCTGGAAAACTTTTAGTGAATTGCAAATTGAATTTGGTCTCCCAGCGAAACACTACTTTCAGTTGGTGCAACTACAGCATTGTCTTCGGAGTGCTAAGGTGCTCCCGCCATCGGAATCTCCTACCCAGGACTTGTCGGAGACTATCCGATCTATCGGGAGCTCACCGGGTGTTGCATCTAACTTTTACAAAACCTTAAGTACTGCTGTAAATAGAGGTACCCCTATAGCACAGAAAGCATGGGAGCGGGAACTGCATGTAACTTTGACCCCGGAGCAATGGAGCCTTGTCTGGAGTAGAGTGACACGGGTCTCCAGATCCGCCTCACTCACTCAGACACTTTTCTTTCTAGCCCACCGGTGTTTCTATACTCCTGACAGATTAGCCAAATGGAACACCTCCCAGGGCAATAAATGCTGGACATGCCATGTGGCCATCGGTTCACTAACTCATGCTATGTATGAATGTCCCGCACTACAGTATTACTGGCGTCGGGTCTGGGGTCGTATCCAATCTATTTTGCACTTTCAAGAGCCCCTGTCTTGGAGGATAGTGGGACTCCGCTCAGCTGCGGGGATCCCCTCTCTTCCAAAATCGGCTTACTTCCTTTTAGACTTCATGCTGGGCATTGCTATTTCCCTAATTACGAAGTACTGGAAAAATAGTTCCCATCTGAGCCCCAATGAATGGTGGAATCATGTCTGTCTCTACAGTAAATATGAACAAATACCTCGTATGTTTGCTTCTTCCATTCAGACCCCCCATCATCTGTCTAAATGGAAGATGCTCAATGACTATGTTCACACCACTAAATGCTCTCATCTGACTGTTTAAATTTGTATAAATCTCTGTCACATGATCATTCTGTATCGCAGATGCTATTTATTTTGTTTTGATGTACAACCACTGTTGTTTGGAAGCACTCACATGCTGATACTGTCGACTTAGAGAAGAAGCAGGGGGGTGGGGGGTAATAGGGTTTGTTTTTCCTTATTGTATACTTGTTTTGTCTCCTTTGGTGTGTTGTTTCTTTTGTTTGTTGCAAAATGAAAATAAAAGTTTAAAAAAAAAAAAAAAAGAAAGTTGCTGGCAGGTTTCCCCGACGCTACCAAGGGGGGTGCCGCTCTCGCGTTTCGGGTTCTTCATCGGGGGGGGATTTTCGTGCCCCAGCGCATTCTTTGTTCTCACCGCGGAGCTTTCTAAATTCGCCCACAGCAGACCATCAAGTTAAACAGACGTCATAAGTGTGGCATAAAAACGCCACGCATGCGAGTTTGGAAAGCTCCGCGGTGAGAACGGGGAATGTGCTGGGGTGTGGGGGTTTCCCCCTGATGGGGAATTTGAGGCGCGAGAGCGGTGCCCTTTTTGGTGGCGTCGGGGAAACTTGTCAGCGATTTTCAGCGATTTTCAGATAAAAAAAAAAAAAAAAAAAAACCTTTACAAGACTGTGTTTCCTTTCACAAATTGCTCCATGTGTGAGATGATGATGCAACCCCTAGGTTAACCTTGCTTCATGTGGTAATATTGTCTCCTTGCTATTCTTGTATCAGTTTGCCCGGAAGGTGGGTATAAATCCTAACAAGTGTAATAATGAGAGAAGTAACTGAAGGGCAATGGGGTATTTTGTAAAGAGTTTAAGGCTGATAGACAGCGAGACCCAGGAGGCTGTAGAATTGCCTAGCTAGAGCTGGGAGCAGCAAAACACCAGAGCAGGGAAGATTGCGAGGAGAAGAAACAATTTCCTGAGGAGTATATATAGTATTCTGTAGGTCTTCAACCAGGAAGCTAATTGTTGATAGAATGGTATTCATAGCTGCTGTTATTGTATCAATCCATCTCATTGCTGGCTTCCTTCTTTTGCATTTATTTCAACCTTAACAATGATGATCTCTTTCTTTAATGATCTCTCTCTTCGCATGATGTGTCCAAAGTATGAAAGTCAAAGTCTTATCATCTGAGCTTCTGCTTCATCTCCTCTAGTACCAACTGGTTTATTCTTCAGGAAGTCCAGTATTCTTTGCCAGCACCATAATTCTAAATCATCAATTTTCTTCCTATCTTTTTCATTGTCCAAATTTTACATTCATATGACATTATTGAAAATACCATGGCTTGAACAAGCTGAATCTTTGTACGGAGAGAGACATCTCTGCTCTTCAGAATCTTGCCTAGGTCCTTCATAGCCATTCTGCCAAGAGCAATGCATCATCAGATTTCTTGATTGCTTGTCATTCCTTTATTGATTGTAGAGAAGTTACCCATGCCTGAAATGGTATTTAAAGGTTATGTATTGGAAGAATTGAAACAAAGCTTGATAAGAAGATGTACTGTAACTATTTGATAAACTAAAGAGTAACAAATCACCTGGACTAGATGGTAAACATCCCATCGTGCTGAAAGAACTAAAATATGAGATTGCACACCTACTATTAGTAACTGTGAACTATCATTAAAATCATCTGTAGTACCCGAAGGCTGGAGAATGGCCAGTGTAACGCCAATTTGTAAAAAGAATTCCAGGGGAGATCAGGGAAACTATAGACCAGTGAGCCTGACATCTGTACCAGGCAAAATTATAGAAACTATTACAAAGAATAAAATTACTGAAAATCTATATAGTCGTGGTTTACTGGGAGAAAGCCAACATGGATGTAAACAAGGAAAGTCTTGTCTTATTAATCTATTATATTTTTTTGAAGGTGTGAATAAACAGGTAGATAAAGGTGAGCCAGTTGAATTAGTATATCTGAATTTTCAGAAAGCATTTGACAAAGTCCCTCATGAGAGACTCTTGGCAAAATTAAAAAGTCATAGGATAGGAGGAAGTGTGCTATTGTTGACCCCGAACTGGTTAAAAGAAAAACAGAGAGTAGGGCTAAATAGACAATTTTCTCAATGGAGAAAGGTGAATAGTGGAGTACACCAGGGATCTGTGCTGGACCCACTGATTTTTAACATATTCATAAATGACCTGGAAATGGGAATAACAAGTGAGGATGATCCAATATGCAGATAATACAAAATTATTTAAAGCTGTTAAAACACAAGAGGACTGTGAAAAATTGCAAGAGGACTTGATAAATTAGAAGACTGGATGTCTAAATGGCAGATGAAATTTAATGTGGACAAGTTCAAAGTTATGCACCTAGGAAAGAACAACCCAAACTATGGTTACATGATGCAAGGTTCCACTTTAGGAGTCAAAGGATTTAGGTGCCATTGTGGATAATACATTGAAACCCTCTGAGCAGTGTGCAGCGGTGGCCAAGAAGGCAAATAGAATGCTAGGAATCATAAAGAAAGGAATGGAGAATAAAGCAAAGGATATTATAATGTTGTGACCACACCTTGAATATTGTGTGCAATTCTGGTTGCCATATCTTAAAAAGGATATGGCAGAATTAGAAAAGTACAGAGAAGAGGCACCAAAATGTGAAAAGGCTTAAAAAGTTAGGGTTCTTCAAATTGGAAAAAAGATGGCTGAGGGGAGATATCATAGAAGTTTATAAAATAATAAATGGAGTGGAATGGGTAAATATAGATCAGTTGTTTATTCCTTCAAAAGGTAGAAACATTAGGGGACACATAATAAAGCTACACTATAGCCATTTAAGACTAATAGAAAAAAATATTTATTCATTCAATGTGCAATCAAACTCTGGAATTATTTACTGGAGGATACAGTAAAAGCTGTTGGTGTAGCTGATTTTAAAAAAAGGTTTGGACAAGTTCCTGGAGGAAAAGTCCATAAACCATTATTAAAGAGGACCAGGGAAATCCACTGCTCACCCCGGGATAAGCAAAGGTGGAATCTATATACCTTTTTAGGAATTTTGACAGGTACTTGTTATCTAAATGGCTGCTGTTGGAAACAGGATACTGGGCTTGATGAACCTTGGTCTATCCCAGTATTGTATATCTTATGTTCTTATAATTATTGATCCAAGCAGGTGAAAGTTGAGTGTCAGCAAACTGAAATGGACAGGCATTGGGCATGTTGCATTTGATGATTACATGTTATACTATGTTGGAAATGAAAGACAAATATGAAATGGTGTTGCTTTTATAATTAAGAAGAAACATTGAAGAACTGTAATGAAATACAATGCAATCAGTGAGCGCTTAATTTCTATTCATCTATGAGGAATGCCCATCAACACAACTATAATTCAGATATATGCCCCAACAACAGCTGCAAAAGAGGAAGAAGTGTATCAGTTCTATGAAGAAGTACAAGCTGAAATTGACAGAACATAGAAACAGGATATCCTGATAGTTATGGGTGACTGGAACACAAAAGTTGGCAACAAAGAAGAAGGCAAATGTGGACTTGGCAACAGAAAGGAAGCTGGAGAAAGACTGATAGAATTCTACAAGACCAACAATCTATTCATCTCAAACACCTTCTTCCAGCAACACAAGAGATGACCCAAATGGACTTCACCCAAATGGATTGTACAAAAATCAAATTGACTACATCTGTGAAAGTCAATGATGGAAAAGCTCAGTAACATCAACAAAGACAAAACCTGGAGCTGACTGTGATACAGATCACCAGCTACTAGTATGCAAACTCAACCAAAAGCTGAAAAAGAGTAAGCAATTCACGAATATAGCAAAATATGACCTTGAGAATATACCAAAAGAATTTAAAGACTGCCTGCAAAATCAGTTTCCTGCTTTGGATACAAATGACAGAGAACCAGAAGAGTTATTCATTTATTTAGATTTTTTTAATATCACCTTATCAGGTAATCAAAGCAGTTTACAAAGAACAAAAACACTTAAAATGAACAGTATTTAGCAAAAGGGGAGGAGAAGAAAGGAAGAATATCTTCCGCAAATTGGAGAACCAAAAGAAAATAGCAGAAGAAATGACCACGGCCTACCAGATGATAATTAAAATCCTTTATTGTGGACCCAATAAAGGATTTTAATTATCATCTGGTAGGCCGTGGTCATTTCTTCCGCTATTTTCTTTTGTTTCAGTATTTAACAAAACACAAACGTTAGTAGTTAATAAAACCTCTATACATGGTAACCAACAGTAACTTATTTACATTAGCGAATATATTTGCAATGAGATTTTGGAGTGGTTTACATATTTACATTGTGTGATATATTTACATAGGCTTAGAATGAAAAGGTGCCAGGTGAATATATTGAGATGGTTGAGGGGAGATATGATAGAGATCTATAAATGAATGAATGGAGTGGAACAGGTAAACGTAGATCGAGTGTTTATGTCATCAAAATATAGAAAGACTAGGGGACATGCAATGAAGCTATAGGGTAGCCTATTTAAGACTAATAAGAGAAAATAGTTTTACACTCAACGTGTAGTCAAACTCTGGAATTTGTTATCGGAGGATGTAGTAAAAGCTGTTAGTGTAGCTGGGTTTAAAAAATGTTTGGCCATGTTCCTGGAGGAAAAGCCCATAAACCATTATTAAAGGGGACCCGGGATATCTACTGCTTGCCCCAGTACAAGCATTGCGGAACCTGTGTCTTTTGGGGAAACTGCTAGGTACTTGTGACCTAGATTGGCCACTGTTGGAAACAGGATACTGGGCTTGATGGACCTTGGTCTGACCCAGTATGGCATATCTTATGTTCTTATGCCACATGCCAGCAAGAATCTACTAAAATCATTCAATAGAGACTACAACCATACCTGGAACAAGAACTGCCTGAAATGTAAGCGGGGTTCAGGAAAAGGCAAGGCATGAAAGACAACATCACGGATGTAAGATGGATACTTGAAAAGACAAAAGAATATCAAAAGGATATCTATATGTGTTTTATTGATTACAGCAAGGCTTTTGATTGTGTAAACCATGAGAAACTCTGGGACACATTAAGAAGCATGAGTATACCAGAACGCCTGATAGTTCTCTTGCACAACCTTTACATTGATCAAGAAGCAACAGTTCGAATGGAACAAGGAGAAACAAAATGGTTTAAAATCAGCAAAGGTGTATGACAAGGCTGCATATTGTACTTTCCCTTATCTCTTTAATTTATATGCAGAACCAATCATCAAAGAAACAGGACTGTATGAAGACAACTGAGGTGTGAAGATTGGTGGAAGACTCATCATCATCCTTTGCTATGCTGATGATACCACATTACTGGCTGAAAGTGAAGACAATCTGAAACATTTGCTTCTCAAGATCAAGGAACATAGTTTTAAAATGGACCTGCACCTTAACATGAAGAAGACAAAGATACTGACAACTAGCAAAATCAATAATTTCATCATTGATGGAGAAGAAATTGAAATAGTGGACAACTTTAACCTGCTTGGATCAACAACAAATAAAGAAATGACAAGAAGTCAAGAAATCAGATGATGCATTGCTCTTGGCAGAATGGTTATGAAGGGCCTAGACATGATTCTTAAGAGCAGAGATGTCTCTCTCCATACAAAGATTTGACTTGTTCATGCCATAGTATTTTCAATAACGTCATATGGATGTGAAAGTTGAACAGTGAAAAAGATAGACAGGAAGAAAATCGATGCCTTTGAATTATCACCCCCATACTTGATCAATTACACTGGCTCCCAATCCAATCCCACATCAGATGCAAATCAACCTTAATCATATTCAAAATCATTCACCAATTATCAGCTTATATCCTACAAGACACTATAATAAGACATACAAGTACCCAGCCCAGGAGAAATAAGAATAAACATGATAATCACACACCATGGATACCATAAGACAATACAAGCCACATCTGGAAGAGCGCTATCACATTATGCTCCATCACTATGGAACTCACTCCCGGACGACCTGCATGCAATTATGGGCATTAAAGACTTCAGAAAGAAATTAAAAACTTTTCTCTACACAAATCACCTGGGACATATCACCTAACCATCTGAATGACGACATGATCCAAGCCACCATTTGTGGACCCATAGCCATGGACTAGCAACACATTAAACACTTCACATTAAATTGTATATAGTTATGTCATACTCTCATGACTTTGTACATAGTTAATACTGTTACCTCCCGTTTTCTCCCCCCCCCCTTCTGTTCAAGCGCTCATGTATACTGTTAAGTGTTCTATGTATAATGTTGAGTTACAATGTAAACCTCTTTGAGTGAAGGACAAAGTGGTATAGAAAAATGGTTAAATAAATAAAAATAAATTATGGTGCTGGCGAAGAATACTGCGTATACCATGGACTGCCTGAAGAACAAACCAGTCAGTACTAGAGGAGATCAAATCTAAGCTTTCTTTAGAAGCTCAGATGACAAGACTTTGACTTTCATACTTTGGACACATGCGAAGAGAGAAATCATTAGAGAAAGACATTATGCTTGGCAAGACTGAAGGTCAATGCAAAAGAAGGCCTGCAATGGGATGGATTGATACAATGACAGCAGCTTTGGATGCCACTCTATCAACTATAAGCCACCGTACTGAAGACTGAACACAGTTTAGGACAACTATCCAGAGGATCGCCATGAATTGACACCGACTTGATGACATTTAACAACAACAACAACAAAATTAAGTTGTCCACTATTTCTATAAATGTTTTAGCTGGTTAGCCTGCGGAAGTCTGTGAGCAGAATGGGGGCGGTGAAAGCAGCTATCCGGTTGCTGACAATATTCATCCACTAACCAGCTAAAGTTAGGACAGGTGAACAGCTTGCTTCATTTTAGTTGGTTTTCGCTACCTATAGTAGCTAGTGGCTGAATATCACCATTAACCAGGAAGTGGTATTAGTGGCCAAGCAGTCCGGATATTCAGTGGTGGAAAATGTATATCTTCCACTGGTGAATGTGTGTTTTAATTACAGCAGAAGTGGCTAAGCATTCTATTTTGCCTAGTCCCTGCCACAGAATATACCCCCATAAACATTTGTATTATGACAATCATATCTTCTACTTTTATGTGATACACATGTAGCACCCCCCCCCCCCCCTTGGGTGCACTTCTGGGTCTGGGACCAGCTTGGCTAGAGTCTCCTTGAGGGCGGGCTCCATTGGTCCTTTGCCAGTTTTGCACCTGGTGCTTCCAGCTAGGGAAGAAAGGTATTAGTAGGTAGATTTCCCTCCTTTCATGCCAGGAAAACTCTCCAAAAACACTTCTGTGAACAAGGCTAGCTTAAATAGTATTTACAATTTATTTACAAAATATATACATCAAGTATTGTGATAAAATAATGCAGTAAGGCAGTTCAAACTACCAACTATAACCTTATACGTAATGACTTAAACAAACCTTTAAAGATTATGGATTTTACATTAATTACCTATCTCCTAACTCCCTTCCGTTTCTCTTTGCCCACCAGCCCCAAGTCTCACCCACTGCTGGAGCTCTGGACTGGTGGCTGCTTGTGGAAGGAGAAGTTTTGAAGATCTGTCCAATCCCTGATGCTGTAGCCTAGGCTCTGCCTCCTCCAAGCTCTCCTCCAATCCGGAGGGGGTTTTGCACTTCTGCCCAATCCAGAACAACTGTTGCAGCTCTCCATTGAGCTGATCTGCTGCTGGCCCCCCCTAGGTCCTGTGGCTCCTAGTCCGGAATGGATTCCCTGCCATTGCAGCTCTCTCTTGAGCTGATCTGCCACTGGACCTCCCTGGGTCTTCTGGCTCCTAGTCTAGAATGGACTTTCTGCAGCTCTCTCAGGAGCTGATTCTGCCACTGTAGCTCCCTATAGAGCTGATTCTCCACTGCAGCTCCCCCTGGCGCTAATCCTCTGCTGCAGCTCACTCAGGAGCTGATTCTCCTGCTGGGCCCTTCCTAGGCCTTGTGCTCCTATCTGCTGCTGGACTCACAAGTCAAGATTAGGCTCTCCAGTCCCTCCGCTGCCATGGAGGAGATCATCCACCCCCATCTTCACTTCTATCCCTGACTGGGTCTGTAGGAAACTCTCTTCTGGCATCTTCACTCCTGAGCCTGCCTAGACTCCCAGGAGAATTTCCAGTGCCATCTTCAGGAGAGGGCCTACAGAGCAGGGGGAATTCCCTCCTCCCCTCTCAGATGAGGGTTAAGCTCTTTTAAATAAAGAGGTCTGATGCTTCTAAAGCTCAAGTAACTGTTTTTCAAGCTCTTTGATGCACAGGGTTGCAGGTGCCAATGCGACGTGATATCATTTCTGTTAGGGTGAGCAATTTCCACCAGTTTCCCCCCCCCCCCCCCAAGTATTTGCTTCTTCACCCTCTGTCTGATGTGTGCATTTTATTCCCCTATACTATTCCCTATACATTTAAAGTTAAATCTTAATAATAGAAAGAAATGTGAGCAAATATTGCCCTTGCTCCTTCATCACAGGCAGTGATTTGCATATCCCTCTAAATGTTTACTTTCCAGCTCTGCTAGCCCAGTGACTGTTACTGCAGGCTGCTGTTTTAATGTTGCCCCTTATCTGACCTCTCTTCAGCAGCATACAGTGAGCATTTACCTTTGATTGTACATTATTCAGCACACTCTCAAACATCCACCTTTGGGGGCGTTTCATACATGTAGGAGATCCCAGGGCAAAGAAATGGCTAAATGGAAGTGGGACTGGCACTTTTGCTTGTATTTTATAAAATGCATGCATAAACACCGATTCTTACTGGCACATAGTGCTTCAGAGCTGGTGTAACTTTGTACAGGAGCTTTTAGGGAGGGCATTTTCTAAAGGCATATAGGCCTCGCTGTCATCTTTATAAAATAGGTGCAAACATACGGTATATGACTAAGTGCCTGTCTAGGCATCTTGTCATAAAATTAATATTCAAAGCCATTAATGCGATTAGCAGAGCTGCTAACCACATTAATCATGATGAATGGGATATTCAGCAGCACTAACATGGTTAGTGCTGCTGAATATCTGCGGCTCCCGCATTTGAGGAATGGCACCCAGAGATAACCAGGCAGCAGCGAGGTTATCCCTCGGTGGTAAAAGTTAGGCACAAAAAAAGCTGTCCTATCTTTTGTGACCGAAGCTAACTGGGCAAGCGGCTGAATGTTGCTGCTGTCTGGTTAGCTTCTGAGTTCTGTGGTCAACCTGGATAATCAGTGTCGGTGGCCGGATACAACCTTGGCATTGGTTCATCACTGGTGGCTAGCCACTGTAGGAGCGCTAGCTGCTGATGCTGAATGTCGGGCTCATCCTCTTTATGATTCTTTGTACCTTGCAGGCAGGGCCGGCCCATCCATTGAGCAGGAATGTTGTTTGCACAGGGCCCCGCGTTTCAGGGGGCCCCACACAAACAACATTCTACCCAGCCCAGGGAAAATTTAAAAGACAAAACAAACTTATCGCTACCACGGTGGCAGCGGCAGAATCGAGTGTCTCCCGCGGCACACACACCCCCCCCCCCCTCCGGCAGAGCCCTCCTCAATCACTCTCCTCGGTGCGGCTTTCAGAGCTGCGAAGGGAGGGTCTCCCTCTCGCGGCTCTGTTAAGCACATCGGGGCTGATGGGAAATTACGATCAACCGAGGGGAGAGAGGGGAGGGAACCCGCTGGAGACACTTGATTCTGCCGCTGCCACAGCGGCAGCGGCAGCAGCAAGATTCTTTTGCCTTTTAAAGTTTCCCTGGGCTGATGGGGGGGAGGGGGGTTAGGATTGGAAATGGGGTGATGGAGGGGTTAGGACTGCTAATGGGCTATGGGGGGCTAAGACTTGAAATGGGCTGATGGGGGGGTTAGGACTGGTAATGGGCTATGGGGGGGCTAAGACTGAAAATGGGGTGATGGGGGGTTAGGACTAGAAGTGGGCTGATGGGGGGTTTAGGACTGGTAATGGGCTATGGGGGGCTAGGACTGGTAATGGGCTATGGGGGGCTAAGACTGGAAATGGGCTGATGGGGGGGTTAGGACTGGAGGTGGGCTGATGGGGGGGTTAGGACTGGTAATGGGCTATGGGGGGCTAGGACTGAGGCTATGGGGGGACGGACTGGAAATGGGGTGATGGGGGTTAGGACTGATAATGGGCTATGGGGGGCTAAGACTGGAAATGGGTTGATGGGGGTTAGGACTGAAGGTGGGCAGATGGGGGGGTTAGGATTGGTAATGGGCTTTAGGAGGGGCTAAGACTGAAAATGGGGTGATGGGGTTAGGACTGGAAGTGGGCTGATGGGGGGCTTAGGACTGGTAATGGGCTATGGGGGGTTTACGACTGGTAATGGGCTGGGGAGTTGCTAGGACTGGAAATGGGCTGAGTGAAAGGTGGGATTTGAACTGCAAATAGCTGATGGGGACGGGGCTTGGAATGGAAATGGGATGAGTGGAAGGGGGAGCTTGAACTGCAATTAGCTGATGGGGAGGGGGGCTTGGAATCACTGTTCCCTCTAAGCTGTGCGACTGTGCGCGCGCACACACCTCGCCGAGCGAGCGCACATACTTTACAACAGAGCGCACAAAAATTACGGTTCTGATTCTGATAGAAAACAACACAGACGTCTTAAAATTTAAAAGTTGTGATTGTAATTACTACAAGCAACCAGGGTTCAATTCGCACTAGCACTCCTTGTGGCCTTGGGCAAGTCACTTAACCCTCCATTGCCACGGAAGAAAGGCCTGACAATCTACTTCCAGTGACATTGCCAAGAAAACCCAGGAGCTTCTGGGTCACCAGGAGTCAGGACTGACTTGAAGGTACACATTGCATTTTACATACTGTATTCTGACATGTAGTCAAATTTTAAAGTATATAACTCCGAGTGTCGTTATGTGGCGTACAAAAATTTAACCTTCCTTCAAAAGCTGCACAGCTGATACATTATGCGCACACAGCCTACAGAAAATTAGAGGGAACATTGCTTGGAATGGAAATGGGCTGTGAGGGGAGGGAGCTAGAACTGGAAATGGGCTGAGTGGGGGGGGAGCTAGGACAGGAAATGGGCTGTGGTGGGGTCTTGGATTGAAATGGACTCATGGAGGGGCTAGAACTGGAAGTAGACTTATGGGGGGGGCTTGGATTGGAAATGGGCTGAGTGGAGGGGAGCTAGGATTTGACATGGTGGGTCGAGGAAAGGACTAGAAATGGGCTGATAGGGGGCTGGGATTGGAAATGAGCTGATGGAGGGACTCGGATAGGACTGGAAATGGATGGGGGAGCTAGGACTGGAAATGGGCTGATGGTGGGGCAAGGATAGGACTGGAAATGGGTTGATGAGGGGCTAGGACTGGAAATGGACTGATGCGGGGACTAGAAGGGAGCGGATGCTGGGTGGGGCTGGAATTAGAAGGGAGCTGATGTTGGGGGAGGATTAGAATGGGATGGAGTTGGGAGAGTGAAATGGAGAGGGGAAAAATATTTTGTGTGGGAGGGAAGAAAAATCTACAATTGGCCGGGTATTGGGAGAGTAAGTGGGGATTGAGGATGGAGGGGTAAAATTTGAGTTGATGAAATAGAAATGAGGAAAGAGAACAAGGAGAAAGAGTAGTATGTTAAAGCAGATGTAGAGAGAGAACTGAAAAAAACTAGAAGAGAGAAGAAAGGACAAATGGACAGCAAACAATGGAGAGTTAGCAGAAGACATGAAGAAACCAGAAGAAAGTGGCTGGAGCCAGGGCCGGATTTACCTTGAGTGAGGCCCTACGCCAACAAAAATTGTGGGCCCCTAGAAAAGATAAAAACGAGCACGCCGGATCAGCTGCGCGCTGTTGGCCCTGACGTCATAATTAAACTGGGAATCCCAAAAGCCAAACTTGGAATGTACAACACTGTAGAAATAAAACTATACATTAATTTGCTCTTGTACTAAACAAAGCGCAGACGTTAATGATGCACATTTACCAGAGCTGACGTATTCCAATTAATAAATTCAAAATAAAGAGAGATTTTTCTACCTTTTGTGCATTTTTTTTCAGCTGCAATTGCTCCAGCAACTTTATTCTGGTTTCTTTGTGTCTTCTGCTAACTCTCCATCATCTGCTGTCCATTTGCCCTTTCTTCTCTCTTCTAGTTTTTTTCCATTCTCTCTCTACATCTGCTTTAACATACTAATCTTTCTCCTTTTGCTCTTTCCTCATTCCTATTTCATCCACTCAAATTTTACCCCTCCATCCTCAATCCCCACTTACTCTCCCAATACCCGGCCAATTGTAGATTTTTTATCCCTCCCACACAAAATATTTTTCCCTTCTCCATTTTACTCTTCCAGCCCCATCCCATTCTAATCCTCCCCCAACATCAGTTCCCTTCTAGTTCCAGCCTCACCCAGCATCCATTCCCTTCTAGTCCCTGCATCAGCCCATTTCCAGTCCTAGCAACCCCCCAACCCAATACCAGTCCTAGCACCCCCATCAACCCACTTCCAGTCCTAACCCCCCATCACCCCATTTTCAGTTTAAGCCCCCCCCTATAACCCATTACCAGCCCTAACCCCCCATCAGCCCACTTCCAGTCCTAACCCCATCAACCCATTTCCAGTCAGCCCCCCATAGCCCATTGCCAGTCCTAACCCCCCCATCAGCCCACAGCCCATTACCAGTCCTAACTCCATCAGCCCACCTCAAGTCCTAACCCCTCCCCATCAGCCCATTTCCTGTCCTAACCCCCCCATAGCCCATTATCAGTCCTAACCCCCCCATAGCCCATTACCAGTCCTAACCCCCCATCAGCCCACAGCCCATTAACAGTCCTAACCCCATCAGCCCACCTGCTGTGTTAGCCCCCCCACAGCCCATTTTGATTACTAGCCCCCCCATAGTCCATTACCAGTCCTAACCCCCACCCAGCAGCCCACAGCCCATTACCAGTCTTAACCCCATCAGCCCACCTCCAGTCTTAACCCCCCCAGCCCATTTCCAGTCCTAGCCCCCCCATAGCCTATTACCAGACAGCCCCCATCAGCCCACAGCTCATTACCAGTCTTAACCCCCCCCCATAGCCCATTACCAGTTCTAACCCCCCCCAGCCCACAGTCCATTACCAGTCCTAACCCCATCAGCCCACCTCCAGTCTTAACCCCCCCAGCCCATTACCAGTCCTACCCCCCATCGGCTCAAGTAAAATTTAATAATAAAATTAAACGCTGGCTGCTGCCGCTGCCGTCGCAGCAGCGGCAGCATGGACTGTCCCGCGGGGCCCCCTCCGCCCGACTGAATCCGTCCCACCCTCCCTCCCTGCCGGCTTTGAGAGGCGAGAAGGGAGAGTGTCTCCCTCGCGTCTCTGTTAAGCCCGCAGGGGCTGATGGGAAATTTCCCATCAGCCCCTGCGGGCTTAACAGAGATGCGAGGGAGACACTCTCCCTTCGCGCCTCTCAAAGCCGGCACGGAGGGAGGGAGGGAGGGATTCAGCCGGGCGGAGGGGGCCCCCGCGGGACAGTCCATGCTGCCGCGGCAGCAGAGGGGGCCCCGCGGGACAGTCCATGCTGCCGCGGCAGCAGCCAGCGTTTTTTTTTTTTTAATTTAATTTTAAGAACCCTAACAATTTTTTCAATTTTTGTGGGCCCTTGTCAGCTGTGGGCCCTACGCCACGGCGTAGTTGGCGTATAGGTAAATCCGGCCCTGGCTGGAGCAATTGCAACTGAAAAAAAATGCACAAAAGGTAGAAAAATATCTCTTTATTTTGAATTTATTAACTGGAATATGAAAGCTCTGGGAAATGTGCATCATTAACGTCTGCGCTTTGTTTGGTACAAGAGGAAATTAATTTATAGTTTTATTTCTACAGTGTTGTTGTACATTCCAAGTTTGGCTTTTGGGGTTCCCGGTTTAATTATTGTCTTCCTGTTTCTAATTTGTGATTCCTTTTTTGGTGATGGTGTATGTTCTGCATGTGTAACTGAGCTGAGGTATTCTGTTTATGTAATTCCTATTTGACATTGCCACTTGTTCTCTTTCCCCAGTAGATCATGTATTGTTGTTCTCTGAAATGTATTGGTTTAATATTTGCAGTGTTGCCTTTTGATAGGTAGGGTATGGTGCTTTGTGAGTCCTGGTAGTGCTGTTACGATACGACGGGTTTGCTATGGGTTCTAAATGGGCAGTGTTTGTAGTGGTTCCTAATGTGCCTGGCGGTTGGCACTGGATTATAGTAATGTAGAAATCTTTTAGTCTTTTTTTATCCATACACTCATTAAGAGGCATGTTTACTAAAAGTTAATGTATGGAATCATTATGCAAATATTAATGCAAATGGGTCCCATTATGCAAATGAGGCCCCGCACCGAGTCTCCGCACATGGCCCCGCACCCCCCTTGGGTCGCCCCTGCTTGCAGGGCTTCTTTAGTGGGGGTACTTGGTAGTACTGAGCACCGGCACCTTTTTCATTGCCTGCTAAAGTTAGCCCATGGTCCTCATACGTTAATGAAAGGGCCGGCACCTTTTTTGCTAGGAAAAAAGCACTGGTATCTTGAAATCAACAGTATCACTTTAGCTGGAAAGAAAGAAAACAAAAAAAAGTCTTTTGGGAAATTCAAAACATTATTCTTTGCAGGGATTTTTGAACATATTTGGGCAATTTACAGCATTGTTTGGCTTGTTTCTCCTGAAATACTTGGCAAAGAGGGAGCGTTGTTCTTGGATCACATATGCAGACTGTAACTCAGCACTGATGTCAAGAAAGCAAGAGGCACAAGTTCTGCGAAGTGCGAGCAAACCAGAAAGCTAAAATAATCTTGTATGGTATATGGTGGACTGTAGGTTACTCTGCCTGCACGAGCTTAACTTTTTAGGGGGTGCCCACAGGGCCGGCCCAAACATTAGGCAAGACTAGGCAGTCACCTAGGTCAGCATCAACAACAGATCCTGACAGCCACAGAAACTCAAAAAGCCATCAGCGCATTCTTTTACCTGCAGGGAGCATGGGCACACCATTAGCAGTAGCCTAATGGTTAAAGAAGTGGGCTGATAATGACAGAAGCCATGTTTGAATCCCACTGCTGTTCCTTGTGATTTTGGGCAAGTCACTTAACCCTCTATTTTCTCAGGCACAAACTTGGATTTTAAGCTCTTCAAGGACAGCAAAATACCTATAGTACCTGAATGTACACGCAGTAACTTGCTTTGAAAAGGCATGTACTCAATCCAGTACAGGTGAAGTTTAATAATTAAAAGTACAATTATGCATTTTTACAGGATGGGGTGGTATTGGGATGAATGTGACTGTTGAATTTAAACATCAGAATCTCAAGGGGCACAGGGGACATAGGGATGAAGGTTCACTTAGAGCAGCCAATATCCTTGCACCAGCCTGGGTGCCCATTATTAGAATTAAAAGTCTTGCACAACAGCAGAAAATGTTTTCATAGTAAAATTTCCTATTTAATAAAAATAAACTAAAATCTACAATTAAGAGACTAAAGGCAAGCAAATAGGAAATACCAGAACTGAGTGAGACCAAAGGGACTTCCAGTCTAGCATCTTCCTGACTTTGACAGATGGAAGCAATGGGTGCCTAGAGGAGGGCACGAGAAACCGGGGAAAGTGGAAAGTTGCCCATGTCCTGTCATATCCTTCCAGACTGTCAGCATGACATCTCTAAATATTATCTTAAATAGCCCATGATTGATCTTTTTTCCACAAATTTGTCTAATTACTTTCTGAAGGGAGTTATACTGCTCATTTATTTATAGCCTCTGTATGTGTTCCCCGCCAAGTACACCTCAGAAAGTCAATGAGAAGGACAAAGAGCAGAGCCGAGGACAGATAGGAAAGGAAGCTGCATTTTTTAGGTTGTCAAGCCTGAAGGGGTTTGGATTTTTACCAGAAAAGAATCACAAGAGCCTCTTGAATGTCAGGGAGTGCACCTCCTCCCCCCATGACACTAATAAATGGAGGAGGTCTGGCATTGGGAAGAGGCCTGCTTAGCATGAGGGACAGTCAGGGCCATGCAAGTGAACAGAATAATGCTAACATACAGCAGAGAGAAAGATAGAGGTACTAGACCATGAACATATTTGGAGGCAGGGCAGGATTAACCCTTTCATGGGTCCTAGCCAAACAAGCAAATTGGGACCCTATTGCATATAAATACATTGCAATATAAACTGCACAAATGAGGTCCTGCACGGTTTTGACTGCAGAGGAAAACTGGCAGAGGCAGAAGCAGTAGGTAAGAAGTGCTGCTCACTGACTCCTCCTTAGGACAATGCAGTGCACAAGGGGTGGGGGGAATAGACAGACCTCTCTGAGCAGCAGTGGTTCTGATCTCCTGTTTTCCCCCACCCCACCCACACAGTTTTCTGTCTACCAACAGCTGACTTGCCAAGAAAGAAATCTGTCTTGGGGCTGCGAGTCATTGAATTAGCACAGAGATTCTGGAAGACAGACTGATCAAATCTCCTGTCATGTTCGGAACCCCTACAAAGCAATAATGAGATGTGAATATATGGACTGCTGTCCATGTTGCATGGAGGCCTACTGATGCAGCCATGGCTTAGACATTAGGAGCCTTGACATGACACTCCAGGATCAGGTCTGCTTGTGCATAAGCAAAGGAGATGCACTCTGCTAGTTAATTAGATAGTGTGCACTGACAAAATAGTCCCATGTTTACTGAGGTTAAAAAAAAATCTGTGGATTTTCTAAGGGTTTAGTCTGCTCCAAATAGAAGGATGGAGTTTATTCAAAATCCAAAGTGTATAAGACTTCTTTATCAAATATAAACCACAATGCAAAAAAATTATATAAACTGAAAATACTAAATAAATAAATTCATATAATGTATCTTATATAAATGAATGAAAATTGAATTAAATTAAATTAAATTGTGTATTTTTAAACATTTTATTATCCAAAATTTCTTTACTATTAGTAGTGCAGAACGGTTTGAAAATATTCTTTAAGTATTTATGTATTGTACTAGGTATTCATGTATTGTGTTAGGTATTTATTTGTAGTCTATAGTGGATTAGGTACTGTTTTTAAATTGAGGGGTAGGTTGCAAGAATATTGTGAATGTATTGTGAGTGTAATTATCCAGGCAGTATGTAATAATGAAATAACTTTTGTATAAAGAAATTTTGGATAATAAAATATGTTTAAAAACACACAATTTAATTTAATTTAATTCAATTTTCATTCATTTATATAAGATACATTATGTGAATTTATTTATTTAGTATTTTCAGTTAATATAAATTTTTTGAATTGTGGTTTATATTTGTTTTGTTTTTTGCAAAAAAGTGGTGATTTTCTTTATTGTTTAAGACTTCTTTACCATCATGAAGATGTGGCCTACAGAAAAATGTTGGAAGGACAACCGACTGGTTAATGTAGAGATCTCACACCACCATCCTAACCAGTTTGGTATTTCCAGTAAATTACTGTCCCCTGCACAACTACTAGAATACCCTTGGGTTTTTATTGCCACCCCAAGCAAGTATGATCACAGAGTTCTCAAGGATTTGCTCTCCATATGAAGTTTATTGACAGGACTTGAACTAGATAGATAAAATCTTTGTTGAGTGAAAAATTCAGGCATTATGTGGACAGGCATTTAAATAAGGGAAAGGAGGTTATGGATAGAGAAGAATAAGTTCAGGACGTCACTCCTAGCAAAAACATAACAGCATTGGAAACAGCCACATTATTAACCCACACCTCAATGGCAAGTGGGAACAGGTGTATTGAACAAAACCTATGCAAAATATAGACAAGTCAGTCAACAAATGATGGAAAGCAATGAGCACAAATGCTCGAAGCCTAGCCAACAAAGTTCCTGACCTGGAAGCCCTAATGGTAGAAATGGACTTGGACATTGTGGCCATTACAGAAACATGGTTTAATGAGTCACATAAATGGGATATAGCCATAGCTGGCTATAATTTATTTAGGAGAGATAGAGAAGGTAGAAACTGAGGAGGAGTAGCCCTATATATCAAAAGCAATATTAAAGCTGCTGAAATGCAGGAGATGTGGGGAAAAGAAGAAGTGTTGTGGTTTGTGTTGGAAAGAGGAGATGGCATTATCATTCATACTAGTGTAGTCTACAGGCTTCCAACTCAAACTGAAGAAATTAATAGAGATTTCATTATTGATATTACAAAGGTAGCCATGAAGGGGGAAATGATCATATTGGGTGACTTTCATCTACCCGATGTGGCTTGGAGTATTCCTTCTGTAAATCTAGGAAGAAGTAAACAAATTGTGGATGCCTTCCAAGATGCATTGCTTAGACAAATGGTGATGGAACCGACCAAGGAAAGTTCAATGCTGGATTTAGCACTCACCAACGGAGATAACGTGTTGAATGTCCAGGTGGGTGACCATGTGAGCAGCAGCAATCATCACACGGTGTGGTTTGAGATAAAAGCCAAGGCAGAATCCAATCACAGCAAGCTCAAAGTCCTAGACTTCAAAACGCTAACTGCAGTAAAATGGCCAAGTGCCTGAAGGAGGAGTTGGCAGGGTTGGAGGACGTAAGAGAAGTGGAACTTCAGTGGGCTAAACTACAGGAGGCAATAAAAGGGGCAAGAGATAGATATGTAAAGAAAGTAAATAAAAACAAGAGGAAAAGGAAACCTATTGGTTCTCCAAATAAGTGACTGCACAAATAAAGGCAATAAACACAGCTTTCACAAAATTCAGAAGTTCGCAAACAGAGGAACACAGAAAAGAATACAGGATAAAGCTAAAAAAGACAAAAAGAGAAATAAAGATAGCAAAATCAAAGGCAGAAGAAAAGACGGCTAAAGATCTAAAGCATGATGACAAAACTTTTTTCTGGTATATTCGGGAGAAGAGGAAGATCAGAGGTGGAATTGCAGGACTCAAAAGTGCAAGAATGGATTCATGGAAAGTGACATTGAAAAAGTGAAAATGCTAAACAAATACTTTTGTTTTGTTTTTACTAAAGAAAATCCTGGAGAAAGACCACCTGTGATTGACAAATATACAAATGGGAATGGTGTAGATACCACAACATTCACAGAAGATGATGCTGTTGAACAGCTTGTAAAACTGAAAGTGAACAAGGCCATGGGACTAGAAGGGATACTTCCCAGGATAATGAAAGTGTTCAGAGAGATTCTGGCAGGGCCTTTACAGGATGTTTTTAATAGATCCTTGGAGACAGGAGAAGTTCCACAGGACAGGAGAAGGGCAGATGTGGTACCTCTTCCAAAAGTGGTAGCAGGCCTTACCTCAGTAGCGGGAAAATTACAGGCCAGCAAGCCTTACCTCAGTAGAGGGAAAAGTAATGGAGGCACTCCTGAAAGAGCGAATAGTGGATTTTCTCGAAACGAATAGGTTGCATGATCTAAAGCAATATGGTTTTACCAAAGGACGATCATTCCAAACAAATCTGATTGAGTTCTTTGACTGGGTGACCAGAGAACTAGATCAAGGGCATGCGATGGACGTGATCTACCTAGATTTCAGCAAAGCCTTTGATACTGTTCCTCATAGGAGGCTTATCAATAAACTGAACAGCCTGGGGATGGGCCCCAAGGTGGTGAACTGGATCAGAAATTGGTTTACTGACAGATGACAGTAGATGACAGTAAACGGAACTCACTCAGATGAAAGGAAGGTGATTAGTGGCCTGGGACCTGTACTGTTCAATGTATTTGTGAGTGATATTGCTGAAGAACTGAATGGAAAAGTCTGTCTTTTTGTAGATGACACAAAAATTTGCAACAGAGTGGACTCCCCTGAGGGAGTGGATAACATGAGGAAAGATCTACAAAAGCTGAAAGAATGGTCTAATGCTTGGAGGTTAAGATTTAATGTGAAGAAGTGCGGTGTCATGCACTTGGGATGCAGAAATCCAAGGAAACTGTATATGATAGGGGGCGAGAGGTTGGTGTGCACGGACCAGGAGAAGGACCTCGGAGTGATTTGTTTCTGATGATCTCAAGGTGGCGAAACAGTATGACAAGATAGTGGCCAAAGCCAGAAGGATGCTGGGTTGCATACAGAGAGGAATTACCAGCAGAAAGGAGGAGGTACTAATGCATTGTACAAGTCGCATGTGAGTCCTCACTTGGAATATTGTATTCAGTTTTGGAGACCATATCTCGCAAAGGATATCAAAAAACTGGAAACGGTTCAGAGGAAGATGAACAAAATGAGTTGGTGCTTGCGCCAGAAGACATATGAGAAGAGACTTGAAAACCTAAATATGTATACTCTAGAGGAGAGGAGGGATAGGGGACATATGATTCAGACCTTTAAATACTTAACAGAATATTAATGAACAAACAAACCTTATTCAAAGACAGGGAAGCTGTAAAATTAGAGGGCATAATATGAAACTGCAAGGGGGTAAACTGAAAGGCGACATTAGGAAATACTTTTTCACTGAAAGGGTGGTGGATGCCTGGAATGCCCTTCCGATGGAAGTGGAGAGGGCAAATACAGTGACAGAATTCAAAATGGCATGGGATAGTGTATCTCTTTATAGTAACAGGATAAAATCAAAATAACCTTAACTATCTCTGCTATCTCAACAAATAGGGGTGACTTGCACAGAGCAGTGGGTACACCCCTAAACAAAGGCATGGGGTGTACCCGCTATTCATCTGCCTTTCCCATGCTCGCCAAACCTCCCTGTGTGAACAGGGAGTTTGTATGGGAAAGCTAGATAGGGCGGGAAAGAGGCGGTGTGGAGGCGGAGATGGGGTGGGCAGTGGGTGGTCTGCGGCCCTGGACATACAGGGCCAATTCTGATGTTGGCCCTGTATGTCCAAGGCTGGCAGTGTAGATGAGGAACTTATTTCACCTCTGAGGTGGAATAAGTTCCCCTGGATGGGAGGGTACGGCAGGCCCAGGGCGCGTCAAAGGGTGGGTGGGCCACAGAAGATTCCCCGCAGCCTGACCCTGGCTGTGGGAGGTCAGATTGAGGGTCGGGCTGCGGGTAAAGCACAAAGTTGCTGCAGCTGGGGATCGTAGCTCCTGAATGGAGCCACAATGCCATGGCAACCAGACACCATGGTGCTGCGGCTCCATTCAGAAGCCTTGACTTAGTTAGCCAGCAGGTACCTGTACATGCAGGCCTCTCAGAATTGGGTCTGGGCCTGCACATACAAGTTTAGATGGGATTCTGATCCCGCGGGGGCTAGACATGTCCCGTGGGATCAGAATCCCGTCTATCTCTGTGCATCCGGTTCCAACCGGATGCACAGAGGCTGGGACATCCTCGATAGAATAGGCCTCCACGTTACTATGTTACTATGAGTTCAATTCAAAGACATTCATGGCAACGTCTGACTTTCCCAGACATGCTAATGTAAAGCTGAGCTATTCTTCTGTCCTCCACTTTCCTGATCAAAAGTTCTTTACTTGCTAAGCTTGAGTCTGAGGTCCCCACACTTGGGAAACCTGAACTTGGGGCCTTTGCATTCAGGAAGTTCTAGCCTGGGGTTTCATATCTGGGAAGCCCAAGTCTGGGGTCCCTATACACTGGAAACTAGAAGGCAGAGCCCCCTGCCTCAGAAAGTTTACAACCTCCCTCTTCTGCCCTTTTCATCTATTAAGTCCTCACTTCATACACGCCTCCATTCAGTGCACCTACTCACTTAGCTTCCAGTCCCTAACACCTAGGGTTGCCAACTGGCCGGTTTTCAGCCGGCCTGGCCGGTTTTTCCACGGCCAGGCCGGCTGCCGGCGCAGAGGCAAAACCGGCCCTTTAAAAGCCGTTTTTTTTGCTCTGGCCGCAAGATCGGGAGCGGCCAGAGCAAAAAAAACGGCTTTTCGCCGCTTCAGAGGGAGCCGGGAAGTCCGCGCTAGGCCCCGGCTCCCTCTGAACAGCCACCAGCGTGAAGAGCCTTTACCTTCACGCTGGCGGCTGTTCCTGTGAAGCCGCGAATGCTGGGAAAGGTTAAAGGTTGCCCTTTAACCTTTCCCAGCATTCGCGGCTTCACAGGAACAGCCGCCAGCGTGAAGGAAAAGGCTCTTCACGCTGGTGGCTGTACAGAGGGAGCCGGGGCCTCGCGCGGGCTTCCCCGGCTCCCTCTGAAGCCTCAGACAGCCGCGATGCTGGTCGGGGGGGGGGGCAAGGACTGCATTGGCTGTGATGGGGGGGACCTGGACTGGAAAAGGGGGGGGGGGGACTTGGACGGGCTAAGGGCAAAGGGGGGGGGGAACAGGACAGGAAAAGGGCAAAAGGGGGGGACTTGGACTGGAAAAGGGCTAAAGGGGGGGGGACTTGGACTGGAAAAGGGCTAAGGGGGGGGGTGACTTGGACTGGAAAAGGGCTAAGGGGGGGACTTGGACTGGAAAAGGGCTAAGGGGGGCCTGGACTGGAAAAGGGCTAAAGGGGGGGGACTTGGACTGGAAAAGGGCTAAGGGGGGGGGACTTGGACTGGAAATGGGCTAAGGGGGGGGCTTGTACTGGAAAAGGGCTATGGGGGCGGGACCTGGACTGGCAAAGGACTAAGGGGGTGGGACTTGGACTGGAAAAGGGCTAAGGGGGGGGGACTTGGACTGGAAAAGGGCTAAAGGGGGGGGACTTGGACTGGAAAAGGGCTAAGGGGGGGACTTGGACTGGAAAAGGGCTAAGGGGGGGGACTTGGACTGGAAATAGGCTGTGATGGGGGGGGGGACCTGGACTGTAAAAGGGTTATGGGGGGGACATGGACGGGAAATGGGTTGTGATGGGGGTGGAGGGGACCTGGACCAGAAAAGGGCTATGGGGGGGGAACTTGGACTGGAAATAGGCTGTGATGGGGGGGGGACCTGGACTGTAAAAGGGTTATGGGGGGGGGACATGGACTGGAAATGGGTTGTGATGGGGTGGAGGGGACCTGGACTGGAAATGGGCTATGGTGGAGGAAGGGGGATCTTGGACTGGAAATAGGCTGTGATTAGGGGGGCTAAGACTGCAAATGGGCTGTGATGGTGCGGGGGGACTCGGACTGCAAATGGGCTGTGATGGTGCGGGGGGACTCGGACTGCAAATGGGCTGTGATGGTGGGGGGGGGCCTAGGACTGGAAATAGGCTGTGATGGGGGGGGGAGCTAGGACTGGAAATGGCCTGTGATGTGAGGGCTAGCACTGGAAATGGGCTGAAGAAGAGCTGGAATAGGACTGGAAATTGGCTGATGTGGGGCATGGGAGAATGGGACTAGAAGGGAGTGGATGCTGGGTGGGCCTAGAACTATAAGGGAATTGATTTGGGGGGAGGACTAGAATGGATGGGGAATGAGAATGGAGAGGGGAAAAAATATTTTGTGTGGAAGAAAAGTCTATGATGGGCCGGTATTGGGAGAGTAAGAGGGGCTTGAGAATGGAAGGGTGAAATTTAAACGGATGATAAAGGAATAAGGAAAGAATTGGGGGAAAGAGCAAAAGGGAAACAATCAGTATGTTAAAGCAGAAATAGAGAAAGAATGGAAAACATCTAAAAGAGAAGAAAGGACAAATGGATAGCTCGCAGAAGACACGAAGAAACCAGAAGAAAGTGACTGGAGCAATTGCAACTGAAAAATAAAACGCCCAAACAGAAGGTAGAAAAATACTTTTTATTTTGAATTTATTAACTGGAATATGTCTGGTCTGGGAAGTGTGTATTGCTAACATCTTTGCGTTTTTCTTTAGTGCAAGAGGAAATTACTTTATAGTTTTATTTCTCCAGTGTTGTACATTTCATGTTTGGATTTTGGGGTTCCCAGTTTAATTATTATCTGACCAAGGAAGTTAGCCTACACGTATCCTCGGAAATGTTTGTGGGTGGGACTGGGGGTGGGGCAGGGGTGGGACTAGGGGCAGAGAATGGGTGGAGCATGGCAAGCCACAGGTGTCGGGTTTTTCTCGGTGAAAAAGTTGGCAACCCTACTAACACCCCTGCTCCCCCACTTAGTCCATTCACCCATAGAATCCCCAAACCACCGAAATATCACACTGAGATCACAAACCTATTGAGATAAATCATTATAGAGAATTGGTCCGACTTGTTTAGCAAAGAGATTAGCCAGGTATATTCAGCGAGGCAACTGAGATCTAGTATGGGCAGGGTTCTCCGAACCCTATCAGTAAAAGAAGTTGAAAAGGTTTAGACTAGGCATAATGCACTAATGTCTCACCCACAGAATTATTTATTTATTTCCATACACTTGATTACATGCTTCTCACACAAGTCTGAAGTGGCTTACAATATAACAACAAATAATAACCATAGGGCCTGTTGTTCAGAAAGGCCGATATTTACATGCCATGGGCCCGATATTCAAAGGCATTTACATGGTTTACAGACTTGTAAACTGTGTAAATGCCGCTTAGTGGGATATTCAACAGCACTAACACAGTTAATGCTGCTGAATATCCACTATTACCGCCACTACATGCCCCGATGCTAATCACTTAGTATCGGGGCATGTCATGGGCATTCTGGGGTGTCTCGTAGCTGGTGAAAGTCACTAGCTGGATTGCAGCAAAATTGCACTGGTACCTGGTTAATGACCTGCGGGTAAATCTAGGCATAAAATCGCTAGCCTAACTTTCCCCGTAGGGGCTAACTGGGCGCAATATCGCTGCTACCCGGTTAGCTTCTGCGGCTGTGGAGGCTGTGCGGTGACCCCAGATAGTCAGTGCCGGGACTGCATATGACCACAGCATTGAATATCCTGGATTAAGGGTCGCTGGCAACAGCTATGTTCTGTTGTAGCGCATAACTACCTCAGCTCAATATCAGGTCCCATGGCAAAAGCAATATCCAGAAAGGAGCTGCTGCTGAATATATAGACAGAGTGGTGCTATCTGGATATGTGCCGGCGCTTATCTGGTTAGCTGATTGCAGCTTAGTCCTGCTTTTCATACGGCCTAAATTGTCCAGATAAGTGACGACTGAAAATTGCACTAGCCATATAAAGTCAGCACTTATCTGGATGGTGCCAACTCTGCTCTCACTCCGCCCATGGACCACTCTTGTACTAATTGGGTATTACCAGGGTGGTCTGTGGAGATATTAAGAGCACTGTCCAGATAGTGCCGCTGGATATCATGGTCAGCACTCATTGGCCACCTGGCTAAGGGTTCGGAATATCGGCTGTCTGGATAACAAAGACAAACAAAACAAATCCTCTTACAACCAACAACTGCTCCAGGAATAACCCAACCAATAAACTCATACAATTTAATTTCCATGTAATGTTCCAACAATTGACACATATCACTGAGCAAAATAACTAAACAGCTAGATATTTTTCCAAAACCCACCAATGCCTTTTATTCCATAAACCCATAAACTCAAAATCTAAACAGAAATTGACAGGCTAAAGCAAGATAATATAACTGTTAGGAAATGCTTTCTTGAATAACTGCACCCTGACTTTCTTCCACTAAATAGTTATCTATTTAAAATGCCCCCATCCCAGTAGTGTAATCTCTAATGCTCCCAAACCTAATAATGCAGCAGATAAAACTCAAAAACTAGTAACATGCCCCACTGACCCCCTCAACCCACTAATGGGTTCATTCATTGAATCCCAGTTGTGCTTACTTAAGCACAGCAGGCTCAAATATAAATGACATAACTGCCAAATTCCTGGAATCCTTTGAAAAAATCAGCATAGCAGCAGCTTGGTTTACTGGAAGAGTAACCTAGTGGTTAAAGTAGCTGGTGGGAAGCCAGGGTTCACCAAGGAAAGTCAATGCAATGGTGATGAATGGAAGGACAGGTGGGAGCTGATGGACCTGCCAGACCCATGGGCACCCTATGTGGCAGCCAGTAAATTGGGCGAGCATGTGGGAGGCAGCTGTATCAATGCACAGGGAGGTGCCAATGTAAAACAGCACAATGTCAGTTGTGGCATAGGATGGGAAAGATATGACCCCTAGTGGAGTCAGCAGTGGCAGGATGTCTGCAGCAACAGGAGGATAGAGTAGGAGTGGTGACATGCAGATCAGGCACAAGAGAGGCATGTGTGAAGAGCCGAAATGTGTAAAAGAGTACCAATGTAGGCCATGGTGTAGCAGCCTGCACAAGAAGACATGACTGCACACAGCCGACAGAGGCAGATGGATGGGCTGAAGGAAGGATGGTGGCAGAGGAGAGGGTGGTATGGGCTGGCAGCACCGATGTGCCATAGGTGCCATCCCTAACGTATTTGTACTGTGTGTGAAAATGTGTACCACTGCCACGTAGAAGGCCTGATACCAGACATATGGGTCTCATACCTGTCCCAGCCACAGAGCCACCATACAACACCCCAGACAAATATGCAGATAACAATTGAACAGGTATCATTCAAACTTGGCAAATCGGGCACATTAGGACATGAGGTAATACCTGCAGATGGCTATCCGAGGGGTAGGATGTGTGTGCATGTACTGCACAGATGTGATGGAGCCAAAGCTACACAGTCACAGTCATTATGGCATACATGACTCATGCTTCACAAGCAGGTTTCAGCTGTATGCATGTAACTGCCTGTTGGCATACCACTGCATCATTGCAGTCACATTGGGATACCTTGTACCGAAAAAGTTCTAATGTCTGATAAAAAAAAAACAGGGACTGTAAGAACCTGCAGTCAGCTGAGGCAAAAGAGGGTTAGGTGACCTGCCCAAGGACAGAAGGAAGTGTGGGCAATTCATGAAAGGTGTTGCACACCTTAAACTACACAGTAAAACTCTCCAAATTATCAGAAAAGGAGTGCTTGTGGGCCTCAAACCCTGATAGCCTGGGTCCCAAGCCTGTGCCATGACCATTACACCACACCTCCAAGCAGTTGCCAGACATCTGCAGGGTGATCAAGTATGACCCCCTGCAATGTGCTGTAGCACAGCCAATAAAGCCATGCTCTCAGAAGGGCATGATAGTGAATAGCCTGTTTGCTGGCCCAAATTGTGGGCAGAACGCATAACAAACTATAAAGCTGTGTGTCTGCCAATCACAGCAGAGCCCTGACTGTTACAGGCATGAAAATTATCTGAATAGCACACAATCCAGAAAGAACAAGTAGGAATTGAACCCCTGCCTCCTGTTTATGGAGACACTGCACTAACCAGTAGGCTACATCTTCACACCATACTGCATAGTAATGGCTGGATACTTTAGGCAGCGACTGAAGGTCACTGCCTAAAACATCTGCTGTGTGTGCCGATATAGGTTAGCCCCTCTGGTACCAATGATGTAGTGCACATGCAGAACAGCAGTCTGCAGCTGATCACCAAATGGAGAATGCATTGATCCATCACCTCAGCTCAATAAGATTCACTGGCAGTGTGTGATACAAGTACAGAGCAGCTACAAACCATGCTACTGAGCAGTTTCTGCAGTCACCCTGAGGGTGAGGATGGGCGCCTAGCCCCTGGTCCCCAGAACTTGCACTGCTAGAGACGGTCTCTGCCAACTGTACTGCAGATCCACATCACTGCCAGTGTGTGGCAACTATTGTCTGTAGTACCTTATGCTAGTCACCTTGTTTACTGCAGAATTGCAGCATGCTGTAGGTGGCTGTTACATCTGGGCCCTGTGTCCTGCCCCTGATGGACAGGGACCCTCCTAGAATAGTAGATGTTGGTGCCCAGTGTTGCAGCAACAGGTGTCATGCATGCCAACTGCAGTGCGGCTGACTAGGCCTGCATGGGACTGCTGCCACCATCCTGCTGGTCCTGTCATGACCACAGTGAGCAGGGCAGGAATGACCTCTGTCCCAACCATGTGGATCTATCAAACCACCATAGCAAGCACAGTTAGTCTGCACCTGCTGCCCACCATAGGGATGTCTCAGCCATGCACATACTAAATGGGGCCAGTCTGCTGGTCAGCACACACTATATGTGCACAGGGCAAGCAGGTACACCCTGGTTTGGGACAAACTGCATGGACACCCAGCATGTGGCACAGTGATTGTCCTCCTAGGACAGGGAGTGTACCCACATCACTGGAATAGCACACTATATAAGCGCTATGTGGCTACATAGCCGTGCCATGGTCACAGCTCGATCAGAGTGAAAGTGCCTTCACAGCGTGAACTGCTGTGGCCACCCAGGCCATACATGTAGCAGACAGGCACTATAAAATCTCAGCCATTGACCCTACCTCTGATGCAGACACATCTTGAGTAAACCGGTCTGTTTATGGCCATACCCACAATCCTCTGCTCCTCAACATGCATGTTTGCAGACTAACACTATGATCAGTCTAGACAATGCGAGGTACAGTGCAGAGCAGAAGGCCACATACACACTCATATCGCCATGCTGTGCAAAAGTCTCCATATCAGCTTAAGCATTTTTAACATGTGTTCATTGTGCAGGCGCTAGTAGTGCCCTCTGACATTAATGCCCACTCAGTGTACTGGTGCTATCAGGCTGACTTTCCATGCAGCTATGGATAGTGTAGTCTGTCTGTGTGGCTGATGGGTGTCTGCACCCTTGCTGGCCAATTCATTCAGAATTGCACATGCTGGTGCAGTACCTACACTGTAGGGTAAAGTTTATCCACAGGGACATGCAATACATGATCCACAGTAGGGTCCTGAATCTGTGAACCTCCACTCATACACAATGGCTTTGTGTGTTGAGCCACAGAGCTGCCATATGGATACACCAGTCCCTGGGGCTGACATGTTACCCATTAGGCAGACCTGGGCAAATGTTGCCCTGTGATCGGCACACAGGACCATGACATGGGTCTTGTCTGCTGCAGGCAGGTGCCACTGCACCTACCGCTGACACCCCCATATCATGCTGCCATGCCAGCATGCTGTCGGTGGGGATAGTGTGCAGTACCAACCAGTCCACCATTTGGCTTTGGCAGATACCTATGGTGCAGATGGGTGGAAGTGGAATGGTGGGGCAGAGGCTCACAATGAAGGACACGCCATCCCCCCCAAACAACTGCTGCTGCCAGAACCCCATCACTACCTGCCACTGATACATCTTAAGGGGAGGCAGGCAGCTACAGCTGTGGTATTTCCCTGGGCACCTGCATTTTGCAGCTCCCTGTAGGTCTACAGCTGCTGGTGATATCGTCCTCTTCCTCCGGAGCTGGCATCAGCAGCAGTGGGGAGGGGGGGATGGCTGGGATCCAAGCCTAGGGTGCCAGAAAACCTTGGCCCGCCCCATGTGGTGCATCACCTTTCCAAAGCAGCAGCATGTCTGTGTGCTGCCAATGTCCATGTGGGATCATGATGGATATCACAGATTTGCCCCAGAAACCTCCACTGCATGACCGATGTGCCACCTCCTTTGCCCATTTGCACCATCAACATGGTGCCCTATTATACTTGGGCACTATGCTGTTGCTGCTAATGAAGCACTACTATCACTATCGTGGGCTGCCCTGTCTCTGCATCACATTGCAGTCATTGAAATAGGCTCCCTCCCCTCAAAATACACCCTTTCTGTGAGGTTTTACTTGGCATTAGGGTTCCCAGCGTTAAAAGGCTTTAACACACATTAGCACAACAGGCGCTAAGGTAACACCCATTGTTAATGCCCACTCTCCGCCCATATTAATGTCCATTCTCTGCCTACTGCACCCTTAAGGCTGCAGGAGCCTTTAACTCCCGTTAATGCAGTGTTAAAGGTGCAAGGATGCTGATAACAGGTGTTAACAGCACACTTGTTTCTTAACACCCTTTAGTAAACATACCCCTTTGTTGCCTCAAGTATAAAGCTAGATTGAAAAGTTCTCTGGGGAAATACATAAGTCACCTGAATATGATTTGCCTTGAGCTACCACTGAAAAAGTATAAGCTAAATCCAATAAATAGAAAATATCCCACAGATATTCCTTGTGAGTTTGGTTAAGACACACCATCCTCAATTGCCTCATGTATAAAATTAGATTACAGGTCCTCTAGAGACAGAAAAATGCTTACTGTATCTGAAATATAATGCTCCCTGAGCTACCAATGCAAAGGTGCGAGCTGAACTGAAGAAATAATACTTAACAATCAATCTAGACTAAACACCATTGCTGCTGAGGGAATTCATACCATACCATAGCAAATGCTGTGTTTATTCTAGCTTCTGACTAGAACAGAGCTTCCCAAACCTTCTCCAATGTGACATGATTACAGCAGGCAACCAAAAGGGAGTGAGGAGAGTGATGGGAAGTAGTGGAGCTGTGCCATGGTGGAGGGGGATAACCCCTTATTTGGCAGCTGATCCCTAGCAGTAGTACTGCAAAATTACTGCTAGGAGTCAACAGTCCCATTTTGAACCTGGAGCTGCCATGAGCAGGAGTGACTATGGATCCTTCCTGCTTCCAATAGACTACCAGGGATCCCGGTAAGACCTGGAGTAGAATTGGGGAGGGGGGGGTGTTGGGGGAGCCATCAGATAGAGAGCTTCATGTCAGGGGATATCAGGGTGTGGGGATTAAGTTTGGAATGGGGTATCAGTGGTAAGGATGATGGAATCAGTCAGGAGCAGCAATTTTAAAAAGCTGCTCCCATGCACATTTGGGGGAAAGCTGGACACTTTTCTTCTCCACATGGAGTTTTTAAAATCATTGCTCCACTGAAAATGATGAGACAGACATGCAGTCTTTACATATATTTCGCAAGAGACACTGCATTTGGCAGAACCTTTATAAAATACAATGGGAGCTTTCCATGTCCTGATTTGGATATTTTAATTCCTCTCTCCATGACCTGGCCATAAAATTGGCCTTGTAGCATTCTAAATCATGTTTCATGTTTCCTGCAACTTCTTGTTTCCTGTAATTTCTTTCTAACCAGTTTCCCCATTTTTGTTTAAATCTGTGACATAATATAAAAATTGCAAACTGTATAATAAGATGTTAAGTTTTATTTGTGGGCAGGAATGACATGGTCCATTGTTTCAGCATAATTTTTCCCGAATACAATAAAATACACGTTTGTTTTTGTTTGGGTGTGTTTTCTCCAGATGAAACTCACCAAAATTGAATGGATAAAGAAGGATGGCATCCTTATCTTGACTTTCATGAATTTTACCCCTGAAGCAGGCATAGTGAGAAACACAGCTCTGTTGCACTGTGAGTTGGAGCAACCATCTTTATCTAAGAGTTCAGAAGAACCCGAATGTTGAGACACACTATCAATAAGATTACTGTTGGTAACTTGAAATAAGTTTATCTAAATGGCATTCTTCCATCTTTCAGAGTTTAATTACACATACAATTACAGTTTTCTGATGCACTGTAACCCCCCCCCCAAAAAAAAATAAAAATAAAGAAGAAGCAAACGATACTTTTGGTGAAAGTAATGTTTTTAAAAGGAGCTATGACTATAACAGACATAAACCATTATTAAAGGGGACCCAGGATATCCACTGCTTGCTCCAGTACAAGCATTGTGGAACTGTGTCTTTTAGGGAAACTGCTAGGTATCTGTGACCTAGATTGGCCACTGTTGGAAATAGGATACTGGGATGATGGACCTTTGTCTGACCTAGTATGGCATATCTTATGTTCTTAGACAGCACAGCTGTGCCCAGATGTTGAAGGATATAAATGCCCTAATACATATGGAACTATCTAGCCACACAAGTGCACAGGACTTACTCAGAATCAATTCCTGTAATCCCCCTTTTGGGCTAGTAACATCCCTGTTCAAGGGCATTTTCTCGTAGTTAGTCCCTTAGAAGGCTGGGGTTTGGCGCAGCTCTGAGAGTTACAGAAGGGCAGGATATTTGGTGGGTCCTAAGGGGTAGAAAGGGAGATAAAGCCTAAGGCCGTATGCAGGGCCGGATTTACCTTGAGTGAGGCCCTATGCCAACAAAAATTGTGGGCCCCAGCAGGGGCGGCCCAAGGAGGGTGTGGGCCTCATTTGCATAAGGGGCCTCATTTGCATAAATATTTGCATAATGTTACCATATACTAACTTTTAGTAAACGTGCCTCTTAATGAGTGTATGGATAAAGAAAGACTAAAAGATTTCTACATTACTATAATCCAGTGCCAACTGCCAGACACATTAGGAACTACTACAAACACTGCCCATTTAGAACCCATAGCAAACCCGCCGTATCCTAACAGCACTACCAGGACTCACAAAGCACCATACTCTACCAATCAAAAGGCAACACTGCAAATATTAAACCAATACATTTCAGAGAACAACAATACATGACCTACTGGGGAAAGAACAAGTGGCAATGTCAAATAGGAATTATATAAACAGAACACCTCAGCTCAGTTACACATGCAGAACATAGACCATCACCAAACAAGTAATCACATTTTAGAAACAGGAAGACAATAATTAAACTGGGAATCCCAAAAGCCAAACTTGGAATGTACAACACTGTAGAAATAAAACTATACATTAATTTGCTCTTGTACTAAACAAAGCGCAGACGTTAATGATGCACATTTACCAGAGCTGACATATTCCAATTAATAAATTCAAAATAAAGAGATATTTTTCTACCTTTTGTGCATTTTTTTCAGCTGCAATTGCTCCAGCCACTTTCTTCTGGTTTCTTCATGTCTTCTGCTAACTCTCCATCGTCTGCTGTCCATTTGTCCTTTCTTCTCTCTTCTAGTTTTTTTCCATTCTCTCTCTACATCTGCTTTAACATACTAATCTTTCTCCTTTTGCTCTTTCCTCATTCCTATTTCATCCAGTCAAATTTTACCCCTCCATCCTCAATCCCCACTTACTCTCCCAATACCCGGCCAATTGTAGATTTTTTTATCCCTCCCACACAAAATATTTTTCCCTTCTCCATTTAACTCTTCCAGCCCCATCCCATTCTAATCCTCCCCCAACATCAGCTTTCCAGCCTCACCCAGCATCCATTCCCTTCTAGTCCCTGCATCAGCCCATTTCCAGTCCTAGCCACCCATCAGCCCATTTCCAGTCCTAGCAACCCCCCAACCCAATACCAGTCCTAACCCCCCATCACCCCATTTTCAGTTTAAGCCCCCCCTATAACCCATTACCAGTCCTAACCCCCCATCAGCCCACTTCCAGTCCTAACCCCATCAACCCATTTCCAGTCAGCCCCCCATAGCCCACTGCCAGTCCTAACCCCCCCATCAGCCCATCAGCCCACAGCCCATTACCAGTCCTAACCCCTTCAGCCCACCTCCAGTCTTAACCCCCCCCCATCCCATTTCCAGTCCTAACCCCCCCCCCCATAGCCCATTACCAGACAGCCCCCATCAGCCCACAGCCCATTACCAGTCTTAACCCCCCCCCAAAGCCCATTACCAGTTCTAAACCCCCCCAACAGCCCATTATCAGTCCTAACCCCATCAGCCCACCTCCAGTCTTAACCCCCCAGCCCATTTCCAGTCCTAGCCCCCCCCTACCCCATTACCCCCCCCCCCCCACCAGCCCCCCTCCCCTTACCATTTTAAACCCCCCCAAAACCCATTACCATTTATAAAACCCCCCCAACAGCCCATTACCAGTCCTAACCCCATCAGCCCACCTCCAGTCTTAACCCCCCCCAGCCCATTTCCAGTCCTAGCCCCCCCCCCATAGCCCATTACCAGACAGCCCCCATCAGCCCACAGCCCATTACCAGTCTAAACCCCCCAAAACCCATTACCAGTTCTAAACCCCCCCCCAACAGCCCATTACCAGTCCTAACCCCATCAGCCCACCTCCAGTCTTAACCCCCCCCAGCCCATTTCCAGTCCTAGCCCCCCCCCATAGCCCATTACCAGACAGCCCCCATCAGCCCACAGCCCATTACCAGTCTTAACCCCCCCAAAGCCCATTACCAGTTCTAAACATTACCAGTCCTCCTCATCAGCCCACCTCCAGCCTTAATCCCCCCAACCCATTTCCAGTCCCAGTCCCAGCCCATTTCCAGCCCCAGTCCCAGCCCCCCCAATTACCAGTCCTACCCCCTCCCCCTCCCCCTCCCCCGGCCTAAAGTAAAATTTATTTTAAAAAAAAAAAAAAACCTGCTGGCTGCCGCCGCGGGGCCCCCTCTGCTGCCGCGGCAGCATGGACTGACCCGCGGGGGCCCCCTCTGTAAGCTCGGTCCCTCCCTCCGTGCCTCCGTGTCTCCCTCCGTGCAGGCTGTTAGAGACGCGAAGGCAGACTGTCGCCTTCGCGTCTCTGTTAAGCCCGCAGGGGCTGATGGGAAATTTCCCATCAGCCCTGCGGGCTTAACAGAGACGGGAAGGCAGAAGGAGACAGTCTGCCTTCGCGTCTCTAACAGCCTGCACGGAGGGAGACACGGAGGCACGGAGGGAGGGACCGAGCTTCCTGCGGGGGCCCCCGCGGGTCAGTCCATGCTGCCGCGGCAGCCGAGGGGGCCCCGCGGCGGCAGCCAGCAGGTTTTTTTTTATTTTATTAAAAAAAAAAGCCTAACTACTTCAATTTTTGTGGGCCCTTTGCAGCTGTGGGCCCTACGCCATGGCGTACATGGCGTATAGCTAAATCCGGCCCTGGCCGTATGTGTTGAAACAAACTTCTTACCTCTGTTCTATCATCAAGCTCACGCTCACAGTCCACTGCCACAGACCAGTCATCCCAGGGATAGGGTTAAAGATATAATTAGGCTTTCAGGGTCTAATTTTTGGCAGGGTGGCTAGGCACTTTTAAAGAGCAGGTTTATCTAAACCGGATATTCAGCACCGGAACTCCTCCAGAATCCAGTACTGAATATCGGGTTTCACTGAACAGTGCTGTCACTATCTGGTCAGTGGCAATATTCAGCTGCAAACCAGATAGCAAAAACCAGTTAAAGTTACGATATGTCTTTTGGCTGCTGGGAACTCAGCCTCTGGGAGGCAGAAAAAGAGGGAAAAAAAGACAAGTTTCACTTCAAAACACTTCCTTTTAGTAACACTGCTACATCCTCCCATGGTCTTCCAGAATAGGAAGCCAGCTAGGGAAATTACTCCATACGTCTGATACTTTTAACCTGTGGCTGGGGCAAATAGTATCCCTGCCACAGTAATTAATAGCACAGTCTTTTCAGAAAAAGGTCAATTCATTAAATACAGCTTTAAAAAGGCACATTTGTTGCTGACTAAACCTAGGTTCAGGGTCGGTGCAAGATATGAGGGGCCCTAGGTGAACCTCATCCTTTACATCCACGGCTCCCATGCTTGCCCCCATTGCTGTTGCTGTTGCCTCTCTCTGGGACTTGTAACAGCAGCAATGGCTTCAAACAGCTCCGCAGCACTTACCTAAACCTCTTGTAGCAGCGGCAATGGGCCAGTCTTGGGCCATTGGCACTCTAGGTGACCACCTAGTTTGCCCAATAGTCACACCGCACTGCCTGGGTGCTTTGTTATAAAATGGCCTTCTTAGATGATGATTTTATAAGGAGGTGCATACTTAGGAACTATTTTACAAAGCAAAGTAGGCATCTACTTTTCTTTGTAAAATATTAGCATGAATGGCAGAAATTGCACCTTAAGTTAAGCTATGGACATTTACCCCAGACCTAGTGCTAGTGTAAAATCCCGTGCCGAAATATATGCAAGAACAAACATAAATTATAGTATTGTATAATCTATGCATGTGCTTGTGTGCTCCGTTCATCCTCTGCCCAAGTTCCGCCTATATACACACACCCATCAGCAAAGTAGGCACTGTCAAGCAATGGACACGCTTTTCCACTGGTCGGAATTTTATAAGAGGTCAATAATGTGCGTATGCTGATTTATTTATTTAACTGGTTTTGTATACCACCTTTCAAATTGTCAAGGCACTTTACATGAAACAATTGAACATGGAGTACATGGAATATTTAATAAGAATACATTACAACTGAGTAAGGTAGAAAAGTCATAAGAAACATTATAAAACAAGGCAGGATGGTGCTTGGAAGGTACTATGTGCATGAGTAGGTGCTCATCAAGGTGTACCTAGATAACTATTTACGGGGAAAGGAGGCATTTGGGGTCGATGGGGGAGGGGAGCAGGTAGGGATGAGGGTGTAATGAACTCAGCTGACTGAGGCATAATCGAGGTCTTAAGTTCTGCAGCAGACGGGAGTTAATGGTGAGGTAATATTTAGTCAGGCAGCATCCCCAAAGTGCTCCAAGAATAGGAATGTTTTTGTTTTCTATCAGAAGCCATCTAGGTTGTTTATAGCTTGAATGTCATCCGGTAGGGTGTTCCAGAGTTTTGGGGTGAAGAGGAAGAATGCCCAATTTGATGCTGTTTGACTGCATTTCCTGTTGCTTGATGATGGGATAACAAGTTTGGATTGAGTGCTGGTTCTTTTGGGCCTAGTGTCAACTGGTTTTTGTAAAAGGGTTTGTAGGTAATCCGCTGTTTGCTGATGGAGAGCTTTGAAGGTGTTGACAATTGCTTTATATTTGGAATAGGCTTTTATGGGAAGCCAGTGGAGATTCATGAGGATCGGTGAAATATGTTCTTGCTTTGGAGTGCCGGTTAAGATTCTGGCTGCCATATTCAGAGCCATCTGAAGTGGGTGAAATGATGAGGTTGGGAGCCCCTAGAGGATTATATTGCCAAAGTCCAGATGGGGGAGCGTCATGGCCTGGAATACTGTTCTGAAATTGTGAGGGTCAAGGAGTGGTCGAAGAGCACGGATTGTTCTTATTTTTTGTAGACAAGGCTTACAGTGATGCTGATATGCTGTTTTAGCATGATGCCTTGATCGAAGGTGATTTCTAGGTATCTTACAAAGGATTTTACCTGGATCTTTTCTCCACAGATATTGATATACAGAGATGGATTGAAGCAAGTGTCTTTGGTGATATGCAGCACTTCTGTTTTTTAATAATTTATGGTGAGGTTATGTGATATGAGCCATTGCGAGACGGCCTCAAAACATTCTATTAGTGGGGAGTATACCGGGTTAAGGGTACAGATTGGTAGATACAGCATTATGTCATCGGCATATAGATAATATAGCACTTTGTGAGTGGTGAAAATATTGCAGACGGGTTGGATAAATACGTTGAAAAGTAGAATGGATGGAGCGGATCCTTGTGGTACACCTTGTGTGATATCAGATGGAATAGCTGGTATCCCATTTACCCTCACTTGGAGTATATGTCCAGATATGTGGGTTAATGACTAAAATTACCCCCACTCAGGTGCATATTTGGTGCCTAAAGTACATGCTCCCTTATAAAATTACATCTGCAATGACCATGGGGTTACATATATTTAAAGAAGAAATAGGAGATGGTCTATTGTCCAAATACAAATCTTCCACAATTTAATATCAGTACACCTTTTTGCATCTGCACGAATGTGTTCTCTTCCGTATGGTAGAATCATACAGACATTATTCCAAAAAGCAAAACGTTTTGCTGTTGCAACTATCCCCTGAAGCTAAACATAATCAGCTTTAAATTTGTTTACTGTGAACATTTGTTCACTTCAGGATCCTCATAATCTTCACATTCTATTAACATTCAGAGAAGGAATGCTGCTATTTGTTTGTTCCAAAGTTCTTTGTTAATGGATGTGCTCAGGCTTTGTTAGACATAACCTTTTGCTCTGTTTATTATTGTCAGTGGAACATGTGGTTATACTACCCTGAGTGAGCGAGGGCACATGAAAAATATATGCCATGAGTACGTGCTGTATTAGCAACAATGGTAAGGCTATTTAAGCATTAAAAATATAAGAAAATGCGCCCACTTCTTATTTCCTATTTAAAAGGTTTCAAAGGAGCGTGCATTTGTTTTGTTTTGGCAGCAAAACATTTAGGGGGTTATTTTAAAAGCTCTATTTGTGCTTTGGATGTCCTGAAAATGGGCATAAAACCGTCCAAAGCACAGAGCCATCCCAAGAGACATTTTAGAAGCTGGGTCTCTGGATGTCTGAAGTGCAAGGACATCCAAGTTGGAACAGAGTCATGGAGTATGCTGGGCTGGGGCATTCCCAAGAACATGAACATCCTCACCTGATTTCAGAAACATCCTAAATGTCCTGAGCCACATCAAAGGTTATAGTCGTCAGATCAACGTCTCCGGCTTCCACCGCTCCCCTGCTGCTGATCGGGGTTGAGCAAGAGCACATGCGGCCAGACTCCGCCTGCTCTCACGCTCCAGCCCAATCAGGGGCACCCACAGAGCTTAAAATAGAAGTGCCAGCAGGTGCACCCGCATCTGGCGGGCCCGCACCTGAGGGCCTCGCCAGAGGGCCCTTTGGCGTGGCCCTTAGGCGAGGAACAAAGGCGAGATCCATAAAACCCTGAAAGCCGACTTCTCAAGATCCTCACAAACAATGACTGAAAGATCAAAATTATCGGAAGAACTGTGAGTAAATCCTACCCATTTACCACACCATTTCCCAACCCCCACACACTCCTAATGAAACACATGGACAGAATACCACTACCAGGCTACTCTCGAATGTGCTTTGATTGTACTATAGAACAGGATTGCTGAAATCAACACCTTTAGTGAATTTTGAACGTGAATTAAATGCATTACAGCACAGGCTTACAGAAATCAATCACACAAAAAACTAAATAATATTTAAATATTACTGAGACTGTCTCACAATATTCCTATTGAATTTGACACACTAAATATACCAGACTGCATTTATGTATTATGGACTGTAATGGATACTGTGCTTAAATGATGTACCATACTAATATTGAAATCTGTACATGGATACCGTGCTTAAGTGATTAGCCATATTAATATTGAAACCTGTACACAGCTAATAATTGAATGTGCGTACATAGCTAATGAATGTGCATTAATTATGTAACACTCATAACTAGCATCATCTACTAATATCAATCACTAACACCACGACTGACTCTGAACTTACCAACTAAACAGCCTGGGTGTCTACACTAAAGTAACAAAGAATTACACACAATAAGACTGTAACCACTGAAAATGCTATCACCAACACCTTCACTCGCCAGGATAATATGCATCTGCATAACACTCATCACCTTCATAGCTTTAACAAACGGCCAAAAAAAACAAACACAACAGACCAATCCCCATAATACAAAAATCAATTCGCAATGATGCCACCCCAGCAGCATACACCATAGGACAAAACCAGAAAACGAAACCCCCTAGACTAATTAACATACATCTAACACCAGACCCTCGTATGTTCCCACAACCCCTCACAGTGCAAAATAACACCCTCTCATGCTACCTCACCAATGCAAGGTCAATGAGAAATAAACTCCCTATCTTCACGGACCTCCTGAAAGACCAAAAACCGGGCATAGTCTGTGTAACTGAAACATGGCTGTCAAACACGGACCTGGTCTTTATTAACCAATTAAAGACAGAAGAATATGAGACTTTCCACACACATAAAACCAAAAAAGAGGGGGAGGTGTACTCATCATAACAAAGGAATCCCTCAACGCTAGACTTCTATGCTCTGATAACATCAACAACATAGACACCCTCACCCTAAAAATTAGACACACTAGATTATGTCTAGTTTACAGACCACCTGAACACAGATTGGAAAACACCGACACCTTAATCGAATTACTAGGATCATCCATGGACTCAAACCCAGTGATACTAATGGGTGATATTAATATCCACTCACTAACCAACACACAATCAACACCCTTACTGGAATCTATAGCAGACATGGACTTCCATCAAGTCATACACAAACAAACCCATATCAAAGGCAATACATTAGACATGATCTTACTACCACGCTCCCTTCAAACACTATTTAACCCCGCATCACTTGAATGCATACCCGTTCCATGGTCGGACCACCACCTCCTAAAGTTCAGCATCACTTATGCAGACAACACCCAAACCAGAAGATCATACCAGCCCAAAGCTAATAGATTCAAGAAATTCAACGAAGAAGAATTCCTTAACCAAATAATCCCCCACCTAGATCTCACGCCATCAAACCTTGAAGACTCGGTTGACAAATGGCACAAAATAATTTCACAAGTGGCAACACGCAAAATAAATCCTAACCACACAAATAATATAGATAACAATGCCAAAAAAAGAAATGCGCCCTGGTTCAATACTGAGATGAAATCAATGAAAAGACAACTAAGAAAAGCAGAAAAGAAATGGAGAACAAAATCCTTAACAAACCATGAGAAATACATAAATGCACTAAACATATACAAAGAGACAACAGACAGTGCCAAGAAAGACCACTATGCCAGCATACTAGCTAAGTCTATAAATCGACCTAGAGAACTGTTTAGCATTGTACAAAACCTAACCAACAACACATACAACTCAAATGAAATGATAATAGATATATTACCGCAAACGCTAGCTCATTACTACATGAACAAGACAAAACTGCAAACACCACCTCCAATAACACAGAACCAAACACACCCTGACAAGATTAATACCTGGTCAGAATTCAACCAGATATCCAAGGACACCCTCAAGTCAATAATATCCAACATAAACACTACCACATCCTACCTAGACCCATGTCCAGTAGACTGGATAAAAAAGACGCTACCAGTACTATCACAATTTATCCTCCCAATGATCAATCTATCCCTCAAAAAAGGGTACTTACCACTATCCCTCAAACAAGCACAAATACGCCCAATTCTCAAACATGGCAACCTCGACAAAACATCACCCAACTCATACAGGCCCATATCGAGCATACCCTTCATGGCCAAGCTAATCGAAAAAGTAGTCCAAACCCAACTCCAGGATCACATTGACGCCGTGGCCCCACTTGATGAACAGCAATATGGCTTCCGCCCATTCCATGGAGTCGAAACGCTACTTACAGTCCTATTCGACAAACTGATAAGAGGAATAGATGACTCAAAACAAGCATTCATCTTACTTTTTCTAGACATCTCTGAAGCGTTCGACAGTGTTAACCATACAACAATGTTAAACAGACTCCAACAAATAGGACTAAGCTCCACAGTACACAACTGGTTTACCTCATACCTAAGTAATAGAGCACAAACAGTGAGAATTAACAACCAAAAGTCAAACACATTCAAGCAAGAGCAAGGCCTCCCACAGGGATCTGCCCTTTCGGCACTCCTCTTTAATATTTACCTTCAACCAATCTGCAATATCTTCAAACATTTCCGCATCCAATACCATATCTACGCGGACGATATAATGATATACCTTCCATTCAAGATCCCAAACCTACCAATGCAATTAATAACAGAGTGCTTCAATGAACTTACAACATGGCTAAATAATCATAATCTATACATTAACTACACAAAAACAGATGTCCTATACGTCACAAGGAACAAAACATACAATCCCCCAGCTTCAATCGTCCAGCAGAACCATGAGATCAAAACAAAAACAGAAGTTAAGTATCTAGGAGTGATACTCGACAAGAACCTCAGTATGGAATCAGAAACACAACAAACACATCAAACACATCAGAAACACAACAAAAAAATACACTATAAACTAAAAACTCTGGAACAACTACGCCCGCTGGTTCACCTACATGATTTCATAACAATAATCCATGCAATTATTACACCCCACTTTGACTTTGCCAATACAATCCTTCAAGGCATCTCAAAACAAAATCTTAAAAGACTCCATCTAGCACAAAATGTAGCAGCCAGAACCATAATGAAGACCCAAACAATGGAACACATTACGCCCATACTAGCTAAGCTTCACTGGCTCCCAATCTACCGCAGGATAAAATATTAAATTCTAGTAACTACCTTCAAACTGGGTGCCAACAGGAAAGCAGTGTCTCCTGCCCCCCCCCCCCGCCCCCCAGACACCAGGAAGACCTCTGTTAAAAGCTGGGGACATTAGGAGACAGGGGTTACTGTAGGGTTACCCCCACCCCATGGCCAATTTGGGGCTCACTATCTGCTTTACTGAGCCAGAAACCTATGATGTTTTTAAATGCAGCAACACAACTTTGTGAGATCAGAACTTTCTCTTTTTCTCATATGCAGCACTGTAAAATTCCTGCTCCTGTTGGACATAGTCCATGTATTTGTTGGCATCCTTCTATATATTTTACAACCGTCTCCACATTTGGCAGAGCTCTTTGTAAAATTCAGGGGGAATTGAGCAATTTCCGACCTGGACGTCTCAATTCCAAACTTAATGACTTATCTAAAATGGGTCTTTTAGTCTGCTGTTACTGCTTGTATTATACGGGAAGGTTTTCCCATACATTAAAGATTGCTTAAAGATATGTATAACAAGGAAAAAGAACAACAAATCACCACGGCATGGGAAATTACAAAGACACTATAAAGTTACAAAATGCAAACCATTAATCATGATGCATGGGTTTCTGCATTCCTCTATGCAAATTGCAGGAAGAGGATATATGTGTGAGCAGCATGGAATCATGAGATCTTTGACAGTGCAAGTTACTACTCTCACTCGCATCTCGATGCAGAAACCATGCACTAAAGCCCAGCGCTACATTTCTAGCACAAGGTTTCCTAACACAAGATTAATGCAGAGGTTTTGCTAAGCAATGCTGTAAGCAGACAAGCTATGTGCAAAATGTCTATGCCAAGTAAGTAGAGCAAGCCAAACACATGCGCACAGGGGCTTGCATTATACGTATTTGGCACTTGTCCACATGTTCTGGCATGCTTGTAAACATCTCTCTTCCTGACAGTGTGTGAGCAGGAATTCACTCATGCACTGACAGGAAGGGAGATTAAAAAAAAGAAAACTAGTGGGCCCTGACAGCCCCAACCCCGCCACACAAAAGGTCCTAGTGGGCCTGACCCCTCCCCACCTCAAATAATATCATTTGTGACCCTAGTGGGCCCTGACAGCCTTCCATCCCCTGAATCTCCAAAACAGACCAGGCCAAGCTGGACTGGGCCTCCAATTCCACTCCTCCCCCCCCCCCTTCCCGGTACTTCCAACGATGGGAGGCAGGAGCATAGCCCATAAGCTCCTGTCTCTGCGTCACCATCTTTGCAAATGGCAGCACCTGCCCCTGTGTGACGTATCTTGAGATGCATCAGCTGGGGTCAGTCTGCCAAATAAAGTTTGGGAGTCGAGGTGTCAGGACCCATTGAGGTCATCAATGATGGTAGCTTTTTGGGGGGAGGGGGAGGATCAGATTGTTCATGGCCCACTTGGACCACCAAAGATTGGTGGATCATTTGGAGTGAAGTGTGATACTTCACCTCAGAGGCGTAAAGATTCAGCGTTACAAAAAAGAGTAGAAAACCGCACAATAACTTAATATGCAGCAATTTGCATGCATTTACCCTTTAGCAGAGTGGTATTGTTCTGATTCTCTTTCTTCCTGCATTGGGGAGTAAGGTTAGAATGGGAAAATCAAGCCTTAACTGCTTCGCTAAGGGTAGCGTGGTCTCCTGCATCGGGCTATCGGTTTTTCCTGCACTTTACATTTTCAAGATACTGAGTCTTTAGAGAGAGACTTCAAACCAGTTCTGGTTCTTCAGTCTCCTTCCTCATGCATTGTAGTAATTGCAAATGGAAGAGGCAGGATCTACAAACATAATAATGCATCAGAGTGTAAGTTCAACATCCAGAAATGGCTAAAGGTATTTCTTTAGAAACGAGGTATCTTGGTAATTCTGTGCAACAATTATTTAATTTTGTGGATAAATAATATGATTTTTAGTGATCAATTTTGGAGAATTTGCTTGACTGCATTCCGATTGCCACTAAATTTGATTCATAGAGGTATAACTGTATCTCAGGGTTTGCAGAGTTCAAGAGCCTATTACATTCCTTACAAAATGCTACACAGATGGCATAAGAAATGGCCTAGTGGTAAGAGAGATTGCTGGAAATTTGGGGGGGGGGGGGGAACATTATTAAGTCAGTCTTGCGCTTATGTACATAGTAAATGAAATGACTTCAGAAAAAGGGCAGTATGGCCAATACAGCCTGTCCAGTAAGGCTGTATCTGCTGCTTCGTGCAGGTTACCCCTCTTATGCTTTTATGACATGTGAAAGTAATTTAAGTTTTCTTTTGAATGGATGTAGAGATCCTCTATGTTTATCCCATGCTTCTTTGAATTCCATCACTTTTTTTTGTCCTCACCACCTCCACTGAGAGGGCATTCCACCCTTTCTGTGAAAAAATACTTCCTAATGTTGCTTTTAAATTTATCTCAGGGCAGTTTCTCCAAATGGGTTAAGTTTGTGTATGACAGTCATGAACCTCACTTCTAAGCGAGGGTATGATCTCAGTCTCTCAAATTTACTACTAATGTTCGGCACAGTTTTTGCATCGTGCCAAAGAGAGCTTTCTTCTGGAGTTTGTAAGATGTCTTACATTTCCTCTTTCTTCCAGTTTTTGGTGGATTCTCTTTGTATAGTCTCTTAATTTAAATATAGGGTTTGTAGCATAAAAGTAGCAGTACATTATCTCCTCTTTAGCTGCAGAAGTCCATTCTACTGCAGTTAATCCTCTTAACCTTTGCATTCATTTCTGTGGTTTATCTCCTGCCACAGTGGTCCATGAACACGCTCACCATGGGGCTTTATCTGCGACAGGTATACTGTCTGCATCTGCAGTGTCTAGACTATCCTTTCAGCTTCATTTCATGTCCTCTTGCACTATAGATTTCCCATCTTTGTGAAAGGTTGTTTGTTCATTAATACCTTTCAAGTACTGTATTTAAACATCTGTTCATTTCTCCCTTGTCTCCTCTAGGGTATATATATTTAGGTTTTCGAGTCTCTTCTCATATGTCTTCTGGTGCAGCCATCACACCATTTTAGTCACTTTCCACTGAACTGCTTCAAGATTTTGTATATCCTTAGTGAGATACGGCCTCCAAAACTGAACACAATACTCTAAGTGAAACCTAAGCAACAACTAGTACAGGGGAATTATCGCATCCTCTTTTTTTTTTTTTGTTATGCCCGTCTTTGTGCAGCCTAGCATCCTTCTGGCCATGGGCACCGCCTTGATACATTGTTTTGCCGCCAAAAGATCCTCAGACACTATCATCTCAAGATTTGTCTGTGTATCTCAGCCTCTCACTTTCTATCACATAAAGCTCCTTTGGATTTCTACATCCCCAGTGCATCACTTCTTTGCATTAAATCTTAACTACCAAATATTAGCCCATTCTTCTAATTTTTGTAGATCATTTCTCATGTTGTCTACTGCCTTCAAGGTGTCCATTTGTTGCAAATCTTTGTGTCATTCATGAAAAGTCAAACTTTTGGTTTTAATCCTTTGGAAAGATGGCATACTTTGGAAAGATACTGTACAGAAAAAGCTTCAGGAGTGATTCCTGAGGCAATCCACTACTCACCTTTATGTTTATGTTTATCTTTTTTGAATTGCTTTCTATACCACATTTTAACAAGGCAGTTACAAAAACCTAAATAAAAGACAGAAAAAAACTCCAAATCGCATGATAGGACAGTGGAAGATTTGGAGGGGCAAAAAGAATAGGGGTAAAGTTAGGTCATGCCAGGAAGTTGAGGTCCACAGAACCCATGGTCTAGCGAGGAGACCCAGATCAGGGCTCCCCAAAACCAATGGTGAAGAGTTGGGATTTTAGGCCTGCTTTGAATTTTTTGAATGACGATTCTGAACATAAATGAAGAGGAAGCAATTTCCATAGCACTGGGGTCAAGAAGTACAAGGCTGATTCTCTAGTAGATTCTAACCGTGCTTTGGGGACAGGGGGAAGAGCAGAGAGGACAAGATGGGCATGTGGCATGAGCATGGAAGGCTGGTAAGATAGTACTCCAGTTTTCAATGCTCTGTGCATGAGAATCAGGATCTTGAAACAAATGCGGTAGGATACTGAAGCCAATGATGCTGACAGAATAATGGTGTAATGTGGTCATATGTTCGTGTGTGACACAGAATGTGAACAGTGGATATAAACAAATAAATGTATTAGCATGTGTTGGTCAAATGGTTCAAGATAAGATTGTATCGAGCGAAGCAGATAGAGGGCCAAGAATGAAGATTTTACAGTTGCAGAAATTTGGGCTTGGAATGTCATTTGTTGGTCAACCAGTTTTTAATCCAGTTCATCACCTTGGGTACTAACTTCAGGCTGCTCAGTTTATTCATGAGTTTCTAGTATCAAAGGCTTTAATGAAATCCAAGTAGACCACGTCCAGTGCATGACCTCACTACATTTCTCTCATTACCCAGTCAAAGAAATCAATCAGATTTGTTTGACATGATATGACTTTGGTAAAATTATGTTGCCTCGGGTCTTGTAGAAAGTTTACTATCCTTCTCTCAATATCATCTCTGTATATATGCATAAATGTTTTGTTATGAAATTCTGACTGACGTAAAAGTAGGAGCTTTGCTTTGCTGGTAGTTGTGTACAGGAGTGGACTTTGGGTGGAGCACAAACACAGTTCGCAAGATTGCCTGTAGGGTGCAATATTCAGTGGCAGTGGCTAGCGCTATTACAGCAGCTAGCTGCTGCCGCTGAACTCTAAACCCAGATATTCAATGTCAGGGCCATATCCGGCCACTGGCATCGAATATCTAGGTCAGCCGGCGAAGCAGAAAACTTACTGGATAGTGATGATATTCAGTTGCTACCTGGTTGGCTTTGGTGGTGAAAGTTAGGACAGCCTTTACTGTTCCTAACTTTCACTACTTAGGGATAACTGGGCAGTAGCTGAATAATGCCACTGCCCGGTTATCCCTGGGTACCACCTATGCAATGCCCACAAAATGCCCCGATGCTAACCAGTTAGCATTGGGGTGCTGAGCAGCGGCATCTGCCGATATTCAGTTGTACTGAGTGTAATAGTGCCTCTGAATAATCCGCTCATTGTGAATAACGCAGTTAGCAGTTCTGCTGACCATGTTAATTGCTTTGAATATCGAACCTGTAGATTATAAAATATGATAATCTACAAACATACTTAAATAGTCTAGGTATGAACAGTTACACCTGCTCTTGAGCAGGTATAAATGTCCACACCGGCAATGTAGGCATGAAGCACCTATGTGTCTTTATAAAATAGTGCCTAAGCAGACACGTACTCACCCTCTTAAACTAGGTGCTGCCATATAAAATTACCTTCTTGCTGTGAACTTGTGCAAGTCACTTGCTTCCTGTTCAGTGATGGATTTAACTATCTGGCTATTCCAATGTATTCCTATAGCTAGCTGCCTCCTCTTGCTGGGAGACACCCCCCTCCCCTTCAAAATAGCAAGTTACTGTGAGCCCAAAAGGGTCCACCTGAATATCATATCAGCTGGCTAGCCGAAAATAAAGGCAGAACTGTGCAGATCATCACTTCTAGTGATAGGGCAAACCTTTGGTGGTAGAGCGGCTACCCTTAGACACTCCCTATTCTACCTGTTGGGAAATTGGCTCTAACTCCTTTGCCTCAGATATCTACTTGGATTGTAAGCTTTCCAGCACAGAGGCTTATTGTACTTGTATGTAATTTACTGTATGGTTTACACAGCACCCTATAAATGCAAAAATAAATAATAATATTTCTTGTGCTAACTTGTGATTTAGGATTTATATCATTTTTCATTACACCAATCCTTAGGTACTGTGATTTCCATGTACTTTCCAAGTAAAGATGAAAACAGAGTTGCTATACATAAAGTCCCATTTTTGGTTAGGTCGTGGAAAGGGGAATCAAGATGTCTAGGGAACAGTGGCATAGTGATTGGGACAAGTTACCTCAGGCCAGAGGGCCAAGGGTTGGAATCCTGATAGAGGACAGCAACCTTGGGCCGGAAGGACTGGGGTTTCTAGTCCCATAAGTGCTCTTTGTGGCTTTGGGCAAGCCAGTTAACCCTCCATTGTCTCAGTTACAAAAACATAGATTGTGAGCCCTTTGGGGGCAAGGGAAAACTATATACAGTACCTGAATGTACACCACTTTGACTGCAAGAAAAGTGGTATATAAGCCTAGTTAAATAAATAGGTCATGACATGCAATCCCCCTTCCCTGTATTTTACAATAAGCTCTACCAAATACAGAGCTTTTTGTAAAAAACCAAGATAGATATCAGCAAATGCAAAATATTTGCCAGCATACCAAGAGAGGCCAGCAATTTTAGAAAGATGTATGTTGGAAAAGAGAGCCTCCTAGTCTTCCAAATACTGCCCCAACATCCATGAACCCCCACACCAGTTCAAACCCCCTCAGATCTGCTTGACCCACCCCCCAACCTACTCCCCAGCAGCATCACAGTTCCCTATAACCTTCAACATAGCATTATAATTCCAAACCTCCCTTACACCTCCTGACACAGCATCACAGATCCCGATCCCCTGACATCCCTCAACATAGCATTAACATCCCCAACCCTCCAACACCCCCCCCCCCCCCAACATTCCTCTCTAAACCCCAACACCCTGGTGCAGGTGCAGGAGCAATGCCCAGTTGCTCCTGCTCTATTCAACTCTGGGTTCAAAATAGCAGCTTTGACATCTGGCAGTGGTCTAGTATTTACCACTAGGGGTTAAAAGGCAGAAAGCCCTCACATCACTGTTTTGGTTGCTACCTCTCTGATGGTGAGTGATCCTAGACCTCCGTTAATCTCTGAGATTTGATGAGTGCTGTTTATGGGAAACTATTTCTTTATGGCTAGATCTTTTCCCAAGATCTTTTTTAATGGTATCCTCAGGGCATTACTTTGCATTCATGAATGTAAATTTGCACACTCTGTTGCTAGTTTATTTGGCAAACAGTGCCATATACACTACATAAAAATAGGGATTCTACATATTTTTCATATTAAGGAATATGATAGATTTATGTTGCAAAATATAATACAGCAACTCAAAATTATCAGCGTTTCTGGGATTGTTATCTAGCATGGTCATCAATTAGTGATGTGCTACCTACATTCTTATTTCAGAGCTTTCCTCGTCTTTATTTTCTTACCAAGGTGCTTTCATCAGCTCTGCTCCACTTAGTAAAATACTGTATGCTTTCTTATCACAAAAAATGGTAGAACCTCCCAATAACCCTCTCCAGCCCATCACTGCCATAAAGGGAAACATTCAAACATTTGCTAAGAGATATAGAATAGTATCAGTAAACAATAAAGATAATTCAGAAAGGTCAAACTGATTTTTTAGTAGTGCCATCCAAGTAATCTTTTCTCTTATCTTATTAAACAGAATGGAAAGTCATATACCTCCAAAATCTGTGCTCACTGCAAATAGTAGTATGCCTTGGAACCTATGACGGTAAAGCTGCATATAAAATGATGAAAAATGCAAGGAACTTACCTGTTCCAGTATAAATCTTCAGAGAGTTTGTGTAATTCATTTGCTGGGTTGGTAAAGTTTTGTATATATTGCAGGCATAAGCAAGGATAACGTTAAATTAAGTAGGAAAACTTTGTACTTTTCAGATATTTCACTTCCCACATCTTCAGCTATTAAAATGACTCCATGAATCTGGCTCTTCATAATAAAAGCCCTACTAGCACATAAAAGTCTCTTACTAAAACAACCACTAATTCTCAGTAAAGCTCTAATAGTCCAACAGGGAAAAAATGTCTGTCACCGCGTAGCATAAGTCAATACTGTAGGTATAGAAAGAAACATTCTTATGTAAGAAATATTTTTCATTTGTAAGCATATATCAATATGTCAGGAAAACATTAAGGCGCTTTTTCAAAAATACATAGAAATGTCTGAGCATTCATGGAGCCTACTTCACTCTTTTGTTACAGAAATTAGCACATGACAATGTTTGCTATGTGAATTTCTATATCGTTTGCATATTATTAATCATAGAAATTGTTTATTCTTCTAGGAAACTAGGTAAGAAATGGAAAGAACAGGTGCCCACAGGCACTACCCATGGCAAGGCAGTTTTAAAAATGTTTGGCGTTAACCAACGGCAAGACAGTTTTGAAACTGCTCCATGCTCTGACCTCCCTGCAGAGCTATATTTAAGACTTTTCGTCCCTTGCACTCCACTGAAACAGCTCTCACTAAAGTATCAAATGACTTGTTCCTAGCAAATTCCAAAGGTCTTTATTCTGTCCTCATCCTTCTTGATCTCTCTGCTGCTTTTGACACTGTTCACCACAACCTTCTTCTTACCACCCTGTCATCACTCGGCTTTAGAGGCTCTGTACTGTCTTGGTTCTCCTCTTATCTCTCCCATCGCTCTTTTAGTGTGTGTTCTGGTGGCTCCTCCTCCTCTGCCACCCCACTCCCAGTTGGTGTTCCCCAGGGTTCTGTCCTGGGACTGCTCCTCTTCTCTCTCTATACCCAATCTCTTGGTGCTCTTATCTCTTCCCATGGCTTTCATTACCATCTCTATGCTGATGACTCTCAAATCTACCTCTCTTCGCCTGATATCTCTCCAGCAATCCATGACAAGATCACTGTTTGCCTTCCAGACATTGCTACTTGGATGTCTCACTGCCGCTTGAAATTAAATATGGCTAAGACTGAACTCCTTATCTTTCCCCCCAGTGCCTCCCCTCCTCTATCCCCTTTCTCAGTCTCTGTGGATAACTCTTTAATCCTTCCTGTCTCTTTGGCTCGTAACCTGGGTGTTATCTATGACTCCTCTCTCTCTTTCTCCACGCATATCCAACTCATAGCTAAGACTTGCCATTTCTTCTTTTATAACATCAACAAAATTTGCCCCTTCCTTTCTGATGACACTACTAAAATGATTGTCCACTCCTTAATCACCTCCCGTCTTGATTACAGCAATATTCTCCTTGCTGGCCTTCCTGCGGACCATCTCTTTCCCCTTCAATCTATTCAACATTCTGCTGCTTGACTAATTTTCCGTCAGCATTGCATATCCCATATCACTCCTTTTCTCAAGTCCCTTCATTGGCTTCCCATCCGCTTCCGGATCAAATTCAAACTCCTCCTCTTGACCTATAAATGCATTCACTCTTCATCCCCCCACTACCTATCATCTCTTATCTCTCCTTACATCCCCTCTCGTGTTCTTCACTCTTCGAACAGCCTTTGTCTATCTATGCCCTCCACTCATACTGCTAATTCTAGACTTCGCTCCTTTCACCTGGCTGCACCCTTTGCCTGGAACAATCCACCTCTGTCTGTGCGCAAAGCGCCCTCTCTGGACCTCTTCAAGTCCAGATTGAAATCTCATCTCTTCTCTATTGCTTTCTGTTCTTGATTCTTGTTTTTGCTCTTCTTGTTATTGTATACTTTGTCTTACTTGATTGTATTTGTATTTTGTGATCTTCTTGACTAGATTGTGAGCTCTGATGAGCAGGGACTGTCTCTTCTTCATGTATGTACAGCGCTTCATACGTTTGAAGTGCTATATAAATGTTAAATAGATAGATAGATAGACTTTGTTGCCCATAGGCAAGACCAGTGAGTGAGTGTGGGGGGGGGGGAGGGTACCATAAGACTATCGCTGCTATTTTGGAACCATAAGTACATGGACTAAGAGCAGAGAGGGACCAATCCTTCCCTGACCAAACAGACATCAGGTGATCTGCCAGGTAAGTCCTGGGAGTGAATTGTGTGGGTGGGGGGATGAACAGTGGTGGAGAGATTCATCTTCAGGGAGGGGGTTTGGTATCAGCGTGCCTTTTGGGGATCATCTTTTGCAAAGGGGACATCTTGATCAGAAAGGGGGAAAAGCAGGTTTGAGGGGGAGGGAGTGAAGTCAAGTATCTTGGAATAATACTGGACCAGTGATTACATTTACAATTGCACTTCAAGCAAACCATATCGACAGCGTACCACAAAATGAAAATACTCAGACACCTTCACCCACTGCTTGCCTTCAGTGACTTTTGGATGTTATGCCAAGCCATCATCATTCCTCATCTCGACTACTGCAACATAATCTATCATGGATTATCAAAATGTGCACTGCAACCATTATACCATCTATCTTGAACTCACTCTCAGCTGATCTAAGAACTCTAAACACACTATCTGATTTTCAAAAGCACCTCAATCTTTTCCTGGAACACTTCGGGTCTGACAATTAACATGATGTGAAAGGATTTCATTCCACCAGACAAAATACGTACATGTCAGAAATGCATATCTCGAAGTCAAGAATGAAGTTAAATATCTAGGAGTCATCCTAGATCAGAATCTTAACCTATATAAACACATTATCTCAATAACCTGGACAATATATAATAAAATCAGGATGACCCAACATCTAAGACAACTACTCTCATCTCAGGACTTCCGCTCAGTTCTACAAGTGCTGATCAGTCCTCACTTTGACTACTGCAACAGCATACTACAAGGCTTGCCAAAATAAACAATAAACCAGCTACAATTAGCACAAGAACCATAAACAAGGCATCTAAAACTGAACATATCACACCCATCCTCTTCCAACTGTACTGGCTACCTGTAACATATAGAATTATACGCAAACCCTTAGTAATCACATTCAAGATCCTACATGACCCAGCCCCAGCACATCTAACCTCCTTAATAACTATCCTACCCCAAAGAAGAGGTGATACCCAAAACTCCCTGATATTACTTATAGACTTTAGGAAAACAAGTCAAACAATGAGTAACAGAGCCTTCACTTTCTATGCTCCAATCCATTGGAACTCGCTACCTCAAAGCCTAAGAAACATAAACTACCTACTCACCTTCTGTAAAATAATTAAAACACACCTATTCACGGAATATTTTCAGATCAAAATGGAAAATCAGAATATCTTCCCCACATAACTCATACACATCCCACCTAATCCTCCATTAATGAATGAACACTCACGGGGTCATTACAAGGCATGAACAGCAGGGGTGGACGTTCCATTGAGTTGTCCATCCCCTCTATTCGGGCCCTTTCCCGATCCCGTCTACCTTTCCCGCACGTTGTATGGGAAAGGTAGATGGGGGCGGGAAAGGGGCGGATCAGGGGCAGCGTTAGGGTAGGCAGTGGGCTGTCATCAGCCCCGGACATACAGGGCTGATTCCAATGTTGGCCCTGTATGTCCGGGGCCAGTGGCTTGAACGGGGAACTTATTCCACCTCCGAGGCCCGGTATGTCTGGGGCGCGGTAAAGGCAGGGGAGGCAGAGGTCATGCCCCACAGCCCAACCCTGGCCTTAGGTGGCCAGATCGGCGGTTGGGCTGTGGGGAATGCAACGTTGAAGCCGACAGCCGGGGATCGTGGCTTTTCGCTGGAGTCGTGGTGCCATGGCAACCGGACACCATGGCTCCATTGGAAAGCCCTGACTGATCTAGCTGGGCAAGACCTGTACATGCAGGCTGGATGGAATCAGGGTCCCAGCCTGCATGTACCTGCCTGATCGTGATTCTGATCTCATAGGGCTAGACGTGCCCCTTGGGATCAGAATCATGGGTCCCTTTGTGCATCTGGTTCTGATCAGGTGCACAGAGGGCCAACACATTCATGTCAGAATCCGGCCCTCAATGGATACACTCACCATTGACACACCATGAATACATGCTTATATGACTTGCATACAACATTCCAACTGCAACTGTAAATAGGCCTACTTAACACTGTCTAAAACTGTATTACATGTTTACTTTATATCAATGCAAATACCTTCCCTGGATTTGTAAATAAATTTAAGTTATTGAGTTTAATTCTGCTTGTTTTGTTTGCTTTGCTGCATTGTTCATAACACCACGTTTCAATGTAAACTGTTTTAAGTTTGTTCAATTGTATATGTAAACTGCCTTGATTATATTGAGAAAGCGGTATATAAAACTCACATATCACTAAATAAATAGACTACATGTATACCCAGTTTTTAGCTGTCCTGAAATGGGTTGTTCAGATGGATATGCCTAGGAAATAACCTCTGCCCCCTCGTCGGCACTTATAGATATGGTGGCTACAGAGAAGGTTGATGCTTGTCATGCTGCTCATTTTCGAAGGGAAACAAGATGAGTTGTTTTCCTTAGTGAACTGGTGCAACGTACGCAGGCTGAAAAGTCCATGTACTCTGCATACAATGCAAGTTATTGAAAATGATCCCCATAACGTAAGGCATCTCGGTTATTAACTTTGTAATAATTGATAATAAAAAGAGGCCAATGGCTTTAATTCTCAACAGAATAATGATTTGGATAATTGTACGTAGAGCAGAGCATTCTGTTAGAAAATTCTGGATTGACCAGAAGGAGGGGCATGACATGTATTTCCACATCTAGAATTTGTTTCAAGGCAATCCCTTGACTCCATCCATTTGTTGGTAACATTTTGTAAATAAGATGTCACGCTTTATGACTGCCATCTGGCTTGTAATAAGTTACGCTGGTATGAGACAGGTTTCTCTTGATATTCTAGAAGTGAGATTCTTTTATTAAAATGGGACAAAGCTGCACTCTTCTGAAAACCATGTTACCATTTTTTCTCAATTGTTGTAATGCTTAGGTTACTGAGAAAAGTAGGGTGATTATATATATATATATACACACACAAATGCAAAAGAATGGGGCAATGTTGTGATGGTTCTCTTCAATACAAATTGAGACCATGGGCTGATGTATCACCTCAGTGCAAGACCATAATATTGCTTCATAATCACATTGATTTCCAATAAGGGAATAATGGTTCCCAATTCATATCATTTGACCCAAAATATTGTCTCCAAATTCAGAATGCTGTACTTAATAGACTATTGATCTGCTTCAGCATGGAATGTCTTAGGTTTTTTGAAGGACGGCAAAGGGGCATGGCTATAAATGATTTTTGCAGCACTAAAGCTATGTACATAGGTAAAATAGTAAGGTATGTTAATTTTCACACAGCAGATTTAGAGGAAGCATGCTCCTAAGATCTGGTTCATGATTCTAAATTTCTTATACATACAGTTTGGGCTTGGCCAGTACTGGAGGAGGTCCATTTGAAGGTGAAGTTGGAGTTGGTGTTTGTCCATTGATCACTCCATCTTCCGATGATGCTTCACTTCCTTTATCATCTTCTGGCAACTTAAAATGCACACGCAGGCCTATCTTAGAACTGGATCTTGGTTCATTGTGATTCACAAGAACTCCTTCCAGTTTGGGTTTTGGTGGTTGTTCAGGTGGTACAGGACAGGTAGGGTCTGTAGGTAAGGGTTGTTGCTTGAAGGCTTCCAAGTTGATTGTGTTTATAGTGAGGGTTGCACCAGCACTGTTACTCTCAGATTCTGTAAAAGAAAATCTTATTTTGACATTTCTTCAGTTATATACCTCAAGTCTCAACAACAGCATAGTAAAGTTGGTTTTACATCATCACTGGTGTCTCAAAGCACAACTAGTGCAACTGAATAAATATTTCATATGCCCTTGTAGATGCAAATCACGTGGGTATATTTACCTGCAGGCTTTGCACCAATTTTTGAAAGGAAGATATGAATATACTTCCATTTGAAAATTGTCCCGGGGTAAAAGCACCCGCAGCCATTTGCACCGCTTTTTGTGCATTCATTTTTCAATTGGAAATATGCATAGATCTGAAAATGCAACTCAGGCACATTATTTCCCTCCCTGACCTAAACATGCTCCTGGGCATGCAGGCAAAAGTAGACACATTGTTGATCCATACTCGTTCTTTCACCCGAGCAAGGATCAATCATTTTTCAAAAAGCCAATTTACACAGGTAAGTAGATTTTTATTCTTTCCAACCCCACCACCTTATAAAAAATCCACACTCCCAAAAACTGCCCCTTGAAATTGTCTGACTACATCACCAAATGCCCTGCATCTGCCCCACCACCCCGCAAACTGCCTGCACTCCCAAAAACTACTGCCCTGCAATTGCCCTGTCCCCAAAAGCTACTCTCCTGCAACTGGCCGATCACACCGTAAACTGCCCCCAGCCCAATAAACAATTGCCCAGAAATGCCCCAGCTCCCCCAAACCACCCCCCCTTACAACTGTCCTAGCACTCCACACAAACTGCTCCAACTTCAAATCCTGCCCCTGCAACTCCTCTACAACCCTACAAACTGTTCCCATTCCCAACAAATACTACCCCTTCCCCCGGCAACGGTCCTACCACCCCAGAAATTGCCCTGCTGCCAAAAACTATCCCACAAACTACCCCACCCCTTTAAACTACTCCTCAACTGCCCCACCACCATACAAACTGCCCCACCTCCCAAAAATAACCCCCTCACGCCTGCCCTCCCACCCCACAAACTGTTCCCGCTCCTAAAATATCTTTCGTAATTGCTTCATCCCCACAGAGACAGATGACAGCAGCTTGCTGAATGAATGGAAATCACAAGGAGAGGTGAGGGGTTGAGAGAAAGGAGAGGAAATGAGGAGCTGCAGAGTGAAGGCACATGTAGATGAACACCAGAAACCTGAACTGGATGTACAAGAGGATTGGAAGCCTGTATAGGGAATGGAGGGAAGGTTTACTTGACTATAAATCAGGCAACTGAATTTTGAAGAGACTATGATGGAGGAGTGGAGGAGTAGCCTAATGATTAGTGCACTGGCTTGGTAACCAAGAAACCAGGGTTTGATTTATCTAGCACTTCTTGTGGCCTTTGGTAAGTCACTTAGCCCTCCATTGCCTGAGAAGAAAGGCCTGACAATCTACTTCCGGTTACACTGCCAAGAAAACCCAGGAGCTGCTGGGTTGCCAGGAGTCAGCATTGACTTGAAGGCACACAGTGCATTGTAATGGAGGCAGATGGTTTAGTGAGGAGCAAGTTTAAGCAGGAAAGAGTAGATAAGACTTTTGGTAGCTTGTTAAAGATGGAGAGGATGTATTTTGGTGACATGCTAGAATAAGAAACAGGGCTAGCCCATCTACTAGGCGACCATGCATCTGCCCAGGGTGACCAGCATGGGACCTCAACACTGACACGGCTCAAGGTCTGCAGCATTCTGCGCCCTCTAAAACAGGAAATTTAAAGGTGATGGGATGCTCAAGGACAGCTGAGCCTTTGTTAGTGTCTCAGCATGGGTGGATTTGGCAGTGGTGGTGCAGTAAGAACAACATGGTATGTGTGGAACCAGGGATGAGGTAGGTCTAGCAAGGGGAAGGGAAGGGAGAAGATGCTGGTTAGGAGGAGAGCCATAAATGGAGCCAAATACACTGGTATATTATATTGATCATTTATCTCTGTGGTTCACAGGGGACAGAGAGAGGATTTTGGCCTACATGGAACAACATTGGCTAATTAATCTATCTAGTTCACAGCCCAATGGTCTGAATGAGGAAACTGAGTGTATATCTGCCCAGTACATCATCACATTATCTTATGTTTGTTTGCAGGTTCCATTAAAATCCAGAAGTAGTTCTGGCTTTCCCACAATACCATCTTTTTGGAATTTTGAATTTATAGTAGCTGAAGTATCTAACAGTCCCTTTCTCCTAGTTGGCAAAACTGAGGTATAGGAGCAGCTTGACTCTTGGAAATGAGCACTTCTTTTTAAGCTAAGTACTTCACTTGATTTATTGTATTTGGGACTTGTTTTGAGCATTATATAAAAATACGTAAAGAATATTGAAAGTGACCAATGAAAAGTAATTAGGGGAGCATAATGCAGAACTTGCTTTAATATATGGTTTGTGCCGCGATAAGGTCACTTTCTAAAGAATGTTTTCATTGCTCAATAGTTGATGCAATGGTGAGATGGTGAGACTGGTGTGATTTTTCATATGTTGAACCTATTCAATTTGTTTACCTCAGAATGGTGAAAACATGATACTGTAGTTATTGAAGGACGTTCTCTTCAGCTTAGCTGAGAGGTTCACAGACTCTCTGCCCCAGTGGCTGAGTACATTCTGCACTAGACATCGCAGCTCCCTTGGGAGGAGGAGGGGAATATAAGTACAAAATTATCTTTGAAAGGAGTTAAGAACATAAGAACATAAGATATGCCATACTGGGTCAGACCAAGGTCCATCAAGCCCAGTATTCTGTTTCCAACAGTGGCCAATCTAGGTCATATGTACCTAGCAGTTTCTCCAAGAGACACAAGTTTCACATTGCTTGTACTGGGTCAAGCATTGATATCTTCGGTCACTTCTTAATAATGGTTTATGGACCTTTCCTCCAGGAACTTGTCCAAACCTTTTTTAAACCCAGCTACACTAACAGCCTTTACTACATCCTCCGGTAACAAATTCCAGAGTTTGATTACACGTTGAGTGAAAAAATATTTTCTTTTATTAGTCTTAAATAGTTTACCCTGTAGCTTCATTGCATGTCCCCTAGTCTTTCTATATTCTGATAACGTAAACAATCGATTTACGTTTACCCGTTCCACTCTGTTCATTAATTTATAGACTTCTATCATATCTCCCCTCAGCCGTCTCTTTTCCAGGTTAAAGAGCCCTAACCTTTTTAGCCTTTCTTCATAGGAGTTTGAGGGAGTTGCATCTTACTTTCTCAAACTATAGAGAGAGCCATCTCAAGTTCAAACACTGGAGCGAGCTTATGGATAATAATATAGTATTTTGTAACAGGCTCATTACAATTTAATTTGATTTAATGCCCCAGAAATAATAGTTCCCTGCGGTTAAAAAAAGGACTTTCATTTAACACAATTTATCCTGATATTTCTTAGGATACCACATAGCACATCCTGTGAACTTGTCAGTTAATTTGCACATCTACTATGTGGGAACATTCAAGTGCAGACTACAAGAATAAATGGTTTCTGGGAGTTCATGTTTTAAACATCATTTCTGAGCACCGTGAGGCATCCAGTCTATGTGCAGATCTGCAAGTGTTGTAGTAAACCAGTCAAGAATCAAAGTTGCATTCTTCCTTTCATGCCTACAGACTCAATTATAAATCATGTCCTAGCACTCAGTCTCTGGAGAGCTTTTAACGCTGGGCCATCCAATGTTTGTAAATCATGTCATGGCTGGCTGTAATTCAACCACTTTCAGAGTCACATTAAAAGCAATAGTATATATGAAGACAAAAGAAGAATTTTTATAAGGGTTTCTCCTACCACTGCAAACATAATTTAATATATATTTACAAATACTTGTTTTTCAGGCACTTTTTCTCTGAACCAGACAGTAATAAGTATCATCATTCTTAACAATTATTTCAAATCATAGCCTTCTCCCCACCCAACCACTACCACCATGCCCTATCCCCAAGAATGCTGTCTGGCTGGATAATGGTTCGCAGAGTTTGAGAAAACAAGCAACTCTTTTGAAAATGATTAGTAGTAAAGTTGAAAGCATTTTAATGATGAGAGAGCAATGGAACATTTACAGTATTGTATCTATTGCATACAGGGCCGTACCGAGCTATTACTGCGCCCTCTGTGACCTGCGAACCTGGTACCCATACCCGCTGGGCCTCATTTGCATATATTTAATTTTAAAATTTCTATGCAGCCCATTTAAAATTTTTAGGAGGCTTTCAAAGGAGCTCTTTTTTGTCCCAGCAATGAATTAGAGACATGTTTAGTAAACATGAATGTACATTAAACGTCACTACACCCATAGAAACAAATGAGTGCTACTGCATTTAGTGCATGTTAACATTTGTGAATATGCATTAACCTTTAGTAAACATGCCTCTTAATGAGTGTCCTAATACCATTTGCATGGACAGTGAGGATAAAGAAAGGCTACTATATTTCTACATTATCATTCTCCAGTGCCAGGTACATTAGGAAGTACTACAAAACCCTGCCCATTTAGAACCCATAGCAAACCTGTCGTAACATAACAGCACTACCAGGATTCGCACAGCACCAAACTCTACATATAAAAAGGCAGCACTAAAAATATAAAACCAATATACCTCATAGAAAACCAATACATCTTCTACTGGGGAAAGAGAATAAGTAGGACTTCTACACAAACAGAATACCACAATTCAGTCATATATGCAAAACATAGACAGACCACCAGTAAATACAGAACAAGGGATCACAATTTAGAAATATGAAAGCAATAAGTGAACTGGGAACCCCAAAAGCCAAACTTGGAATGTACCACAACACTGGAGAAAAAAAACTATAAATTCATTTCCTCTTGTACTGAACAAACACAAAGACATCAGTGATGTATATTTCCCAGAGCTAATTACCATGTGTAAAAGGCAAAACAACCAAGTCTAGGCATGGTAGATAGAAGTAATCTTTATTAAACAGTTGTCACTAGGGGAATTCAAATTATCCCACGAGGGGAACAACCAGCCCAACCCAATACAGACCGTGTTTCGGCTACTTCTTCTTCAGGGGTTCAATGGCAAGCTAAAATCATAAACATAAATGCAAAACCAAAATGATATTCCATAACAAAATTATAAAACCATCAATGACATATAATAAAAATATAAATATATAATAAAAATCATATAAAACACATTGAAAAACATGCAACCTTTTATAAACAATAGTAAACAAAAATTGTGAACTAATAAATACAATATAGAATAATCAAATGTGTAATAAATAGCAATAAATAAAACAATAAATATAAATGAAACCATAAAATTCTTAAAATGGTGAATAAATTAAGATAAAACATGACTATCACACTAAAAAACATTAAGGGATGTGACATATATGAGAAATAAATTATAAACAGATATAACATATATGAAAAATGGAATACAACCTAATACCACTTGTAAGTGTAAGACCATGTGTTCCAACCCTTGTGTGATTTATAATAACTAATGAGGAGAAAAAAGAGGAAACAGCTTAAAATCATAATGCGTATACTACATTGCAATAAGCGATGTATTTTGTAAACCTAAGACGTTCCATGTGAGAGGATCAGGAGTGAGCCCCGATATAAATAGATGAAAGATCAAGCCTTTTACTACTAAAATTGGGAACGAAATAGAAGGGGGTAGAGGAAGGAGCTGTACCTGGAGGACTCATCTGTCTGTCAATTTACATTATCATACTGTATCCAAAAGTCACCTAAATATGTGAGGAAAGACTCTAGCTGCTATCTTAAAAAATGATGGTAATACCCTCAATTAGAATCTAACAATAAAGAAACAGAATGTAAACTTTTACCTACACGCTGTGCAGACTTCCACTTCTGCCAAAGGAGAAACGGCAGCATCTGTGCAGTATCAATCTTTTATTTGGCAGGAAATAGACGACCCTGACCCTAAGAAATGTATATGTAGCTCTACTGAAATCTATACTTTGTATAAAAATTAGTTTAAGAGGAGGAGGATTACAATTGAAATAAACTATTGCACACCGAAATGAAAATTCCTCGGGATCGCGAATATGCCGCGATGACATCTGGAAATATCCCTTATTGCACCATTAAATAGTTGACTAACCATCATAAAACAAATCTATATCAAATGTAATATCTACTGGATGAACTGATTTATATATATATATATATATATATAAAAGATATGTATAAAAATATATATATATAAAAACAGAGGGGGTGAAAAAATGAAAAGTGTGTCTCAGCCATTGGTTCTGTGTTGCCCTTTCTCTGCATGAAATATTCTACATTGACAGCGGTTTAATAAAACCACTATATCACATTCTGCGGCCAATCTTGTTAGTGTGAATGAATATCATTCAAAAGTGAGTATGTTTAGAACTACGGGATATAAAAGAAACATGGAGAAACCATAAAGCACTCTCCAAACATTTCACATCAGGATAGACCATCTTGTAAATGACTGTAACCGTATCCAATCTATATTAGTGTTAACATTCAATGAAGAAACCAAAACTCATTTGTCAGGGGGTCAAGTATTAAAAAGTATATATAAATAAATAAATAATAATTAAAAGAGTGTGAGTGAAAAACAAAAGCATACAAAATGGGAGCCATCTTTCATTGCAAAGCACTACCTATATAGTGCAATGTCTGTGCCCCCATGAATACATTAGTCCAGAGCTGTGGATGTGCATCCCAGTTGAACTTAGTGCTCCTAGAGATAAAACCATAAATGGAATAATAGCTAGTATATAAATAAATAATCAATAAATAAATAAATAAAATAGTGTAATTGATAAATAAATAAGAACGTAAAATTAATATCGAAATTTTAAAAAATATTAAAAAACAGGCTATAAAAAGGGTGGAGGGGAGGGGGAAGGGGAGGAGGGGAAGAGTGGGGAAGGGGGAAGGGGTAAAGGGGGAGGAGGGAGGAGAGGGGGAGAGAGGGGAGGGTGAGAGAAGGGGGAAGGGGAAGGAGAGGAGAGGAGGGGGAGGGGGAAAAAAGGAAGGGGAGGGGGAAAAAGAGCAGGGGGAGGAGAGGGAGGAGGAAGGGGAAGGAGGGATGGGGAAGGGTGCATTAAATGTCACTACACCCATAGAAATAAATGGGTGCTGCTGCATTTAGTGCATGTTAACATTTGTGAATACACATTAATCTTTAATAAACATGCCTCTTAATGAGTGTCTTAATACCATTTGCATGGACAGCAAGGATAAAAAAGGGCTACTATATTTCTACATTACCATCTTCCAGTGCCAGGTATATTAGGAAGTACTACAAAACCCTGCCCATTTAGAACCCATTGCAAACCTGACATATCATAATAGCACTACCAGGATTCACACAGCACCAAACTCTACATATAAAAAGGCAGCACTAAAAAAATATAAAAACAATATTCCTCATAGAAAACCAATACATCTCCTATTGGGAAAAGAGAACAAGTAGGACTTCTACACAGAAACTACACAAACAGAATACGGCAGCTCGGTCATTTATACAAAACATAGGCAGACCATCACTAAATACAGAACAAGGGATCACAATTTAGAAATATGATGGGAAAGCCAAACTTGGAATGTACCACAACACTGGAGAAATAAAACTATAAATTCATTTCCACTTGTACTGAACAAACACAAAGACATCAGTGATGTACATTTTTCCAGAGCTGGCATAGTCCAGTTAATAAATTCAAAATAAAATAATTTCTCTCTACCTTTTGTTGTTTGGGCATTTTATTTTTCAGTCACAATTGCCCTAGTCACTCTCTTTTGCTTTCTTCATATATTCTGCTACCTCTACATTGTCTGCTGTCCATTTGTCCTTTTTTCTCTTGTCTCTTATTTTTTTCCACTCCTTCTATACATCCTCCTTGTTTCTTCTCTCTTACACAAAATATATGTGTTCTTCCCCTCTTACACCAAATGTCTGTCCTCCTCCCCATCCTCACTGCCCCAGCCCTTTTCTGCACCCTGATCGCAGCATCTTCCCCCTTACAGCTCCCCAGCATCACCCCATTCCAGGTCTCACCGGCATCAGCTCCCTTCCAGTCCCAGCTCTTCCCAGCATCAGCTCCCTTCCAGTCCCTCTCCCTCCCAGCATGAGCTCGCTTCTTGTCACAGCCCTTCCCAACTTCAGGACCCCTCCAGTCCCTGTCCCACCCAGAATCACGTCCATTCCAGTCCCTGTCCCTCCCAGCATCAACTCTCCTTCGGTCCCAGTTCCTCCCAGAATCAGCTCTTCTTCAGTCCCAGTCCCTCCCAGCATCAGCTCGCTTCTTGTCTCAGCCCTTCCCAACATCGGCTCCTTTCCAGTCCCTGCCCCTCCAAGCATCAACTCTCCTTCAGTCCCTGTCCCTCCCAGCATCAGCTCCCTTCCAGTCCCTGCCCCTCCCAACATCAGTTCCCTTTCAGTCCCTATCCCTCCCAGCGTCAGTTCTCCTTCAGTCCCAGTCCCTCCCAGTATGAGCTTGCTTCTTGTCCCAGCTGTTCCCAGCATCAGCTTCCCTCCAGTTCCTGTCCCTCCAGGCATCAATTCTCCTCCAGTCCCAGTCCCTCCCAGCATCAGCTTGCTTCTTGTCTGAGCCCTTCCCAGCATCAGCTCACTTCTTATACCAGCCCTTCCCAGCATCAGCTCCATTCTAGTCCCTGTCCCTCCCAGCATCAGCTCCCTTCCAGTCCCTGTCACTCCCAGAATCAGCTCTCCTCCAGTCTCTGTCCCTCCCAGAATCAGCTCTTCCTAGAGTCCCAGTCTCTCCCAGAATGAGCTCGCTTCCCAATATCAGCTCCATTCTAGTACCTGCCCCTCCCAGCATCAGCTCTCCTTAGAGTCCCAGTCTCTCCCAGCATGAGCTTGCTTCTTGCCCCAGCCCTTCCCAGCATCAGCTCCCCTCCAGCCCTGTCCCTCCCAGTATCAGCTCCCCTCCAATCCCTGCCCCACCCAGCATCAGATCCCCTTCAGTCCCAGAAACCCACCCCAACATCAACTCTCTTCCAGCCCTTGCCCTCCAGCAGCAGCCCTTCCATGCCTTCCTTCCTCCCCAAGTAGCAGAGCTTCTGTACCTTTGCCCCCCCCCCCCCCAAGCAGCAGTCCTTCCGTGCCTTTGCCCCTCAGTTACCCCTTATCCTCCTGCTTCCGGTGGACTGGACCTCTCTGTGGCATTCACTCACCACACACATAAGCACTGACAGTTAGATGCAAGGCATTCATAAGGCACATAAAGAGAGAATTTGAGAAGAAGCTTGCTGTGGAAGCAAAAACACATAATAAAGAATTTTTCAAGTGCATTTATAACAAAAAACCTGTGATGGAGTCAGTTGGATCATTAGATGATAAAGGGGTAAAAGGGGCACTGAGAGGAGACAAGGACATAGTGGAGAGGCTGAATGAATTCTTTGCTTCAGTCTTTACTGAGGAAGATAAAAGAATGTTACCCATGACTGAAATGGTATTTAAAGGTGATGCCGCAGAAGAAGAATTGAAAGAAATATTGATACACTGGTAAGATGTATTACAACTATTTTATAAACTGAAGATTAGCAAATCACCTGGACTGGATGGTATACATCCAAGAGTGTTGAAAGAATTGCAATATCAGCTTGCAGACCTACTATTATCTGTGAACTATCATTAAAATCATCGGTAATACCTGAAGATTGGAGGATGGCCAATGAAATGCCAATTTTTAAAAAGGGTTCTAGGGGTGATCCAGGAAACTACAGACTGGTGAGGCTGACGTCAGTACTGGGAAAAATGGTAGAAACCATTATAAAGAACAAAATTACTGACATGTAGATAGTCATGGCTTAATGGGAGACATGGTTTTAGCCAAGAAAGGTCTTACTAATCTGTTACATTTTTTTGTAGATGTGAATAAACAGACAAAGGTGAATCGGTTGATAAAGTGTATCTGGAGTTTCAGAAAGCCTTTGACAAGGTCCCTCATGAGAGACTCTTGGCGAAATTAAAAAGTCATGGGATAGGAGGCAGTGTACTATTGTGGATCAGGAACTGGGTAAAAGATAGAAAGCAAAGGGTAGCACTAAATGGCCAATTTTCCCAATGGAGAAAGGTGAATAGTGGAGTACCCCAGGGATCTGTGCTGGGTCCGCTGCTTTTTAACATATTCATAAATGACCTGGAAATGCGAATGAGTGAGGTAATTAAATTTGTAGATGACACAAAATTATTCAAATTTGTAAAACGCATGAGAATTGTGTAAAATTGCAAGAACACCTTGATAAACTGGAAGACTGGGCATCCAAATGGCAGATGAAATTTAATGTGGACAAATACAAAGTTATGCTCCTAGGAAAGAAGAACCCAAACTACGGTTACATGATGCAAGCTTCCACATTAGGAACCACCACCCAGGAAAAAGATTTAGGCGTCATTGTGGATAACATGTTAAAACCCTCCGCCCAGTGTGCAGCGATGGCCAAGAGAGCAATTATAATGCTAGGAATCATAAGGAAAGGAATGGAGAATAAAACAAAGGATATTATAATGCCTCTGTATTGTTCCATGGTGCCACTGCACCTTGAATATTGTATACAGTTCTGGTTGCCGTATCTTAAAAAGGATATAGCATTGTTAGAAAAGGTACAGAAAAGAGCCACCAAAATGGTAAAGGGGATGGAAGGATACCCCTATGAAGAGAGGCTACAAAGGTTAGGGCTTATCAACCTGGAAAAGAAACAGCTGAGGGGAGATATGATAGAGGTCTATAAATTAATGAATGGAGTGGAATGGGTAAACATAGATCGATTGCACAGGTACACTAAAAATTTTTTTTTTTAAACTGCCTCTAATGTTTCGATTGATTTTTACGTGTTTTGGTGCGCCGAATCCAAATCTGGTAACCAATTTGCTCCATCACATACAGATCTTTTGCTACATTGGCTTAGCAGTTTGAGGTGAACGTTTCAGATTGAGTGCGATCGAGATAAAAGTTTCTTGGATGAATTCTTTATACTAATTGTTTAGTAGTTATTCAAATAAGAATAAAGAAAATTGTAACAAGGCAGCACATAAGAATAGAGTAATGTCAACAAAACACACTGTGATGGTAGCAAAATTGTTTGCACTTAAAACAGCCACATACATGTGCACAAACATTGAGCATATAAGAGCGAGGTTAGACACAAAGCAAAGCAAAGAAATGTGCAAAAAATGTTGTACAGGTATGTATGTAAGAATAGAAAACGCAAACCGCACCATTGCAATACATGAAGACAAACACCCGATGGTGTGAAAATAAAATTCTAATAAATGAGATCCGACACTGTGGTAATAACTAGCAAATTTTTATTTCAAAGTTTAGTAAAAACACGATATTTGTCAACACAGTTTAGATTTTAAAGTCATTCTTGGGTCAATCAATCTCCTGGTGGGCCCGTTTCTTCTTCCCCCGAATGCTTCTCTTGGTGCGCTGCTTGGCATATTTTTCATCTGGGGTTTCCCGCAGCAGCAACCAGCAGAAATCAGCCATCATAGTGGTGTTCCATCTTCCTTGGTACCTTCTCTCTGCGTCCTTGATGTCCTGGTGAAACCTTTCACCTTGTTCTTCACTGTACGCCCCCAAGTTTTCGGGAAAGTAGTTCACATGGGAGTGCAAGAAATGGACTTTCAGGCTCATGTTACAGCTTTGTTCTTTGAAGGCATTGAGCATCCTGGCAACAATATCCTTATAGTTCTCATCCCGCCTGTTCCCCAAGAATTTGAGAACAACATCCTTGAAGGAATCCCAGGCTTCTTTTTCCTTCTCAGACATCGTTTCAGCGAATGCTCCATCTGAAATGAGTTTCCTTATATCAGGGCCAACAAACACTCCTTCCTTTAACTTTGCTTCAGAAAGTCGGGGGAACTTTGAGCAAAGGTACCGAAAGCACTCACCATCTTTTGGAAGGGACTTGATGAATTGCTTAATGAGACCCAACTTAATGTGGAGAGGTGGTAATAGAATTTTATCACGAGGTACCAAGCTCTCATGAAGAACATTTTTCTCACCGGGTCTCAAATACTCCCGAATTGGCCAGTCTTTTTTCCCCCAGTGTAGGTCGCGGGCCCGGCTATCCCACAAGCAAAGGAAGCAGGGATATTTGGTGAAACCGGATTGCTGCCCTAATAGCATGGATAGAATTTTAAAGTCTCCACAAATCATCCACTTATGCTCATCATAACGAATCTTCTGAAGAATCAGGGCCAAATTCTCGTATTTTTCTTGGAGAATAACAGAGTGAGCAATAGGAACTGAAGCGAATGTGTTGCCATTATGAAGAAGAACACCTTTTATGCTGTCTTTTGACGAATCAATGAACAGCCGCCATTCAGCAGGATCATACTTGAGTTTAAACTTTTCCATCACTCCGTATATATCGTTGCAAAATACCAAATCTTCCTCTTTGCTGAAATACTTCAAAAATTGTGTCTCGCGGTTGCGGTACCAATAAAAAGTTGTTCCTGGTGACAATAGATTTTTCTGTTTAAGCCGAGAACCTAGCAGTTGGGCAGCATCTTTTGGGAGTCCTAAATCCCGGACTAAATCATTCAATTCAGCTTGAGAGAAAAGTTCAGGTTTCGGATCTGGTTCAGTTTCAAACTCGGAAGTACTGGACTCATCGGGAAAAGCCATCTGATGAGTCTCATCATGATCAGAACCGTCCACACAAATATGATCCAAAGATTTTGGTGGTTCAGGCACAGGTACTTCGTTGCTATGAGGCATAGGCCTAATTGCTGAGGGAAGGTTGGGGTAACTTATTACGTTCTTATTTTTTAATTTGAATCCCTTCACAATGCAAGAGCAAAAATAGCAGTCACTGCTGTGGTCTCTTTGTTCACGCCACATCATAGGTATTCCGAAACGAAATGCTTGTTTTTTACCTTTCATCCATAAGCGTAGATCTTCCTCACATGTCTTGCACACTTTGTGAGGAGCCCACGGTTTGTCTTGATCGCCTAACTTCAAACCGAAATAGGCGAAATATACTTTTTTAATAAATGCAGAAATGTTCCTCTGCCGCTTTTTCACGGTATATTCCCCACAAATAAAACAAAAACTGTCCGGAGAGTTGACGCAACCTCTGGCTCTGTGAGCCATCACAAATACACAGCACTGCAAACTACAACTGTAGTGAACCACTTAGGAATAAAGCTGGATTACGACTGAGCAAACAAAAGGTAATAATGAACTTGCAAGAAACTGAAATTTGACAGGAACGTTCATGTCGCAACCACCGTGTTTGAGCGAGCGAACGAGGCGAGGCGAATAGGAAAGAACATGCGCCAGCGCGAGTACTGGATTTAGCCCCCCATCTCCCAATTGTCCTGTTAATGTACAACCTCTATTTTGGGCCAAGAAAATAAACTGCAGTCGGCTAAAAAGAAATTATGTGAACATTCCTTATATGGGTAAGAAATCTAATTTTTCAAGAAAACGTGACGTGATGGAACATTTTGGCTATTTTTCCTGGATTCAGCACCCCAAAATCTATAGGAATCAGTTGCAAAACTGGAGGCAGTTTTTTGGTAGTGTACCTGTGTTGTTTATGCCATCAAAATATAGAAAGACTAGGGTACATGCAATGAAGCTACACGGTAACCTATTTAAGATGAATAAGAGAAAATATTTTTTCACTCAACGTGTAATCAAACTCTGGAATTTGTTACCGGAAGATGTAGTAAAAGCTGTTAGTATAGACGGGTTTAAAAAAGATTTGGACAAGTTCCTGGAGGAAAGGTCCATAAATGATTATTAAAAGGGATCCGGGATATCCACTGCTTGCCATAATACAAACACTGTGGAACCTGTGTCTTTTGAGGAAACTGCTAGGTAATTATGACCTAGATTGGCCACTGTTGGAAACAGGATACTGGGCTTGATGGACCTTTGTCTGATCCAGTATGGCATATCTTATGCTCTTATGTTCTTATGCTCACAGCCACGGGATCATTCTCCTTCGGTTCTGCCGGAATGACCGCATTGCCTGCACTGTTAAAGGTGAAATGGGGGAACTTTAACAGTGCTGGCAATGCGGTCGTGCTGGTGTCTGCAGTTTAGTACAGACACTGAACCAAAAGAGAATGGTCCCACGCTATGTGGTGAGTGGGTGCCATGGAGAAGTCCAATTTACTGGGAGGCAGGAGGATAGCGGGTGAGTAACTGAGGGGAAAGGCACGGAGGTCTAATGGTGAAACACCCATTGGAAGTAAGGGCTTCATTTCTGGTCCCTTTGTGAATGCACCCCTAGATTTTTGCACCCTCTGCAACTGTACCGCTCGCGTTGGACTAGGCACGGTCCTGGCTGCATATGAAGTTTGTTAGCGTAGTTGGGTTTAAAAAAGGTTTGGACAAGTTCCTGGAGGAAAGGTCCATAAACCATTATTAAGAAGGGACCCAGGATATCAATGCTTGACCCAATACAAGCATTGTGGAACCTGTGTCTTTTGGGGGAAACTGCTAGGTACGTATGACCTAGATTGGCCACTGTTGGAAACAGGATACTGAGTTTGATGGACTTTGGTCTGACCCAGTATGGCATATCTTATGTTCTTATGTAATATGTATGTTCAAGTAGTCTCTAGGCAGTCAGTTATTAATTCTGGACTTCCACTTTTGGAGGGTAATTTTTAAAAGGTCACCTTGTTGGGAAGCCAAGTACAGTTGGGGTCAACATTATTGGCACCTTTGCATTTTAGGTATGTTATGTACAATATCTTCAGAAATAATTGGAAATATTCCAACTGTATGTCATCATAATAATTTAATAGCATGTTCAAAAGTATACAACACAAAAAGATGTTTGTGCAACTTAGACATAGTAATTTCTGAGAAAAAAAACTAAATATGAACTGGACAGGATTAATGGCACCCTTCATTAACATTTGGTTGCACAACCCTTGACAGTGATGACAGCCTCCAAATATTTCTTGTAGCCAAGTATAAGTTTCGTACATCTGTCTGCTGGTAGTTTCTTCCATTCTTCAACTGCAATTTGCTCCAGCTCATGAATGTTTCCAGGATTCCTTTGACCAGTCTTCAGCTCTTTTCAAAGATTCTCAATTGGGCTGAGATTAGGACTCATTGCTGACCAGTTTAAAACAATTGTTCCTTTTTAACCATTCTTTTGTAGTTTTGGATTTATGTTTTGGGTCATTGTCCTGCTGGAGGACCCATGATATTCAATCCAGTCCTAGATTTCTGACACTAGATAGCACTTTTCACTCCAAAAGACCTTGGTAGTCCTCTGACTTCATGATTTCTTTAATACGTTCCAGGCCTCCAGTTCCCGAGGCAACAAAACAGCCCCACAACATTATGGAACCTCCAACATATTTAACTGTAGGATGGGTGTTTTTTTCCTTATAAGCTTCATTTCTTCACCTTGGTCTGCATTGCCAAAGAGCCTCACCAAACCTTCCATACGGGTACCTATGGAGAGTGCTGTGCCATAACTAAGTAGTGAGAATACTTGGATTCAAGAGTCAGAGGTTCTAGGTAGTTTTGTGCCACCTGGTAGCTCGCCATTGGACAATACTCCTGAAGTTCCTCTAACCTTATTGACTAATCACTTTATTATTAGGTGTGCTGCTGGAAATAGGATGTTGCATCTCACATAAATGTTAGTGTACCCATGCAATACAGGGATCAGGACAGAAGGCATCAAAATGGTATGATCATGAAATGGTCACAATTGTAGGTATTTATTTAACCAGTTTTCTATACCACCTTATCCTTCAATCAAAGCAGTTTTACATTATGTATACACTACAAACAGGTACTGTTATACATTCCTTTGTCCACAAAGGGCTCACAATCTATGTGTATCTGAGGCAACAGAAGGTTAAGTGGTTTGTCCAAGGCCACAAGGAGTGCCTATAGGACTGGAAACCCCAGTCCCTCCAGCCTGAGGTTGCTGTCCCCAGGTGGAAATTGAACCCCCAGCTCTTTGGCCAGGGATGCCTTGTTCCAACCAATAGGCCACTCCTCCCTCTGATTTATCAGTGTACAAACCCTTTAATGGAGAGATGTTGTGCACGCTTATATTGTGACAAGATGATAAGATATGCCATACTGGGTCAGATCAAGATCCATCAAGCCCAGTATCCTCTTTCCAACAGTGGCAAATCTAGGTCACAAGTACATCTAGCAGTTTCCCCAAAAGACACAGGTTCTGCAATGCTTGTATTGTGGCAAGGAGTGGATTTCCCGGGTCTCCTTTAATAATGATTTATGAACCTTTCCCTCAGGAACTTGTCCAAACCTTTTTTAAACCCAGCTACACTAATAGCTTTTACTACATCCTCCAGTAACGATTCCAGATTTTGATTACGCGTTGAGTGAAAAAATATTTTCTCTTCTTAGTCTTAAATAGGTTACCCTGTAGCTTCATTGCATGTCCCCTAGTCTTTCTATATTTTGATGGTGTAAACAATTGATTTATGTTTACCCGTTCCACTCCATTCATTAATTTATAGACCTCTATCATATCTCCCCTCACCTGTTTCTTTTCCAGGTTGAAGAGCCCTAATCTTTTTAGCCTCTCCTCACAGAGGTATCCTTCCATCCCCTTCACCATTTTTGTGGCTCTTCTCTGTACCTTTTCTAATAGTGCTATATCCTTTATAAGATACGGAGACCAGAATTGCACATAAAATTCAAGGTGTGGTGGCACCATGGAACAATGCAAAGGCATTATAATATCCTTTGTCTTATTCTCCATACCTTTCCTTATGATTTCTAGCATTGTATTTGCTTTCTTGGTCGCCGCTACACACTGGACAGAGGGTTTCAATGTGTTATCCATGATGACGCCTAAATCTTTTTCCTAGGTGGTAGTTCCTAATGTGGTATCTTGCATCGTGTAACCATAGTTTGGGTTGTTCTTTCCTAGGTACATAACTTTGCACTTGTCCACATTAAATTTCATCTGCCATTTGAAAATCCAGTCTTCCAATTTATCAAGGTCCTCTTGCAATTTTTTACAATCCTCTTGGGTTTAAACAACTTGAAAAATTTTGTGTCATTTCAATTTTGATTACCTCATTCGTAATTCCCATTTGCAGGGCATTTATGAATATGTTAAAAAGCAGCAGAACCATCAAAGATCTCTGGGGTATTCCACTATTCACCTTTCTGCATTGGGAAAATTGGCCATTTAGCCCTACCCTCTGCTTTATAGACTTTATAGACTTTTCCTACAGAAATTTGTCAAAACCTTTTTGAAACCCATCTACACTAACTGCTTTTACCACCTCCTCTGGCAAAAAATTCCAAACTTTAATTATGTATTCAGAGAAAAATATTTTCATTTGTTTTTAATGCACTACTTTAACTTCATGGCATGACCTCTAGCCTTTGAGGCCGATTCTGTATTGGCCGTCCAGCTCCTGTACGGCCGATCAGAATCGGAGCGTACAGAGGAAGAACTGATTCTGATTCTGCGGGCATGTCTAACCCCCGTGGGATCAGAATCAGGTCTACCACCCTGGATGTGCAGGTTGTGCCCCAATTCTGATTGGCCACATGTCCTGACGATCCCCGTCTAGCACAGCCAGGCTCCTAAATGGAGCTGCAGTGTCACAGCATCCAGTCACCATGGCATTGCAGCTCCATTCAGGAGCCATGATCCCCATGCACCAGCAAAATCATCCGTTCCCCACAGCCTGAACCCCGATCTGGCCTCCCGTGGCCAGAGTCGGGCTGCGGGGATCCCACTGCACCCCATCACCTCTTGTCTCCGCCCGGCACCGTGGTCCCCCAATGTCAAGGGGATTTATTCCATCTCCAAGATGGAATAAGTCCCTCGTCTCCGTTGCCAGCCCCGGATGCAGAGAGCTGACCTCAGAATCAGCCCTATATGTTCGAGATCACTCTCCACCCACTGCCCGCCCTTGCTCCGCCTCTGTTCCGCCCTCTCCCTCCCATGAACAGAGCTCGCCTGTTTGTTTAGGGAGTTCTATCCCCCGGCATTTAGTGGGTCTGGACATCCAGATCAGATCTCCAGACCCACTAAACAATGACCCCCTTTGTCCTTTTTGAAAGAGGACACAAGTGACTCATGTTTAACCATTCCACTCCACTCAGAATTTCAAAACTACATGGGCAGGTGCAAAGTCCACAGATGTTTTAACCCATAGATTTATACCAGTCCTCAAAGGGAAAGTATAAGCATGCTTTCCCTTTGAAATATGACTAAGGACAAAGTTTGTTCCTACTGTTTTTTCTGGGTACCTTTTCAGGCAAAAAATTGTACTTGTAAAACTATGCATGTTGTTGCATCCCCCGGCCTAACTCTGCCCCAGGAAGGCCTCCATGAAAATATGGGTAAAAATAGGCAAAATGTGGAAGAATGCGCATACTTTTCAAAAAAACATTTTACCCATGTGCATCATCATTTATAATACCATGTGTATGCTGTCAAGTCAATGCTGACTCCCGGTGAACCAGCCCCTGGGTTTTCTTGGTAAGTTGCAAAAGGAAGTAGATTTCCAGGCCTTTATTCCATGCAGTAGCTCCTGGTATTCCAAGGTGGTCTCCCATTCAAGTATTGTATTTATTTATTTAACTATTTTTATAGACCACTTTTCTGAGGGTCAAAAACTGTACATACAAAGGAATCTTGAAAACATTTACATAGAACAAGGAGGATTCTGTAGAAAGGAAGAGCTATATCTAAAGACTGAGAAAAATCTTAGAATACCTCTTGGAAAAATCCTTGGAAGATTACAAAGAAACAAAAGGTCTGATATCCAAAAGCCATTTACACGGTTTACAGCCCTGTAAATCGTGTAAATGCCTCTAATCAGTATATTCAACCCAATCTTCTCCCTTACAAGTTCCGATGCTTATCGCTTAGCATCGGGGCATGTTGTGGGTGTTCCGGGGAGGAGCGGAGGCGGCGACAGTCAATAACTGGGCAGTGGCGATATTGCAACCTAAGATAGGCGAGGCAAAAGCTCATCTATCTTTTAGCAGCAACAGCTAACTGGGCAGCATGCAATATTGCACTGCCCGGTTATCTACTGCATCTGGGAGACTGTGCGGCAAACCTGGTATTCAATGCTAGGGCTGCATATGACCCCAGCATTGAATATCCGGGGTTAAGGGTCGGCACACATAGCTATCCGAAGTAGTGGCGCATCGCCGACATAACTCAACATGGGGCCCAAAGACTTTATTGTTTGTTAGTTTTCTCAAGGTCCCTGGTTTTCCAAGCTGATAAGATATATTGCTTTTTCAAAACTATCCAGGATGTCTGTTTCTCCAGAAACCTCCTTATTCTGATAAGATAGGGTATTATAATTAAAAACTAGCAGATGTCTAGGCGTAAATCATCTGTAAGCTTTGATCTGTCTTGTATTTAAATCAGAGCGACTGCAATGTATGCTCAGAGAAAGCATTCACTCTATATAGTGTCTGTTTTGCTCTCATTGCTGGCAATAAAACATAAAATAATCTCAGGTAGGTATTTTGTAGTATATTTCTTTATTATAGGATCCACATTTTTGTGCATTGGCCAGAAATCTCTAACTCCACAGCTCCTGGATGCTGAACTGACCAGAGCTCTTTACCAAAGCTGAGAAGAAAAAAAAAACAGAAAGCTAAGGAAAATGCTTTTGTTTTCCTTTGACTTTCAAAGTAAAGGTCGAGAGCTCTGTCAGGGCAACAGGACATTTTAAGCTAATGGATGAACTTGAAAATTATTTAAATTCTGAGCAAATAAGAAGAGTCGTATTTTTGGTATATGTTATGTGTCTGTTGTGTTCATCTTTGACTTACTAAAACTACCTGTTGTGTGTATCCTGTCAAACCAACATGAAAGTTTAAAGGGAACTTTAGATATTGTGGCAGGTAATTCATAGAAGGCATAACTGTTGTTCATGTATTAGAAAAAAAGAAAAGAGCAGTGAATGTAGGTTTACTTAGGAATTCAAAAGCAATCGCAATTGGTAACAACTTTTAAGTAACATTTTTAACTTTTAAGCAGACTGAAATCCAGCAAGTAAGGGTCAGTTTCAGCTTCAGGGGACGTTTATGGTGGTCAGAAACATAGAAACATAGAAACATGATGACAGAAAAAGACCACAAGGCCCATCTAGTCTGTCCTTCCATAACAACAACTACAACAGTCCACTTTTTACCTTTAGAGATCCTCTGTGTTGGTCCCATGCTTTTTTGAATTCAGTTACTGTCCTCATCTCTACCACCTCCACTGGGAGACTATTCCACGGATCCACTACTCTTTCCGTAAAGAAATATTTCCGCATATCACTCCTGAATCTATCTCCCTTCACCCTCATCCCATGTCCCCTCGTCGCAGAACTTGCTTTCAATTGAAAGAGGCTCTCTCCCTGAACATTTATGCCACGGAGGTATTTAAACATCTCAATCATATCACCTCTATCCCGCCTTTCCTCTAAGGTGTACATATTAAGATCCTTAAGTCTGTCCTCATATGCTTTATAATGAAGACTACTAATCATCTTAGTAGCAACCCTTTGCACCGACTCCATCCTGTTCACATCCTTTTGAAGGTGCGGTCTCCAGAATTGCACACCATACTCCAAATGAGGTCGCACCAAAGACTTATACAGAGGCATTATCACCTCCTTTTTTCTGCTAGCCATTCCTCTCCGTATGCACCCAAGCATCCTTCTAGCTTTTGCCGTCGCCTTTTCTACCTGTTTAGCTACTTTAAGATCATCAGATACAACTACGCCTAGGTCCCGCTCTTCTTTAGTGGACAAAAGTACTTCACCTCCTATGCTGTATTGCTCCCTTGAATTGCTGCAGCCCAAATGCATGACCTTACATTTTTTAACATTAAATCCCAGCTGCCAAATTCTAGACCATTCTTCAAGCTTAGCTAGATCCCTCCTCATGTTATCTACACCTTCCTGGGTGTCTACTTTATTGCAGATTTTGGTATCATCCGCAAAGAGGCAAAGCTTACCCGACAGCCCTTCCGCTATATCACTAACAAAGATGTTAAAAAGAATCGGACCAAGGACAGATCCCTGGGGCACACCACTGGTAACATCCTTCTCCTCAGAGTGAGCTCCATTTACTTGTACTCTTTGTCGCCTCCCACCCAACCAATTTCTAACCCAAGCAGTAACTTTAGGGTCCATCCCTAGGGTGCTCAGTTTGTTTATAAGTCGCCTGTGAGGAACAGTATCAAAGGCTTTACTGAAATCTAAATACACCACATCTAGAGCTCTCCCTCGGTCCAACTCCCTGGTCACCCAGTCAAAGAAATCAATCAGATTTGTCTGACAAGACCTGCCTCTGGTGAATCCATGCTGCCTCGGATCCTGTAATCCGCTGGACTCCAGAAACCTCACTATTTTCTCTTTCAACAGCGTTTCCATTAATTTACTCACCACTGAAGTTAAACTAACCGGCCTGTAGTTTTCAACCACATCCTTACTTCCGCTTTTGTGTAAAGGCACCACATGAGCCTCTCTCCAGTCCTTTGGCACCACTCCCGACTCCAACGAGGCATTGAAAAGGTCAGTCAGTGGAGTTGCTAGAACGTCCCCAAGTTCCCTCAGTATTCTAGGGTGTATCCCATCCGGTCCCATCGCTTTGTCTACTTTAAGTTGAGCTAGTTTCTCACGAACACAGTCTTCTGAAAATTGTTCAAGATGTCCCTCGCTTCTGTTCTTATTTGTGGGTGTTTTCTGAGGTCCTGCTCCTGGTTCTTCATCTGTGAAAACAGAACACAGAAAACTACCAGTGCCTCCTCATAAGGGGTGGGGTTTCTCTCGATGGTGAGAAAGATAGCGTTCCCTCTAGGGATGTGTGGATTTTGTTGAAAAAATAAGTCATAACTGGGCTTTCAGAGAAGTTGCGCTTCCCAAGGAAAAATAAAGGAAATAAAATGAGCGCTCAGGACAGTAAGGGAAATTAAGACTTCACTCTCTGGTTCAGCTGCAAATATTTGGATAAATGAAATACCAATTTGCAGTCTCTTGAAGGACTTTTTTAATAGTGCATTTTAAGGAGAGCAAAGGGAAAAATAAGGCTACATTTTCTTTAATTGCTTGTCTCTCAAGAAAAACAGTAGGGAGAGCTGTTGTTTGCTTTCCTTAAGCTAACTGTGCTTCTAAAAGATAACATTTTCCTGGTTGTAAAAGATTTAAACAAGAGTGGCTGTAACTTGGTAATTTGCTTTAAAATACCTCTACCTTCACTGTCTTCCAGATCTGTTTGATACATGAATTAAATTATGCTTCAGTTTTAGTTCATTCCATGAGCAGTCTTAGCAATCTCAGATATAACGTAAAAGGTTCTATTTTAAATCTGGCATTTTGGTTAAAAAAAAAATAAAGTGAGAAATTCATAAAGAGAGATATGATTGATATAGGCATTCAACAAGTCGCATAGTAACATAGTAAATGACGATAGATAAAGACCAGCATGGTGCATCTAGTCTGCCCAGTAAGGTGCCAGAATTGTAGAGTTATACGTGCCACTCCAAGCAGATTACCAGGACAACGGTAGACTCCAACCCAACTATCGGTTAGGACAATGATGTCAAACAAGTGTTTATATACCAAGATTGTAAAATTGTAAATAACTGACAAGATCTGTACATAGTTTTTAGACCCAACCACGCCTTTGTACGGCATGGTGACAAAGGGTCAAGCCTGTATATAGTTACCCCAGTTACAATTCCAAGTTACTGCGCCTGTTCAATGTAAGCACAAGGCAGGTCCTTCCTGCTCTGTACAAGAAATGTTAATTGTAAACCGCACTGATTTTAAAGAGCGCGGTATAGAAAAGCTTTTAAATGAATAAATCACCCCTCTCCATTTAGAAGTTATTTATGTTTGTTTTGATTCCATTCTCTTGCTATGTAGTAATCCTCTGTGCCTTCCCATGCCTTTTTGAATTTCGTCACTGTTTTCACTCCTCCCACCTCTTTCGGTAGGGCATTCCAGGCATCCACCACCTTTTCCGTGAAAAAGTATTTCCTGATGTTGCTTTTAAATTTACCTCCTTGTAGCTTCATTTCAGTTCTACAGCATCCACATCTTTGAAAAAAGTTTGTTTGTTCATTAATACCCTTTAAGTATCTAAACTTCTGTTTCCTTATTACTGCTGGTCGGTAATGTGTAAATATATAACTTATAGATATAGTCTTTGAAACGGGGCTTTAGTTAATTACTTTGCATTGCTTGTTAAGCTCAGTGCTGATAGGAAAAAAAAGTATTTGCACCCCGTTTTCTTTCATAACTGTGGAGCTATCTTTTTTGTGACTGATGAACAGGACAGCAACGACATAGGAATTGACTACACTGATTTATCCTGTTTTATTTGTTTCATTATTGGGTCTTAAGGTAATTTCACTTGTCTTTCTGTATTTGAATTAAATGTTTTGGTTTCCAGAGAAGAAGTGCACTTTATTTTGAAAGGTTTCCTGATCTCAGTTTCAGGAGAACAACTACTTGAGAAAACAGATATATATTTTAGCAATGGGAGATACTAATTTTATTTAGTTTATACACATGTACTTATGTCACCAAATGTGCTCCTGCGTTATGCAGAGGTCCAGAATACAGAGAGCAATTACAGGATGAATAAACATTACTGTTTCTTTTGAACTAGCGTTTGCTGGAATTTGGAAAGAGACTGATTTGAAATTGTTTTATTCTCAAGCATAAAGACTACATTCAGAAAGACTGAACTGAATTCCCAGAAATATGAGAATACCTATTCTTTTTCTAGATAGCTTATTTATATACTTTCATAATGCTATTTCAGCCATTGTAGTACTTTACTCAACACTACTAAAGACTTTCATTTAAAAAATTACCCCTACGAAACCTAGGTGGCAGTGACTGAAGTATTTGAAAAACAAAAACACTAACTTATGTTGTATTGGACAAGAGAAAAAAAATCTTGCTTGTCAGCAAAGACCCAGGAGAGTTTGGGGAAAGAATACAGGCAGGAAATAAAAGTAACTCCAACCATTGTCACTGAAAGTCCTTGAAAAAGAAAGAGAGAGAGAGAGGTAGATGACGAGGCCACAGTCCGGGAAAGAGCAATAAATGTGAAGCAACAGATGGATGCTTCCAGTGTGGTGAGCTGGGCCAATGGAATTCCAACTCCCTAAACTACCTCCTTGAGGACACTAAGGGGTATGTTTACTAAACCGGGCTAACGGTTAACCCGAGCTATCTGCAACTAGGTCCCATTGAATAATATGGGACCTAGTGGCAGATAGCCCGGGTTAACCGTTAGCCCGGTTTAGTAAACATAGCCCTAAGGATTGAAGTAAATGAAGCCCTGTATATTCATGACTCTGAAGAGGCAGGACTAGGCAGGGAGGATGTGGGCATAAAAACCCGAGGAGATCTCATCACCAGGCCCACCCACAAATGCTTTGTGCCTTCTTATTCCTCTTACCTCAGAAGAATCCTTTGACACTATAATTAATGGATAAAATACACAGATCCTAGTAGATACTGGGGCCATATGATCAGCTCTTAAACATTCTGAGTTTCCTGCAGTGCCTCTCACTGGAGAAATTGTGCAGACTGAAGGACTTTCAGGAAACCTTATACTGTACTACATCCTCCATCCAGTCCTCTTAATTTTTTTAGAAGAAAATACTTTCCTTGTGAACCCTCCAAGACCCTACTCCTGAGGAAGCACTTAACCCTATCCTAGAGGAGCATCTCTCTGTCAGGGCTGGCCCCAGAGTTGGTTCAAGGTATTGGCCCCCTAGGCAGACCTCAAAGCTTTTATACCCTCTTGGCTGTCAAAATCTATTGTTTAGCTTTAAATCCCCTGCTCTTTGTTGCCCTAGACGTTTCTGCCTTAGACAACTGCCTAGTTTGTCTAATGGTCGGCCCAGCCCTACTCTCTATGGTTCCTAAGACGTTATGGCCCTCCAGTCCAAATGAAGTTGGTCATTTTCAGACAGAACCTGTCAAAGTTGTCTTGAATTGCAGCAACCTTTGCCAAGAGTTCCACAGTATCCTTTGAACCCTGAAGCAGAAGGCATTAGATCAGTAAACAAAGAACTTTGAACCAAGATTTCATTTCCCCTAAAAACACTGTACTTCCTCTGAAATTAGGGAAAATGTTCCCTCACCTGATATTACTATTGCCCAATTTGTTGAATTTATTGCCTTTCCTAGACCCTTAGTTACAGTGTGTATGGCCTCTTGATATGCCTGGGGGATATGTGGCTGCTCTATTAGAGGCCATATTTCTTCCTATTGAGATTATTGTTATAAATTGTTGTAAAAGAATAACTTTCAGGTTATAAGGATGTCAGCTATACTAAATGCTTAATGCTAATGAAATTTTCTATTTAGAGACTTGCCATTTAAAATGAGCACATGTCCACATGTTGCTAGACCAATTAAGGATTTGAATACTGCTAGGTGACTGTTTTTCTGTATGAGTAGAAACTTATCCTTATAGAAGGCAGATATTACTACCATTGAAAAGAAATCGATTCAGCATTTCCTACCATCAAGGGGAGTCCTCATATGGCTCTCCAGAGATAAAGGAACGAGAAGCTTATCAAACCACAAGGCTGGGTTGACACCATATGAGACAGTTACTGGTAGACCAATGGAAGCCTTTCCAGCAGTATTTGTTCTGTAAGATTTGACTTTAGTAAAAATGAATGAAATTAAGTTTTTCTTATTGCAAAAATCTAATTCAGAGTGTTTAGTCTTTTTACTTAAAAGTGGTTGCCGCTTTTCCGGAAGAAGCCTGGAGCCGTGTCACCAGTTGCAATCCCAGAGATTCCAGCAGAAAGAATTGTCTAGAATCCAGATAGAAAGGACCATACCAAGTGCTCCTAACTACACACCACGGCGAAGTGTGAAGAACTCCCTACCTGGATCTGTGCATCTCACTGCCAAAGGGCCAAGATACCAGCTAATGAGAATGGGCGGTCGAGCCTTTGGGAGAAACCAAGCTTAAACTTCAGAGAAAGGTGAAACACACTACGAAGTTCTGAAGACCTGCTGAGGAGCAGGACCAAAATTATCTGAAGACGGAAGGAGAATTATTAGACTGATTCTGTGGAAGGGATCCAGGTGGAAATCAGAAGAGGGAGGCAGAGTGGTATCTGTTGGTGAGTTTTGTGATTGTTTTTTACTTACTGTTATCCTTTTATTAATGTTTCTTTGCCAAGTAGCTGCAATTCCAGAGCATAACCCTGCTATTAGACTTATTCAAGATGTTGTTAATATAACTAATACTTCACATTGTTGGAGGTGCATGCATACGCCATTAGCAGCTAGCACGGGATTCTCTTCTTTAGCTTTTCCACTAAATGCCACCCAGCTAGCACAACAAGGAATTACTCCTTCGGTTAAGAACCCAAGGGTTCCTACAGTATAACTACTTTTGATAATTTTTACAACTGCACCTGGACAAAAGGAGGTGTTTGCTATAATAAATACTAGTTAAGTTGTGTTAAGATAGATGCTTATTCACAAGTGCTGTTACATTCTGCTGAATGTTTGAAGAAACTTATTTATATTCCTCCTTAGTCCATAGGACAGGATCAAGAAGGCAAACTGGGATTGGTCCTGGTTAACCTCATGGTTACCTGATTTTGTGTCCTGTGATAGAAAGCTATTGCAAATTATTGTCATTGTGATTGTTGCTATTATAATTACCTGCATTTGTGTAAATTGGTGTATACAAGGTATTCAGTGCATTTCCCAGAAATTAGCTTCAGTTATCCTCATCCAAACTATGTACATCACTGACAGTCGGCATGATGAAGTCTCGAGTTCTGATGGCCCGGAAGGTGAAGTGCAGAGAATGATGTAGATAATGATACGAGTTGTCTATAAGATCCCTAGTGGGATCTATGACAAGAGGGGGAACTGTGAAAAGGAAGGGTTAACTAAAGACTGAGAAAAACCTTAGAAATAACTCTTTCCTGTACTCTTTTTTGTACTGTGTGTTGGAAAAATCCTTGGAAGATTACAAAGACACAAAGACTTTATTGTTTGTTAGTTTTCTCAAGGTCCCTGGGTTTCCGAGCTAGGACATATTGCTTTTTCAAAACTATCCAGGGGGCCCAATAGAGTATTCAGGGTGAATGTTTCTCCTGAAACCACCTTTTTTGGATAAGATAGGGTATTATAACTAAAGACTAGCAGATATCTAGCCGTAAATCATCTGTAAGCTTTGATCTGTCTTGTATTTAAATCAGAGTGGCTCCAATGTATGCTCAGAGAAAACATTCAGTCTATATAGTGTCTGGTTTTCTCTCATTGCTGGCAATAAAAACATAAAATAATGCTCAGGTAGGTATTTTGTAGTCTATTTCTTTATTATAGGATCCACAGTTTCAACTTGGAGCAATAAAATCAGGGTACAGTGATGTAAATACAGCTTAAAAGATTGCAACCAGGGAGGCTTAAACAGGGTGGTCTAAACTGAAACATTAACTTAAAGTATCATATAACTTCCATACTCAAACAGCTACACTGGCTCCCCCTGCTGAGTTGTATAAGGTACAAAACAATAATGTTAACCCATAAAGTCATCCATGCAGACCCCTCATGCACCTCAGCTCTCTTTTACAACCCTCTCAACCACAAAGAACCAGACGAACATCCACAATAAACACCCTGATCATTTCTCACACCAGAACCAAATCAAACAAGCAAGCGTGTAAAGGGGCATTCCAGCTATATGCACCCTCCATATGGAATAGACTACCAGACAACCTCAGACTCATTGCTGACCTCAAGACTTTCCGAAAACACCTAAGACACATCTATTCATGGAACATTTCAACACAACAGCATAACCCCCTACCCTCACAAGATTCAAACATGATAGACGGTATTAACCTATACATAGTCTGAAATGTAGATAGTTAAAATTCCACCCCCCGGGATTTTGTTTGCTTATTGTATATAGTTTCATATCAATATTACAGATAGTTAAGACCTCCTAGGATCTCGATTGCATGTTGTATATAGCTTCACGCCACTGTTACAATGTATCTACAACTGTTCTATGCAAACCATCTTGACCCTGAGAAAGGCAGTATATAAATAAAGCTAAATAAACTAAACTAAACTATAAAATTGGAAACAGTACTAAGGGGCATTAAACTGGTGCCATAAAATACGGGCCTAATTGAGAGATGTCCTAGACATGATGAAGGTGAAGGGACTAGGCACTGGAAGGGAGAGGTGCCTAGTAGGAAAAGGGGCAGAGATTGAGTACTAGCCAAGCCTGACCCTGCTTAGCTTCTGAGATCAGCCATTCAGGATAGCAAAGTCATAGCTATTCATAATAGTAAAGGGCTTTAAAAATGGCCTTCTTAATTGGGGGAATGGATTACTTGTATGCAAAGTCAACACAACACTAGACAATACAATTGTAAAAACTGGAACTGGATTTGCTAGATAAAATTGCTCATGAAAACAGTGCATCAGCATTTTTTTGATGGGGTTCATATAATTTGAATGACAGAAAGCAGGATATCGACTTATAAGGCCTCAAAATAATGCACATACAGTATGCAGTTGTCAGAAGGGCACACGGGGGGATATTCAAAGCGATTAACAAGGTTAGCACACTTGCTAACCATGTTAACCATGCTGACTGGAATATTCAGTGGCTCTAACATGGTTAGTGATACTGAATATCTGTTGGTGCTGCCGCTACACACCCCAGTGCTATCCGCTTAGTATCAGGGTGTTCCAGGAGCGGCATCCGGCAATAACCAGGCAGCAGCGATATTGAGCCACTGCCTAGTTATCGCAAAGCAGTGAAAGTTAGGCACCTTAAAGACTGGGCTGACGTTCGCCACTGAAGCTAACTGGACAGCAGCTGAATATCGCACGTCCCAGTTAGCTTCTGGATATTCAATGCCAGTGGTTGGATATGACCCCGACATTGATTATCTGGGCTCATGTTTCAGGGGTGACAGCTAGCCGCTGAAACTGCATTAACCCACTGCCGCTGAATATGCCGCCATAAATGTTCATTTCAACCCTGTTTAACAATTAGAAAAATATATGTTGAAAAGTTATTTTCCACACTGGCCAAATACAATTTTTGGATCCTGTTAGAAAAGGCCAGTGAGGGCATCCCAGAAATCCCAAATAAACCCTCTTTGTTCACGTTTTTAGTCTGACCTCTCTGGTACATAATATGTTATCAGTTTCATTACAATATGCATGGACTTCATTATCTCTGTTTGGCCACTGCAAAGTTACTCTGGCAATGTTAACAGCATCTGCAACAGGGCGGATGATTCGTATGGACTAGGCTTATGGCATGGCATCAGTGCAAAGGGCAAGAGGTCAAAAGCAAAAAATACTTTCTCATATTTCAATCTTTCTAGGCTTTTTTAAAATATGCTGTGAAGCACTTTAATAGCCCTCTTCTGTTGTAAACAATGGAGAAAAATGCAAAATAAAAACACAAATAGGAAACATCTTCCATTTACAAACATAAAGAGACTGCAATGGCTTATAAAGGTTCAAAGCATAACAAATTCAATCATCGAAGGTCAGCAAACCAAACAAAGAAGTATTTGCATGCATGCATTCTTTAAATGCACCCCTGCTTATGGAAGACACAGCAGTGGCCGCTTAAATGGCCAAGGACACCTTTCCTTTCTTCCACAGATTCATCACTCCAACCCTCCAATATTTAGATGCCATGACAAATGAAAACCAGCCATGGTGGGCAATAGTTACCCATGTATGAATATTGTTCTTTGCGTGTCTCTGGTTTTTGCCTATGGTGGCTAGTGTGTGGCTCTAAGGTTCTTTTGCACACTATCTGTGCAGGTCATTCTGGTGTGGGATGTGCATTTTTTTATTTCACTCTGGGGCTTGAACCTCTGTCTTTTGTGCTTGTTTTTTTATTCTACTTATCGGGACAGACTGTTGCTACGTGCCGTTGAGTCAGTGTTGGCTCATGGCGTCCCTTTGGATAGTTGTCCGCTGCATGTACTAAATAAAGGACATGCAGATACTGTGTGCATACAGTGTCATTTATTTGTCTTTTGTTGCATTGTCTATCTCTTGTCTTCTGTCCAATGTACCTTTGTTTTTTTCAGTATAAGTTTAAATGTGTTACTATTTTAAGATTTTCCTTCCCTTTCTCAGTAGAGTTTATATATATATATATATATATATATATATATATAATGTTGCTTATGTAGTTCCCTCTATAAAGGCCTTAACTCCTCCAGTTTGGATTTTCTAACAAAGAAAAGCATTAGTGGATTGTGTATGGTAGCTTTATCTCCTCTGCCCCAAATATCGTTTGTTAGCTCTGCCAAATGTTTTTTGAGTACCCCAAATATCTCTTGAATATCCCCATTTACAGCAGTGCTATTTAGCAAATTCTTAATATACTGAGAGATCTGCTTTTTGGTGTCCAAAAACAGTGGAAATGAATTAAGGCCTTAGAGCATATAGAGGAGAATTTTATAGCAGATTGCCTAGGTTGGAAACCCAAGCAGAAGTCTATTTTGGGCTGTTTTATAAAGACACATGGGCACCTAGTATGTCAGGGATTTGCATCACACACTTTGCCATATACTGCACTCCTACCACTGCTACTACTGGGTATTTCCATAGTTCTCCTATAAGTGCACAGTATTGTGCAGATATACCTGAGAGAGAGCTTCTGCCCCACTGAGCTTGCAGTCTGCTCAAAACACACAGACAAGACATATAAGAGGTTTTCGGAAATGTATGTTTTACCGTAAACATGGTAAAGTCCATTCTCAAAACCAGCAGGGCCGCCCATGTAAGTATTTTTTTTAAAAACCAGGCCACTTGAACAGATTATTTTGGATGCATAAATTGCTATACAGCTAAAATTATCTTCCCAAGAATGGGGCAGGATATGGGCTATTTCCAGGACAGTGTAACCTAGATATATAACTCATATGTCAGTGGTGATCTCAGCTGCAACGGGGGCTCATTTGTAAAAGATTTTTCACATGTACATGTTAGTATATGCACATAACTTGACACTTATAAAGTTATCCCGGCCTACAAGTGTGCACGGTGACAAGAACGTGTGTACTTTACGTGAATCAGGTGTAAGCATGTTCGAAGCAGGTTTTGGTTGGAGTACAGGCGGAGTCCTGATTTGCACATTCTGGTGCAAGCATATGCAGCTTCATTATGACTGCAATTTCTGCAGCTTTTTTGGGGAAATCTTATAAGAACACATAAAGGGACATTTTAGAAAGGACGTCCAAGAGCAATCTGGAATGTCTAAGACACAACATCTGAAAAGAAAATCAGCCATGTCCAGGTGCAGACATGATTTCACAAACGTGGACGTGCCCAGTATGGAGGTCTGCAGGGGTTTCTACATAGACATCTCCAGAATAGTATTTCAGAACCTGGATATTTAGAAATAGCCAAATGGTTAGAGTAATAAGTAGGCAGCTAGGGTTCAAATCCCACTGCTGTGATTGAGTACTGTGACGAAGGAGTGCTTTCTCCCCTATACCCTCTGGGTGTTTTTCAGCCAAAATGAGCACTTTCCTGATGTTGATACCTGCCTGGAACAAGTCTAAACTTAGACCTCACTCAGGACATCCAAGATGTTTGTGAGATCAGGCAGTGACGCCCAGGTTCCTGGGAATACCCCAGCCACACCTCCTCCACACCCCCATTCAGACTTGGACATCCACAAACCCAGTTTCTAAAATGGCTCTGGAGACATCTCTGTGCTTTGCATGTCTCTATGCCCATTTTTCAGATGTCCAAAGCACAAACAGGGCTTCCAAAATAACCCCCATAGGCACCCATGTGCCTTTATAAAATTGGCTTAAAAGAGATACCTGCCTTGACCTCTCCGCCTAGATTGCCTATTCTAAAATTACTCTCCAAATGTATAGATTATTGGGTCAATATCTGGTGGCAACAGTCATCTTTTTTTTAAAACTCTGGCTGCCATTGCTAAGTTAAATCCAGCGCTGGCACGACCCGTATAGCAACAATTTTCTGCACCACTATACAGATAACTATGTGGATATTTTATTTATATATTTAACACAATTTGATATACTGCATTTTTGTGAGCAAGTTGAAAGGCAATGTCAGGAAATACCTTTTCACTGAGAGGGTGGTGGATGTTGGAATGCCCTCCCAATGGAGGTGGTGGGGGCAAATACAGTGACAGAATTCAAAATGGCATGGGACAGACACAATGGATCCATTTATAGCAACAGAATAAAATCAAAATAAACTGAACCATCTAACTTCTCAACAAATATGGGTGTCCTGCATGGAGCGGTGGGTTCAACCCTAAACAAAGACATGGGGAGGGGTGGCCTGCACAGAGTGGCACCTACTCTTGCCATCTTACTCCGGCCATCTTACTGGGCAGACTAGATGGACCATACTGGTCTTTATCTGCCGTCATTTACTATGTTAAGTATAATACACATCAATGTGGTTTATAGTCCAAGATGCAAAATCAAGCAGAAAACCATATCAGTGCAGTAGTGGGACTGCTTTTCGCTGTTCTAAGCTATCCGCGTAGCTCTCTGTATACAGATACCGCTATTCAGACATCTCGTAGCTCTGCCCCTGCATCGCCCCAGCATCATCTAAAGAGCCAAAGCAGGCAGGCAGAATTCTCGGTGGCACTATCTGGATAGCCCTCACCGGCACTTTTCGGGTTAGCAGGTGCCGCTGACCGGTAAGTGCCTTTGAATACGCATCTGTATACATCTAAGTGAGCCACACGAATAGAATGTATGACTCTAGCTGAGATGGTTCAGCCTATGCCACGGATAGTCTGTAGTGCTACTTAAATGGGTAGTGTCACTGAGTACATGTAGGATTTGAAAATGTCCAACTTAGCCATTTTTGAATTATACATTGATGTGCATTTGAATCTTGACCTGGGTAAAAATGAACAAGGCTGTGTCAAGGAAGAGCCAGGGTTTAAGATTTAAAAGCAACTTTTAAAAAGTGGGGGTTTAGGTCAGCTAAATATGGTCAGACAAGGGGCAAGGATGACCCGCTCCGGGAAGCTGCTCCAGACATGCAGGTTAGCCTAAGCTGATGACTATAATTGTTGTTTTTAATAGGTTTTAATTCTGGAGTTAAGTGATTTTTAATTTGCCCTTCTGCATTTGTTGGTGATTTTATGTTTTGTCTGATGTATTATATGTGCTATACTGTAAACGGCTTTGAATGTGTTGAGTCTTGTGAAAGTGGTTTACAGGACTGGCATGCCCACTAGGATAATTAGGCATGCATCTAAGGTGGCAGACCTCGGAAAGAGGGAGGGGACAGCACTGTAGCCCCCTGCACATCAACAGAGCAAACTACAGTCAGCGTGGCAGACAGCCTTTAAGCAACCTCACACACATTTGAATCTGCTGCTCCCGCCTCCGAGCAGGAGATTTGCATTAAGAAACATAGAAACATGATGACAGAAAAAGACCGCATGGCCTATCTAGTCTGCCCTTCCATATCAACCACTACAACAGTTCCCTTTTTTCCTTTAGAGATCCTCTGTGTTTGTCCCATGCTTTTTTGAATTCAGATACTGTCTTCATCTCTATCACCTCCAGTGGGAGACTATTCCATGGATCCACCACTCTTTCCATAAAGAAATATTTCTGCATATCACTCCTGAATCTATCCCCTTTCACCATCATCCCTCAGAGCAGAACTTGCTTTCAATCAAAGAGGCTCTCCTCCTGTGCATTTATGCCACAGAGATATTTAATCGTCTCAATCCTATCACCTCTATCCCACCTTTCCTGTAAAGTGTACATATTAAGATCCTTAAGCCTGTCCTCATATGCTTTATAATGAAGACCACTAACCATTTTAGTAGCCACCCTCTGTACTGACTCCAGCCTGTTTATATCCTTTTGAAGGTGCGGTCTCCAGAATTGCACACTATACTCCAAATGAGGTTGCATCAAAGACTTATACAGAGGCACTATCACCTTCTTTTTTTTGCCAGCCATTCCTCTCCCTATGCACCCAAGCATCCTTCTAGTTTTAGCTGTCACCTTTTCTACCTGTTTAACTACTTTAAGATCATCAGACACAATCATACCTAGGTTCCGCTCTTCTTTAGTGGACCAAAGTACTTCACCTCCTAATCTATATTGCTCCCTTGGATAGCTGGAGCCCAAATACACGACCTTGCATTTTTTAACATTAAATATCAGCTGCCAAATTCTAGACCATTCTTCAAGCTTAGCTAGATCCCTCCTCATGTTATCTCCACCTTCCTGAGTGTCTACTCTATTGCAGATTTTGATATCATCCGCAAAGAGGCAAACCTTACCAGACAGCCCTTCCACTATATCACTAACAAAGATGTTAAAAAAAATCAGACAAAGGACAGATCCCTGGGGCATACCACTGGTAACCTCCTCCTCCTCAGAGTGAGCTCCATTTAACTGTAACCTTTGTTGCCTCCTACTCAACCAATTTCTAACTCAAGCAGTAACTTTAGGGTCGCCTGTGAGGAATGGTGTCAAAGGCTTTACTGAATTCTAAATACACCACATCTAGGGCTCTCCCTTGGTCCTACTCCCTGGTTACCCAGTCAAAGAAATCAATCAGATTTGTCTGACAAGACTTGCCTCTGGTGAATCCATGCTGCCTCGGATCCTGTAATCCGCTGGACTCCAGAAACCTTACTATTTTCTCTTTCAGCAGCGCTTCCAATAATTTACTCACCACCGAAATTAAACTAACTGGCCTGTAATTTTCAACCACATCCTTACTTCTGCTTTTGTGTAAAGGGACCACATGAGCCTCTCTCCAGTCCTTTGGTACTACTCCCAACTCCAAGGAGGCATTGAAAAGGTCAGTCAGTGAAGCTCATTATTCTAGGGTGTATCCCATCTGGTCCCATCGTTTTGTCTACTTTAAGTTTAGCTACCATTGGAGGAGGCAAAACCGGCAGGCCATGAATGTATGTGGCAGTAGAAGGCCCGCTGCCATGCTGACAGTGCTTTGCTCTGCTGCGGTCTTTCAGGAAGTTTGGTTGAGGAGAAGGAAAGGGGAGATGCTGGACATCTAAGGGATTAGGAAAGGGAAGATGAGATGCTGGACACCTGGAAGGAAGGGAAGGAAAGGGAGGATGTTGGACTATGGGAGGAGGGTAGAGAAGGGAAAGGGGTGTGCTTGACTGCTGGAAGGTAGGACCCTGATCTGCCCCAGCAGGGGAAGGGGGCTAAAGGTGCAGCTAGGGTAACAGATATCTTTGGGCTAACCATGGTAGTATTCAAGTCTTTTAAATAAATAAATAAGACTGAAGAGAAGGCCACAGATAAGAGGAGCCTACTCAATGAAGAGAAATCACTGAAATAAGCATAGGAGGAGAGGTGATAAGGAACTTGTGAATAGAGAAACATGAACTTTATTTGAAAGTGGATGGAGAGTCAATGTACTGATGTGAGGAAATGACTTACATGCCCATAGTGGCAATAAACGAAGATAGAAGATAAGTTGTGCATCTGAATTTTGAATACGTGATGAAAACTGATGGCTAGATCTGTGAGGAGTAGATGGCAGTATTGTAAGCGAGAGATGATAAGAAAATAGCTATATTGTTTCATACAGGATTTTGGTGAAATGACACATTTTAGCAGTATTTTGGAGGAGCGTGTGGAGTTGAAGATGATCTCAAAGTTGTGGTCTGAGGGATGTGAGACTGTGACACCATTGTCCATACAAATAAAAGAATGATGCTGTTTATTTCTTACCTCGTACAGTGAGGCGAGCCGTGCTTGACACAGTGCCATATTTGTTGCTAGCAGTACATGTAAAGGTCCCGGAATCTTCAGAAAAAACCTCCGTGATTACCAGTGTGCAGATCTCCTCTGAGGGGACAAAAGAAGGACCAGTACTGATTAAACACAGACCCCCAGAACAAAGAATGGAACTAGGCAGCCCTCAAATCCATGATCAGAAAAAAGAATGGTGTAAATGTTTCAGTAAGGAGTATTTTACTCTAGGATTTAAAATCCATTATATTATACTTACAGTTTTACTGTTATTGCGAGACTTCAGTCCGGCAGTGGAAGTAATGGCTGCCGGGCAAGAAAAGTATGACAAGCAGGAATGGGAGCAGAGCAGCAAACTTCATTTAAAGTAAGTTGTTTGCTGCGCTGTGGGACAGATAGAGGAAGGAGGCAAAGGAAGACAGGTCCCTCTTATAAAATTACTCTCCACGTGGGCCTAGTGTATAAACTTATACATATAAGTACCATTAATTAACTAAAGAAGCCAACTTTTTTTTTTAATTTTGAAGAGCAAATAGAAAATGGCAGTTAAGAAGAATGAATCCCTTAATAGTTTGTGTAAAGCTTTGGATGAAACAAAGGCTTTTTAAAAATCTGGAGCAAAACCCGATGGTGAAATTTGTTTGAATATACATGTTTCCCCATGTAAGATGGGAAATACCAATTTAAATGTTTGGCCTATCCTAATCCTTAATCTTTGCATTGTGGGGCTGTGTGCATATTAATAGTGGCTTTCTGACATCCCCTTTTATACATACGAGGCGAGCTATACATGTAAGTGCCACTGTTTCCAAGTGTAGATGCATCTAAATGACTTCCTGAATGCCTGATTCACTAAGCTTTATTTCTCATAGATAAAGAATAGGATAAAGGCCTTAGAAGGTCAGGTTCATAGAACAGAGTCAACCCAGGAGAAGTGAACTGCATGTGTGTCTCTTCTTGTTACAACAAAATTTGTCAACTCAACTATTTTCAGATGTTACTGTATCAATAATTGTTATTTGCACAATTAAGCTCCAAAGTTTAAGGAATTCCAAGTGAAAAAAACAATGTTCAGAATTTTGGCTTACCTGGCTCAGCCATAGATCGAGGTTCTAAAGGAAAAATAAGTCAACAGAGTTACTTGACTGCACAGAAAGAGGGGAGAGAAAAATTGAATAAATGATATGAATGAAATATCTCTTGAACAGATAGGCTGCATTATGTATTTTCCTAACTTGTCCTGGGAACCCCACATCCAGTTGAGTGTTCAGGACAACCACGATGAATGTGCATGAGATAATTCTGCTTATACTGGGATTCTAGAGTCCGATATTCAAAAGGTATTTACATGGTTTACAGCCCTATAAACCATGGAAATGCCACTCAGCAGGATATTCAAGTGCCAGCGAATATCCACGCTCTTCTCCCCTACACGCCCCAATGCTAACTGTTTAGCATTGGGGAATGTCGTGGACGGTGGCAGAGTCTAACTGAGTAGCGGCAATATTGCAGCGCTACCCAGTTAGCAACCTGAGGGTACGACTAGGCAAAGCAAAAGCTGGCCTATCTTTACCCGTAGAAGCTAACCAAGCAACTACCACCACTACCCGGTTAGCCTCTGCGGCTTCTGGGCATATGACCCCAGTATTCAATATCCAGGTTTATAGGTTGACAATGACGGCTAGGCACTATACTCACACCTAACTGTCCTAACTCAATATCAAGCCACTAGTGTATACCAATGTATCATGTGCATATTCATTCTGGATATCCTGTAAATTCAACTGGCAGCAGGATCACCAGGACAGGCTTGCACAGCCCTGGCCAATTATGACTTCAATGTGGCTACCTGTAACTTAATTTAGGGGCTATTTTACTAAACACCGCTAACCGGTTAATGTGCTTTTTAGCTTGCGATACCTGGCCACGGTGAATGCTAATACGTGGGTATGCTAGCCACCAGCTGCTAAAATGCACAGCAATCAACTATTACATCCTGGGGTGACCAGTAGGCAGGTTAGGAGTGGGTCTGGACAGCACATTGCTGGTTGCGTGAGGGCAACTGCCATGCGCTCAGTGACAATGTGGCAATTAGGGTGGGTGAACCTAATGATATCTCTATGGGAGGGAGGAGTAGCTCAGTGGCTGGGACAGGTTACCTCAGGCCAGAGGGCCAGGGGTTCAATTGCCGCATGGGGACAGGTAACCTCAGGCCAGAGGGCCAGGGGTTCAATTCCCGCATGGGAACAGGTAACCTCAGGCCAGGGGTTCAATTCCCGCATGGGAGCAGGTAACCTCAGGCCAGAGGGCCAGGGGTTCAATTCCCGCATGGGAGCAGGTAACCTCAGGCCAGAGGGACTGGGGTCTCTAGTCCTGTGGCTGCTCCTTGTGGCCTTGGACAAGCCTCTTAATCCTCCATTGCCTCAGGTACACTTAGATTGTGAGCCCTTCAGGGACAAGGGAATAAAAAAAAAGTACTTGTTAGTATATACATGTAAACTGCTCTGATGCATAAGTAAAGGGAATTAGATACACCTGCATTAATTGCACCATGCATTAATGTATGTGTTAATTACTAGGAAGATGCTGGTCATGCCCCCCACTGACTAATGAGGAGGCTTTGTACTTACCATGCATTAAAAATGTATGTTAATTACAAAACCTAAGGGCCACATAATTTTGTAAAAGGGCCCCACAATTTCTTCCACAGAGCAAAGTAAAAGATAAGAGGTGCAATGATATAGACAAGCACTTTCATGTTTTCATAGAAAAAATTGTAAAAAATAACTGCTGTATACAGCAAGCATACAGTATTCTTGTATGCTAGTGTTTATATCCACATGGCACAGTCAAAATCTCTTATGAGAACACATCCCAGTTTCTTACTAGGATTGCGATAGAAATGGCTGGATTGTAGAGACATAGAGTACAGTTACCAATCTGTAGCTTATAGATATGACTTTTTCTCAAGAGATGACATTGACCAGAAAAATTCTTGCAAGTGTCTGAGAAATGTCTGCAATGTGACACAGTGACAATACATCAGCTGAAAGTAGAACTTACTTTTCTGTAAAATTCTAAAATCTGGAGAATCTTCTATTAATGTCCCCTCTCTGTACCACTCAACCTTTGGAGAAGGAGCTCCTTTTACTCTGCATTCAAAAACAACCAGCTGACACTCGGAAGCAGTCAAATCTTGCAACATCTAAAATGTAAAAATAACTACTTTTACATCTAAAATGACTGCTGGATCCAAAAGTAACTTATTTTTAGAAGGTTCTATGGATGTGAAATAGTACTGTGACACTCAGTATTTGAGTGATACTTCATAAAAATATCCTTTCTGAAATAGACTGGGTATACTACTTTCTTCAGCTACTGAATATTTGTATTTATTTATTTATTTAAAAGCTTTTCTATACCGCGCTTTTTAAAATCAGCGCGGTTTACAATTAACATTTCCTTGTACAGAGCAGGGAGGGCCTGCCTTGTACGTACATTGAACAGGCGCAGTAACTTGAATTTATAACTGGGGTAACTATAAACAGGCTAAACCTTTTGTCGCCATGCCGTACAATGGCATGGCTGGGTCTCAAAACTCTGTATGTATAACTATTTAGGCTTTTTCTATCTGGTTCTCTTCAAGAAAAGGAAGAGCTGGAGAAGAGGCTAATCATTGTGAAAAAGACCAAACAGATGTCCCTTGGGTTCAGGGAGCCCAGCAGTGAGAAAGTGAGTGGAGTGTCAATTACAGACCGCTAGAAGAGAGGAAGAGAACAGATTCTGTCAGAGAATCACCTAAAAATATATAAAACGAGTACAGGGCCGGCACAAGGAGATGAGACGCCCTAGGCGAATCTCATTCCTCATACTCCCTCTCACCCTCTGGTGCCCATTGTTGCCCCTGCCGTCCTTCTCCGGGACTTTCTGAGGTAGAAATGGGCACAAACAGCCCCGTGGCTCTTACCTTTAGTCTTCCACTCCCTCTCCTACTCCCAATGCCGACGTCCTGCTGCAAACAGGAAGTCAACATCGGGTGTTGAAGAGGGGGCTGTTTGTGCCCACTGCCGGTGCCGCCTGTCCCGAGAGGGGTTACAGTACCGGCAATGGGTACCCCCGGATGCCCAGCACGCTAGGCAACCGCCTAGTTCATCTAATCGTAGCACCGGCCCTGGAGGATTATCTGATAAAGAGAATCCAGATCGGAGGGTTCTGTACATGAGGAGAATTGAGATGGAGGAGAATAAAGAAGATAACTTCATGAGTTCAGTTCCCAGCCGCTGAAATTGTGCCTTGCCCTTTTACTTTTTCCATTCATGTCTTTAGTGTAGTGTCTCTGAAGTAACGGATCCACATAATTTGTTAATATCACCCAATAAATTGCTGGATCGATATTCAGCAGCACTTATCCAGATATTGGCACCTGTTAGCCAGATAAATGCTGCTGGAGGGGATATTCAGCAGCACTATATGGGCCTCAGTGCCACTATTGATCCATATTGCAGGGATGTTCAACACCACTATCTGGTTAACTATGCAAATAACTTAGGACAGCAAAAAAAGCTGTCTTAAAGGAATAGTTGCATAGTGGACTGAATATCGCCGCTATCCGGACAGTAGTGGCACTTGCCACCAGGACTGGCCCCAGAGTTGGTTCAAAGTATTAGAGCCCTAGGCAAACCTTAAGCTTTACACCCCCCTTGGCTGGCAAAATCGATTATTTAGCTTTAGATGCCCTACTCTTTGCCACCCCCTAGAAGTTGTTGTTCTAGGCGGTCACCTAGTTTGTCTAATGCTTGTGCCAGCTCTGCTTGCCGTTCTATCTAGATATTCAATGCCAGTCACTATCTGGGTACTGCCACTGAATATCTGGAATAATCTTTGCTGCTGTGGACAGAAGTTAAAGAAAACACTGATCACTGTGGTTCAAAACTGATCCATCTATACTCATACTACTGCCGTGGGTGACTTCTTTTCAAATGGATTGTCAAACGTGATTATGGAAGACACACTTGAGATGAGAAATTGTCTGCACACATAAGGCCTTGAGAATTTGATCTTCCCCTATCTCTCAGGACCCAAAACAAAATTTATCCCCCTTTGGTAGCCACAAACTCAACCACTATTCAAAGGTTCTGCTACATTGCAATGTCAATCTTGCCAAATTAAGGCAATACTAGTTTGGGTTCTTTTCTAGGGAAACATCAAATTTAAATTTGGATAATTTTATTGGTGTGGCAATTTTGGATCACTTTTCAACTGCTATATATTTTATTTCAGAGGAAGCTATCATTCATATATAAGCTGAATTGGTATGATATATAGTCATGTATGTTTTGCAAGCAAATCTAACAAAATAAAAATTGACTTCCTATATGGGTTTTATATATTGGGTTTTCCTGTATTACAATATACTATTTTTTATTAATCTAGTAAGGCAATAGTAATTTACTTTAGGTAGCTCTCACCAAACCAAATTCAGATAATTTTGACAGATGTGCATGCCCACTTCTAGTCTTCTCATCCAATCAGTGTTTACTTCTGTGTCAAGTCCCTCTCCTTAGCCGTGCCTTCTCCCGCCCACTCTCCATGATGTCACCAAATGTAGCCAGGAGCCATTGCCCCAAACATCACAGGAACACACCTAATACATCCATTTATCCAAGAAAGCCACTAGTCTTTCATGTGGGTATTTACATGGATCCTTGGTGGCCATCTTGATGATGTCACAGGAAATCATCATTACTGGAACTACATCATCAGGGTGGCTACTTTCATATGGAGCAATGAAAAAGTGCATGCACAGGATAGATGCTTGCTTCTATTCTAGCAGAAAACAAGATCAAGGTCTAAAAGTCCTGGAGAAGTATTTTCTAAGCATCTTATTCATTCTAGGCCACTGTGAAAATCAGAATCATTGGAGAAGGCTGCACACTTTGTCCAGGGCCTGCTTGTCCACTAGGCGGGCTAGGCGGCCACCTAGGATGGCAGACATCCATGGGTGGCAGGCCATGTGCTTTGGCATACATGGCCTGTAGCCCCCCTTGCGGCCAGCCATGACGCCCTCCCCCTAGGCTGAATTGCGATGCTGCCTCGCCCTCCCACTGCTGCTGATTCTGGCAGTGGGCCGCTAGGCTCAGTGGCAGCAGCTCGTAGCAGGCCATGGCCTGCCACTGCGGGTGAGCTGCCTACTGCCAGAATAAGCAGCAGTTGGTGGAGGCATGGCTCAGCATGGGGGGGGGGGGGGTAGTGCAGTGCACATGGGAGGGATGGCATGGAGCATGGGGGGGCCACACAGCTGGGGCTTCTGCCCAGGGAAGCAGAAACCCTTGGGTCAGCCCTGACTATGTCTGATTCTCAGCATCTGACAGCTTTTTTTACAGCTAGCAATAAACAAACAGGCTACAGGCTGCATTCCCCACATTCCGCTCCTCTCTTCAGATACCGATCTGCTTCCCAACCTTTGATTTTAAGCTGTTTCTCTGCACACAGAGAACAAAAGTCAGCATTTGATTCATGGTGACATTTTACTTACCAATTAATGTCCTTTCTTGAGTCCAGTCCAGACAAGTGGGTTGTGCTTCCCTACCAGCAGATTAGTGGAGGCAAAGAAACAATGAAAAGCCCAGGTTTCAATGACATCACTCTGATGCCTCTATTCGCCTCAGCCACCAGAGGTATCTTCGGTATTGATCCCAAATCATATGGGAGAAACAGGCAAGCCTCACACAACCTCAATCGTGGGCAATAAGGAGTAATCGATAGTAGAGAACTATGTACAGGAAAGCATAAGAGAAGACTGTCAGTAGAAGATGAACCTGCAGAGCTAAGGATAAAAATCATAGCAGACGCAGAAGAACAATTCCAAAGGCAGGCCCTGAACTGGTCTAGCAGGACTCAAGGAAAGGACATTAACCGGTAAGCAAAATGTCACCTTACCTATCATCCTGCTAGACCAGTCCAGACAAGTAGGATGTACCAAAGCTAGAACTCCACTGGACAGGAAGAAGACACAGCAGTTCACAAAATCCTTGAGCCAAAGGCTGTGTCTGCCCTTGCATGGACATCAAAGTGGTAATGCTTGATAAAAGTGGAAAGTGATGCTCATGTTGCTACCTAACTAATGTCTGCAGGGCTACCGAGCTCTGCTCCACTCATGAGGATGCCTGCACTCAGGTAGAATGGGTGCACAAACCAGAACTGGCTGGTTCTATAACAGATACAACAAGGCAATGGCCTCCTTAATCTAGCACTCCAAAGTCAGCTTAACAACCACATCACCCTTGCATGGGCCAGCAAACAACACAAAAAGATGGTCAGACATGAAAGGATTTTGTAACCTCCAAGTACCAGAGAAGCACCCTCCGGACATCTACAAGGCAAAGATTCTTATCCTTCCCCCGAAACTGCTCCTTAGAGAAGGAGGGCAGACCACCTGGCTCACGTAAAAGGGAGAAAGCACCTTAGGCAAGAAGGAAGGCACAGGCTGAATGGAAATGGCCTCCTTTGAAAAAGATAGATAAGGATCTTGGCAAAATAGAGCTTGCAGCTCAGAAATCTGCCTTACGGAACAAATTGCAACCAAGAAGACCATCTTGAGCATCAAATCCTTCAAAGCAGCACACTTCAACTGCTGAAGGGGCAGTGTCATCAGGGCCCTGGGCACCATACACATATCACAGGGATCACAGACTGGAGGGGAGGATGCAGATGCTGAACCCCTGGAGAAAGCGTGAGTTGTCTGGGTGCAAGGCTAGAGACCTACTGGTCACCGGACCTCAGAAACAGGCCACCACTTGAACTTTCAGGGTGCTAAGGGAAAGGAACTTCTCCAGGCCATCCTGTAGAAAAACCAACAGAGATGGCACTTTGGCTACCTCAGGAGACAACTGCCAAGTCCCAGCACAATTGCTCAAAGAGGCACCAGATCACATGCACACTAGCTTCGTAGACCTCCTCTGGGCTCTGAGCAGAAAGTCACTGGAGAGTAGCCCTTACGTACTAGCCATATCCTTTGAAGAGCCAAACCATAACCGAGAAGGGAACCAGGTTCTCTAGGACGATTGGTCCCTGCTGCAATAGGCCCTGAGACAGATACAACCGAAGAGGAGGTGCTTGTGGAAGCTGCATCAAGTCTCTGAACCACGCTCTCTTTTGCCAATCTGGCACCACCAGAACAATCCTGTCTGAGCGGCATTCCATACGTCAAATCACACACCCCAGTAGGGGCCATGGAGGAAACACATTCAGCAGGTTCGACTAAAGTGGCACACTTGACATTGGAGTGGGTCACTGGGAGATCTCTCTTAGGATGACTGCAGTGGCACAGAAACAACTGAAATGCCTCCTGACTCAACTCCTATTCTCCTTGAACAAGAGAGTGATGGCTGAGAAAATCCGTTTCCACAGTATCCAGCTCGGCAATGTGCAGAGCCCACAAACTAGGAGGTTCTTTGTTGCCCAGACAAACAGGAGAGCTATCTCCAGGGATACAGCAGCACTCCTCATGCCGTCTCGCTGATTGACCTAAGCCACCACTGTGGCATTGCCCAAGAACACTCGAAATGCTTAGCCCTCAACTGGGGACCAACCTGATGGCCCTCACTTCAAGGCAGTTGATGAACCACACCATCTACAGTTCCAATAGCCCTGGGCTACTTGACCTTAGCAATGGGCTCCGAAGCCCAAGAGACTGCCGTCCATGATCAGAAGGATCATTGAGCATGCCCTTCCTCATAAGACTGGGCTGCTGCCACCACTGCAGGCTGTCCGTCACCATCATTGGGAGCAGGAATCTGAGCTCAAACCTCCAAGAACCCGGGGACCACCAAGCCATAAAAGATAGTTGGAGCTGCCGACTATGGGCATGCATCTGCAGCACCATCTTGAATGTTGCCACCATCAATCCGAGAAGCTGAAGATCAACTTGGACTCTGGAAGCCTGCTGCCAACTGAATAGTGCCAGGCAATACAACAGCCTTTGATGTTCTTCTCTGCAAGGAAGACTCTGCACTCTTAAGAATCAAAAGGTGTTCCAAGGAACTCCAGGGACTGGGAATGCAACAACTGGCTCTTTTCCCAAGTGATCACCCAGCCAATGCTTATCAGAAAGGATACCACTTGGGAAGCTACTCAAAATGCCTCTGAAGGAGAATGGACTTGGATGAGCCAGTAATCCAGACATGGATGCACACAGATCACTGGATGCTGGAGCAATACAGCCACCACCACTATGATGATGGAGAACATCCTTGGGGCAGTGGAGAGCCCGAATGGGAGAACAGCAAACTGAAGGGGAGAGCCAAGCATGGCAAAACACAAATACTTTGCTATGCTGACAGAACCCCCAGATCGAGATATGACAATATTCCTCTCACAAATCCAGAGGTGCCAGGAACTTCCCTTGGCATACCACTTGAATCATGGATCACAAAGTTTCCATTTAGGAATGCATGATGTGCAAGCACTTGTTTGACATACTAGACATCCAGAATGGGCCACAATGTTCTTCCTGTGTTGGCACCACAAAACAGATAGAATGCCTACCCCTGCCCCAATCATCCAGGGGAATGGGCACCACTGCCTTCATAGGAGGCAACTTGCCTAAGGTGATCCACACAGCGGTCCTGCTGTTCGCAGACCCACAAGGGGAGAAGATGAAAGTGCCTGGGATTCACTCGTTGCATTCCAGAATATAGGCATACAGACCAGAGACTAGTACCCAATGATCCTTGGTGACTTGGGTCCCTTCTTGAAAGATGAAGCGAGATCAGAAAGACCAGAGAATAAGAAAATAAGAACATAAGATATGCCATACTGGGTCAGACCAAGGTCCATCAAGTCCAGTATCCTATTTCCAACAGTGGTAGGGCCTCTTATGATGATAAGGGACTTTCATATTGCTTAATTGCAAGGTAGATATCATATTAATTGAGAGCAGATGCAATTGATTTGACCTCTATCCACCTGACTGATTGCTTGGGAGGAGCATAAATAGGAAGAGGAAGTATGATTGGGCAGTTCGCTTGAGAAAGAGCTAAGAACACACTAAAAGCTTGAAACACGCTGTTGTGTTGCGGTGCCCAGATATGTGTGGAGATTATCAGTGGAGAACGGTTTTGTCTCCTGGGAATTTCATGGATACGAAAAAATGAGCTTACTACAACACCGGAGCTTTGTCAAGATATCCTATGACTAAGATCTACATGAAGCGACTTGTCTCGGCATGGTTGATGAAGGAATGAGATTGCCGGCTGAGCTAAGTATTTCTGAGGATTTACACTATATTGTGTTTTGTCCCTTAGATTACTTTTTAGGCTATTCATCCCTTAATAAAAAGAATAAAAAGAGGACTTGCTACGAGAGAGGGTCACCTCTCCAGGCAAGCGATCCGATAAAAAAAAGGAAATTGAGGTTTTTTTATCACTCTAGGTTCAGGGGTTTATGAGTGATAATATAGGGTTTAGGTTTTCACTTTATTTGTTGAGTATTAAGGTAGTGAATTCTAGGGGCATCATTATTATAATATATATTTAGTGGCTCATTAGTTCCAATGGCATCAGGGGAACAAATTCTCAAACTAATACAGCGACCTTCGCATTCTCAGAGGCGGCTATACAAAAACTTTTAGAACATCCATCTTTATTGGATGATATCTCAGGGTCTCTGCAATTGAGTTCCATGACCTCCTGGGTTAACTTTAGAAATTTGCATAACAAGGCCATTAGAATTCAGTTACATGCAGACTATTACTCAATATTTGAAGCAAAAAATTATACCAAAAGTTTTAAGAATGATGAAGCCCCCACATATGTTCACGGATGATCAGGAGTTTTACAATAAATGGAACAGTATTCTTAACAAATGTGGGCTAGATCTTATAGCCCTTTTAATAGAGCGTCTAATGACAAAATAAGGCTTAATGAAACAGCAATTGGATTTGATGGAACAACAATTCAAAGCAGAACTATCAGTCGATGCTTACAAAGTGAATTGGGATTATTTGTTTGCCCACATACAACAATTTAAAGAAATGCTGAGAGCATTGAAATTAAAAAAAAATTAATGGGATACTGAGGATTATATTAAGGACCGGGTATATACCTGGAAACAAAATAAACAAGAAAATGAAATTATAAACAGACGGGTAACATTTGAGGCCTCCTCAGAAGATGAGAGTAGCAAGTCATCAATTGGTTATCATAAAGAACAAAGGGATAACTTACCAGTCCAAACCCCTCAACTGGTTTTTCCAAGGGACCGCCCTTGCAGTCACCGGCCTTATCAACATCCACAGGAGGAGGGTCGGAGGGGACCGTCAACCAGAGCATTCACCAAACAGCAGTTATCAATTTATCCAGAATGAAGTTAACGGAAATGCAATTATAGGCTTTGCATTTAAGACTATCCTTTGTTCCATCTCTAAAATATAATCCTTTTAAAATGAGAGTAGCCTTATATCATTTTTTCAGAAAACTACAAGTTTCATTGTTTTTGCAAACCTCTCCCTCAGTTAGACAAAAGGATGATTCAATTTGTTATAATTCTTCAAAGCGATTACCTCCTGGCACAACGGTTGCGGCTATATCTACTTTTCAAGGGTTAGTGCTGCAGGACTTGGAAAAGTTGGAACAGTCCCCACAGTGGCAATTTTCAAACTTATCATGGGAATATTATCACGCACTAGTATCATTGGGGACCAAGAAGGAAATCACTATTCACAGAGCAGATAAGGAGGGAGGGGACAGTTGTTATTTTAGATACTAATACGTATCATGCAGATGTATTAGAACGTCTTAACAATCGGAATTATTACCAAATATTACAGTATGACCCTGCCCCTGGTTTGCAGGAAGAGATCAAACATCATACTAAATTGGCTTTTACACAAAATTGGATTACCAAGAAGGAATATGAATTTTTGAATAAGTAACCTAGTATTCTCCTCCCATATATGGTACCTAAAGTGCATAGAACCTTTAATCGACCACCAGGACGTATAATACGCAGAGCCGGCTCGACCTCCACGGGACAGGCTCCCGCACCAAGACACCCTACGCAGAGCCGGCTCGACCTCCACGGGACAGGCTCCCTCCACGGGACAGGCTCCCGCAACAAGACGCCCTACGCAGAGCCGGCTCGCCCTCCACGGGACAGGCTCCCTCCACGGGACAGGCTCCCGCAACAAGACGCCCTACGCAGAGCCGGCTCGCTTTCCACGGGACAGGCTCCCTCCACGGGACAGGCTCCTGCAACAAGACGCCCTACGCAGAGCCGGCTCGCCCTCCACGGGACAGGCTCCCGCACCAAGACGCCCTACGCAGATCCGGCTCGCCCTCCACGGGACAGGCTCCCTCCACGGGACAGGCTCCCGCACCAAGACGCCCTACGCAGATCCGGCTCCCCCTCCACGAGAAAGGCCATCGCACAATATACAGCTCTCTCCAAACAGCCAACAAGAAGAAGACTTAAGACAACAGGCATCTCCTTAAAAGAACATCACAAAAAACCAACATGCACGCCACATACTTCCTCCCGCTCTGCTTACTCATTACACAACTCCTCCCACCAACCACACACCTCCACCACCCACAAGCAAACACAACATGGCACCCTCCAACTGTATTGCCATATCTGGAACCACAGCACACATACAAAGAGACACTCGGAACCTCCCAGGCAAAGCGACCAAACAGACACAAATCAAACTCCCACACCCGCACAAAGGAAGCACATGTAACAGCAAACTCATCAACAAAGACAACAACGATAGAGCTCATAAATGCCAGATCCGTCTGCAACAAGATACACACGCTTGTAGACCACATTGAAGAGCGACAGCCCGACATAATATGCATCACAGAGACATGGCTCAACCCGACTGACAATGTTCTACTCAACCAACTTGTACCAAACAACTATTCAGCGTACAACTGCCCACGCACTCACAGGCGTGGAGGAGGAGTCCTGATCATGGCAAAAACAAAAATGAAGTTCAAGACACAGAGCCTCACCGATACACAGCAATGTAACACAATTAGCATCAAGAACAAGACCATTGCAATCTGCCTAACATACAGAGCACCCAGAGCTCCACCCGACGAACTGGCCTTCACACTCGAAGAAGCCTGTGCCATAACAACAAACAACAAACCAGCGCTGCTGATTGGAGACTTCAACCTAAAGTCCACCAATGTCAAAGACGCAGAGGCCTTCCTGCAAGCAATGTCCTCACTGCAATTCACGCAAATAATCAATGCTCCAACACACAGACATGGATCATCTCCAGACCTCATATTCGCATCCAATTACCTAACATCAAGAGACCTGATCTCTCCACCAACCATTACCCCAGTGCCATGGTCTGACCACTACTTAATCGAGATAAGGCTGCGGTCACAAGAGGACCAGACAAACGAAAGAGCAAACACCTCACACACACAAAGACGATTCAAGTGTTTCGACAAGGACGAATTCATACAGGACACAATGCAACACCTGAACATTACTACGGACGACCTGGAGGAACAAGTTTCCAGCTGGAACAGTATTTTAGCCAACGCCGTAAAACCACCAGATGACGGGACCGAGAAACAACACCACAACAAGAGACAAAACAAACCATGGTACTCAGCAAAAATAAGACAGGAAAAGAGGGAACTCAGGAAGATTGAACGGAGATGGAGAAAAAACAAAACAACTGCCGACCAGCATCTCTATCTAACAAAGCAAAAGCAATACAATGAACACATCAACCAATCAAAGAGGGAATTCCACACAAACATGATAAACACCTCCATCAACAAACCCAGAGAGCTTTTCGAAATAGTAAAAATCCTCACAAAAGAGCAAACAACAGAAAAGGAAGCACAAATTGATCCACAGAAATTCGCCGACCACATCAAGGACAAATTTCACTCAACGGAACAAACATCGCCTAGTAGAACCTCAAGGACAGATGTACACTCCAAAACCTGGGGCACATTCTCCTCACCCTCAACAGAACAGATATCCCACATCATCTCTACAATCAACACAAGCACCGCTCCTACAGACCCATGCCCAGTGTCGTGGGTCAAAGCCACCAAATCAAGCCTCATCACCACCATACATAAAATGGTACACAACTCACTCACTCAAGGTCTCATGCCAAAGCAACTAAAACTTGCCTCAGTGAGACCAATCACAAAGAAAACAACTCTCGACAGAAAAGATCCAGCAGCATACCGACCAATATCCAGCATACCCTTCCTCGCAAAAGTCATCGAAAAAACAGTTCAACTACAACTTCAGGATCACATCGACAAACACGAAACACTCGACGACAACCAACACGGATTTCGTCCTAACCACGGTGTCGAAACGCTACTGATCTACCTCTTCGACAGCATCCTAAGAATAATTGACAACACCAGGAATGGAATAATAATGATATTCATCGACATCTCCTCAGCCTTCGACACAGTGGACCACAACACGCTCCTAGAAAGACTACAGAACACTGGTATACACGGTATCACACTGAAATGGTTCCACTCGTACCTAACCGAAAGACAGCTACAGGTCAAGGTGGGACACATCACCTCCCGACCCATCAAAGTCCGTCAAGGTGTACCTCAAGGTTCTGCGCTCTCAGCACTCCTATTTAACATCTACATCCAACCAATCTGCAACATCATGAAAGAGAACAACAATCAATACACGATCTATGCGGACGACATCATGATATACACCCCGATATCAATCGACAACCCGGACTTCTCTAAGATAACAGACTGCCTTACACAAATGACCAGTTGGTGTCAAAACAACAACCTCGCCATAAACTACAACAAGACTGAAGCTTTAATCATCACTCGGAACCAAAGCTTCATACAACCACCAAATATAAAGATACAAAACATTACTATACCAATAAGGTCAGAAGTAAGATACCTCGGGGTTACGCTGGACAATAAACTCAATCTCAAGCCACACATAGACAAAACAATACAAAAAGCCTACTACAAGATGCGAATCATCAGGAGACTGAAACCACTCCTCGCCCCAGAACACTTCCGTACCGTCTGTCAAGCACTGATAACCCCTCTACTGGACTTCTGCAATCCGATATACCTTGGACTACCGAAACAAGCCATCAAACCACTCCAACTGGCACAAAACACCGCAGCACGAATCATATCCGGAACTGCAAGACAGGAGCACATCACACCCACCTTAAAGGACTTACACTGGCTACCAATCGATGCACGCATCAGATACAAAACTATTATAAACCTATTTAAGATAAAACAGCAAACATCAGCCAACAGCCTGCACACCCTCATACAACCAGACACCAGCACACGTCCTAGAAGAAAACAAACACACAACCGAGTCAGCACCCCAAGTGAATACAAACACACACGCAAGGACACAACAGACAGAGCACTCTCCATGGCTGCTCCAACAATATGGAACAAACTACCGGACGATTTGAGGGCAACTACAGAGCTCAAGGACTTCAGAAAACAGCTGAAAACCATACTGTTCATAGAACACTTTGGACACATCACATAAACTAAGGAACTGTATAGCAGCACACGTTACCGCCTAACACTAGATGTATATAAAATGATTTTAGCACCACTGTAAATAGCCCACATTGTACATAGCTCACACCAATCTAGCAAACAAGACAACACACACCCAACGAAATTTCCACCCTCACTGCATGTATCAACACTCACACTACCAGATTGTTTGCTGTGATACCACCTTGATTATTATGATAAGGCGGTTTAGAAATACTGTTAAATAAATAAATACTGTTAAATAAATAATAGTTTCTTGTTGAAATTCGATCTTAGAACCTTTATCCAAGTTTTGTGATAAATTTCTTCAACCTTTAACCTTGACCATGAAATCTTATATAAAAGACTCTTTTCGTTTTATTTCTCTTTTGCAAGGGGCTAGGATAAAAACTGAACAAACATTTTTAGTAATGATGAATTTAACAGCATTATATACAAATATCAATCAGCAAGAAGTTTTAGATATTATTACTCAGCTATCAGTCCCATTACCATCAAGGATTCCCAAACACTTTGTTTTGAAACTATTAAAAATAGTGCTTGATCACAACTATTTTGTGTATGATTCTAATTTTTATTTGCAGTGTTTTAGGGTTGCTATGGGGGCAATGGTAGCGCCATCAGTGGCCACACTGTATATGTCTAATTTTGAGGAATCATTTATTTATATGTTACATTGGTTTCGATGAATTCCATTTTGGAAAAGGTTTTTGGATGACTTATTTTTTCTGTGGGTCATTTCAGAGACTGACTTACTTTCACTTTTCGAATGGATAAGTAATATTAAATCAAACATTCAATTTGTACCTAAATTTCATAAGGAACATACTAAATTCTTAGATCTTTGGATATATAAAGACTCTGGAGGACTGTGCATAACTCTTTATCGAAAGACAGTACAAAGAAATACTTTATTGCAATACAGGAATTATCATCCTGGTCCATTATGTCGGGGTTTACCTCTTGGTCAGTTTTTAAGAATTTGTCGATTATGTACATCTATTTCAGAATACCATAGACATACAAGAGATCTGAGCCAAAGATTGAGATGCAAAAGTTATCCAATGCCACTTATAAATAAGGCATATAAAAGAGCACTCTATAACCACACGGAATGGTGGCAGGATCGACAAGATCCAACATCATTAGAAGAAGATTCCAACAAATTTGTAGGAGTGCTCCCCTTTATACCAAATGCTGCAGCGGTGACTAGTATACTTAAGAAACATTGGCTCATATTAGCTCTTCACCCTTGTTTCCAAAGAACTTTGATGAAGGCATATCAGAGCATGAAATATTGGAGATTTAGTATTCCATACTACTTCGAAGCAAAGTAATGAAAGCTCAAGTAATGTAGACCGAGGGCATTCTGCATGTGCATCTTGCAAATTTTGCAATACTACCATATTGGGTTATTTATTTTATTTTATTTATTTTATTTACATTCTCTTATATACCGCGCTATTCTGCATCAGTGCGGTTTACATTGAACAAACTGAAATTACATTGAACAGGGCATTATAACTTGGAGATAACTATTTTACATGGAACATGGGCTATGGAGGGTTAAGTGGCTTGCCCAAGACCACAAGGAGCACCTGTGGGACTAGAAACCCCAGTCCTTTCGGCCCAAGGTTGCTGTCCTCTAGTGGGATTTGAACCCCCGACCTTCCGGCCTGAAGTACCTTGCCCCAACCACTAGGCTACTCCTCCACTCCAGAGGGTTCAGAATGGACAGATCTCGTGATGGATAGAACATATAAACTGCAATATAAAACCTCTTCCTTAACATCATTTGTGGTATATTTAATTATATGTCCCTGCCAACTTAAATATATAGGAAGAACTTCAAGAGTTATTAAGAAGAGAACATAGATCACAAATCAATTTGCAAGTACTTTCGGCATCTAGGGTTTCTCACTGTATTCAACAGAGACACTCATTTGGAGACTTACGATGGATGATAATTGATCATATCCCTATGGATTTACGGGGGGAGGGGGGATAGAATTTCTAAATTGCAATACATGGAACAAAAATGGATTTTTACATTGCAATCTATCACACCTCACGGATTTAATTCAGAAATTGATTGGTAGGGCCTCTTATGATAAGGTGCATTCATATTGCTTAATTGCACAGTAGATATCATATTAATTGAGAGCAGTTACCATTGGTTTGACCTTTTTCCAGCTGACTAATTGATTGCTTGGGAGGAGCATAAATAGGAAGAGGAAGTATGATTGGGCAGTTCGCTTGAGAAAGAGCTAAGAACACACTAAAAGCTTGAAACATGCTGTTGTGTTGCGGTGCCCAGATATGTGTGGAGATTATCAGTGGAGAACTGTTTTGTCTCCTGGGAATTTCATGGATACGAAAAAATGAGCTTTCTACAACACCAGTGCTTTGTCAAGATATTTGGTGACTAAGAGCTACATGAAGTAGCTTGTCTTGGCATGGTTGGTGAAGGAATGAGATCGCCGGCTGAGGATTTGCACTATATTGTGTTTTGTCCCTTAGATTACTTTTTAGGCTATTCAGCCCTTAATTAAAAGAATAAAAGGAGGGCTTGCTACGAGAGAGGGTCATCTCTCCAGGCAAGCGATCCGACAAAAAAAAGGAAATTGAGGTTTTTTTTATCACTCTAGGTTCTGGGGTTTATGAGGGATAATATAGGATTTAGGTTTTCAGTTTATTTGTTGAGTATTAAAGTAGTGAATTCTAGGAACCTCAGATTATTATTATTTATATTATAGGACATTTTTTTCACACCCTTAAAAACAATTCAAATCAATCTGAACAGAACCACATTTTCACTGCAGTAAAATTAGATGCAACTGTCATCAATTGTCAGTACTCACATGAAATGAAGCAATCAGTGAATGATGGCTCTAATGCTTAAAATGGTCACATTCACTTCCTGTTCCATTTTCACAATGGTGAAGACAAGAGAGCTACCCGAGAAACATCAAAGTTCAAAGGAGACAGACAGAGAGGTACATAGACGAGACCTACAGGGATATAGTCCTGAAGTCCCACCTCCAGTCTGGCAGCATCCCTGTTGCCATGGAGGAGAGAGGTCACGTGACAGGAGAGCATCACCCTGGTGTGGCAGGAAGTGATCCTGTAACTAGGACCTGTCCTCCAGGTGATGTAAACCCCTCTCGCACCGAGGAGGTTTCTCCAGGGCCAAGTGCCCATGCGGGAAGGGTTAGGACAGCAGTTATAGTTGGTGATTCGATCATTAGGCATGTAGATAGCTGGGTGGCTGGTGGACGTGAGGATCGCCTGGTAACATGCCTGCCTGGTGCGAAGGTAGCGGACCTCACACGCCACCTAGATAAGGTCTTAGATAGTGCTGGGGAGGAGTCTGCTGTCTTGGTACATGTTGGTACCAATGACATAGGAAAATGTGGTAGGGAGGTTCTGGAAGCTAAATTTAGGCTTTTAGGTAGGAAGTTGAAATCCAGAACTTCCAGGGTAGCGTTCTCCGAAATGCTTCCCGTTCCACGAGCAGGACCCAATAGGCAGGCAGAGCTCCGGAGTCTCAATGCGTGGATGAGACAATGGTGCAGAGATGAGGGGTTTGGATTTGTTAGGAACTGGGGAACATTCTGGGGAAAGGAGGGGCTCTTCCGAAGGGATGGGCTTCACCTTAACCGGGATGGAACCAGGCTGCTGGCATTAACCTTTAAAAAGGAGATAGAGCAGCTTTTAAACTAGATAATAGGGGAAAGCCGACAGTCGCCCAAGAGCGCATGGTTCGGAAGAATGTATCCTTGAAGGATACTACAAAAAGCAGAGAGGTTCCAAAAAAGAGTAAAGTAGCCCAAATGCCCTCGAGTATGGAGCAGACAGAACTTAAAGATCCCAAATTACCCATGTCTACCAATAGCCAAATTAATATGAATAAAATACAGTCTCTAAAATGCTTGTATGCAAATGCTAGAAGTCTACAAAACAAGATGGGAGAGTTAGAATATATAGCACTAAACGAGAGGTTAGATATGATTGGAATATCAGAGACATGGTGGAAGGAGGACAACCAGTGGGACACTGTGATACCTGGGTACAAACTATATCGAAATGATAGAGCTGATCAAATTGGTGGAGGGGTTGCGCTCTATGTTAGAGAGGGCATTGAGTCAGAAAGGATTAAAGTTTTGCAAGAAACAAAATTTGCTGTAGAATCTCTATGGATTGAAATTCCATGTAAAAAGGGGAAGGCGATGGCAGTGGGGGTGTACTATCGTCCGCCTGGCCAGAATGAACAAATGGATGATGAAATGCTCAAAGAAATCAAGGAAGCTAGCAAAAGTTACAGTGCAGTAATAATAATGGGTGATTTCAATTACCCCGGCATCGACTGGGTCAGTGTCACAACAGGACATGCTAGGGAGATAAAGTTCCTAGATGAAATAAATGACTGCTTCTTGGAGCAGCTGGTTCATGAACCGACCAGAGGGGAAGCAATATTAGACCTAGTCCTTAGTGGAACACCAGATGTAGTGCAAGAGATAAGGGTGTTGGGGCCACTTGGCAATAGTGATCATAGCATGATCGCCTTTGATTTAATTAGTGGAGGAGGGATAGTAAGGAAATCCACAGTACTACCCTTTAACTTTCGAAAGGGAGACTATGATAGAATGAGGAAAACAGTTAAGAAAAAACTAAAAGGAGCAGTTGCAAAGGTTAAAGACGTACATCAAGCTTGGGTGTTGTTGAAAAATACTATCTTGGAAGCCCAGACCAGCTGTATTCCACGCTTTAAGAAAAGTGGAAGGAAGTCCAAAAAATTGCCAGCATGGTTTAAAGCTGAGGTCAGAGAGGCTGTTGTTGCCAAAAAAGCATCTTTCAAGAAATGGAAAAAAGAGCCAAATGATGAAACCTGGAAACAGCACAAGCACTGGCAAGTCAAATGCAAGGCATTGATAAGGCAGGCAAAGAGAGAATTTGAGAAGAAGCTTGCTGCGGAAGCAAAAACGCGAAATAAAGACCTTTTCAAGTACATTCGTAGCAAAAAACCCGTGAGAGAGTCAGTTGGTCCATTAGATGATAAAGGGGTTAAAGGAGCACTAAGAGGCGACAAGGCGATAGCGGAGAGACTGAATGAATTCTTTGCTTCGGTCTTTACTGAGGAAGATGTAGGGATGTTACCCACGACTGAAGTGGTATTTAAAGGTGTGGAAGAATTGAAGGAAATATCGATACATCGGGAAGATGTCCTACAACTATTAGATAAACTGAAGAGTAGCAAATCACCTGGGCCGGATGGTATACATCCAAGGGTGTTGAAAGAACTGAAATTTGAGATTGCAGACCTGCTATCAGTAATCTGTGAACTATCATTAAAATCATCTCTAATACCTGAGGATTGGAGGATCGCCAATGTAACACCAATTTTTAAAAAGGGTTCGAGGGGTGATCCGGGAAACTACAGACCGGTGAGCCTGACATCAGTACCGGAAAAATGGTAGAAACCATCATAAAGAATAAAATTACTCAGCATATAGATAGTCATGACCTAATGGGAGACAGCCAACATGGCTTTAGACAAGGAAGATCTTGTCTTACTAATCTGTTATGTTTTTTTGAAGGAGTGAATAAACAGGTGGACAAAGGTGAGTCGGTTGATATTGTGTATCTGGACTTTCAGAAAGCCTTTGACAAGGTCCCTCATGAGAGACTTTTGGCAAAACTAAAGAGTCATGGGATAGGAGGCAGTGTACTACTGTGGATCAGGAACTGGTTAAAAGATAGAAAGCAGAGGGTAGGGCTAAATGGCCAATTTTCCCAATGGAGAAAGGTGAATAGTGGTGTACCCCAGGGATCTGTGCTGGGTCCGCTGCTTTTTGACATATTCATAAATGACCTGGAAAGTGGAATAACGAGTGAGGTTATCAAATTTGCTGATGACACAAAACTATTTAAAGTTGTTAAAACCCAGGAGGATTGTGGAAAATTGCAAGAGGATCTTGATAAATTGGAAGACTGGGCATCAAAATGGCAGATGAAATTTAATGTGGAGAAGTGCAAGGTTATGCACCTAGGGAAGAACAACCCAAACTATGGTTACGCGATGCAAGGTTCCACATTAGGAACCACCACCCAAGAAAAAGATTTAGGCGTCCTTGTGGATACCATGTTAAAACCCTCGGCCCAGTGTGCAGCGGCGGCCAAGAGAGCAAATAGAATGCTAGGTATGATAAGGAAAGGAATGGAAAATAAAACAAAAGATATTATAATGCCTCTATATCGTTCCATGGTGAGACCGCACCTTGAATATTGTGTGCAATTCTGGTCGCCATATCTTAAAAAGGATATAGCAATTTTAGAAAAGGTTCAGAGAAGAGCCACCAAAATGGTAAAGGGGATGGAAGGCTACTCCTATGAAGAAAGGCTAAAAAGGTCGGGGCTCTTTAACCTGGAAAAGAGACGGCTGAGTGGAGATATGATAGAAGTCTATAAATTAATGAACGGAGTGGAACGGGTAAACGTAGATCGATTGTTTACCTTATCAGAATATAGAAAGACTAGGGGACATGCAATGAAGCTACAGGGTAAACTATTTAAGACTAATAATAGAAAATATTTTTTCACTCAACGTGTAATCAAACTCTGGAATTTGTTACCGGAGGATGTAGTAAAGGCTGTTAGTGTAGCTGGGTTTAAAAAAGGTTTGGACAAGTTCCTGGAGGAAAGGTCCATAAACCATTATTAAGAAGGGACCCAGGATATCAATGCTTGAACCAATACAAGCATTGTGGAACCTGTGTCCCTTGGGGAAACTGCTAGGTACGTATGACCTAGATTGGCCACTGTTGGAAACAGAATACTGGGCTTGATGGACCTTGGTCTGACCCAGTATGGCATATCTTATGTTCTTATGTTCTTATGGAGTACAAGGCCATCTCAAAATTTCTTGGGATTCCTGTGTCTACAGTTTGCAATGTTATTTAAGAAGTTTTATGCTCATGGAACTGTCAACAATCTCCCAGGACATGATGGAAAGAGGAAAATTAATCCAAGAAGTTTTTGAAGGTTAGTGTGAACTTTTGAAAAAAAAACACGTACAACATCCAAAGAGCTTAAAGTTGACCTGGAACACCATACGCCGCACACTAAACAAAGAAGACTTCATCGGCAAATGCCAAGGAGGACCCCACTGCTCAAAGACAGACATAAAAAGGCACACCTGATCTTTGCTCAAACCCACCTTGAGAAACCACAGTCCTTCTGGAAAAATGTTCCGTGGTCAGATGAAACCAAACTTGAGCTCTTTAGCAATGCAGACCAGTGATACATATGTTGTTGTTGTTAAGTGCCGTCGAGTCAGAGTCGACTCATGGCGACCCTCTGGATAGCTATCCTAAATTGTGTTCGGTCTTCAGTCAGGCGGCTCATTGTTGACAGACTGGTACCCGTAGCTGCTGTTATTGTATCGATCCATCTCATTGCTGGCCTTCCTCTTTTGCGTTGACCTTCTATCTTGCCAAGCATAATGTCTTTCTCTAATGATTTCTCTCTTCGCATGATGTGTCCAAAGTATGAAAGTCGAAGTCTTGTCATCTGAGCTTCTAAAGAAAGCTTAGGTTTGATCTCCTCTAGTACAGACTGGTTTGTTCTTCGGGCAGTCCATGGTATACACAGTATTCGTCGCGAGCACCATAATTCAAAGGCATCAATTTTCTTCCTATCTGTCTTTTTCACTGTCCAGCTTTCACATCCATATGATGTTATTGAAAATACCATGGCTTGAACAAGTCAAATCTTTGTATGGAGAGAGACATCTCTGCTCTTGAGAATCTTATCTAGGTCTTTCATAGCCATTCTGCCAAGAGCAATGCGTCGTCTGATTTCTTGACTACTTGTTGCTTCTTTATTGATAGTTGATCCAAGTAGGTTAAAGTTGTTCACAATTTCAATTTCTTCTCCTTCAATGATGAACCTGTTGATTATGCCAGTTGTCATGATCTTTGTCTTCTTTACATTAAGGTGCAGGCCCATTTTGAGACTATGTTCTTTGATTGTGAGAAGCAAATGTTTCAGATCATCTTCACTTTCAGCCAGTAATGTGGTATCATCAGCATAGCGAAGGTTGCTGATGAGTCTTCCACCAATCTTCACACCTCTGTTGTCTTCATACAATCCTGCTTCTCTGATGATTTGTTCTGCATATAAATTAAACAGGTAGGGGGAAAGTATGCAGCCTTGTCTTACACCTTTGCTTATTTTAAACCATTCTGTTTCTCCTTGTTCCGTTCGAACGGTTGCTTCTTGATCAATGTACAGATTGCGCAAGAGAACGATTAGGTGTTCTGGTATACCCATGCTTCTTAATGTGGTCCAGAGTTTCTCATGATTTACACAGTCAAAAGCCTTGCTATAGTCGATAAAGCACAAATAGATATCCTTTTGGTATTCTTTAATCTTTTCAAGGATCCATCTCACATCTGCAATGATGTCTCTCGTTCCTCGCCCTTTCCTGAACCCTGCCTGCACTTCAGGTAGTTCTTGTTCCAGGTATGGTTGTAGTCTCTTTTGAATAATCTTCAGTAGAATCTTGCTGGCATGTGGGATCAGAGCGATTGTGCGATAATTTCCACAGTCAGTTGGATCACCTTTCTTTAGTATTAGTATAAACACAGATCTTTTCCTTGGTATAAACACAATCCTTCTGGAAAAATGTTCCGTGGTCAGATGAAACCAAACTTGAGCTCTTTAGCAATGCAGACCAGTGATACATATACAGATGAAAAAATGAAGATTGTAAGGAAAAAAAATATCCTTCCTACGGTTAAATATGGTGGAGGTTCCATAATGTGTGGCTGTTTTGCTGCCTCAGGAACTGGAGGCCTGGAACATATTAAATGAATCATGAAGTCAGAGGACTACCAAGGTATTTTGATGCAAAATGTGCTTAGTTTCAGAAAGCTAGGTATGGGTCGAAGGTCATGGGTCCTGCAGCAGGACAATGACCCAAAACATAAGAACATAAGAACATAAGATATGCCATATTGGGTCAGACCAAGGTCCATCAAGACCAGTATTCTGTTTCCAACAGTGGCCAATCTAGGTCATATGTACCTAGCAGTTTCCCCAAGGGACACAGGTTCCACAATGCTTGTATTGGTTCAAGCATTGATATCCTGGGTCCCTTCTTAATAATGGTTTATGGACCTTTCCTCCAGGAACTTGTCCAAACCTTTTTTAAACCCAGCTACACTAACAGCCTTTACTACATCCTCCGGTAACAAATTCCAGAGTTTGATTACACGTTGAGTGAAAAAATATTTTCTTTTATTAGTCTTAAATAGTTTACCCTGTAGCTTCATTGCATGTCCCCTAGTCTTTCTATATTCTGATAAGGTAAACAATCGATCTATGTTTACCCGTTTCACTCCGTTCATTAATTTATAGACTTCTATCATATCTCCCCTCAGCCATCTCTTTTCCAGGTTAAAGAGCCCTAACTTTTTTAGCCATAGGAGTATCCTTCCATCCCCTTTACCATTTTGGTGGCTCTTCTCTGAACCTTTTCTAAAATCGCTATATCCTTTTTAAGATACGGCGAACAGAACTGCACACAATATTCAAGGTGCGGTCTCACCATGGAACGATATAGAGGCATTATAATATCTTTTGTTTTATTTTCCATTCCTTTCCTTATCATACCTAGCATTCTATTTGCTCTCTTGGCCGCTGCTGCACACTGGGCCGAGGGTTTTAACATGGTATCCACAATGACGCCTAAATCTTTTTCCTGGGTGCTAGTTCCTAATGTGGAACCTTGCATCGTGTAACCATAGTTTGGGTTGTTCTTCCCTAGGTGCATAACCTTGCACTTGTCCACATTAAATTTCATCTGCCATTTTGATGCCCAGTCTTATTATTTATTATTTATTTATTACAATTTCTTATATACCGCACTATTGTCAGCGCGGTTTACATACAACCAAATGACCATAACAAACTGTTTGGCTTCACATAGAACAGGAGAAAACAACTTGGATAACATGTTTATGCTTTACATAGAACAGGAGTAATAACTTGGATAAACGGGGAATGCAAACTAAACTACTTACATATGTACAATGAGACCGAGTATTGGGAATTCAGTGTGAACATGTGTACAATGGAGTTGATATATTAACTTGAGGGGGTGAGGGAGAGGCACTTATGTAGTGGTAGGGTTAATCTGGTAGTATTGAGTAAATAAATGGGATTTGAGAGCCTTTCTGAATTTTGATAGGTCAGTAATTGCACGGATGCCTGGTGGTAATGCGTTCCAACATTTTGGGGCATAGATACTAAATGCCCTGTTAGATGTTCCAATTTATCAAGATCCTCTTGCAATTTTCCACAATCCTCTTGGGTTTTAACAACTTTAAATAGTTTTGTGTCATCTGCAAATTTGATAACCTAACTCGTTATTCCACTTTCCAGGTCATTTATGAATATGTCAAAAAGCAGCGGAGCCTGCGGGGTTCAAGATGGCTGCCTAAGTCTTTACTTCGCCTCTCCTTCCTGTCTAAATCTGGTTTTTCCCTGTTTACACGGCTGTTTTTTCTCTATTTGGAGTGTGGCAAGCTCGTCAGATAATGGCCGCCGGCAAACCCACAAAATTGGATTACAATTCCAGCGCGAGTACAGGCGTTAAAAGGGCCAAACCTGATCCGCCCTCGCCCCAAAAGGCTTCGGGGGCCCGCAAGGGCACGGTGGCTCTGCAAGACCTGCTAGAGGAGATTCGGGCTGTACGAGAGATGGTGGCGACGAACGGAATAACTTTGAGTGGAGTCCAAGCGGACATTGGCAAATTGAAAGAGATCAAAGAGCAGGTTTGTGCTCTTACGGAGAAAGTGAGTGGGCTCGAGATCAGAGTCGAGGTGCAGGAAGAACGCTTTAAGCAGGTCAATGCAAACAGCAAAAAGATTGGGCTCCTCGAGCGTAGCTTGGAAGACCTAAACAATCGTACCTGGAGGAACAATATACGGCTGATAGGGGTCCAGGAGGGGGCCGAGGGAACAAACCTTAAGGCTTTCCTGACAACGATCATGGCTAAGTTGCTGAAGATAAGCTTCGAATTACCATTCAAAATTGAGCGTGCCCACCGCATTCCAACTCACTCCGGTCCCAATGTCAAGCAGCCGCGCCCTATCATAATGTGTGTTCTCAGGCACTCGCATGCAATGCAGATTCTGTTGGCTGCCAGAGCGGCGGGGCCTATTAAATACGAGGGCAGAAACGTGGCCTTTTTTCCTGACTTTCACAAGGCCACAGTGCAAAGAAGGAAGCTCCTTTTAGTCTTCCTTCCAAGATTGCAGCTTTTGCAGGCCCGGTATGGTCTGTTTGCACCGGCAAGTCTGAGAGTCACACTGCACAACCAAACTCGCACCTTCGAGGACCCGGCTCAACTACGGGCTTTCATTGAAGAGAAGAAGGCTTCAGCCATGACTTAAAGATGACCTGAGCAAGGCAGTGGTATCGTCTGAGGCTTTTGTTTAGGGCCAGATGGGACGGTGAAGAGCACCTCGAGAGGTGGTGGTTAAGCTTTGGGAGGCCGGAGTTGGGTTGGAAGGAAGGAGATAAACGGCTTCGGCTGATGGGGAATGTTCAGGCTGTTAAATCTGTAATGTGTATGTGCAAAATAGCTTAACAGGGGAAAGCAAATGTATTTTTTGGTTTTCACAAGTAGGAAGGAGGGCGGGGTGGGGTATTGGGTGTTCTGCTGGTTCTCCCGTTTAATGTTTTCCCTTCGGGGGGTTTCTTTGTCTCCTTGTGGCCTTTTTGGATTGGGAATATATAATTCCATTGTGTATGTAAGTTGGAAGTTATGCAAACCTGTGGCCAGTGTGATGGGTGTTTCGTATAGTTTAAAATATGGGCTCTCTTAATTGTTTATCCCTGAATGTGAAGGGCATAAACAATCCAATCAAGAGGAAAAAGATTCTTTTATACTGTAAAAAGGAGAAGGCGGATGTAGTCCTGCTTCAGGAAACGCGCCTTCAGTCCTCGGAAGCCAGAAAATTGGGTTTAGGGCAGTATGTATTGGTCTCCTACTCTGCAGCCTCGCTGAAGAAAAACGGGGTTGCAATCTTGGTCAGGAAGGGCCTAGCCCCTGTGGTGGAGCAAACACGTGCTGACGTAGAGGGAAGATGGTCTTCAGTTGTTTTGCAGGTTATGGGCAGGAAATTTGCTATAATAAATCTATATGCCCCCAACTGTGATGATGTAAAGTTCTTTCAGAAATTAGCAGAGGTAGCCCAAGCTCTCTCACCGTACGAAATTATAATGGGAGGGGATTTTAACTTGGTTCTAGACCCCCTGATAGACTGCAAGCCTTACAAATTTCATAGATTGCAGCAGGCCACGTCGGTGGTTCATTCAATAATGAGGGATATTGGCCTCTCAGATATTTGGCGGTTAAAGCACCCCACGGAAAGAGATTATTCGTTCTTTTCTCTCCCTCATGGATCTCATTCACGTATAGATTACTTCCTCATATCCAAAACTTTAATCCCCTCTGTAGAAAGGGCTGACATTCGAGCAATGCAAATATCTGATCATGCGGCTATCACACTTAAATTGGCCCTAGGAGAGCAATGTGAGCGATCATCCAGTTTTGTCTTTAGGAGGTCCCTGTTGGGGGACAAACTGTTTCAAGATTACATAAAACTTAGTATTGGGGAATATTTTGATAAGAACCTCGTGGGAGATATGGCAGGCTGGGCGTGGTGGGAGGCATTCAAAGCCTCCATCCGGGCCAAAATAACCAGCTACACGATTAAGATTGATCGAGAAAAAAAGGCCAAGTTAAGCGCGCTGGATGCCCAGATCAAGGCGGGAGAAAGGTTGCTTATAAAACGGTCAGAGGCTGAGATATTAATATGGCTTCAACGGTTAAGATATCAATATAATCACATACTAAGCGATGAGGCTGTACACTCATTAGGGCAGCAACAGGCCAAGTATTATGTAGAGAAAAATAAGACTGGCAGATTGCTTGCAAATTCGATAAATCTGCGGGCTGCTAAACATAGAATTGAGATTATAACAACGGACAAGCAGGAAGAATTGTCCAAAAGTCAGGAGATAGTTGAGGCCTTTCGTGTGTTCTATGAAAATTTGTATAGGTCCGAGAAAGTGTGTGATCAGGAGAGCTTTTTGAAATTGACTGCGCTTGTACCTCATCCTTGCCTATCGCTCCAGCAATCTGCGGAGTTAGAGAGGGAGATATCGGTCAGGGAGGTGCAGGAGGTAGTAAAGTCGATGGCCAAGGGCAAAGCAGCGGGCCCGGATGGAATCCCAGTTGAGTTTTACCAAACGTTTGGAGATGCGTTGCTACCCAATTTGTTGCAGTATTTTCATCTGCTTGAGGCACAGTTGCCGGTGGTCGGCGCCTTTAATGAGGCTAACATTGTGGTTCTGGAAAAACCTGGTAGGGATCCGTGCAGGGTAGAAAACTATCGCCCCATATCCTTACTGAATGCTGATTACAAGATTTATGCGTCAGTTTTGGCTCAGAGATTAGCTAAAGTTACATCGTGCTTGATTCATCCGGATCACTGTGGGTTCGTCGCAGGCCGTTCGACTTCGGATAATGTGCGGCTGTTATTAAACCTGTTTTCTATTGCGGAGAGTAAAGAGTTCCCGTTGGTGGGCTTGTCCCTGGATGCTGAAAAAGCTTTCGACCGGCTAGAATGGGCTTTTTTGTTTCAGTCTTTGCATTGGTTCGGCTTTGGTGCAAGGTTCATTCGCTTAATACAAGTTTTGTACACCAACCCGTCAGCTCGCATCTGTGCCAATGGCACAGTCTCTTCCCCCCTTCGTTTACATAGGGGCACCAGACAAGGGTGTCCCCTTTCCCCTCTCTTATTTAATATCGTGCTGGAGCCGCTTGCTTTACTGATCCGTCATTCTGGGGTGATTCGGGGAGTTGAGATAGGGGATTTGCAAGTTAAATTATCGGCGTATGCCGATGATTTGTTATTCTTTGCTCAGCCTGCGTCCCTGCCTGAGGTAATGAAGATTATAGGGGACTACTCTCAGCTGTCCGGGTACAAGATAAATTGGTCGAAATCTATAGCGTTTCCATTGAACAAATGGACTTGTAAAGCAGTGATTGAGGCTACACCATTTGCATGGGTAGGGGACCCGTTTAAATATTTGGGGGTGCGATATAGTTGTTATATGGATGAGACAATAAAGGTAAACACAACTGCGATGCTGGAGGTAGTCAAGGCATTTACAGTGCAATGGTCCCCCCTACACTTATCGTGGTGGGGTAGACTTGTGTCAATAAAAATGGTGTTGGTCCCAAAGGTTAATTATATTTTGGAGATGCTTCCTATCTCGTTACCCGCTAAGTTTTATAAGGCGTTAGAGCAATTGATTACTAAGTTTTTTTGGCAGGGTAAACCGCCAAGAATCGCTCTTCGGAAGTTAAGAGTGAAGAAAGGGTTAGGGGGAGTGCAACTTCCGGATTTCAGGCAATATCATCAGGCTTTCAAATTGAAGCAGGGGGGGTTGTGGACAACCGCAGAATGTGCAGGGGGTCTGCCCATTTGGCTAAAAGTGGAAGGCCAAATAGTAGCGCCTATACCTACAGCCCTATTAATAGGTATAAAATTACCAGATTCATTTGTAGCGGGTCAAATAATCCGTGCAACACAAGAAGCTTTTCGCTATCTGGAGGATGGGTTGACCAAGGATGATCCGCTCTCATTGCAGATGCCTATATGGTACAATACTCTGTTTAAAATCGGGCATAAGGTCATCGCTTGGAAAATGTGGAAAAGTAAAGGGATATGGACTATGAATCATTTAGTAGATTCTCATACTTGGAAATCCTTTGAGAGGTTAAAGAACGAGTATAATCTGCCTGTGGCGTGTTACTTTCAATGGCTGCAACTAAGATACTGTCTCTCTAAAGCCCAAGTAGCTCCTGAGAGGTTATCCCCGGATTGGAAACTTTTGCAAATTGTGGACATGTGCTTAAGTGTTAAAGGGGTAAGCTCCTGCTTCTACGCTATGTTAAGGGATGAGGTCCCATCTTATTTGGCAGGGCTAGAAAAGGCATGGGAAATAGATTTGGAGTCCTCGATAGCGCAGGAAACGTGGGAGGAGGTATGGGCACAGGTGAATAAAACTTCTAGGGGGGCTTCGATAACACAAACCTTATTGTTTCTAACTCTTCGTGCTTATCTTACTCCTGCGAGGCTGGCAAAGTGGGACCCAAATGGGGGGGGATAAATGTTGGTCCTGTGGGGGCTCCCCTGGTACATTGAAACATATGATGTTTAGCTGCCCGTATGTTCAAGAATTCTGGAGGCAAGTGTGGGACAGGATTCAAAAAATTCTTTGTTTTAGGGGGCAACTGGCTTGGAGGACTATCATTTTGCGTTCCAAAGATTGTTCCGTTGCCCTGTCAAAAGATAAATGTCATGTATTTAATTTTATGATGGCTATAGCTATCAAAGTTATTGTAAACTGCTGGAAAGATCTATCTAAACTAGACTCCATGTATTGGTGGAACTTAGTATGCCTGTATGTCGGGTATGAAAATGTTCAGGATAAGATAATGAAACAAAGAGGAAGTATATCATTCTACAATCTCCAGCGTGACCCCAGTAAATCCTGTAAACTTAGGAGTCCTGAGGAGAGCAACAAATGGTTTTATTTAGATAAATATGCGGCGCTGGCTAAGCTGTATATCTAAGGATTGTTTCATGGTTGCAAACTTTCTGGTTATTTGTAATCTTTTCATATGTAATATTGAAATTTTGTCCAGGCCACAAGGAGATGGGGGGGGGGGAGGGTGGTTGGGCGGTGGTAGTAGAAGGGTGGGGAGGGGAGTTGTGGGTATTGGTTGACTTTTTAGTTAAGTAAGATTGTCTAGAAGTGGTGTACGTGTATGTGTGGTTGAAAATGTAAATATCAAATAAAAAAAAAAAAAGCAGCAGACCCAGCATAGATCCCTGGGGTACACCACTATTCACCTTTCTCCATTGGGAAAATTGGCCATTTAGTCCTACCCTCTGCTTTCTGTCTTTTAACCAGTTCCTGATCCACAATAGTACACTGCCTCCTATCCCATGGCTCTTTAGTTTTGCCAAACGTCTCTCATGAGGTACTTTGTCAAAGGCTTTCTGAAAGTCCAGATACACAATATCAACCGACTCACCTTTGTCCACCTGATTATTCACTCCTTCAAAAAAACATAACAGATTAGTAAGACAAGATCTTCCTTGTCTAAAGCCATGTTGGCTGTCTCCCATTAGGTCATGACTATCTACATGCTGAGTAATTTTATTCTTTATGATGGTTTCTACCATTTTTCCTGGTACTGATGTCAGGCTCACAGGTCTGTAGTTTCCCGAATCACCCCTGGAACCCTTTTTAAAAATTGGTGTTACATTGGCGATCCTCCAATCTTCAGGTATTAGAGATGATTTTAATGATAGTTCACAGATTACTAATAGCAGGTCTGCAATCTCATATTTCAGTTCTTTCAACACCCTTGGATGTATACCATCCGGCCCAGGTGATTTGCTACTCATTTATCTAATAGTTGTAATACATCTTCCCGATGTATCGATATTTCCTTCAATTCTTCCGCACCTTTAAAAACCACTTCAGTCATGGGTAACATCCCTACATCTTCCTCAGTAAAGACCGAAGCAAAGAATTCATTCAGTCTCTCCGCTATCGCCTTGTCGCCTCTTAGTGCTCCTTTAACCCCTTTATCATCTAATGGACCAACTGACTCTCTCACAGGTTTTTTGCTATGAATGTACTTGAAAAGGTCTTTACTTCGCGGTTTTTGCTTCCGCAGCAAGCTTCTTCTCAAATTCTCCCTTTGCCTGCCTTATCAATGCCTTGCATTTGACTTGCCAGTGCTTGTGCTGTTTTCAGGTTTCGTCGTTTGGCTCTTTTTTCCATTTCCTGAAAGATGCTTTTTTGGCAACAACAGCCTCTCTGACCTCACCTTTAAACCATGCTGGCAGTTTTTTGGACTTCCTTCCACTTTTCTTAAAGCATGGAATACAGCTGGTCTGGGCTTCCAAGATAGTATTTTTCAACAACAGCCAAGCCTGATGTACGTCTTTAACTTTTGCAACTGCTCCTTTTAGTTTTTTCTAAACTGTTTTCCTCATTTTATCATAGTCTCCCTTTCGAAAGTTAAAAGGTAGCAGTGTGGATTTCCTTACTATCCCTCCTCCACTAATTAAATCAAAGGCGATCATGCTATGATCACTATTGCCAAGTGGCCCCAACAACCTTATCTCTTGCACTAGATCTGGTGTTCCACTAAGGACTAGGTCTAATATGGCTTCCCCTCTGGTCGGTTCATGAACCAGCTGCTCCAAGAAGCAGTCATTTATTTCATCTAGGAACTTTATCTCCCTAGCATGTCCTGTCGTGACACTGACCCAGTCGATACCGGGGTAGTTGAAATCACCCATTATTATTACTGCGCTGTAACTTTTGTTAGCTTCCTTGATTTCTTTGAACATTTCATCATCCATTTGGTCATTCTAGCCAAGCGGTCGATAGTACATCCCTACTGCCATTGCCTTCCCCCTTTTACATGGAATTTCAATCCATATAGATTCTACAGCAGATTTTGTTTCCTGCAAAACTTTAATCCTTTCTGACTCAATGCCCTCTCTAACATAGAGAGCAACCCCTCCACCAATTTGATCAGCTCTATCATTACGATATAGTTTGTACCTAGGTATCACAGTGTCCCACTGGTTGTCCTCCTTCCACCATGTCTCTGATATTCCAATCATATCTAACCTTTCATTTAGTGCTATATATTCTAACTCTCCCATCTTATTTTTTAGACTTCTAGCATTTGCATACAAGCATTTTAGAGAATGTATTTTATTCATATTAATTTAACATATATCCAAAAGTATAAAAGAATGGTTAAAAAGGAACAAATGGATTGTTTTAAACTGGCCAGCAATGAGTCATAATCTCAATCCAGTAGAGAACCTTTGGAAAGAGCTGAAATCTGCCATTGGTAAAAAGAATCCTGGAAACATTCATAAGCTGGAACAAATCACAGTTGAAGAGTGGGAGAAACTACCAGCAGACAGATATATGAAACTTATTGATGGCTACAAGAAACATTTGGAGGCTGTCATCACTGCCAAGGGTTGTGCAACCAAATATTAGTGAGGGGTGCCATTAACCTTGTCCTGGTCATATTTTATTTTTTTTCTCAGAAATTACTATGTCTACGTTGCACAGACATCTATTTTTCTGTCGTATACCTTTGAACATACTATTAAAATATTATGAAGACATACAGTAGGGATATTTCCAATTATTTCTCAAGATATTGTACACAACATTCCTAAAATGAAAGGTTATCAATAATGTTGACCACAATTGTATAAGCCCCTGGCGTCAAAGTATTCAAATCCATGATGAGAGAACTCTATGGCAGGGGTGGGCAATTCCGGTCCTGGAGGGCCGCAGACCAGTCAGGTTTTCATGATGTCCCTAATGAATATTCATGAGATCTATTTGCATCCACTGCCTTCCATTGTATGGAAAGAGGTCCATGACATCATGGGGACATCATGAAAACCTGACTGGTCTGCAGCCCTCCAGGACCGGAATTGCCCAACCCTGCTCTATGGTATTCTGGTGGCATCCTTGAAGCCTTCAGGAAAGAAGCATGACTTACCAGGGTATGTTTTCTGGCGAGAACAGTTCTTCATAGCTTATCTCTGGGATTTTTTTTAAAAACCCATTTATTAGGTATTTAAGGTGATCATGTGGATTGTTTTGCCTTAGCAAAAAATGTTCTGCACAATATAGAACAATATGCTCAAATTTCTGTGGTATGTATGTCTTGTAAAAGCTTTCTCAAGTTCATCCTTTCTATAAGCAGAATTTATCAAATTGCCTAGAATGACCATATTTACCTTATTGACTAGAAATAGGTGATCAGAATTAAAAGTACAGTATCTGATAAGGAAGCCATAAAAGCAGTAATTTTATAAGGAGCCATGGAAAGTAACATCCTGTATCAAAAAAATGCTATGTCTAAAAATATTAATTTTCTCAATAAAGCATCGATACATAAACCTTCAATCTTTAAATCTTTTTTTGTCGGAGCGCTAAATAGGAGGAGGCAGGGTAACCACCCCCTCTCAAAAACAGCCACTCCTTTTAATCAAATTTTCAAGAAACGGAACTTTCAGGCACTTATCTGAATCGGTGAAATGCTCTAATGCCGCTCCTGGACTAACACTGTCAATGACCTGTCATGTTTCGGGTCCTCATACTGCCACCCTGCATCAGGTTGATATGCAAGTTTTAATCCTGAAGCCACAGAAGCAAAAGAACAGAGCCGACAAGCAGCCTCCTTTAAAGAGCTCAAAATGAGCGTCTGATGTCAAAGATCGTCTCACCATGATTGACAGACAATGTAAACCAATAGAAAATGCCTTACTAAAGAATCCTCCAATGAAGAGGGGAAACCCTATTGAAACAAGGGAACCCCTCACATAATTGGTTGAAAGAAACAAATAAACAAACTCCTCATGACAGAGATCTTGAAAACATCAGGACTGTACAGTAAAAGCAAACTGTTCCATTCCAAAGCCTTATTTAATCCATGCGGTGCAATTGTGTTTAGATGGAAGATCCAACGCTGTTTGGTTTTCTGAAGTCTATACACATGATTGCTACTGCAGGTATCCGATGGAACACGATCCAAAATGCGCCAGCGTAACTGGGTAAAAAGATGATTATTTGAGAGGCAATGTTCAACTATCGGTGCTGTAAGAGTTTTGGTATGCAATCTTGAAGCATGCTCTGTTAGCAGACCTAATCGTGCAACCAACATAATACAATGAACAAGGACAGATGAGCAAATAAACTATGCAAGTGGAAAGGCAAGTTGTATGCCAGCGAGACATAAAACAGTTCGATGTTTTAGAGTCACACTACATTTCCCCTTCAATGGAAGACACACAAAAGCTACATGAGCCACATGCATAATGTCCCGGATTCTGATGACAAGAGACTGATGACAAGTTAAAGTTGAATGGACAATTCGATCCCGTAAATTAGTGCCTCTTGTATAAGCCAACATCAGGCGCTTGTTGTTGAAACAAGGATGGAGCCCCAATATCGGCCAAAACTGACGTAAAATTCTGGAAACTGATGTTACCCTACCCACATAGGGTAGAATACCAGTAATAATGTCTTCAGAAGAAGTGGTATCAGAAGGAGCTGGTGCTAACAACCAATCCCGATGTGTAAATCGGGCTCGTTTAAATGCAGACTTAAATAACCATAGTGGGTAACCACGATGTAACAAATGTTGTGTGAGGTCATCAGAATGTATATAAAAATCCTGTAATGAGGAACAATTACGTCATAGTCGTAAAAACTGGCCATAAGGTAGACCCCGTTTAAGTGATAATGGATGATGACTGTTATAATTTAAAAAGGTATTATGTTGAACCGGCTTCCTATATAATGACGTGATGAAACCTTCTGAGGTCAAAATAACCATAATGTCCAAAAATTGAATTTGGATTGGATTTTGATGAGCCGTAAACTGAATGTTTGGCTTAAAAGAATTTAACAATTCCACAAAAGATTCCAATTGTGGAGCAGTGCCTGTCCAGATAAAAAATATGTCATCGAGAAAACGACACCAAAAGGGAATGTGATGAAAAAAAGGGGAAGAATAGATGTACAAATCCTCAAAGTGAGCCATATAAATCGTGGCAATGCATGGAGCCACTGTTGCTCCCATGGCTATGCCAAAGGTTTGTAAATAATACTGGTGATCATACAAAAAATAATTATGATTCAGTATAAGATCCAAAAGATCCAATAAAAAAGCCCATGGCAACCGAGCAGGAAGATCCAAAGGAAATGTAGTTAGGCATTGAAGCACCTCCGCCTGGTTAATATTGGTGTAAAGGGCATGAACATCAAGTGTTATCAAACATTGACAAGATGAATATGCCGTATATGTTGACAATTGTGTTATGAAATGTCCAGTACCCTTAATGTACTGTATGATGGTACCTTAGCAGCTGCTGGCTGAAAAAAAGGTCACAAAATTTCGACAAAGGTTCCAGCACAGAGTCTCGACATGAGATAATGGGCCTGCCTGGTGGATTTATTAAAGATTTATGTATCTTGGGGACAAGATTAAAAGGAGTGGCTGTCTTTGAGAGGGGGTGGTTGCCCTGCCTCCTCCTATTTAGCGCTCCGACAAAAAGAGATTTAAAGATTGAAGGTTTATGTATCGATGCTTGATTGAGAAAAATTAATATTTTTAGACATAGCAGTTTTTTGATACAAGATCTTTTTGCTGTGGGCTATTTATTGGTCCTGGCTTTGGGCCTTTTTTTATAGAAAGTAACATGACATTCATACATAAGAATCATGTATTTTCATTGACTTACATTCGTGAATGGGCACTTAAGTGTGTACGTTAGCTGGTCGCTATTCTGTAAGTACATGTGTCAGACTGATCATGCGTACTTTCACTGTAGATGTGCACATGAGGGGAGTTTGGGCATAGCATGGGTGGAATACAAATTTACACAGGTAAATTATATAATACTATAATTTACGCACATCATTGAAAAATCTAGGTGCTGACCATAGGGCTGGCCCAAGTGCTCATGCTTAGATTTAACCTGCATCTTTGTCTACTCACACTCTTATTTTATAAAATATGCAGGTACCTTACTTTATAAAATATATGCTAATGATGCACAAAAAATGCTTGTTAAATATCTGGGAGTTTACAGTATAAAATTACCCTCAAAGTGTATAAAAGGATAGCGACACAAAACAACTGTAACATCACACGATATGGTTGGGCATACCAGTAAATGTACAACTGGCATGTTCTAACAGTGTTTTAACAAAGTTACTTTTCTCGCTATTAGAAGGGACAACTATAACACAGGAAGAAAGATGGTGCCAGTATACCTCAACATAGGGTAGCTCAGTGAAATCTTCGCAAAAAAAAACAATTTACCATAGACAACTCTTTTGGAATGTTCTTAAGCACCCTGCTCTCTACTGGCCACTTTGCATCATTCCTTAGAAAAACTGTTTGATGTATAGATATTTTTTTCTTTTTCATAGAAGAGATCTCTTTCAAACTGCAAACATCCAGTATATTTACTTTCAGCAGGCCTGTCCATTGAACAGCTATAATCGTACGTTTCGGGACCCCTGCCAATACAAACTCCATGATATGCCCATCTGAGGTGGTTTCACTCCATAGTTCACCAAAATAATCACCCAAGGATGACCTATCCTAGAAAGTTACCATGGATGCTCATATATGTCTTTCATATGGGAGTTCCCACACTGAAGCGGCTATCATATTTCTTGTGACCTACTTTCTGTCACACTGCGCACACTTTCTGCCCCAAGTCCCCATAGAGAGGTAGCCATCTTGTTTCCTGTGATGTGCTTCCTGTCATACTACCACGCTTTCTACTCTAGTCTTCATAGAGAGGCAATTATTTTAGTCCACCATGTTGCTGTGATATACTTGATTGAGATACCTGGGCTTGTGCCCAGTGGCTTAAACTTAAAATAAGAAAGTTTCTGTAGCTCTCAAGAAAAAGGTGTGTTTCTAGTTATAAAGCTCACACCTAGACATTTAAGCAAAATGTTTTAAAAGGTTGCTCTTTGGAGGTGACTGCAACTGTGTGGAGGTGCGCTGTGCCCTGATCATTGAGCCAAGAAAGACTGCCGAGACTGTTGGACGCCCCCAACGCCGGTACTTCTGGGTTCCTGCCAGGCAGGCACGCCCGGGGCAGCCTGCTCTTGGAGGGGCCTTGCCGGTATAAAGATCTTGCAGGTGTTCCTGTTATCGGAAGTGACTGCAGCTGTGTGGAGGTGCACTGTGCCCTGATCATCGGGCCGAGAAAGACTGCCGAGACTGTTGGACGCCCCTGACGCCGGTACTTCCGGGTTCCTGCTGGGCAGGCACACCCGGGGCAGCCTGCTCTTGGAGGAGCCCTTCCCCTCTATAAGATTCTTGTGTGATCTCCTCCATGACCGTGGAGCACGACCGAGGGGAGTGCGTCGAAGGGGCGTGTTCAAAGGGGCAGGTTCTGCCCCTTAGACGCCCCTTCGACGTCACTGAGACGTCACTGTGGCGTCTGACGTTATAATCTTATGTCCTGCGCTTTTGTGTTGGCTTAATGCTTCAGTTTGCTTATTACAGCTTTTTCAATTTTAATGACTGTCTTTATAATTGCTTGAGATAATTATGGGCAAGCGGAAGGCTAAAGTAGTTAGTAGACCCCAGGAGGCTGATACCGGGAGTGTAAAACTGGTAGACCCTCTGGATAAGCATTTCGCCCCTCTGCCATTAGCTCAGTCCTCTCCTGAGGGAGCTTCTTTGAGTCCAGGCGGAAGATCCCTTCCACCGTGCCCTGTTTCCGGTCTATCAGGTATGTCTAGAGAATCCTTGGAGACGGAAAGGAAAGTGAATGTTGTAGTAAAATTGCCTGCTCCTGTCCAGTTTGTAGCTTCTGGAAGCTCTATAGAACTTCCAGTGTTACTTCCTGATGCAGAAGTTACCCTGAAAGATGTCTGGGGTGCATTGCAATGCATTGATTCTGAAGTATCTTCTTCTTTGAGTTCCCTATGTGCTTTCTCTCAGGAAGCTGTGGTTTCTCTGCAGCAGCTTGATGAGAAAGTGACTTTGATTGATATGGCATGTGTTAAGCTAGAATCTCAAGTTGGTTCACTCCATGCAACTAATGTTGCTGGAATTAAGGATTCCTTAAGTGTACATTCTAAGTTAGAATCACTTGAATATTCTATGCGGGTTTGTAATTTATGGTTTTTAAATTTTCCTCAATCTTCTCTCTTATCACCTAAAATCCTATTAGATAAATACCTGAAAGAAATTTTGGCCATATCAGATCCTATTAAGGTTTTACAAATTTACTACATCCCCTCAGGCACCAAGAAGGTTAACTCTGCGGAGGGGGAGCTGGACGAAATAGTTCCAACTATGTCTAATTTAACTGCATTTCTAGAGGACTCTAGATATTATCAGTTTGCGATCTACTTTGCTGGTTACCTTTTCTTCTGTTCTGGTTAAACAAGGTATTTTTCGGTCTTTCTTCAAGGTTAAGTCGGCTACGTTTTGTGGTCAGACTGTTAATGTGTTTCCTGATGTGTCCCGTGGCACTCAGTTAAGACGGAGGCAATATTCATCTTTAAAGCCTCAGGTCTTGGCATTAGGAGCCACTTTCTTCTTAAGATTCCCTTGTAAATGCATCATCAATTTAGATGGTGCTATATATGTTTTTGTTGATGTGACACATCTTGAAAATTTATTTTAGATAGGAAGGGCACAGTTAGGGAAGACATTGTCTGATTATAAGTGCCTCCTAGTTTGTGGGCGTTTTGCCTTGCTTTCTCAACTTTCTTTAAGATGTATGTGAATTGCGGTTGTTCTCCCTTGATGTGGGCTTTATCCCAAGTTTTGCTTTTTCTCTTTTCTTGTTTCATTTTATATGACTTGTATAGATTTGGGAGAGTGTCTTTGTAATGTATTTGGTTATTGTATTGATTAAAATCTATAAATTAAAAAAAAAAGGTTGCTCTTTAAGCACAAATGCTGGCAGCCCTAAAAAGTGGCAGTGTGTGTCCTACAGAGATTTCCTAAGAAAAAAAGTTTCACTTCATAAGATGCAGCGTGTACGCTCTTTAGCTTTTCTAACACATTTTTAGGATCATCCAAATTAATCTTTACAAAACCCTGTCTGCTGGAAATCAGCTTCTCCTACACGCCTCTGTCACAGCAGCCTGTGTGTGGATGTGTGGGTGTGTATAGCATTGTGATTAAAATGCTGACGTTTTTGTGGCCATGATACTATTCGTTGAAAAATGATTTCAACAGCGAGAGAGGGACTAGACTAGCTCTATTGCACGTTTTAAACTTACAGTATGGATAAATTCAGCTTTGCATTTTCTCCTGTGTTAACACAGAAGGAGAAAGTGGACTCAGAGAGAAAGGGAGGAGTAGTAGGTAATTTTGCTGCAAGGAAGGGGAGGGGGTTGCAGGGCATCAAACAAACAAACAATTAACATCCCCATAGGATGATATAGGGTTTTCTACCTCTATTTTGTATTGGGTGAGGGTCTGTGCATTGCTTGTGTTTTTAAGGAAATTACACATAGACATTCTGCAATGTGTATGTAAAACAGGGACTGAATAAGCTATATTGCACTTTTTAAAGTTCTATGCTCTGGATAAATTCAGCTTTGCATTTTTTTCCTGTGTTAACAAAGAGAAGGCAGGGAAGTAGAAAGAGAGGGAAGTGCAGTCATCAGCTACCCAGCATGTCCCTGTGAGCAAAGGGATGAGGGATGTGTTTTATACCTTTCCCTCTCCCCAAATGTTTCATGATAGAGCTTCCTCTCAAATCTGTTAAAACATTTATTTTATTTATTTGGCTAAACCTTTATACCACTTTTCGCGAAAATCAAAGCGGTGTACATAGAACTTTGAACATCTCTTTCTGTCAATCTGTTGCTAGACGTAAAAATTAAAAATATATCCAAGTCAGATGCTGAGAATTAGACATAGCGTACAGTCTTCTTTGAAGTCTCTGATTTTTACTATTGTCAGAGAGAAAGAGTCAGACAGGTAGAGGCCTATTCCAATCTGTACGTCCCAGCCCACTGTGCATCTGGTTGGAACCGGACGCACAGAGGTAGACAGGATTCTGATCCTGCGGGGCACATCTAATCCCCGCGCGATCAGAATCGCATCTAGGGCTGTACATGCAGACTGGGACCTGATTCCCAATGGCCTGTACATACAGGCCTCTGCCCAGCTAATGCAGTCAGGCTCCTGAATGGAGTGTGACATCATGGTGTCTGGTCGCCATGGTACCGCAGCTCCATTCAGGAGCCGCCAACCACTTTTTTCATTCCACGCAGCCCAACCCTCAATCTGGCTACCCATGGACAGGGTTGGGCTGCGGGGAATCTTCTGCACCCCCTCCACCCTTTGCCGTTGCCTGGGCCTGCCATCCCCTGATATCTAGAGGAATTTATTCCACTTCAGAGGTGGAATAAGTTCTCCGTCTAGTCTGCTGGTCCTGGACTTACAGGGCCGAGATCAGAATCGGCCCTGTACGTCCAGGACTATGGACTGCCCACAGCCTGCTCTAACTCCGCCTCCACACTTCCCCTATCCCGCCCCCTTCTAACCTTGGACGGGGCCGGCAAGGGGGCGAATAGCGGGGATGGATGTCCATCCCCGCTATTCATGCTTCAGAATAGACCCCATAATGAGAAAATACCTTTCCATGACTTTTAGACCTGGAACCTGTTTCTGCTACAATAAAAGCAAGCTTCTACCCTGCGCATGCCCTCTTCTGGTGCTCCATATGAAGGTGGCCATCTTGATGATGTAGTTTCGGTGATGGTGACTTCCTGTGATGTCATCAACATGACCACTGAGAGAGGATGGGATTTTTTAATGCTGTGTTTGGATTAAAAATGATATGGGCAGAAGGGGTAAAACAGAATTTGGGATTTTTTATTGTCATTTTTGGATTAAAAATGATATGAAATGACACAGGAAATGTCATTGATGTTTCCCACGCCATTTCAAAGAAATGCACATCCCTATAAAGCAGTGCATTCACTGCTTTTCTACCATGAAAAATTTCCCCATGGGATTTCCTGCTGGAATTTTCCTCTTGTTGCAGAGGCCAGATAACCACACATTCCCTGCCATGATAATACTTCAAAGGCAACTCTCTATTCTGGTGCTGCCATCTTTTAAAGGGTCTGCAAAGCCCTATAAGAGTCCCCCTCATCTCTATAAAAATTATTGGAGGTTCATGAGGCAATCCCCTCTGCACCCCTATCTGGCTTACAAATAAAAAAAAAGTTACTTGCACTTAAGCACCAACTCTTAGGCTTCAAGACCCACATTTTTTTTACAAAGTTCCTTCTTCTTTCAGAAAGGACACGCCCAGCCCCAGGCCATTCTAGGCTTACCTTAAATCTTGAGAATCTTGAGGGAGAAAGAACATTCTTCACTTGTTCCTGCTCCACCATCAGCCATCTTTCAACATGGCGGAGGCTGACCCCAGGTGCTCCTTTGCCTCACTTGGGAGCAGAGGAATGGTTGCCATGGGGGTCTGTCGTAGCATTTTACATGATGGTAATGGCAGGGTAGGAATCAGTGGAGATCATTTCTACCCCCTCAAGACTGCAAGTCCATGTAGGGATCTGGAGGATGAGGGTGCACATTTTGGCAAAGCAAGTATGGCATATAGGGCAGGGATGGGGCTTATGCAGGGTAATTGTTTTAATTTATGAGATGGATAGGGTTATAAGGCAAGGTAGTGAGGGGAGGGCTGCCCCTGTGGATCCCAAAGAATATGTAGAGGAAATGGTTAGAATTTGACAGGGTTTTGTGGTCCCTTCAAGTCTGCAATCCTGGGAGCATTCCTTCAGGTTTAGCCAACTTTTCTGCAGTACTGCAGCCTGCAAAGCTTTTTGCAAGCTCTATTACTAAGTGCATGCACTAAGCTGTTTTGTATGCATCTGTATGCGGCACAGTTCATTACCATAGCCACGCAAATACTAGTGGCCAGAAAATACTATAACTTGCAGAAGTTTACATTAATTGCATATTGCATGTGTTATTTGCACATATCTCAAAATAATGATGCTAACTGCACAAAAAAGGTTTATCTTAGTTTAGTAATTAGGAACCTGGAAGCATCCAGGCTATTTTATGACTATATTGTTCCTATTGCACATGTATGCATGCTTTATTATGATTTCTATTGCAGGTATGCTCACAGCAAGCACTTTTTTTCCTCTTTAAGGACTATATATTCCCTCCTGCGGAATAAGGTGGAGGCACTGGAAAATGTTGTTAGGCAAGCGAATGTGAGGATTATCAACTTTCCTGAAGTTCCTCTCTCCTCTCCCATGAGATGTTTAAAAGCCCGAAGCCATTCCTCCTATTTCTAAGATTTACTATTTGCCTTCGGGCACAGTCCATCAAGAACAGTTCCAGGATCAGGCAGTTACTATGGACATCTTAGATGTTTCTGCAGTACTTGAGACCTCAGACTCTGAACTGGCCAGACCTGCGACCTTGATTGTGACTTTTGCATTACCGTCGGACCGAGACTGGCTCACGCGACTATTTTTCAACATAGAGATGATCTGTTCTTATCTTAGAAGATTTAGGATTTAGAGGAGGAAGCAGGAGTTTCTCCTACTTAGGCCTGAAGCCCTATTTTTCTCCTACTTAGGCTTGAAGCCCTATTTTTCCTGAAGTTTCCCTGTAAATGTGTGATTAAGTATAATTCACTGATCCTGCTGTAACGGCCCAGCATGCCACCTCTGCCTCTACTTGATTTATCATCAGTGACCCATGTTTATAGGTTAGGCCTGCTGTTCAGTCAGCTTCCTCTGTTTTGCTTGCATAATTGATTTATCTTTTTTCCTGGATATTTAGTATGGTGTCTCCCCCTATTATTGTGGGCTAGTGTCCTCCTTGCTCTGTTTGTATTATTCCTATTGATTATTGCTTGATTTCAGTTATTACCAAGTTGGACTTTTCCGTTCAAGTATGTCTTACTTGTGTTTGTTGTAAAATTCATTAAAGACAAAATGAAAAAAAGGACTATAGTGAATACAACTAGGGTATAAGCTTATAAAGTATTTTTCTTATAGTCTTGTTTATACTATGTGGCCATATATGCGTATAAAAGGCCTTTTATAAAATTCCAACAGGTTTAAATGTATGCACGTTGACAAGAAGGTGTGCAGTCTGTCAACAGGCATAGCCAGGTGTGAACTCTGGGCAGAACGCAGGCGGAATTCGCAAGTACGCTCTCTCGCACTCCTCTTTCTTAAGACCGGCACTGTGCACACATTCAGAATGTGCGGCCACAAGGTCAGTACTTCGACGCTTGATCTTGCGGTGCATAAGACCGGCATCAGGAAGTGCTGGCCTCATGAGCACATATTTTGAATGTGTTCCTGGTGCTAGCCATAAAGAGGAGGTGAAAGAACAGTGGGGCGCCACTGCCGGCTTCCTGCCACACTGCTTAGCTGACTCAATTCTTCTTTCAGCTGGAGGAGAGTGGAAATCTCTCTCTCTTCTTCCTCCATATCCAGAATCTCTCTAATCCCCCTCTAATCCACAACTACCCAGCCACAACTGCTTTTCGCCTGGCCTGCAGCACCGTCCCTAAGAAGAAAAGTAAGCATGGGCCCTTTTGTGTACATGCATGCACTCAAGGTCCCCGACACAGACTTCCTGTTACTAAGGGGTAGTGATGTAGCAGGGCCTTGAGCCCCATGCTTGCTATTCTTTTGATGCGTTCTGGCTGCTCTTCCAGTACGCCTCTCTGGTTGGCGTCTGGGGGTCATGCACCCCTGTCTCTCCTCTCTACGCCATTCAGAAACTCACAGCATTTCTGGTGACCACATATAGCATGTTTTTACTCCAAGTGCTAGTATAATATCAGCTATGGACATGCAAATATTCATTTTATATAATTTTCACTACCAAAATACAATATTTATTTATTTATCTAAGAGTATTTTATAACTCGCCTTTTCACTTAAAGCTCAATGCAGGGAACAAAAACAACATTAGCATTTAATAAAATTGCCTACAACCTTACAATATATATGCATAAACCAATCACAAGAAAGTAGCAACCAAATACCTTTGTGAAAACTGGAGCAGCTATTATAGGTCTTCCATCTAATCCTTGCATGTAGTTAGTAGGGTTTTGGCTCTGCAAATTGAAAAAGTACTTGTAATAGGGTGCTGGTATTGTTTCCATGCAGATTCCTTAACAATTACATTGGATCTGATTCTGTCAAATTCAGAAGCTAGTGACTATGAAGAAATAGATAGAGTTTGGATTTTTTTTCCAAGCTCCAAGAAATATAATTAAAAGATATTACAAATTTCCAGATATACTTGGGCCACCCAATGCTAGTGGTCATCTATAATGTTACTCCTGACTGGAGATTACAGAATTCCTCTCCCGTATTCATTGCTGCATGGTACAGCTTACTATACCACCAAGTATATCGACTTCTACCTTGAACAATCCTGAATATTTTGAAAATTCAGGCAATTATTTTTATCTTTGTGGCCATCCTCAGTGGTAGCATCAGCTGTTGGAATAGGGTTTGTGAGTTCTATTCCTTTTCAGTTGTGACATCCATAGGAAGTCACACATCCAAAAAAGAGATCAGGGAAGAACAGAGGCCTTATGGCAGAGGGGAAAGGTAGAAGCTGTGTCAACCCCAGTTATACAATGGCGTGCAAGTGGCACAGACTCAGAATCACATACCTTGGAACTTGGCAAGATTAAACCCACCATGATTTTATTTCTTGTGCCTGCTATTGTGAGGGACTCACAGAAATAGAGATTCCAGCCCTTGTCTTTATTTAAAATGGACTGATTGAGACTTACCCCTTTCCAGAGGTTTGTCCTTTAAGGACACAAATCCCGACATGAATCCTTGTTACCAGCAAGCCTTTGAAACTGCCAGGAAGAACTGGGCTGAGTCAGCAACAAGGGGGTGAGCTCTTGCATGACTGCAAGTTCAGCCTTTTGGGTTTTCTTGGTCAATTTCTGCATTATTTCATTTGTGAGCTGCTCAAGTATTCTGTATGCTTTTATTCTGAACACAGTATATTACACCACAGGGCTCAGTACCCACTAATTCATTTAGAATTAAATAACAAATGTCACTACAGCTGATACAAGCCTTTGAACCCTGTAAATTTCCAGGGGTGGGAGTTAATATTAAAGCTTTAGAAACCTCCAGCCTCCTGAAGGTGTCTCGGGGACTGTTTCCTGTAGAGTTTAAGAAACTGCGGGGCAGAAAAGTCAGACCCAGATTACATGATTGTAAATTTTCATTGTTTTACTTTCAGTTTTAATTTATACTTTTTTCAGTTGGCTGTGAAAAGATTTTGATAGCAAAAGCCACTTCATTCCCATCACAGGAGTACTTGTTTGCGTAATCATTTGGTGGTGATGGGTGACGCCGACCAAGAAAAACCTGAAGTGATTTAAGAAGGCTGGGAAGTTGAACACCAGCATCACAGGATAAATACAGTATTATTTAATGTACAAGCAACACATAAATGATTGAAAAAAAGCGCCTAGTAAAGCAGTTCAGAAATGACTTTCATATTTTTAGCAATGGCATGATATTAGTATACAGATGAAGAAAATGGTCATGCCTCGAGAACTACATCCAACAAGGAAAACAATCCAGCCTCTCCCCAAACACAGCTCGTCATCTGAGATTCTGAAACTGAAGCAACTGTGAATCAGAGCTAAATCCATACTGAGGGCAGTTTTCATTCTGCCCAGCTGGCTGCAAAGTTCATCAGTACCCAAGGCCGGTGCAAGGATTAGGGGTGTCTTAGATGAGCCCTCAATCCTGCCACCCCCCTGCTGCCACTCCCACTCTCACTGCCACTGCTCCATTGCTGGAGTCTGCGTTGGAGGGGGAGGGACGTGACAGGTCATAGAGAGCGGGAACTGCAATGCAGCACTGGAGAGTTTAGGAAAGCACCGTGTTGAGGTTTCAATAACATTGCTGCTGCTGCCTCTGCAGGTCCTGGAGAAGGGCGCGGCAGCAGCAATGAGGGACCCCTGGAATGTCGGCAGTCTCAGTGATCGCCTAGTTCACCTATTGAGTCATGCTGCCCTGCAGAAGCCTTTTACCAATGATCTTTGCACCAGTTCCCAAAATGCCTGTATATTTCCACTTTGAAATTGGTGCAAGAAAAAGTGCCCCTTATTTGCTACTAGGCATAAGCAGCTCTGTACACATACACATAAGAGACAGTCCCTGCTCAACAGAGCTTTCAATCTATTCAGGACAGACAAACAGAACAAATAGGGGACTAGGGTAATTCTATCAGGGAAATTATTAACATACACATGGGTATAAAAGGAGAAGGAGGGAGTCCGAATAACAGAGCCAGAGACTGAGCCTGATATACTGACTCAGGAAGTCTGTTCCAGGCACATGGCACAGCAAAGTGAAAGAACGAGTCTGGGGTTAGTAGGTGTACGAGAAAAACATAGATGATTTTCCGATAGGAGGAATACATAAGGAAGGATGTAGAAAGAGATAAAAGGAGAGAGGTAATGAGGAGCAACAGAACCAGTGAACTGTATGCAGAAATGGATAGGGAACCAGTGAAGTGAATTGAGAAGAGGGGTTAGGTGAGCATAGAGACACTGGCGGAAGATTAGTCGTGCAGCTTTGAATAAATTTAAAAGGGAGAAAAATGGTTCCATGGGAGACCTGTAAAGAGCAGCTTACAGTAGTCTAAGCAGAATCAGGAACTGGTTAAAAGATAGAAAGCAGAGGGTAGGGCTAAATGGCCAATTTTCTCAATGGAGAAAGGTGAATGGTGGAGTACCCCAGGGATCTATGCTGGGTCCACTGCTTTTTAACATCTTCATAAATGACCTGGAAATGGGACTAATAAGTGAGGTGATCAGATTTACAGATGACACAAAAATTATTCAAAGTTATTAAAACCCAAGAGGATTGTGAAAAATTGCAAGAGGACCTTGATAAATTGGAAGACTGGATGTCCAAAAGGCAGATGAAATTTAATGTGGACAAGTGTAAAGTTATGCACTTAGGAAGAACAACCAAAACTATGGTTGCACAATGCAAGGAACCACCACCCAGGAAATGGATTTAGGCATCATTGTAGATAATACATTGAAACCCTCCACCCAATGTGCAGCGGCGGCCAAGAAAGCAAATAGAATGCTAGGAATCATAAGAAAAGAAATGGAAAACAAAACCGAGGATATTATAATGCCTCTGTATCGTTCCATGGTGCAACCACACCTTGAATATTGTGTGCAATTCAGGTCACCGTATCTTAAAAAGGATATAGTAGAATTAGAAAAGATACAGGTAAGAGCCACCAAAATGGTAAAGGAGATGGAAGGGTATTCCTTTGAGGAAAGGCTCTTCAACTTGGAAAAGAGATGGCTGAGGGCAGATATGATAGAGATCTATAAATTAATGAATGGAGTGGAACCGGTAAACAGAGATCGGTTCAAAAAGTAGAAAGACCAGGGGACACTCAATGAAACTACAATGTAGCCCAGTTAGGACTAATAAGAGAAAATATTTTTTCACTCAATGAGTAATCAAACTCTGGAATTTGTTACCAGAGGATGTAGTAACAGCTGTTAGTGTAGCTGGGTTCAAAAAAGGTTTGGACAAGTTCCTGGAGAAAAAGTCCATAAACCATTATTAAAGAGGACCAGGGATAAGTATTGAGGAATCAGTGTGCCTTTTGGGTAACCTGTCAGGTACTTATGATCTGGATTGGCCACTGTTGGAAACAGGATACAGGGCTTGATGGACCTTGGTCTGACCCAGTATAGCATATCTTATGTTCTTATGAGGTGATTAGAGAGTGGATAAGGGTCTTAGTATTGTGTTCAGAAAGGAAGGGACAAATCTTGCTGCTGTTATAGAGGAAGAAGTAACAGGTTTTAGCTGTCAAATGAGTGCAGAGAAAGAGGAGGAGGAGTCCAAGATGACCCCAAGATTACAAGCTCAAGAATAATGTGCATACTTTTACACAGAGTGGGCAATTTTAAAATAGAAACTTGTCCTCCCATGATAAAGATAGAGCCATAGAATGGTAATAAGACAGAATACAAAATCCTAAATATAATGAAAACATCATAAGATAACAAACATAAAAATCATGGATCCGATATGCCTGCAGCACAGATCCTATTAGCAGCACCTGGATGAGAGCCACTGACTATAATATTCAGAAGCACTATCTGGATAGTGCCACTTAACATTACCACTTGGTATCCGCATGGTGCTGGGGCAGCCTGGGGACAAAGTCAGGGCAGAGCAGGAAATTATTAGGATAGTGGCGATTTTCAGCACTGCTATCCAGATAACTATCCACAAAAGTTAGGACAGCAGAAAAGCTCTCCTAAGCTATCCAGGCAGGCTATCCAGATGGCGGGCTCAAAGTCACCCCTATCCAGATAGCACTAGCAGCTAGTGCTGAATCCAGATAGTCAGCCCTGGTTATTATTGGATTATTTAATTGCCATGGTTGGAATTTCAAAACACTACCAACCACGGAGTTTAAATATTGACCCACATGATAAGTAAGTTTAAAATAAGTGCTGCAGAATCAAATTATTACAAGCCAACTAAAACCTGAATCAACAATTAAAATTGTTGTAAAAATATAGCATATTATGAAAAAAAACATTATTAAAGGGCCTGTGTGCTAAAGCTTAGGGGTATGTTTGCTAAGGTGTGGTAGATGCAAACCCTGTGTAGTAAATGCGGGGGGGGGGGGGTGTGCCCAGCATCTGCCCTGCATTAACACACAGGGCAGACACTTCTCGCACGGGCTCACGTTCCCTGCCTCAACGCCTACACTACCTATCGAGGCAGGGAACGCAGGACTGGAGCAAAACTGCAGAGACGGGACAAGCTGCTGCAGCTGCAATATCCCCCTTCCTGCTGCCAATCAAGACCCCCCAATCTACAACTCCAAGCAAGCCCCCCCTCCCCCTGAGCACCACCCGCTATGAAACCCTCCGCCAGCCAAAACTCCCCACTGATGATCCCTCCACCTTCAGTTTCCCCCTTGGACAGCAGCCAGCCATGCACAACTCCCCCCCACATCTTATTATTACACAATGTTTGCTGGGGTAATTTAATGTGCATTTTGATAAAATAATGCACATTATTGCCCCTTAATGTTAACTGGCAAGTAATATGCGCTACTCCTGTAACACACTTTATTAAGAGACTGAGACCTAAACTTCAGAAAAATGAGCTGGAGGGTTTCAACATATATTGACTTTATTCTTGTAACGAGAACACTTTTTCTATATTTGTTTGAATCACTCAGCTAGGGCTTTACTTTTGATTCAGCCTAAACCTGGCCTGGATTGTAGATTCTTTTAGGTGAGTGAAGAGTAAATGTTGTGAAAGGCCGGAGTTGCAAAGAATCTTGCCTCCCATCCCACACAAGCCCAGAAGATAAGAAGGTACCTTCCCCTTCATCTATACAGCCCTGTAGGTAAAGGAAGGGGTAAATGAAGCACTGGGATTATTTTAGACGTGTCGCCACGTGTAAATTGCAGCATTTACATGCATAGATTGGAATACAAGTGTAAATATGATTTCAGAAATCATCTCTTTACACGTGGAGATTCATAGCACAAAGAAATTTCAAGCAAACATGGTGGGATGTGGTTTGGGCGTAGCCTGGGCAGTCTAAAAATCTACAAAGGAAATCCACATATATGGGAAAAAATGTCCCTCTAGAGATTTGCACCTGCTCGGAGGCAAGCATTGATTTTTTAAAGTGCTTGTTTTGGCCAGGGCTGTACATGAGGGATTAAGGGAGTACATCTCTTTAATCGTCCATGGCTTCTTTCCTCCTCCAAAATGAAAACTAAAACAATTGCGGCCTCCGTACTTACTTGATGGTACTTATATGTATAGGACTTACAAAATAGCTCGAAAGTTGCAAAACTGCCACTTCCATATGGAAGTTGCAGAGTTGGTGAGGTTCCATTTTCCCGAAAGTAGAACTGTCAATTGGTTCTTCCTGCTTTGTGAGGAGGCAAGTCCACACGCAGTCCTGCACGTCCTTATACATATTTCACAAAAGGCTCCATGTTAAATATCCCTACCTTGATAGCTTAATTCCCCTCAGCACGATCTATCTCAAATTGGCCATTTTGTGTTTAATGTTTCTGGCTCCTTTCAATTTTCATGAGGCCATCTGTGGTGGGAATACGCAACTCCCTGCATAAATGCAGGATGGTTAAATCCCCATTGTCCAGTTCCTCTGCGTCCAAATACATTGCTTATCGCTGCAAAACCCCAGCTGTTGGTAGATACCAGAGAGAGAGAGAAAGTGCAGTGTGTACTGTAAAGTTCACTCAACATCCTACTTTCTCATCACTTTCTACCATCAAGGATTTTTTTCTCTTTAGTCCAAAGGTCAGAAACTGTTATTTCTGTCTTGGCAACTATCACTGCAGAAGATTGTCTAAGGATCCATAGACAAAATTGTCTGGTTGCACTAGAACTGTCTTCTAATACATGCTTACCTGGATACATCAGGCAAAGAAAATATGTTGCTACTTGGGATTCACAATCAGTCAAGCTTCACTCCACAGACTAGCCAAAAAGTTGGAGGAGTAGCTTACTGATTAGAGCAATGGGCTGTGAACCAGAAACCTGCGTTCACATCCCACTAATACCCCTTGGTCAAGTCACTTCACTCTCCATTTCCTCAAGTACAAACCTGTAGCTAGAGTTTCTAATGTGTGCTGAATATGATAATGCCATTAATGTATGTTAAGACTAATTAAGTCCCACTGCATAAAATGGTGCATGCCAATATGGTAGGACCAGGGGCAGCCCAAGGGTCATGCAGGGCCTCGTGCAGAGACTCACTCTGGGGCCTCATATGCATAAATATTTACATAACCATTGGACCTCATTTGCAGAAGTTTATTTTAAAATTTAATATGCTGACCATCTAAAAACCTAGGTGGCTTCCAAAGATACATGCAAAATTTATTAAAACAATAGAATAACATAACAAAAATCACGAATCAAAATTAACTTTCACACACCCACAAAAGAATAAAACATTATAAATATCTGTATACCAGGTTTATTTGGTTGGTACTATGACCAGCTTATTGATGAGGGAAAAAGAATTCTGGTAGCCATGAATTCTAGATCATATGTCTACTTTGTATATAACTCTATTGCAATAGCCCTGTGTTCGACTTCCCTTCCCTCGCCTAATGTCTCACCGTTGTTATACCTTAAGACGTACTTAGTTCTCCAGATTATGTCCCGCAGTGCTCAACAAACTCTCTATGTTCAACGCAGTTTATTTTGTATATAGTCATATTGCCATGCATAGAGCTTCATTGCAATACCCCCCGGCATGCCCCCCTCCCTCGTTTAATGTAACACCTTTGTTTTACTGTAAACCACTTTGATTTAAGGATAAAGCGGTATAGAAATCCTTTTAATTAAATAAATAAATAGTGCCCAGGCTAGATTAAATTGTGCCAGATCTGGAAAAGCCCAGAAATCAACAGTGAAACAATCAGGCTACTAACCAAAATTAAACAGAGATGTTCTCTTGAAAATTTGAGATTTCCTTGAATCTGAAGTGACAAAAGACAATCTGTATTGCAGTACCAAACACCATACAGCAAGAACACACAGAGTAAATCTATCATTACATAACGGCACTAATTTCCAAACCTCATACAACAAGGCCCTAACCAGAAAGGGACGGCACCATAAATACTGTAGTAAAGCTTAGAACATCCCTACGCCTACTGAGAAAACTGAACAAGTTAGATTCCTGCATGGAAACTCTATACTAACAGAATACTTGGCCTCAGCTACATTGTTTAGAATATAGATAGACCCTCACTTAGTACAGAATAAGTGATCGCAAACTACAAAAAGAAATATGTATAAAAAAAACTGTTAAATAAATAAAATTTATAAATGATAAAATGAAAATTCCAAGTAGCCAGACTCCTCATGCAGAGCAGCACCAGAGAAATGATGTATTTCTGCCTGTACTGTGCAAAATATAGAGACAGCAGATTAAAAATCTGATTCAGTCCAATTACTAAATTAAAAATAAAGAGCCCAATATTCAACAATATTCACCCCCAAACCCCAGATATTCACTTCCACAGCAACGGAAGTGAATATCCAGGTCTGGCCACGCTGCCCGGAAACCACTGAGGCTAACCGTGCAGAATCTATATTGGGTAATGCACGGTTAGCCTCGGTGCCTATAAAGCAGGCGAGGGTTTTCCTCTCCTGTCTTACAGGTGCCGAGTGCTAACGATTAACGCCAGTCCTCACCTCTGCTCTGCCCCGCAGTGTCCCCGGCATGCCCTGATGCTAGCTGGCTAGCAGAGGGGCGCAGCAGGGATTTAGTCGGGGATATTCAACGGTGCTACCCTTTTATGTGCCGTTGAATATCCAGTTAGCAGGCATTTACACGGTTAACTAGCTGTTAACCATACAAATGCCTTTTGAATATCGGGCCCAAAATTCTCTTTTCTACCTTTGTTGTCTAGCCATTGAATTTTTTTATTCACGTTGGCCCCAGACTTTGTTTCTGTCTTCTGTCTTCTCTTTACAAAGGCTTCTGTCCATTTGTCATTTTCCTCTCTTTTCGTGTCATCTTTGCTTCCTCCACTACATCCATCTCGGACACTGAACTTTATTTTCAGTTTTCTGCCTCTCTATCCACTCACATTTCATTCATTCTCTCCATCCAGTCCTCACTTTCCCTCTGCTTACTGCATCTATCTACAGCTCTTCATCTCCTTCTATCACCCTGGCAATGTTATTCCTCTTGCTCTTTTTCCCCAGTCTTTAACTAAGCCTCCATTCACTCCATTCTCCATCCAGCATCATCTCTCTTTCTCTCTCTCCCACCTCCTTCCATCCAGTATTTCCTCTCTTCCTCCTTCCCCATCCCTTCCATACAATATCTGCTCTTCTTTTCTCTCCACTCTTCCCTTCAATCCAGTTTCTCCTCTCTTCCTTTGTCCACACCCCTTCCATACAATATCTGCTCTTCGTTTTCTCCACCCCTTTCATTCAACATCTCCCCTTCTTCTCTTTCTCCACCCCCTGTCCACCCTATCTATTCATCTTCTGTCTCTTCATCACTCTTTCCACCCAACATATATTCTTTCTCCACCCCTCCCCCCATCCATCCACCATTTCTTCTGTCTCAGTACTTCCCATGTGTCCAGCAGTTTTCTCTTTTTTCCCTACCCCTAGCGCCATGTCTAGCATCTCCCCTCTCCCTGTCAAGCATCTGCACTGTCACCCTTATCAGCATCTCTGCCCCCAGTATGTACCCTTTGTGTCCCTGGTTTTCCTTTCCCTATGTCTTAGCCAGCATATCCACTCTGCCACCCTACTCCCTCTCCTGTGTCTGCCCCCATGCCCCGAAATGCCTTTTCTTTCCACCATCTCCAATCCAGCACCCCCTCCTCCCTCCCACCCCCCTGGGTCCAGCAGTTTTATGGTGTCTCTTTTCTTAAATACTGGCCCCCCTCCAGCCCAGCATCTGTTCTCAATCCCTCCTTCCTCCATTGCCATTTTCTGAGATTGGTCCCCTGCAGCAGCGGCGAAAGGAATAAAAGCATAACACAGATTCAGGGGCTTTCTCACTATCAGCTTTCCTGTTGTTGAGGGGGCAGAACTGGCCGAGCTCGCAGCAACGCTGACAGTGAGGAACTCTCCACGTCAGTGTTATGCTTTTTTCCTTTACCGCTGCTGCAGGAGACTGATCTCACAAATGGCAGCAACAAAGGAAAAATTTCATGAAGGGGAAAAGAAGTGGCCATACTGCCTGCCCGGTTGAAGGAGGTCCAATCAGAGTCTCTTATACCGGGCACCTATGGCAGGGGCTGGAAGGAGCAAGGATAGCCTCAATTTTTTTTTCAAGTATGCAGGTGACTGGGCACATGGCCTGTAGTGGAGCGGGGCCATGTGCGGGCAACAGGCACATACATGCCTAGGGCTGGCCCTGGGTAGGACATGTTTGTAACGCTAGTTGTTAGATTGTAAGCTCTCTAGGAAGAGGGAAATGTTCCTTCAGTTACCACCAAAAATGCATGAGTTAAATACAAAAAATAGACAGGAAGCTTTTTTAATGATTTCCACTAGCTGTGGATGAGTTCATACCTATGTACTGTATAAATGGACTAGTTTTCTAGATTTAGATTATGGGCCAGAAGCATGAACTGAGTCACTCTTCTGAGAAGAATTTGAGTAACTCCTAGGTGCCCTTACCCCAGAGATCTGATGCCTTCAACATAAATTCCTGGCTGCCATGTTAAAGCACAGCTGAGGAGAGGGTTGCTTTAGTAGAAACGAGTGTGTCTTTGGTGAAACTTTGCTTTATCCTGGGATAGAAAGTTTCTGAGAGGCCTTCATTTAAAGAGAGTAGATGCATTTACCTGCTGAATCGAGGTTGGTGATGCATGCTGGCCCACAGCAAACTGTTCTTGATTCACATCTTGACTGACGGTGTTAGAAGGGAGGGATGATACCGTCGCAGCAGAGGGTGGCTTTTCTACCCTGTACAAGCAGAGAGATGAACAATAGTTAAATTATTCAGCGTGTTTTATTCTGACATTTATAACTCCCATTGAATGGTTTCTATATTTTTTTTCTCATCTAGAATATGTTATTTCATATGTTTTAAAACTATAAAAAACCAGAGAAACAGAACAACCACTCTATAAATAAAAATCCAAAAGGATTGTCTGTGAAACAAGCAAAGTGTGTCAGTGTAACTTTTTTGTCGGGTCTCAAACAACAGGGGAGAGTAATTATATTTTAACTCCCAATGTGAGCATGACCCATGTTAATAATACACAAAAATTCAAAACGAAACTCGAAAACCGCTAAACTTAGCTGTGCAATCCAGAATCTCCACTGCTACCACATTCCGCAGACACGCGTGTTTCAGGCTCAGAAGCTCTGCCTCAAGTGCGACCCGCTTCAGAGAAAAGAATCTGGTGCCAAAAAATGCCGAGTCCCATGGCTCGTATTTCACCATGCCTGCTTGCTTTGTGATTGGCTGTTGAAAATGACGCACTACGAGGAAAAAGCTGGTGAACCAATGAATAGAAACATGAATGAAAATGCCTACAAACTCCCCCATTCTAATTCCCGGTATGACAGTTCGCAGATGGTAAATCCACCTCTGTTCAAGCCACTGTAAACGCCGTGACCGATCTCCTCCTCTCGGGTCTACTGGAACTATGTCTATCACTCGCCATTTGAAATCCAGAAACACATGACCCAGTGAAATGTAATATTCCACTAAAGGAGCAGAAAGTGTGGAAGTTCTAATTTGAGAGGCATGTTCAGTGAGGCGAACCTTCACCGGACGACTAGTACGGCCGATATACAGCAGATTACAGGGGCATTGTAGCAGATACACTACGAAGCTGCTACTGCAGGAGCTCTCCCCTAAAAACCTGTAATTGCGGCCAGTGGCCGGATTCACCCAATCAACACCTTCCAAAGTGTTAGCGCAGAATTGACAGGTCTGACAGGCTACATGACCCCTGCCAGCCTCTCGTCTTAGTGGACGATCCAAGGGCACAGCTGAATGTACCACATGATCCAGGAGATTACGGCTGAAGTCTGACAGCAAGGATGGAGGTTGAGAATGTCCCAATGTCGTCTCAAAATTTTTACCAATTGGGAGGAATTACGCATAAAGCGGAGAATACCCACAATTCTGTCACTCTCAGCTCTATCACTTTCTAAAGTGGGTTCCCCTACTGAAGGCTGAGAGACAATCTCTGTCCGTATATCGGGCACAGATGTATGCCCTCTTGATAATCCTATGAGGATAACCCCACGCTGCCAGGCATGCCCATAAATCCAGAGCCTGATGTTTATATTCCTCTACTGTAGAACAGATACGGCGGATCTGGGAGAGCTCCTGCAGTAGCAGCTTTGTTTCGAGTTTCGTTTTGAATTTTTGTGTATTATTAAAATGGGTCACGCTCACATTGGGAGTTAAATTATAATTACAAAAAAGTTACACTGACACACTTTGCTTGTTTCACAGACAATCCTTTTGGATTTCATATGTTTTAGCAGAAAAACTAAAAGTATATTTGCAAATGGAGTGTGATACAGAGAATTGCAAAAACTGCATAGTTACAGCCTCCATTGTGACTGTGAGAGCTAATGGATTTGTTACAGTTCATCAGTAATATCAGAGTTAGCAGTAATAATGAACTGTTATCACTCGTGACATCAGAACAGCTCACCATTGCAGATGACAGAGATTTATTTCTCAGCACATATTCTCTTGTTTCTAATTTATGATAAAAGCAGATAATAAGATAAAACATAAAACAAAATATACGAAGGGTGGAATTTTAGAAGCCCTAATTTGTGCCTTGGACGACTGAAAACAGGCATAGAGGCATCGAAAGCACAGCGATGTCTCCAGAGCCATTTTAGAAGCAGGTTCTGGTGATGTCCCCAGCATGAAGACGTCCATGTCTGAACAGGGGGGGGGGGGAGGGGGGGTGACTGGGGTGTTCCCTGGAATCTGGACTTCGCTACCTGATCTCAGAAACGTCCTGCACGTCCAGAGTCACGTTTAAGATTATACCTGCTCCAGGCAGGAATAAGCAGCGTGAAAGTGTTTGTTTTAGCTGAAAAACATCCAGAGGGTGTAGAAAAGATAGTACTCTATCATTCCCAGTACTCAGCACAATTTCAGTGATAGCAGCAGTGGGAATTGAGCCCTCACTTTCCTCTTCCTAACCCACTATGCTAACCATTCGGCTATCCTAGAGTTTCTGGGTTCTGAAATATGGTTCTGGGATGTCTGTGTAGATGCCCCTCCCCCATGCACAGACGTCCATATCAGGCACAGCGACGTTTGTGAAATCACACCTGCACCTAGATATGCCTGCATTTTTTTTAAAGACGTTTAGATTTAGATGTACCATATTGCACTTGGATGTCCCTTCTAAAATTCCACCTAGTGCAATGCAAGCTTAAAAACAACCAAAACATAAAATATCCCTAAACCAAACCAGGAAATAAAAGACAATGTATAAACATGGATAAACGGGCATCAGTTAATGAGAAGTCACATTTAGAAAGACCGTTTATATGGTTGCTGTGATGTCCAAGTGAAAACTTCTATGAATCGATGTTAATTTTTGAAGAGAGGGTGTAAGACCAGTGTAAAATCAACATAACTCTGCTCCTCACCATGGACTTGTGTTCTAAATCAAAGAAGGAGGTGCAGGGACACATGGGGATGGACCTCCACTCGCATGTCACAAACATGGGAAAAATCGATGAAGGAATCCTGGCAACTTACCCATGCAACTGATGGTATTTCACAACATGCATGTGCATATGTCAGTACTTACATGTGTATCTCGGCCATTTTACAAACCTAGATGTGCAGTTGCTCTTAATCAATCACAGAGGACTGGATGTTTACCTCATTATTATGCGAAGGGGAAAATAAACTTTGGGGGATTAAGAGGGATGTAAAGGATGGCCAAACAAACACTTTTCAAAAATCTATTTGTGCCAGGGAGCAGGTGTAAATCTGGATGTGGACAATTTTGGCCATAAATGTGCCTCCTCTATATGAAATAAGGGAAACAGGTATAACCTTTTGTTCCACCCAGACTATGCCTCCGGCACTCCTCCAACATGCCCATGTGTAAATTGAACAAGACTGGGGCAAATGCGTGTAAATTCAGACTTTTCTAAAATAGCTGATTGGACACGGATGTAGTTTGCACATTTATGTGCTAATAAATACCCATGCAAAATGCAACTATAGCTCTAAGATGACCCCCTTTGAGGCAGATTCCATACACTTCACGCCTGGGCCAGGGGGCACGGGTAATGCCTAGACGGGGCCGAGTTAGACCAATTCTACAACCGCGGGACCTAGACGTATCCGCGATAGCGGAATTGGGGAGATAGATGGGCAGGTGTACATAGACTAACCTACCCGTCCCCACGCAACCAGTGGTGCAAGTGTGCCGTCGTGTCCCGTTACCATGGTGCTGGGACATCTACTGTACAGCGCAGAATTGCATCCCACACAGCTGCTCCTGAAATCCGCTGGCTGGTCATTGCAGGCGACCCATATAGACTTGATGGGGTTCGCAGGTGCCACAGCCAGCCATCACCAGGGGGAGGCAGAGGTTCAGCCTGCATATGCTGCTCTGCCCTGCACTTATACCACTGTCATCCTGGAATAATCTGAATGTCCATTGTGGTGCTAGGGAACCTACACAGGCTGTTCCTGAATACGCTGTGTATGTCCCAACACCTGGCCGCACCTAGATTTTTCAAGAATGCACATGTATTATAGTATTTTATAATCTATGTGCATACCTGTGTGCTCCCTCCACACTCTGCCCATGCGCAGGCCTTTATGCAATGTACTTTTAAACTGGTCGATATTTTCTAAGAGATCATTAACGTGCGTATGTGGTCATATTCGCACACTAAAGACTAAAGTAACCCATGCAGGTTCATACTTGGCACCTTAAAATACACGCCCCCTTATAAAATTAGACCCATTGTGGATTAGGAACTGGTTAAAAGTTAGAAAATAGAAAGTAGGTTAAATGGTTAATTTTCTCAATGAAGGAAAGTGAATACTGGAGCACTTGAGGGATCTGTACTGGGACCAGTGCTTTTTGACATATTTATAAATGACCTGGAAATGAGAGCAGTAAGTGAGGTAATTACATTTGCAGATAATATCAAATTATACAAAGCTGTTGAATTTCATGCAGATTGTGAGAAATTACAGGAGGACCTTGGGAGACTAGGCATCCAAATGGCAGATAAAATTTAATGTGGACAAGTACAAAGTGATGCACATAAGGAAGAATAACCCAATTTATTGCTACACAATACTATTTTCCATATTGCCACTCAGGTTGAAACAGGTTGAAATCTTCTATACAGTGTTCAGTGACAGCCAAAAATGCAAGCAGATTGTTAGGAATTTAGGAAAGGAAAAAAAGAATATAATAAAGAATATCATAATGCCTCTGTATCATTCCATGGTGCGACCACACCTTGAGTATTGTGTGCAATTCTAGTTACCGCAGCTCAGCAAAAGATATGGTGTGCCCTCCAATTAAGATGTGGGCATATTAATATGGCCGAGCCCTTCCAAGGAAACAGCAGGCCAGGGTGAGGCGGTAGAGAGAGAAAGGTGAGGGGAGTGGGAGTGATTGATTGGGAGGGAAGTGGTCAGGTGGGTAGGGGTAGAGTAGCACAAGTTGGGGCAGGAGGTTTAGGAGCAGTTAGTTTTGGCAGGCTGAAACAGAGACAAACAGTGGGGAAATTGTTCTTCCTGCCCTCCCCACCTTAGGCGTGTTTGTGAAGGAAGGAGAGGAGTGCAGGGAGGAGGGAAGCAAGTCACAGCTGTTGGTGGGGAAAGGGCATGTTAGGATCCTGATCAGCCTACGACCGAAGTATGGGGTTATATGGAGGGGTGAAATGGTGGCTTGCGTGCGTCACCACTACACGCTTGGAGGGCATGGCTTGGCATCACCACAGGCTATACATAGGGAGAGATGGAACATGGATGGTGGTCTTGTGAACTTTCTGTGGCTAGATTGGCACTGATTAGCCAGGAGGCCACATGTGGTTGTAATACCAGGTTAAAAAGATGTTAATCTGTAAAGAGAATGTGATGGCGAATTGAAAATGGCTGATTGGGAAAAGATTGGGGACTATGTTTTGTTGTTAAGTATGATTAATGTGGGAAATAAAGCTGCAGCCATTTTTTTTGCAATCCAATCTGTTAGAAAATAAAAACATAAGATATGCCACACTAGGTCAGACCAAAGGTCCATCAAGTCCAGTATCCTGTTTACAAGTGGCCAATCTAGGTCACAGGTAGCTGTCAGGTTCCCAAAAGGTAAACAGATTCCATGCTGCTTATCCCAGCAGTAGGCAGTGGATTTTCTCAGTCCACTTTAATAATGGTTTATTGAATTTTCCTCCAATAATCTGTCTAAACCTCTTTTAAACCCAGCTATACTAACAGCTTTTATTACATCCTCTAGCAACAAATTCCAAAGTTTGATTATGAGTTGAGTGACAAAGTATATTCTCTAATTAGTCTTAAATATGCTACACTGCAGCTTCATTGTGTGTCCCCTAGTCTTCTGAACAACTGATTTATGTTTACCCATTCCACTCCACTCATTATTTTATAGACCTCTATCTTATCTCCCCTCAGCCGACTCTTTATCAAACTGAAATGCCCTAACCTTTTAAGCCTTCCATCCCCTTTACCATTTTGGTTGCTCTTCTCTGTACTTTTTCTATTTCTGCTATATACTTTTTAAGATATGACGACCAGAACGGCAGATGATAATCAAGGTGTGGTCACACCATGAAACGATACAGAGGCATTATGATATCCTTGGTTTTATTCTCCATGCCTATCCCTATGATTCCTAGCATTCTATTTGCCTTTTTGGCCGCTGCTGCACATTGGGCAAAGAGTTTTAATGTATTATCCACGATAACACCTAGATCCTTTTCCTGGGCAATGATTCTTAATTCCCATCATGTAACTTTGCACTTGTCCATATTAAATTTCATCTGCGATGAAATTCATCTGCTCAGTCTTCCAATTTGTTATGAGAGTTTTATTGAGTATGACTGTTGCAAGGAAGGTGTGTGAGTGCCTATATTAAACAGAATTAGAAAAGGTGCATTTAAGGGCAACCAAAATGATAGAGCAGATGAAAAGAACTGTTCTGTGAGGAAAGGCTGAAGAGGTTAGGACTCTTTAGCTTGGAGAAGATTGAGGGGAGATACGATAGAAGTCCTGAGTGGAGTGAATGGCTATATGTAAATCAATTATTTACTCTTCCAAAAAGTACGAAGACAAGGGTGCATGCTGTGAAGTTAACAAGTAGTACATTTAAAATAAATAGGAGAAAATATTTTTCACTTAACGCATAATTAAGCTTTGGAATTCATTGCTGGAGGATGCAGTAGTTAGGTATAGAAAAGGTTTGGATAAGTTCTAGGAGGAAAAGTTCATAAACCGTTCTTAAGGTAGACTTGGGAAGGCCACTGACTGATTATGCTGAGAGGAAGCAGCAAGGAACCTTTCTACTCTTTGGGATCCTGTCACATATTTTTTATCTGGATTTGCCACTGTTAAAAACAGGATACTGGCCTTGATGGACCTTTAGTCTGACTCAGTATGGCAATTCTTAGGTTTAGGTTTTTATGAACCAATTAAACCAGAGCACACCTATATACTACTCAACCAATCTAAAAGCTAGTGAATAAAGGTGGATTTTACTCAACCAATCTAAAAGCTAGTGCATAAAGGTGGATTTTAATCTTCTCTCAGAATAACAAATAATCAGATTCCTTATAAATATGAAATGCAAAAGCATTCAAAAGCCTTAGACCAGCAGTGCAAAAGGCAAAATCATGTTTCTCAGCTAAGCTAGCCTATTTTGGATAAGGAACTGATAACAATATAGTTCCAGATGAATACAAGGAATGTTTAGGAACATAAAATTCCAAAACACTCCTTAGGTAAACTGGGACACTTCCTTCATAGCTTTAAACATAAGGATCTTAGAACCTTATTCTCCAAAATTCTGTTAGCCCATGTAAACCCTCCAGATATGGAGTAATACTATCATACAGGCCAGCATTACTAACCAGACAAGAAGAATTAATAGTAAAACTCTCTGCAAAGAACTTGGCGGCCTCTAGTAGACAAAGTTGCAGTAGACAATGCCAATAACAGGGATAGCTCAAAGAAATCTGCTGCCTGAGGTGAAGTATGAGATGGTACTCCTACTGAGGCACTCAGAAAGGAGGGCTCCTTCTGAGCTCCTGTCAGAGAGAGAGGTGAAGAGGGGCCCCTCACCCAGAACACTGGTTAGCCAGTTGACCCAAGAAAAAAGAACACAACTTACAATATATTCCCAGGCTATATAATTGAAAAAGAAAAACTGCAATCCTTGGTTATACTTGGCAAATAATGTAACAGTTAAATTATACACAGTACCTTAGGGCTCTAATATAAAAAAAAATACTGGTCCCCAAACCCTGCACACCAGACTATCATGATGTTAAATGTAAAATATATTCTGCATCCATATTTTCTCCCCTCCCCCCAACAATGGGTACAGAAAAGGACTAGATCATTTCCCCATAGAGCATACCATACAATAAGACAATTCTGATTCTGTTGTCATCTCAGTAACAGCAACCTAATCCCTTACCAGTACTGAACATACTGTGAAGTAATACAAAACCCTGCAAAAGTCACTTGGGACTTATAGAGCAAATCTACTATACCTTAACAGCATTAACTTTGTCATTTCTTTTATCGCCTCTTCTCTTGTTCACTCCCCCCCCCCTACATCCTTCTTTGATATTGATCTTTGATTTTTAACCTTCTTTCATTTATTTTCTGCCTCTCGATCCACTCAGATTTCACCAGGCCTTCTCATCATGATTTTATAGACTTCTATCATATCTTCTCTCAGCTGTCTTTTTTCCCAGATGAAGAGCCCTAACCTTTTAAGTCTTTCCTCATAGGGGTATCCTTCCATCCCCTTTATCATCTTGGTGGCTCTTCTCTGTATCCTTTGTTTTATTCTCCATTCCTTTCCTTTTCCCATTCTATCCCTTTTCACTCTCTTGCCCAACCCCATGTCCAGCCTCTCCCTTCTCACTGTCTCTCCCACCTCCATGCCCAGTCTCTCTCCTCTCTCCCCCCCCCATGCCCAGCATCTTCCCTCCCTCTCCTCTCTCCTCCCCATTCCAACATCTCCTTTCCCTCTCTCTCTCTCGATCACCCCCATATCCAGAATTTTCCTTCCCTCTCTCTTCCACTCCTTCCATGCCCATCCTCTCTCCTCTTGCTTTCTCTACCAACTTCCCAATACCCAGCCTCTCCTCTCTCTCCTACTCTTGTGCCCAGCCTCTTTCCTCAATCTTTCCCCCTTGTCCCTTGTGCCCAGCATCTTCCCTCTCGCTCTAGTTCTCCATATGCCCATCTCCCCCTCTCCCCAATGCTCAGCATCTCCCCTCAGTGCACAGTATCTCCTTATCCTTTATCTATCTCTTCCCTGTATCCAGCAACATTCCCTCTAAGGTGCATGGGAGTCCTCCGCTAATATTGCTACCACTGGGAGTGGTTGTGGAATATCATAGAAACATAGAAACATGGTGACAGAAAAAGACAACATGGCCTATCTAGTCTGTCCTTCCATATCAACCACTACAACAGTCCCCTTTTTTCCTTTAGAGATCCTCTATGTTTATCCCATGCTTCTTTGAATTCAGATACTGTCCTCATCTCAGGACTTAATTTGGGAAGGGGCAGGTCTGCTGGGAATCAGTTAACTTGCCTACCCTTTGCAAGTGAAACCACAATATTGCACCTTGAATATCGTGTGCAATTCTGGTCGCTGTATCTTAAAAAGGATATAGAGTTATTGGAAAAGGTTCAGAGAAGAGCCACCAAAATGGTAAAGGGGACAGAAGGATACTCCTATGAAGAAAGGCTAAAAAGGTTAGGGCTCTTTAACCTGGAAAAGAGACGGCTGAGGGGAGATATGATAGAAGTCTATAAATTAATGAACGGAGTGGAACGGGTAAACGTAGATCGATTATTTACGTTATCAGAATATAGAAAGACTAGGGGACATGCAATGAAGCTACAGGGTAAGCTATTTAAGACTAATAAAAGAAAATGTTTTTTCACTCAATGTGTAATCAAACTCTGGAATTTGTTACCGGAGGATGTAGTAAAGAGTTAGTGTAGCTGGGTTTTAAAAAAGTTTTGGCAAGTTCCTGGAGGAAAGGTCCATAAACCATTATTAAGAAGGGACCCAGGATATCAATGCTTGACCCAGTACAAGCATTGCGGAACCTGTGTCTTTTGGGGAAACTGCTAGGTACGTATGACCTAGATTGGCCACTGTTGGAAACAGGATACTGGGCTTGATGGACCTTGGTCTGACCCAGTATGGCATATCTTATGTTCTTATGTTCTTATTGCTGCACCATTCTCACTGGTAGGAACATTGGTGGAGAATTGTCACACACCTTACAAGAAACATCAATGTCCAGCATCTCCCCCTTCTTCCCTTCCTAACTCCCAGGTCCAGCACCTCCCGCTGCTTCCCTTTCCACTCCCCACCACCCTGGTACAGCATCTCTATCTTGCTTCACTTTCCTTCCCACCTCCTATCCTCAGGTCCAGCATCTGCCCTTGCATCCCTTCCCACCCCACCCTCAAATCCAGCATCTCTCCCTTGCTTCTTTTCCCATCCTCAGCATCCAGTACAGCATCTCCACTTTGCTCCCCTTCTCACTCCCCATCCCCAAGTACAGTATCTTCCCTTGCTTCCCTTCCTAATGCCCACCCCCAGGTCTATGATATTTCCCTTGCTTCCCTCCCCCCCCCCCCTTTCCAGGATCCAGCATCTTCCCCCTTGCTTCCCTTCTCACCCACCACCCTCAGGTCTAGCATCTCCACCTCGCATCCCTTCCCCAAATCCCATCCCCAGGCCCAGCTTCTCCCGCTAGCTTCCCTTCCCACACCCACCCACCCTCCTTTGCTTACTTTGCCATTCCCATTCCCATGTTCAGCATCTCCACCTTATTTCCCTGACCACTCCAACCCCCAGTCCAGCATCACCCCTGCTGGCACTAGCATTTAACTTAAATCAGTGACTATTCTGGATGAAAATTTACCCCTTCTGCCTAGTTTATACTGCAAGACTGGCCCAGAGGGGAGCGCAAAAACAAAAGTTGGCTCAGAGCACCACAACCCCTTCAGCTGGCCCTGCCCCAGCCTCTTACTAACTACCCTTTTTCCCTTTTCCAAATACATGCTAGTTGTTCCCTATTAAGCCATATTGAGCTATATGATCAATAATTTTTATCTTAACAATTGCTTCCGCCATTTTATCTGTCACAAATGTGAAGCTCATTGGCCTGTAGTTACTTGGATGACCCCTGGATCCCTTTTTGAAACCCGGCATTACACTGGCTCTCCTCCGGTCCTCAGGTACAGCATGGAAGAAAATAGTTTTAAAATAGCCTGTGAAGCTGTCACTTACTGAGCCATTTCTTCTTTCTGGTCACCTTCTGATTCAGACGAAGAAGCACCTTTGGCAAAATAGAAGTATAAAAAAGATTTTATATTTATTTTAGTAATTTAGAAGTTTGATTTTTAATGTTGTCATCAATTATTTTCAATCTTGAATTTTAAATTAAATAATTACTGTACATACATATGACTAAGTATTCTGCCACACAGACTCGCAAAGGGTAATATTATAACAGGATGCCTAAGTCTAGAGGGCAAGAAAATGCCTATTGCCATCCAATTTTATAAAGCCACATAGGAGTCCTTTTGTTAAAGGGCACTATGGTGTTGTATCTAATGCCAAAACCTTAACGCATTAGGTGCAACACCACTGTGCTCACTGTCGGGGGAGTGGGAAGCATGTTCTCAAGTTAACACGCAGCAGTCTGCCCTAACGTAGGCCACAATTAGTGTGGGTATACTTACCTCCACCTATGGAGGGGCAGAAAGTGAACCCATGCTGACTGTTCGCCTTGCAGTTAATACGGATGTGCTGGCTGCAAGTGCTCACCCCTCCCATTCTCTACCCCTAACATACCCACTTGCACCCTCAACATGCCAGGGACAGTTAACACAGAAATGCAGCTGCACTATCATAGCCTCATGCTAATTGTTAATGTATGTCCTAGCATGCCTTTAGCGCGTGTCAGAACCTGTGCTGACGGCTTCCACCCTTTAGTAAAAGGGCCCCATAGGTGCCTATGTATCTTTAGACAATACTAGTGCAAATCCAGCAGCAATAGCATCTACTCTGAAGACACGTACATTCATTTATGTCTGCTCTTCAGCGGGTGTAAATGTCCACGCATAGTGTTTGCAAGCACACAGGTAGATTAGCACATTTTATAATCAGCACGGGTATTTTGCGACTGTGCCTACGCTCGACACAGACTGCACCCCTGGTGACACCTACCGTAAAACTACATGCATTTGTGCCAACACATGCACCATTATACCCATCCTAATTTTTAATTGCCATTTTATGCACATATATTGCCACATACATGCTAAAATGACTTTATAAAATTACTCCATAGGGGCCAATATTCAGCCACAGTATGTCCATTTAAAATAAGTTAATAAATTATTAGGTTATCTTTAACTAGATATTCAAAAACATATCTGTTTAAGACACCACCACTGAATATACCCTTTCCAAGTTAACTGGATAACTTATCTAGTTTACTTTAGTCCAGGTGTTTGTGCAGCCTGTCTTAACTGGAAAACCTTCGTCAGATAGTGGTGAATATCAGTGCTATCCATGTGAAGGGAAATGTTATAAAGATGTGCCTAGCTAACATGCGTTTTCACTCACCTATTTTGTACCTGTTTTATAACTTCAGGTATTCACGTACTTCACTTTGTAAAACACTAGTATAAATTGTAGAGAACACACCTTGCATACAGTATATGGGGTGTAGGAGCATGGGGTGTAGACCAGGGTTTGGAAAAAAGGTCTGGTAATCTACTTCTGTCACACCTTACCAAGAAAACCCAGGGGCTACTGGGTCACCAGGAGTGAGCTTTGACTTTGCTGCATTTGCACTTACAACAAATGTAAGATTTGTTTGGGTAACTCTGAAGACACAACATGTTGCCCCCTTCTAGGTACTCCTTGTTGATGAACTGATGGGGCAAACCTGACATGGATTTTATGATGGAGAAGGGAAGGAACAATAGCTCCCAGGTCCAAGGGGGTGGGGGTCATATTCAGCAGCAGTTGCTTTGATTAATGTCTGGATATTCAGTGCTGGGACCCTATCCTGCCAGAGGCACTGATTATCCGATTTGCCGGGATAGCAATTTAGTTATCTAGTCAGTGGCGATATTCAACCACCGACCGGAGAGCTAAACTGGTTAAAGTTAGGCCTGTTCTTTTCTGCCTATCTTTAGCCAGTTTTGGCTAGCCGGTTAGTGACTCATTATTGCTGTTGACCAGCTAACCATAGGCATCACCTCCGCTCGCCCCTGGAATGCTCCAGTACTAAGTGGTTAAGATAAGGGAGTTCAGCCGGCTTTGGAGGGAATGTTCAGTGACACAGATCGGATATGTGCCACTGAAAATCCCCCTCAGCAGGTCTGCAAACCACATGAATCTCTGTGAATATACCGCCCAAAGCTTTTACTGCATATTTTTTGAAAGCAAACAGTACAATTGCAAATGGCCGTCCAATTGTACATCAACATACAGGCACAGAAAAATTAGAACATGGTTTCAATCCTTTCCTCTTCTTCCTTCTCCTATATAGTGTTTTATTTTTCCTAGAAGAAAAGGCGCTGGTGCTGACTTGTACGATGTGGAACTGTCCTTAGAATAACAGGAGGACAGCATCCACCCAGGGACCAGTAAGTAGATCCATCTCTACAAATGGCCACAAAAATGCAATGTGTGCCATTGAGTCAATGCTGACTCCTGGCAACCAGAGCCTATGAAAAGACAACACTGCAGATACTACATCAGTCCTTAGAACACCAAGTCACCTGTTACTGTGAAAGCAGAACTAGGCTGACTGCTACAAATCCCTATACAGAACTTACAACACTAACAGAATTCCTCAGCTCAGTTGCACATACAAAAGAGACAGACCCTTATCAAATACAGAATAGAGAGATCACAGTAGAAATGGAAATGTACAAATTAAAACTGAACCAGAAATCCCAAGAAACCGGTATCTGCATGCAGCATGAGGGAAAAAAAAGGATAAACTCATTTCGTCCTGTACGACTATACTAGAATGTGAAGATACCAGAGACGCTGCGCATTCCCATTCTCAAAATTGACATATTCAAATCACTAAATCAAAAATAAAATTATTTTTTCTACCTTTGTTTTCTGAATATTTGGACCCTAACATGAAATCTCCCTCCAGCCCTAACATAAGACACCCACTTCAACCCTCTTCCTGCCCATCCTTGCAATAAAAAAACTTGCTAAGCACCTTTACACACATAGCCATACACAGAACTTTTGTGTGAGCATTTAAGGAGATGTAGGGTACTCATCCTAATCCCACAAAAAGCTCTTAAACATGTGCAGTTATTTGAATCCTGAAATCCATTTGGATTTTGTAATATCCAGTTGGACATTATGGGCCTGATATTCAAGTAGGAAGATTATGCATTGCCGCGGTGCATAGCCCTGTCCGCTCACCCCTAACCCCGGATATTCAATTCCGAGGCAATGGCATTGAATACCCGGTTTTGGTGCCCAGAGACAACCGCCGCAGAGCCTAACTGGGTAGTGGTGATATTGGACTGCTACCCAGTTAGCATCTGAGGCTAAAACTAGGTGAGCTAAAATCTGGCCTAATTTTAGCCACAGATCGCTACCGGTTAGGGGTACTCCCCGCCTCCATTCCACCCCAGAATGCTCCCAATATGCCATGATGCTAACCAGATAGGGAACATAGATGGGGATATTCAACAGTACTAACCGTGTAGGTGCCATTGAATATACCAGTTTAAGGCATTTACATGGTTTACTGTGCGGTAAACTGTGTAAAATGCCTTTCAAATATCGGGCCCTATAAACTCCCCATTGTTTTCATGAAACCTTCATACGCAGTCAGATCTTTTACAAAGATTATAAAATAATGTATTACAACCTAGAAAGACTCTAGTTTTCTCTGAGACCAATTTCGCTACCAAACCTGTACACCACTGATCCAATGATAAAATCACAGTTTACCACATATCATGTGTTGCCTAGTATTGTAAAAAACGAAAATCTGAATCAAATAGACCAAGCACATGCTATAAACCATTTTATTCAATTGCTATTTACCTCAGTATCAGTGGTGGCTTTAATGGGGAACAAACCAGGCCTCCCATCTTATAGGAAACCAGCTTTTGAGACTGGGTGAAGTTTTACTAAATAAGTGGCAATGTTGTATTTTAACAATCAGAAATTTAGCTATTTCGCTAAATGATATTACAAAAAGATACATGATACAATTTTCATCGCAGTTTCATGGACAGAGCAACATATAATAAAAAAAATAATTAATGGATCAGTATTCAGCCTGCAGCCGAAGGCAAAAATTAAACTGAATCTTCAATGAGGGAGCCTATCCTATGTCTGGCACTGAATATCTGGTTTCAGCGGTTACTGGTGTTGCTATCCAGTTACCAGTAATATTCAGTCGCTACCTGAACAGGAAACACCACATAAAGAGCCCTTATTACTCATCCTTAGCATGCACTACCTGCTGTGGCCCTTTTTATTCCTATCGGCATTGAGATACATATTGCACGCTAAAGGAGAATGTTTACTAAAGGTTAAAGTGCATTAAGTAAAATTAACACACGTTAAGTTCTGCCACTGCCCACTCATTTTTATGGGCCACTGCAGCATTTAACATGCCTTACATTTACTTAACGCACATTAACCTTTATTAAACATGCCCCTAAGTGTTAGTAAAAGGGGCCTAAAGTTAGGGCAGCCATTGACCTATCCTAACTTTATGCGGTTTGCCTATCCGCTTAGTGGCAGAATATCGCCGCTAACCAGATAGTCACCAGTACTACCGCAGCTCTGCTACAGATCGCCCAGAAAGTGATCACATGTTTCTATGGCAATGTGTGGGGAGAGTGTTCGAAGCATCCACCACCTTTTCAGTAAAAAAGTATTTCCTGATGTTGCTTTTACTGTCTTGCAGCTTCATTGTGTGCCCTCTAGTTTTACAGCTTCAACTTCTTTGAAAAAGGTTTGTTTGTTCATTAATACCCTTTAAGTGTTTAAAGGTCTGTATCGTATCTCCCCTGCCCTTCCTCTCCTGTAGCTGTAGGGTATACTGTACATATTTAGATCTTCAAGTCTTTACTCATGAATCTTCTGGCGCAGACTCCAAATCATTTTGGTCACTTCCTCTGAACTGTTTCAAGTCTTTTTATATCCTTTGTGAGATATGGTCTCCAAAACTGAACACAATACTCCAAATGAGGCCTCACCAATGACTTATTTATTTATTTATTTATTTATTTATTTTTAATTTCTTTTATACCGCACTCTTCGACATCAGCGCGGTTTACAGAGAACAAAACAAAAACCAGAACAACAGGCTGTTCGGAGTTACATATAACAGGATTATCAACTTGGAAAACAAGGGAGAACTATTTACATGGAAAATGTAATCTGTTACTAGATCACATGCTCGAACTATGTACATGAATTAGCACGAATGTTGGGAGCAAGGGAAAAAAAAACTGAAGTTGGATAAGTAGTGGGACTAAATGTTATCTTCATATGGGGTAGTATCTGGTGAATAGGTTGAATTTAAGGGCCTTTCTGAACTGGGTTAAGTCGGTTATGGTACGGATGTCGGCAGGGAGCGAGTTCCAGCATTTTGGTGCGCAACACAAGAAGGCTCTGTTAGCTGTTGATAGATTGTATGTTGTAATGGCCTTTGGTATTGATAAGGAGTTTAATGCTGCCTGTCTTCTGTTTCTGTTTCGTGGTACAGTTTGGATGAGCTCAGAAAGTGAGTTGGAAGATAGTCCCTTTATGGCCTTGAATGTTAGAATCAGGATTTTGAACATCAGCCTTCCGTGTATGGGGAGCCAGTGGAGCTGTTTGAGGATTGGTGTAATATGTTCACTCTTGGACGCTCCTTGAAGAACCCTTGCGGCAGTGTTCATAGCGAGCTGTAATGGGCTCAAGGTGGATTGTGGGAGTCCTTGAAGAATTGAGTTGGCGAAATCAAAATGTGGTAAGATTAGGGCTTGGTAAATGGTTCTGAAGTCTTCTGGGTCAAGTAGGGAGCGTAGGTGCTTGAGCGTGCGTATCTTGAAGTAGACAGCTTTTACGATATTATTTATGTGTGGTTTCATGTTGAGCCGGTGGTCCAGTGTGACTCCAAGGTATTTTATTGCTTCCTTAGTGCATAGTTCAGCTCCTTTGACTTTTATTTGTGAAGTTGGTGTCTCTGGTGATAAAGAGAACCTCGGTTTTCTTGTGTTGAATGCGGAGGTTCTGTGACAGGAGCCATTCTGAGACTGCATCGAAGCAGTTTGTTATAGGTAGTAAATCCATTTGCTTTGTGGAAAACGGCATGTAGAGTAGGATATCGTCTGCGTATACCATACATTTCACATTGAATGACCTGATGATATTGCAGATCGGCTGCATATAGATGTTGAACATGAGGGATGAGAGAGAGGACCCTTGCGGAACCCCTTGTTTTTGATGGAAGAGTTCGGATTCTCCTGTTGCAGTTTTTACATATTGCATTCTGGTATCAAGGTATGATTTGTACAGGGGCATTAATACCGCCTCCTTTCGACTGGTAATTCCTGCCTGTATGCAACCCAGCATCCTTCTGGCTTTGGCTACTACCTTGTTGCATTATTTTGCCACCTTGAGATCCTCAGACACTAGCACTCCGAGGTCCTTCTCCTGGTCCATGCATACCAACCTCTCTCCCCCTATCACATGCAATTCCCATGGATTTCTGCATCCCAAGTGCATTTCTGTACTTCACATTAAATCTTAACTGCTAAGCATTAGACCATTCTTCCAGTGTTTTTAAATATTTCCTCATGTTGTCCACTACCTCAGAAGTATCCACTTTGTTGCAAAGTTTCATAGCATCTGCAAAAAGGCAGACCTTTCCAATCAGTCCTTCAGTAATATCAGTCACAAATACATTCAACAGTATTGGTCCCAGGACCAATCCCTGAGGCACGCCACTATGTACCTTCCTTTCCTCTGAGTGAGTTCCATTTACCACCACCTTCTGTCATCTGTCAGTCAACCAATTTCTGGCACCCATCCCCAGGCTGCTCAATTTATTGATAAGCTTCCTATGAGGAACAATATCAAAGGCTTTGCTAAACATCTGGGTAGATCACATCCATCATATGCCCTTGATGTAGTTCTCTGGTCACCCAGTCAAGAACTCAATCAAATTTGTTTGGCATGGTCTTCCCCTGATAAAACCATGTTGCCTTGGATCATGCAGTCCATTGATTTCCAGAAAGTCTACTATTCTTTCTTTCAAGAGCACCTCCATTACTTTTCCCACTACAGAGGTAAGGCTTACCGGTCTATAGTTTATCATCTCTTCCCTATTACCACTTTTGTGAAGAGGTACCACATAAGCCCTTCTCCAGTCTTGCGGAACCTCCAAGAATCTATTAAAAATATCCTTTAAAGGTCCTGCCAGAACCTCTCTGAGCTTTTTCAGTATCCTGGGAGGTATCCCATCCAGTCCCATGGCCTTGTCCACTTTCAATTTTGCAAGCTGCTTAAAAACATCATCTTCTATGAATCATGTGGTCTCTACTCCATTCCCATTTGTATATTCGTCAATCAAAACCACTACTAAGCTTTGTATGTATTGTTTTTTTCTCCTTATCATCATCCTTTATGTTTTTTTCTTGTTCCTTAATCCTGATTCCATGTTTCTTTCATGTTTTCTTTATTTTTTTCTTTAAAGTTTGAATTTTCATTTCTCTCTTTTCTTATTTGCTTATTTTCCCATTTTTCTACATTTCCTTTCCCCTTTTGTTTTCTTCTTCCTTTAGTTATTCCATTTTCTCAAACATTCTTCTAGCACAGGGGTCTCCAACTCCAGTCCTGGAAGACTGAAAACCAGTCAGGTTTTTTGGATGTCCCTCAGGAATATGCATGCCCCCATTGTATTCACATTTATCTCATGCATTTTCATGAGGGATATCCTGAAAAAAATGGACTGGAGTTGGAGATCCTTGTTCTAGCAGTTTCTGTGCTGCTGTCCCTTTCTCAGAGTTGCCAAGTTACCCAGTTACATGAGTAAGATTTTAAGCCAGTCCTGCATTTCTGACTGTCTCATTTTGATTCATTATGAGACCTGCAGCACTTACTCCAATGGGTAAAATCAGGGACCATAAATACCATATTGTATTGCAATGCAAATTTAAAACCAGAACTCCTGAAAATGGGTAACTTGGCAGCTCATTTTTTCTTCTCTTGCAGCAGGGTCGGCGCTACCCAGTAAGCAGGGTAAGCATAGCAGGGGGGCGCCAGTGTTCAAGGGTGCCAACCAGCAGTGGTACTGTGTGTCTGCGGGAGCAGCCTGCCCCGTGGGCCCACAATACCACTGCTGGCTGCAATCACGGCCTCCTTCTGCTCCACAGCCCCCCTCAGGCACCTCAACACAGCTCTCCCCAGACCACGGCAGCAGCTTGTAGGACCTGATAGCTCTGAGCCCAGGCTTCGGCACTTCTGGTGATGCCTCCCTCCCGCTCCAGGCCTGGCCACTCAGCGCCTGCCCTCAGGCACTCATTGTGCCCCCTTTTAAAGTGCAAAGCTCAAACACAGTGCTGTGGCCAGCTAAGGTGGTGTAGATAAGGGGTCCGATGATGGTGCAATCAGGATCTTCCCGTCAATGTTGAATTGCACCAGCAGCTTAACGGCAGCTGAATTCGCAGGCCAGACTGGGTGCGGTGCAGTTCCACCTGTTGCCCACGCTCTTCTCCAGCAGCAGGCACACAAAGTGCAGGCTAAGCACGAGGTCAAGCAGGCAGATGGCAAACTTGAACTGGGTGTGGCCATGCTTGGCATGCATATTCACAAAGTATGCCAGGTGCATCTTGCCCCTATGCATGGCATCCAGGAAGGTGTGTGCACTTGCGCTCTGGCACAGTTCGTGGGGCTTGAACATGGTGTGCCGGCTGCTGCTCTCCAAACACCGCCATGCCAGAGTTCCTGCTTTGTGTCTTAAAGTGCCTTGGGCTATGGCCAGAGTTCATCAACTAAGCAGGTCATTCGGTGGGGCAGGTGGCTGCTTCTGCGGTCTGAAGAGCAGAAGAAGCTTGCTATAAGAAAATGAGATAGTGCCAGAGACACACAGGCAATGGGTTTGGGAAAGAAAGATGGTGGAAGGAGAATGGAGGGCATGGGGTGAGAATGCAGAGGGAGGGAGAAAAGGCCAGAGGCTGAGAAGGTAACAGAGTGAGAGCAGTGGCATACTGAGCCTATTTGGCAGCCAGAGCAGGCCCTCATTAAAAAACATACCTGTTTACTGCACTGCATGCCAGTGCCTCTGTTCCCGGTGGCTGTTACCTCCCAGATGAAGTTTTGCAATGTTATTGTGAGACTTTTGGGAGAAGAAACAGCTTGGGGCCTGGAATGGAGGTAGCAGTGCACTGCACAGCAAACAAATAAGTTTGATGACACTGCTGTCCCCAGGGCAGACTGCTGCTACCTCCTTGCCCTTGGTATGCCACTGGAGTGGAGGGAGGCAGCAGAAGAGGGTCTACATGGAGGGGTGTAAGAGTACAAGGGGTTTAGATTAAAGAGAGGGGAGAAAAGAGTACAATAAATAAATGCTAAAAGGCCCACCCCCACCAGACGTACACAGACACCCTACCCCCATAGCACACAAACATACACAGAGGCATCCCACCCCCGCATCTCATACACACACAGGCAATGCACCCCCACGCCACACATCCACTATGTGAAGGGAAACATATATACTGCAAACAGCAGTCATAGAACCCCTACTACCATAAAACACACTTTATCATCTCTCTTGAACTCTTTCTCCACACACACACTCAGATATGTTTGATTTTGCAGATGAAGGAAGGAGAAATGCGTCACTATGTCATACCATAACTATGCTGTTTTCACATGCATACACAGCTGTGCACACACACATGCATGTAGCCCCTGACACTCCTCATTGCACACAGATACAGTCGCATGCAGGCACCGACACTCTCCACGGTATAGACATGCACACAGCCCCCAACAGGACTCATAACACACATATACACGCAGACATTCATACACATGTATGTAGCACCCGACAGTCCCCATGGCACCCACATACACACATATGTGCGTATGTAACCTCTGGCAGTCTCCATGACACACAGAAAAACCCAAACACACTCATTCACTGACATATACACACAGATATGCAGACTCCCCAATGCCTCCTATGAAGTTGCTGAATGTCTGATGCTGTGAATGAAGGAAATGCGCCATTGTGTTACACTGTAGTTAACTTTTCAACTTGTTTCAGCTTTGCTGCAGGGCACCATACATGCCAGATCTCCTTCTTCCCTCCCTCCTGTGGCATGCTGTTGGGGTGATATTAATCAGGCAGCCAGCCATAGAGAATAGAGGGAGTGGGGGAGGTTCCGGTGTAGTGAGTTGGTTGGTTGGAGTCAGACGCATGTGTGCCACGGTGCAGGGCTTGAAGCTTGTGGCTAGCATCACTGCCAGTCCACTACCAGGAGCAGCACCGCTGGCTCTCACAGGAGGCTATGATCTTCCCACTTTCAGCTTTCCAGCAAAGTCTCTGCATGTTTCACAGTTGCAGCAGCTCCAACAGGCAGCAGCAAAGCAGCGGTCTCAAAGAAATCTCAAAGTCTAGTCAAGTGGCGGTTCTCACATTGATGCTGCCACCATCAACTGTCTGAATTGCTGACATCAGCTCTGAGATTGAGTCTTGCCTCTTAATGTTCACTGTGGATTCCAAGCTGCTTACACACAAAGATAGCAGTGGCTTTCCCCAGGTCTGTCTTAATAAGTCTATTGACTTTTTCTCCAGTAACTTATCCAAAGAGCTGTGCAACCATGCATGCAGAGATGGAGTGGTGGTAATATCTGTAGCAAGAATAGCAGGTGGGAGAAGAGGCACAAAAGATAACCTTTGTGGAACTTTTTATTAATTTAAATAAATAAATACATTGATTGTGTTTCCTTTGATCACATTCCTCTTCATACGATGTTAAATATTTACTCCTCACTACTTATTTTTATTCCAGCTATGCATTTGCGACTTCACTGCATTTTTTTCTTGTTACACCATTTGAAATGGAAGAGAAATATTAGCATCATGTGAACAGAGTTCACAAAGGAGTTTTGGGAAGAGGGATGCAGCCTATCAATAATAATAATGATGGAGGGGGCGGCGATGTATAGGTCGCATGGGGGTGCAAGAGACCCTAGCACCGGCCCTGCCTTACAGGTCTCATTCCAGGGTCCCATATCTTTGTCCTTCTTTTATTTTCACTTCTCAATCTTTATCTTACCTTTCAGTATTTCCTCACTTCCCTTCCCTCTCCTCTCACACAGACATCCCTCCTCAACAGACCCACACATCTGTCCCCTCCTAATACATATGCTGTCTCTCTCACATGTATATCTCATTCCCTTCCTCATTCTCTTATACACTTCTTTCTCCCCTCAGATCTCACCTATACCTAGAGCTGCTTAATAAACAGACCCCTAAGGGTTCAGTTCATCCAAAATAAATTTGATATCTGGAAGGTAAAAATTAGAGAAATACATATATTAACCCCTAAAAAAGCAGACCAATAACAAAATAAAAATTAAGAAGAGCTATCTGAAGTAATCATAAAGATATTCGGAGCAGGAGAGACCATAGATGCTCCCTAACATCTTCCACTCCACCCACAGAGCAGAGTCACTGAAATGCATTTATGATTCGGATGTATTCACCTCTAACCTAAGACAGGAATAAATGCAACTCTGCAATTGGCAGAAGGACAGCCAGTCCAAAACAGCAGTGATATTACTCTATTGTGCTTTGAAGACGAGATGAGGGGAACCAGCATAGGCAACAAGAACCCTAAACAGAAGGTACAGGGGGATAACCTGTACACAGGGGCAGCCCAAGGGGGGTGCGGGGCCTCATTTGCATAAATATTTGCATAATGTTACCATACACTAACTTTTAGTAAACATGCCTCTTAATGAGTATATGGATAAAGAAAGACTAAAAGATTTCTACATTGCTATAATCCAGTACCAACCGCTAGGCACATTAGGAACTACTACAAACACTGCCCATTTAGAACCCATAGCAAACCCGCCGTATCCTAACAGTACTACCAGGACTCACAAAGCACCATACCCTACCTATCAAAAGGCAACACTGCAAATAATAAACCAATACATTTCAGAGAATAACAATACATGACCTACTGGGGAAAGAGAACAAGTGGCAATGTCAAATAGGAATTATATAAACAGAATACCTCAGCTCAGTTACGCATGCAGAACATAAACCATCACCAAACAATGAATCACAATTTAGAAACAGGAAGAAAATAATTAAACTGGGAACCCCAAAAGCCAAACTTGGAATGTACAACAACACTATAGAAATAAAAACATAAATTAATTTCCTCTTGTACTAAACAAAGCGCAGACGTTAATGATGCACATTTCCCAGAGCTGACATATTCTAGTTAATAAATTCAAAATAAAGAGATATTTTTCTACCCTTTGTGCATTTTTTTTCAGTGACAATTGCTCCAGCCACTTTCTTCTGGTTTCTTCGTGTCTTCTGCTAACTCTCCATCGTCTGCTGTCCATTTGTCCTTTCTTCTCTCTTCTAGTTTTTTTCCATTCTCTCTCTACATCTGCTTTAACATACTAATCTTTCTCCTTTTGCTCTTTCCTCATTCCTATTTCATCCACTCAAATTTTACCCCTCCATCCTCAATCCCCACTTACTCTCCCAATATCCCGCCAATTGTAGATTTGTCTTCTCTCCCACACAAAATATTTTTCCCTCTCCATGTCACTCTCCCAGCTCCATCCCATTCTAATCCTCCCCCAACATCAGTTCCCTTCTAGTTCCAGCCCCACCCAGCATCCTCTCCCTTCTAGTCCCTGCATCAGCCCATTTCCAGTCCTAGCCCCCCATCAGCCCATTTCCAATCCTATCCCAGCCCCCCATCAACTCATTTCTAGTCCTTTCCTAGCCCCACCATCAGCCCATGTCAAATCCTAGCTCCCCTCCACTCAGCCCATTTCCAATCCAAGCCCCCCCATGAGCCTACTTCCAATTCTAGCCCCTCCATGAGTCCATTTCAATTCAAGACCCCACCACAGCCCATTTCCAATCTTAGCACCCCCAACAGCCCATTTCTAGTCCTATCCTAGCCCCTCCATCAGCCCATTTCCAGTCCTAGCTCCCTCCCCTCACAGCCCATTTCCATTCCAAGCCCCCTCCCCATCAGCTATATGCATTTCAAGTCCCCCTTCCACTCAGCCCATTTCCAGTCCTAGCAACCCCCCAGCCCATTACCAGTCCTAGCCCCCCACAGCCCATTACCAGTCCTAAGCCCACCCATAGCCCATTACCAGTCCTAAGCCACCCATTAGCCCACTTCCAGTCCTAACCCCCCCATCAGCCCACTTGTAGTCCTAACCCCCATAGCCCATTACCAGTCCTAACACCCCCATCAGCCCACTTGCAGTCTTAGCCCCCCCATTGCCCATTACCAGTCCTAACCCCCCCATACCCCCTTACCAGTCCTAACCCCCTCCCCCCCATCAGCCCATTACCACCCTAACCCCCCCCCATCTCCCCTTACCAGTCCTAACCCCCTCTCCCCCCCCCATCAGCCCAGCTAGGTTTAAAAAAACGCAAACCGGCTGCTGCTGCCGCTGCCGCCGTGGCAGCGGCAGAATCAACCATCCCGCAGGGGCCCCCCTGCCCTGCAGAGTCCTCCATGCGGCTTCAGTGCGGGCTTTTCAGAGCCGCGCGAAGGGAGAGTTTCCCTTTCTCGCGGCTCTGACAGCCAACGCTGAGACTGCATGGAGAACTCTGCAGGGCAGGGGGGGCCCTGCGGGATGGTCGATTCTGCCACTGCCACAGCGGCAGCAGCAGCCAGTTTGCGTTTTTTTAACCTAGCTGGGCTGATGCAAGATGTTTTTTGCGCGGGGCCCCCTGAAACGCGGGGCCCTGTGCAAAAAACATTCTTGCTCAATGGACGGGACGGCCCTGCCTGTACATAGCAACAGTTACAGCCCAAAAAAACAATGATATGATTGTATTGTGCTTCCAAGATAATAGAGGGTAACTTCTACAGAACAGCAGTTATAAGTACTAGCATATACAATGTTTTGTATGATTAATTCTTCCCTACAAATTTTGTGCATCATTTTTTATAAGCTTGAAATGATAGAATGGAATAGAAATGAAAATAACATAAAAAATTTCAAAAGATTGTGTGATAGAGATGGGGCAATATGGATAAGTATCAGGTTCCATACAGGAATTTCTATGCACATCTACCCTAATACAAAAATTGCTGCTGAACAAACTGGATGGACTATTTTTGTCTTGCTCAGTTGTTATTTACTAGAGGGTTCATTCCATCCCGGACGTCCAGCCCCTCTGTACATCCAGTCAAATATCTAGCACCTTGGGATCAGAATCGCAATCAGGCCTGTACGTGTAGGACAGGACTGCAATTCAGCCTGGCCTGCACGTACAGGCACTGCCTGACTAATTCAGTCAGGGCTCTTAAATGGAGCTGCGGTGCCATGGCATCTGGTTGTTATGGCACTGTAGCTCCATTTAAAAGCCACAATGCCGGCTGCCGGACTTCAAAGGAGATTTCCCCATAGCCCGACCCTTGATCTGGCCTCCTAATGCCAGGGTCGGGCTGTGGGGAATGTCTTTGGGCTCCCTTGCCCCATCTGCACCCTGGGTTTAAAAAAAAAAATGTCCAAGGAAGTTATTCCACCTCGGAGGTAGAATAACTTCCACGCACAAGTCGTCGGCTCTGGATATACAGGGCCGACATTAGAATCGGCCCTGTACGTCCAGGGCCAGCTACCGCCCACCGCCTGCCCAGACTCTGCCCCTGGTCTGCCCCTTCCCTGCCCCATCTAACTTCCCTGCACAACAAGCGGGGAAGATAGACGCCGGCGGGGAAGGCACAAATAGTGGGGATGGACGTCTCCACTATTCATGCGACAGAATAACCCACTATGCTACTATGTCAGACTTGGGCCCTGTTTACAAAATTCATTCCAAATAGATTTCTGGATGGAAACTATAAAACGTGAGGCAGAGCATGGGCTCAATATTTAATATAAAAACACCACCACCACCTCCTTCTTCAAATTTATATTGTAAGGTGTTCCAAAGTCATACATCTGTGTACCTTCCCTACTTGCTAAATTCTTACTCTATCACACCCAGCTATGTGATATACTTTACTCTGACTTTCAGCCTCCTATCCATGATGACTCTCCCTTCCTTACGGCTACTGTGGCAATTTATTGCCCTTGTAGATGATGTGTTTTATATTCAGCTTAGCATGATGACAAACAGGTGTGTTGCAGTTGAGAGCAATGGAAGGGGCTCACTTTCACTCTCTCTCTTTCTGTGCAAGCTGTTGACTAAATCTACGTCATCATACCTTCTACTTTGCCTCACTCTGTGCGATTAGGCAATAATACACCACACTATGGATTTTTAACTTCCATAACGTTCTATTATAACTTGCTTTTGTTAAACTTCATCAACCATCTGATATTCACTGTTATGAAGAATGCCATCTAACACCCATGTAGTTTACAAACTTACTATTTGTACAACATCATAATGCATTTTATTTCCCAAAAGGTTCCAGCCTCACCTTCTATGTATATCTCTGCAGAAGTTGAGTCCGTCCCATAGATGTTGGAGGCAAAGCAAGAGTAGCGCCCCGTATCCTCTTCAAAAGCCTCTGAAATGATTAGCGAGTGTAGATTTCCTGACTGGATTATTTGAATATCAGGTGAATTTTCAAGCTCTTTGCCTTCACAGTACCACCTGCAAGGCAAGACTGAATTTATTCAGAGCCAGAACTTCACAGCCAGGAATAGATGAACTAAACAGATGGCCCATTCCATAACTAGATACCTGAGGCAAATTTTACTATCAAAGGAATCAACCGTAGTATTTTGTTTTCTTTAGAATATATAATTAGAGCATATAGAAGGTGCAACTGGCTTCTCTCATTTTGAAAGGTCCTACTTGGCTGAACTGACCCCAAACTAATATGACTCCATCTTAATTTCTGAGTCATATATGTTAAATCTTCTCCATTTTTGCAAGAACAATTTATAGACAATTTGAAATGACAGAAATGAAATAATACACATAGCCCTGAAATCATCTAATAGATTATAATTTTGCATCTGTGTTCTACAGTAACCTGTTGCTTTAAAAGTGGCTGGTTCATTCACCAAGCAGCATGACAATGCTAGATAGGTAGTATATGTCGTACTGAGAATATTCATCTTTATATTAATATAAATATATGACTAGGAGTTTGTAAGCACTACCACTTTAAAAATAATTTTTTGATTATTTATTTTCTGATTTTGAACACAGAGTTAAAGGTTCATAAATACACCACACATATCACTCAAAACCCACAGTACACACTTTACCAGCTAGAGAGGGCTATAAAGTGCCACTTTTAGACAGCAATTACAATGCTTTCCTATTGCTCAGGCCTCCAAATTCCTTTTAGTTTCTTAAAGATTAATATCAAGGAAAAAAAAAAAACAAATTGAAACAGTACTAAATATAAATATTCAGGAGACAACTGGTAAAATGGTCCCAATGAAATGTTCAAGTTGTTAAGGTGAAGAGTCTCCATAGAAACTGTTAAATGCTCTCCGTGTTATCCACAGATAGGCCCACAAACACCCAATCGCCTAAACATATGTGCACCTTTCCTTGCCCTGCTGGAGCACACAGACCTGTATATAAAGTATTTAGTTCTACTCTACGCCAGCCAGCATAAGTCTAAGCCACAGTGCTGCACATTTGCTCCTACAAAAACCTGATTGACACATTTAAAACATTTTTTGCTTCTGGTAATATAGTAGCATCAATGGAAACACCCCTCTTCTTTTGCTTTATCATGTAACACTTAACAGAAATTGTATTAACTGTCTGCTGTATTTAAAGACTAGCTCAATTTTCACTGTTTTTGAAGGGCAAGTGCAATTAAAGCCTAGATCACAACAACAACATGTTCAGCATGTCTCTTATATTCACTCTCTATCAAAACATTCACTTTTATCTGTAGCACTTTTATTATTCAGCTACCCAGACACATACCATTCATCAATGCAACTTTGTAGTCCGACCTAGGACTACTGTATGAAGAAATAAACCCAAATTAGCAAGCAGGTGTATCCATACTGATTGTTCATAACACTACTAAGAATTAGAATAAGTCTTCATATGTCTAGCACACAACCTACTACTTACATAGCCACAATTTAAAAAAAAATCCACATATAGCTGCAAAGCCTATGGGTACTTTGTAGCCAATTTTCAAATGAAAACTACAGGTAGTGTCCATTTAACAATTGGCTATGCTATGAGTATAAAGTGCTTGCAGACTTCGTACCTGCAGGCAACAATTTACAGGAACACAGTAGGGCACATTTTAGAAAAGGCAGCCGTGAAGACGTGCAAATCAAAACATGCGGGATACCATAACAATTTCAGAAATGGCTCCATGCACATTGTATGGGCCTTCTGAAATCACTGCTTGCCCGTCTGCAGATATATGCATTTCCCCCAGCACAAGAACTGCATGAGCATGCAACAGCAGAAAATGAAGCAATGGGCACATGTAGGTTTCCCACAGGGGATAATAGCGGAGGAAATGTACAAGCACAAAGTAAATTAGAGATAGATGCTCAGCATCGATAAAGTGAATGTGCGTGCAGCAGCCGTATGTGAGCATCTGCCCCCTTCCCTCCCCCCCCCCCCCCCCCATGGTACCTATGCTTCCTGCACCAGTAGCTGCAGCATGGCCACCAGGCAGAGAAACTTCTCAAGAGCCAAGATGCTGCTACTCTACTGTCTTGTCCTTGAAGAGAAGGAATTCCTTTAACTCTCCTCCCAATTGTGCAGGCCACCTTATGCCACAGCAAGAAGGGCCTGGGAGAGGATTTGCATGGCCCTCTCAAGGTGAGTCACCCAAGACACAGCACACAGGGGGACATGTAGCTGCTGGAAGGCTATCTGTATGCAGGAAGGAAAGTCAGGTAACCTGGGTTCGGTGAAAAGGTAGCCAAGACCAGCCAGTCCCTCCTCAGTGACATCCACTAAAGGGCCTGAAAGAGCTGTACCAGTCAGAGAATTTCAGCCACAGACATACAGACAAGCAGAAGCATACTTGGAATCTGGTAGGGAGAGTAGCATGCACATAAGCAAAGCAGTGGCTAGGGAACATGAAGCATGAGACCAGCAGGACATGGCTGGCTCATGCGTAGGGCACTGGGATGTGTGGGTAGTGACATGGGCATGTCTGCAAATGCTATGGAGAAGCAAGACCACATTTGTAGGCATGGATGTGGCTCTGCAAGTCTCCAACTCCCAGGTCATGGCACATGCAGAGCACAGAGTGCACATTGTTGCAGGCAGGGCTGGTACATGGAGGCACAACAAAAGAAAAGCAGTCACATTGTGGTAAGATGGTAGACAACCACAGATGACTGCCATCAGCAGTGCACAGGGGTTGTGTTACAAACCAGGATATCTGAATTAAATGGAGGAGTAGAGGATGTGACCCACATCTGGTACCAGGATGGGCCCACTGACAACATGTCACAGATTCTGTACACCTGGTCATAGCAGATCCTAAACCCAAAGGCAATAGAAGGTGATTTCTCCTCTCCCAAACCACTCAGATTCTGTAGTGGGTGAGGACAACCCCTCTGACCCCCATGCCTCAAAGTTCCTCACTCTTACTGCCTTGTTTGAGCTCCAACTTTGCTCCACTGCCCCCACACACATACACGGCCACTGCCTTGACCTAATACTCAAAAGGAAGGCTCTCAAAACCCACCTTTTCCTCCAATACTTCCCAGACAGCAATTGAACCTAGATATACCTCTCAGGAAATGACCCTATCTAGAAAGGCCCTTACATGCATTATCTGATTTTTACCTATCCTTCCAGTGTAAATAGCTTATGTATATAGTTAACCCCGTTATCCAAGTTTGTACTCCTGTTCGATGTAAAACCTGACAGCTTGTTGTTATGGTCGTTAAGTTATGATGTAAACCGCGCTGATACTAAATAGCGCGGTATATAAGAAATTGTAATAATAAATAAATACTCTTCTCCAATTCCTCTCCCTCAAACCTCCGCAAATCAATCCTTCCCTTATCTGACCATCACCTCTTAACTTTTACTCTACAGCTCCCGCCATCCCAACCTTGTCCTGTCTCTTCCTACCTATTTAGAAATCTGCATAATATTGATCCCCTGACTCTCTCCTCCACCATTTCTCCATCTCTTTCCTCCATTTTATCATCCGAGTCCGTTGATGAGGCATTATCCTCATACAATGCTACACTATCCTCAGCCCTTGACACTCTTGCCCCTTCCACCCCATGTCCTGTTAAACGATCTACTCCCCTACCCTGGCTTTCACCCACAAGCCATTACTTATGTATCTGCGCCCGTTCTGCTGAACGAGCCTGGTCCAAATACCGCTCCCCAGCAAACCTTCTACATTTCAAATTCATGCTTGGCCCCTCCCAGTCAGCCTTAGCACTTGCCAAACAAGACTACTACATTCATCTGACTAATTCCCTTGCCTCTGATCCTCGCCGTCTCTTTAACACCCTCAATTCTCTCCTCAAGGTCCCCCCATCCCCGATCCCACCCTCCCTCTCTGCCCAAACCCTAGCCGACTACTTCCACGACAAAATCCTCAAAATTACCCTCCAATTCCCTACCCCCTCATCTACCTCCCCTCCTTCCCATTTCTCCTCCCCATCCATACTCCCCCTGCCACCCTCTCCTCCTTCCCTTCGATCTCTGATGATGAAACCACACTCTTTCTTTCCTCCTCCAAACCCACCACCTGTTCTTCAGACTGTATCCCCACCCATCTCCTATGTTCCATCTCCCTCACCATTGTCCCCTCCATCACTCATGTCCTCAACCTTTCACTCTCCACTGCAACTGTCCCCGCTGACTTCAAACACGCTGTTGTCACACCCCTCCTCAAGAAACCCTCACTTGATCCCACATGCCCAACTATCGACCCATCTCCCTCCTTCTCTTCATCTCCAAACTATTAGAATGAGCAATCCACCATCACTGCCTTGACTTCCTCACCTCCCAGGCCCTCCTGGACCCACTCTCTTCCGGCTTCTGTCCCCTACATTCCACTGAAACGGCACTCACTAAAGTCACAAATGACCTGTTCCTGGTTAAATCCAAGGGCCTCTACTCTATCCTCATCCTTCTTGACCTTTCTGCTGCCTTTGACACTGTTGACCATGACCTTTTCCTCATCACCCTCTCCTCACTTGGCTTCAAGGATTCTGTACTATCTTGGTTCTCCTCCTACCTCTCCCATCGCTTGTTCAGTGTATGCTCTGGTGGCTCCTCCTCCTCCTCTACCCCACTCCATGTAGGAGTACCCCAGGGATCTGTCTTGGGCCCCCTTCTCTTCTCTCTCTATACCCAAGGCCTTTGTGCGCTCATCTCCTCCCATGGCTTTCAATACCATCTCTATGCCGATGACTCCCAAATCTACCTCTCTACACCTGATTTTTCCCCGGCAACCCAGTCCAAGATCTCTGACTGTCTTTCGGACATCACTGCCTGGATGTCTCATAGCCGATTAAAATTGAACATGGCCAAGACTGAACTCCTTGTCTTTCCACCTAACTCCTCCCCCCCCCCCACTTCCCCCTCTCTCAATCCATGTGGATGGATCTACTATCCTTCCTGTTCCCTCGGCCCGCAATCTGGAGGTTATCTTTGACACCTCCCTCTCCTTTTCTGCTCCCATCCAGCTTGTAGCTAAGACCTGCTGCTTCTTTCTCTACAACATCAGCAAAATCCACTCCTTCCTCTCTGAACACACTACCAAAATGCTTATCCACTCCTTAATCTCCTCTCGCCTTGATTACTGCAACCTACTCCTCGCTAATCTTCCCGTTAGCCACCTCCTTCCCCTCCAATCTATACAAAATCACGCCGCTCGACTAATCTTCTGCCAACCTCGCCATGCCCACGTTACTCCTCTTCTCAGGTCGCTTCACTGGCTCCCTGTCCAATCCCGCATCCAATTCAAGCTTCTCCTGCTAACCTATAAGTGCATCCACTCTATGGCCCCTAACTACCTCTTATCTCTCCCTACATCCCCTCTCAAAATCTGCGCTCCGCTAACAAATTACTTCTATCAATGCCTTTCACATGCACTGCGAACTCCCGACTGTGCTCCTTTCAACTTGCTGCACCTTACGCCTGGAACAGCCTACCTGCGTCTGTGCGCCTGACATCCTCCTTGGCCCTCTTCAAATCCAGATTGAAGACCCACCTCTTCACTGTTGCATTCAGATCCTGACTCCTTCCTCATCTAACCCTAACCCCTGTCATCATTTATGACCAAACTACTGACCAAACCGTACCTTGCGCAGAACTGACTAATGCCCTATACTGTTCTAACTTATGTTTGTTCTACTAGATTGTAAGCTCTGATCAGCTTGACTCTGACAGGCAGGGACTGTCTCTTGTATGTTGGCTACCTCTTGTTAGGTCAGCTGTGCAGCGCTGCATGCGTGGCGCTTTACAAGTGATGAATAGTAGTAGTAGTAGTAGTAGTAGGATGTAGGGATCATGGCAAGAACCTGGAGATCTAGGAAATACATTATCCCCTCCAGTGCATTGCACACAACCTGCATGTTGAGGCAGTGAAATGCCTTTCTGTTCTGGTAGGTGGCCTCTCTTTCTCATGGGGGCCTGAAGGCTACATGTGTGCAATCAATACACCCAGCACTGATGAAATACACCCATGCACCCATGCACCTCATGAAATTGTAACATGGTTTGCTGCCTCTGCTGCAGTCTGTGGAAAGGCTACACATTCAGCTGTGTGGGTTAGGAAGGCCCTCAGGAACTGGGAGATACACTGTGATACAAATGACTGGTTCAGCCCCACAATGGCAGCCAACATAGATTGAAAACTGCCAGTGGCTAGGAAGGTGATAGCCGTGTTGATCTTGAGGTAGATAAGCATGGGCATGGGCTGGCCTCACTGTATGCTGAAGCAGAGGAGCGGCACCAGCTCCTGGCAGGGATGGTGGATGGCTGCCTTATTGAAGCAGCACCTATGAGGTCCAGGAATTGGATCCTGGGCCTGTAGACTCTCTGATATGGGTTTCTCCTGGTGGCTCTCATGTTCTCCCAGTGGCACTTATACAGCAAAGCCAGTACAACCAATGTGTTAAGGTCCTCCATGGCTGCCCCCTCGCACCACCAACACCCAGTGACTCCTACCACCAGCACTCACAGCATTGCGCATGTACCTTCTCACACTCCCATACACACCCTACCTCCCCAGGCAAGCACACACACACACACAGGAAGCAGGGAACCACACAGAGACTGGAGGTAACACCTGGACACACATAGACAGTAGGCACCGAGGACCTGGGCAACAGGAACACTGGCACAGCAAGGACATGGGAGTAGTATTCATGGGATGTGCGATTTGCACAGTTGGGGGGTGTCAGGGAATTGGAATATACAGGGGTCCTGGGAGGGGGGGGGTTGCAACAGGCACAGGATATAGTGCAGGTACAGAGAGGGAGCTCAAAACACACCTTCATGGACATAGACAACAGCCAAGACCATTTTTTTTAATTATGAATTTAACAATACAGTACATCCAAGTAAATACACTTGTACAGAAAAGATGAGTAGTTCAGGAAATAAACACACAGCACAAAAGCATTACATTCTCAAAATAGAAATATAAAGAACCCCATCTCTTTAGCCCACAATATATGAGAAAACTAAAGAGTACATTGGAAACAGGAAACATGAATATTCAAGGAAAAATAAGCAATGCTAGTGCAGGCTGTAACATCATTAATTTACGGAGTTATCACAGGAGATATGACAGTATGGGAGTTCACAAAAGCTAACAGCTGAGCTGGCTCAAAAACATATAAGTAGCAGAGTGATATTTAACAACACATTTACATGGGGATTTAAGGGAAAAAAGAGCACCTAAATTCAATACAACAGGCCTAATAAGTCAAGACAATATTTTGCAAGCCAAGCTCCTCCAATCACCAACACCACAGGCAGTCCCAAGAGTCAGCAAAGTCCCCTGCTTATTCGTGATTTATAGCAGGTACAGATTGGCACATTTGCAATTTTGCCCTGTATGTCTCTGGGCGTTTGTAAAATATGTCACAGCTGCAGCTGCTGCCCACGCCACGCCCAGAAACATCCTCCCGAAATGCCCTGGGTAAAGACATTCAAAAACTGATGTGCTTGGGATGGAAACGCGCAGCTTGCAGCCTTTCCAAAATTCTGTTCTGCACACGTCTGTGGCTTCCACATTTTTCTGGCACCACTGATATGTTTAAAAAGCAAATAGGGCTTCTAAAATAGCTCTAAATTTGTACAGTATTGAAAATCAAATCTGCATGTGCTTTTTCTTTACCCAGCCCTTTCTCCTTCTCCTCTTAATCCAGTGAAAAGTAGGCACACTGTGGAAACCCATGTGTATTTTCAGCTATATTGAGTAAGGGTAGTTTTCAGAGAGGCCCATTTATCTGGGTAAATGACTTGAAGACTGTATTCAGTATTAACACACCCTTCCCTCAAATCACCTACCACTACCACTACTAATACCACTATGACTACAAAACATTTATATAGTGCTGCAAATTGCATGCAGCGCTGCACAGACAGATAACGGACAGAGTCCATGCTCTATGGAGTATACAATCTAGTTGACAGATGGACATTGGTTTGAGGACAGATGAACAGTGAGGAGCAAACATGGATCCTGAAAGTAGTCAGGATGTCTGTTTTCTTCTTCTTCGCTCCCATCCTTTGACAGATGGCTGATTGCTGTTGAATCTTTGGGCAAATTGGGGCTAGCAGTTAAAATTCCAAAGTCAGATCTATCAATCCATACATATCATAACACTCAGCAATTCATACAGGAGTGAGATTCATTACTGTCATGGTATGTACAAAACCAATAAATAAAACATAGTGGCAGTCCCAAAGGAACCAACATAAAATAAGACAATAAATAAATTTTAATGTACACACATAAAAATACACATATATGACATACAAACAGTCAAACATCTATTGTCTTATTTCATGTTGGTTCCTTTGGGACTGGCACTATATTTTATTTGTTATCATCCCTCTGGCAGAGGTTCCTCTTTTTATTATGTACAAAACTGACCCATTTGGAGACCATCGCTCCCAAGAAACATAATGCCATGTACTAGAAATAGAAGAAGAAAACTTTTATTAACAGTTACAGCATCTGGAGATTTCTGAGATGCTGAGGGAAACGTGGATGTGTGTGACTGCTTCCCCTCCAACCCTCTGATGGCTGCCTTAGCTGGAAATGGGTCTTGGTAGCTCGTTCTGGCTGCTGCTACTGCTAATCCCACAGCTTTGCGAACATCATGTCTTAGTGAGACAATAAAAGAAGAGAAACAATATAAAATAGCAAATACTTAAACCTCCTCTTAAATAGGATCTAACCATGGATGAGGGACGTGGCAAATTTTATGCCTAACAAAGATGAAAAGTCAATTGATATTAAGAGAGGACCCAAGGCATTGAACAGCAGAGTAAAGAACAGCACAGGTATCAGAAATCTTAATATTTATGAAATTGTTAATGCTGTAAGCAAAGAAAAGAACGCTTATAGCAATCTCCCCCTGCACCCTTCCACTACACTAAAAAATGGTAAATACACACGCGAGGGAAAATTTCTGTTTTGATTTGGAAAAACACATTTACGTATGTGAACATGTCAATTCAAAATTGCCCCCGTGAATGTACAGCAGGTAAAGATAGGCACGCTGTATATAGCATTCATATTTTTATTTGTGCCAAAAGGAGTGGGGCTACGAGCAAACCCAGTAAATTACCTACAGGGATTTCATTTTTAAAGCCAGATGAGTCCCTTACCCCATGTACTTTGCATGTGCAAAGTATAAAGGAACGTAAGCATGGACATCCTTCGCGGTCCCCAGTTTTCAAAAGGAAATTCTACAGGATGTTTCCCCTTGAAAATTTGCTTGCAGGTCCATGTGGAGTAGGGAAATTACCTCCAAATGACTCAAACCTATGAATACATACTGTATTTTCCATACAAACAGCAGACATGCGGCAACACGGCTAGTGCCGTATGCATTAGATAGAGAGAGCAGACTCAGTCACATAAGTATTCCCAACAAATGAACCGCATATAGTTTCACACTTGCAGCCAGACACACATACCGCCAATGCAACAATCTATACAACAAAAACACATGTACTCACCATCCTATGAAGTGTGATGCACCAGGTCTGCCCCCGGGAAAAATGTACCTTCTGGACGCTCCTGCAGCCTGGGGCAGCCTGGACTCAGTAATTCTGCAGCCATTGCCTGAGAGGAATGATGCTCGTGCTATACACCCCAACCAATAATAGGATCCTGGCCTCTGAGCATCGATATCAAAAGCTAACCCAAGAAAACCATGCTAGGTAATTCATTGAAACATAAGTAATTGAAGTACAATGTTATAGCAAGCTCGTCTGTAATGGTCAGGCTATTATGTGTGTCTGCCTGCCCTGCAGGTAAAAAAATGTGCTGTTGATTCTTTCAGCTTGTGAGGCTGTCAGAGCCTATTGTTTTGCTCTCACCAGGGCTAGAGTTATCAAACTAGGTGGTCGCCCAGAGCTCTAGGTTTTGAAGGGCTGCCTGCTCCCGTCCCCTTCCCCAACTTACTGCTGCTGCTCCTGATGCCATGCCATATTTCCCAGGTCCAGCAGTAACAAGCTGGCATGCTCTATGGAGGGAAGCCTCAACCCTTGCATGCACGCTTGTCCCCATGCAAACAGGAAGTCTGCATTGGATGGAAGAAAGCAACTGGTCACAGAGAGCATGGATAGCAATGCAGCACCAGAAAGTTTTGGTAAGTGCTGCATTGCCACCACGGCACGTTCCAGAGAGGGGATGGCAGTGGTAGCAATGGGGAAAAGCAGAAGGGGAGCATGACTGGGGGCTCACCTAGGGCACCTCATATACTTGTACCAGCTGTGGAGTTAGTGTGCAGTCACAGTTACACCAGGCTCTTGCACACAGTAACTACAGTACTTAGTACACCAACCACTTGTTTGGTCCAGAGGCAGTGACCTGGTCAAGGCCATAAGAAGTACCAGTGGGATTTGAACTCTGGTTACATTGGTTATCAGGTCACTACTCTAACCACTAGGCTGCTACTCCACTAGCTGTCTAGCTTTGGATGGAACTTCTTTTTGCTTGTATGAGTGTATTTCTTTAGGATCTTTAAGAATACTTGCATATCACAAATCCAAAATTCTAAGCGGTTTCCAAGAACATAAGGCATAATAAAATAAGAACATACACTTACAAACCACAAAATAAATAAAATATCATCACATCCTTAAACATCACATGCAAAAAGAGAATAAACTAAATGAAATCATATATTCTTAGATATCATTAAGAATACACCTGAATAAAGAAGTAAACTTTTACCCTCTTTCAAAAGGACAATAAATCTGTTTCCAATTCATACTTTCCGGCAATTGGCTCCAAATATTGGGACCAAAATGTGAAAATAAGGTTTAAAATCTTAACACTATGAATCTGCAGAAACCTAGTGAAGGAAATTACTACTACTACTATTACTGATCATTTGTATAGCGCTACAAGGCTTACGCACCACTGGAAATAAGCCCTACTCCCCGAGATCTCAAGTGACATACAGGATCCTCCACATTTAAAGGTACAGACAAAGCAGCCTAAGGTCACATGACAGCTCCAATGTATCTTTAAAATTACATGGTGACTGAAAATTATTTCCCCCTAGGATAATGCTATGTCACTGAAGAACAAGATGGTGCCAGTTTGTAATGCTGGAATTCCATACCTGAAACCATATGTGCTAGACCTGAGCAAGGTGCATACTTCTCCCAGTGGCCCCCTCTTCATAGTGACTGGGTTGTCAGGGGGTGCCGGCATATCTCGCTGGAAGCTTCTTGAGTTGCTGTGAATGACTCATCCTGCCCTCTGTAAGTGTTGTGTCCTCAGAAAGTTGCAGGGCATGCCACTTACCGCATCCAAGAGACTGTCAGTCTGTTTGGGAAGCTCACTATGCTGCAGGCGTTTTCCAGGCATGATGTCAGTAATGGTGAGGGGGGTAGTCACTCTGTCCCTTTTTCAAGCAAATTCCCCCTTTAAGGGGTGGGGCGAAGCTGGTAGGTTTAGCTCCTCCCCCACCGGCTTCTCCATGCGCTGGTTGCCCTGGTTGAGAAACAGTCCGAGTTCTTGTTGGGGCCAGCAGCAGGGAATCACTCCTGGGTGGATCGCCAGTAGTCTTCACTGAGCCATCACACAGGAAGGAGGCAAATTTCAAGCAGGAGCAGGCAGATATGAGGACCGATGAGAATGCAGTGCTGGACTGGAATGCAATCAGCAAGAATCTTTGTTCCACCCTCTGCTCCTACCTTGATGAGACAGCCGTGGCCCAGAAGGAGGAAGGGAGGCTTTGACGATGAACAGGAGCCAGTGCCTGCTCCTGCTTTCGGCAAGGGACTGGCTCGGTGCTGCTTGCTCCTGTTCTCAGCTAAGGCTGGCTTGGTACTTACTCTCACTCCCAGCGCGGTGGCATCTGAAATTCTCCCAGTCCAGTGACGAATGAAGCTCTCAGGAAACTGGAGATCGGAAAGAGGAGATAGCTCTGGTCTGTCCCTCTTATTGGGGCCCAGTAACGTGGCCGCGACACTTGTTGCGATATTCTGTGCCATGGCAGGAAATTTCCTGCCACTGCCTGGTGAGATCCTGGCCCCCAGGGACAGGGGGAAGGGAAGGATGTGTCCACCACCATATTAAGCAGTGGGCTCATCACACATGCGCTCTGTTCCCTTACACTAGAGAAAGCAGAATTGGAGAAAGAGCAATTTAGAGTGCGAGGAGGGCACATTACCAGGCTAATTTGTTAATTCATTAGTGTTTGCGCCACTGTGCGCCATTGCTATATTGGCATAAATGACTGCAATGCTGACCCTCCAGGGTCACTGTGCGCTGGATGACACTGGTCTGGTTTCCATGACACCGTGCGTCTATTGCTGAATTGGGGTGGTGACGGCAGCACTGGTCCCTCCCCAAAGCCTCTGTGCATCTGACAACACTGGTCCTATAGCAATGAGACCGTAGGGTGAGCGTCATCCGGAGGCTGTGCCACTACAGTCCCATAAGGATAAACTCGAGGTGCCTGCCATTAAAGAAATCTACAAGGCCACTGCCCTGTGAGAGTTAGGAGTCACTGCACATCCATGGTTAAAAGTGGAAGTGGCGACACCGACCCGCTAAAGGTAAAATGGGATCCCAGAGTTCGAAGGATAGGAAAATTGGAAAGCCGGAAGGGGAAAGCGCGTGTCCCTATATACCTGATTCTCTGGCAGCAATAATGTACAAAAAGCATGAGCCTGGTGTCTGTGTCTATCTCCCAAATTTGAATTTTTATACCAGAGACTGCGCAGGCAAGCAGTTCCCGCTTGCTGGATTATGGGATATAAGTAAATTGGTTTTGTCTAAGGGAATGTATGTCCAGCAAGAAATATGGAGTGGCCTAGTGGTTGGGGCAAGGTACTTCAGGTCAGGGGTTCAAATCCCACTAGAGGACAGCAACCTTGGGCCAGAAGGACTGGGGTTTCTAGTCCCACAGGTGCTCCTTGTGGTCTTGAGCAAGCCACTTAACCCTCCATAGCCCATGTTCCCTGTAAAATAGTTATCTCCAAGTTATAATGCCTTGTTCAATGTAAACCACACTGATGTAGAATAGCACAGTATATAAGAGAATATAAATAAATGTCACAAAGATCAAACAAATTCAGTAGGATGCTTTATTATATTTGGTATGATGAAGCTGTAAAGCATAATAGGGAGCAAGAAATATCAAAGGTCAAACCACAAATGTATGGTAAACTTAAAGCATTGGAGAACAAAGCTTCTTATTTTGAAAATAAGTGTTAGAATCTATGAAGCCTGCCTGCCCAAATGCACCCCCTCCTGATTATAAAGAGGCAGATGAAGTGAGGTGCAAGCAATTGTATCGTAATATGGAGGTTCCTGCGGTAATGACTGCAGCTTTGGGGACAGGAGCCAAAGCCCCAGCTGGGCCCCTTCTTCCATGTCCTCCTTGGGGGGCATGGACAGGGGCAAGAATAGCATGACCCATACCTCCCATGAGAGAGGGCCCAGGGCACTAGGGGCCCCAGCCTTGTCAGCCACACCCAAGCAAGAAGCGGGCCTCTTAGCAACTTCCTCCATTATCCCATCCACACTTTTGGTCACCGTTCCACCATATCTACAAGTTGGGCCATTAGGTGCTCCCCAGGTGATGACACCATCCCCTCCTCCTCCTCTGCTCTCTCCTCTTCCTCTTCCTCTCTCCCCACTAATTTTCGTTCGGCCATGGGGCGAGTCTCGAATACAACAACTCTCCCACCTATTGGCTGAGATTATGCGGGACATGAATGAACCAGACAAACAATGATAAGGTTGTTTCTTGGGCTCTATCCCAGCCCAAGCTGGATAAGGTTCACTAGGCTATTGGTACGTAGGAGGCTAACAGGCATGATTTGGACCTATGGAGTAAGGATGCTGTATGGTCGGAGTTGTGGAAGTTTTAGCACAGGCATTGCACACCTTGTCTCAAGCTTTAGATGAGGCAAAGTCTTGCTTTCAGTGCTCCACTGTCGTACAGTTACGTACAGCAATTAAAGGGTTACAGCACCATCTTAATACCAGGATATAGTCCAATCCATTAGTGCTCCCCTTCCGTGTCCTCCTGGGATCCACGGAGCCTTGCCATGTCAAGGCCCCTTGGACCCCATCCGAGCCTCGTCAAATGGTACGTGAGTTTCCCGACTCTTGGGAGGAACCCCGGAAATGGGCAAATGAGTTGCAAGTGATAGTTGTAATATACTGTACTATTGTTTCATGTAAACCGTCTTGACTAGTAGAAAGACGGTATATAAAAACTGTTAAATAAATAAATAGTTCAGACTTATGATCCCACCTAGAAATGTTGCTTTATACCCCGCAGATCTCTCATCCTTGAAAGAAAGATACCAAAAGCCTGACATCGACCAGATGACTAACCTTGTTTTTCAGCCGGCCACAACGCTTATCCAAGACTTTCAGCAAGTTGCCAACCCAGAGGAACTTCAATTGTGGCAGTCCTCGGAGTGTCAAAAAGGGAGGATATGGACTGACCAGGCCAGTAGGCCTTTCACCTCTAAATTATTTTTACACACATTGTGTCAGTTGTATTATGGGGTTACACACAAAGGGAAATGTGCAATGTTGCATGCCATGGCTCTACACTGGGGAAACGAAGAAAGTTCCTTTGATAAAGCTCATAGGTGAGTGTGTTGAAAGAAGCCACATCTGGCAGGTGAACAATGTGGGGAAAGCATGTAAAGTAAAGTCCTGGCAACTTCCCAGACCAGAAGGGCCTTTCTTAATGCTGCAAATAGACTTTATTCAACTACCCAAGGTCATTGGAATTGAGTACTGTCTGGTGGTGGTGTGCATGTTTTCAGGATGGGTAGAGGCTTATCCTTGCCGGAAGGCAGATACTGCTATGGTGGCTAAAAATCTCTTGCAAAATTTCATCTCTACTTGGGGAATGCCCCAGGTCCTCTCGAGTGACCGGCGGACACATTTCACAGGGGCAGTTATGGCTCAGTTATGTCGGAGATTAGGAATCAAACAAGCCCTGCATACCCCCCAGTCCCTTCAAAGCTCTGGCCAGGTGGAAAGGGTCAATGGGATTCTCAAAATGAAACTGTCCAAATTAACTCATGAATTTAATCAAAATTGCCTCTGGTGCTGATGATCCTCTTCACCACACCTAGTAGGACAAGAGGCCAGCTATCCTCTTATAGGATTCTTACCGGGAGACCCTTTCCCCATTCCATATATCTTTATCTTTATTTAATTTAATTTATTGATATACCGCCTAAACTGAAAGGCATTACAGTGGTTTACAAATGCTACAAGCAGGTACTGGATATACTCCCTCGTCCCCAAAGGGCTTACAATCTACACACGTACCTGAGACATCAGAGGTTTAAGTGACTTGCCCAAGGCCACAAGGAGTGCCTATATACACCCTGAAACAGACTTGGTCTTAATGTGCAGCAAAATATTGTCCTATTGTAAAGGTCTTATGGCCTCTCTTTCTCTGGTGAATTCACAGGTGCAGAAACTGTTCCAGGTCTTCATGCAAGGACATAACCTACAACCAGGAGACTGCATCTACCTGAAGGTCCACCAACAGGGGACTTCACTGAAACCTTGGTGGTAAGGGCCATATCAAGTTTTGCTTACAGGATACTTGGCAGTCAAGCTTGAGGGTTGTCCTATGTGGGCCCACGTCTCTCACTGCAAGAAGGCGGCAGAGCCCAAGGAGTCTTGGTCCTCACAACCAACTGGAGACTTGCAGTTGAAGATTCAGCACAGATGGGATGGAACCCAAGATTTTGAGAAATAGACTGTGTGGACAGCAACCAAAAAGGAGCTGCATTGGTCGGTCCTGGGCATTATTGTACTTTTGATATGTGGGATAATTATTTACTTGTTAATGTTATATGGGACCTGGGGAGAAGGCTCAGAGGGTAAAGATAGTGGGAAAAGAAGCATCAAGGCTCCACTAACTCCCAATCGATTTGTGAAGGCCTTACAGGAATTCAATGAACCTGTTGGCTTAACTAACTGCCTTATCTGTAATAGGATCCCCCCCACTGGGGTGATAAGGCTACCCTTTGTGGCCTATCCCCTGAACACAGCCCAACAAGATCCTGATGCCCTACCTACTTTTGCTGGTTGTCACAATGTTACCTGGAAGGAGGTGGGCCTATTACACGCGTGCCAAACCCTTCAAGGTGATTGTTCAAGGTAGTCCCATATTTTATTTTCAGGGGCAGGGGAATCATTCTGTGGGGGAAAGTAGGGGTTGTCTATATACCCATTTGTCCAATTCCACCAGGAACTTCCTTAACAGGACAAGAGCAACATTCTGTTATCGGTCCCAGCCAGAGGATTCCACCTGGACCCTCATTGACACCTCCAGTTGTACTAATGTGGATGGTAACTGGATGTTGGGCCACTCCCCTGGCAAAATCCTGAACTACTATACCCCTGTTATCTCCAATGAACCTCATTCTGATGACCTCAGAACCATTCGCCTTACTGACCCAATGGCTTCTCGGAAATTGGCACTGCTTGGTATTCATATTTTCACCGGGGCTGAATAGCTCAAGTAGGACACTATTTTGTGTGTGGAGACCTAGCTTACCAATGCTTCCCTGAGGACTGGTCAGATACTTGTTTTGTCGCCATACTACTCCTTCTGCTCTCTATTTATCCCCTTGACTAGGATATTAACTAGGCTGTCCCAGGATCCCTGTCTTCTTGTGTGAAGGGATGTTCTTTCCAAGCCTACTGAGGAAGAAAGAAAAGCCTCTCTTAAAGAAGCTCAATAATATATTGAATCCACCTCCAAGCTTACTAAATCCAAACTAGATGCCCTTTCAGACACAGATTGGCTGTCCATTGCCAGGTCTGCCATGGCCACAGAGTTGGGCATGTCAATTCACCACCTACAGGCCGTTGTTGAACTCCTTACTGATAGTAGGAGGACCACCCAATGCCCTAAGAAACCAGCGCAGAAGCACAGCACAGCCCCAGGACACAGGTACACCTACAAGCCATGCCACCCTTCCTAGCCCCAATTTACCTCCTAGCACCATTCCTGACCCTTTACCCCTCCACCACAGACACACTCTCCAACCATTCCTTGCCAGACATCACAACCATCCAAACCACAAACCACAAACCAAACATCACAACCATCCAAACCACAAACATCAACACCCCCCCCCCACATGGGGCAACACCCACACACCACCCACACCAATACACACCCCCAACCCTCTAAACAGCAACCCTGTCTCCATTTCACTAATAAATGCTCGCTCAGTCAGAAACAAATACCACATGCTCCAAGACCTGATCACAACCCAAAAGATTGACATCCTATGCATAACAGAAACTTGGCTAACAGACATCGACACTGTGCTCATGAACTAACTAACACCTAATTGATACAGTCTTCACCACTGTTCTCGAACACATACCAGAGGAGGAGGAGTAGCCATCATTGTGAAAGCCAACCTCCACCTCAGGAACCATGCCTCAGAAACAACCAATGAAGTGGACGTACTCACCCTCACCAACAAGCACCTCTCCATATGCCTAATCTACCGAGCACCCACCTCAAGCACCGACCTATCGGATATACTACAACACATATCTGAGAGCGCCATCTCCACAAAAGAACAACTAATCCTCTGAGACTTCAACCTCCCATCACTCCAAGACAAACATGCCGAAGCCTTCATCAATGCCATGGAAGCAATGAATCTGACACAGATCATACACAAACCAACACACGAAAAAGGGAATACACTTGACCTCATATTCCTAAACTCCCAAAATGTCATCTCATACAAAAACCCAGAAATCACATGTGTACCATGGTCTGACCACTATCTCATCAACATATCCCACATCTACCAGCACACTAGCGTCAAAGAGAACAAACAACATACAAGAAGATTTAAACCATTCATCAAAGAGGATTTCCTGGTGCAAATACTATCAAAACTCCAAACAAGCTCCACCAATATTGATGACCTAATCTACAAGTGGAATACCACAATCTCCTCTGCATCCAGTGCAACAGCAAACAGGACCAAAACCAGACATACCTCAACAAAAGCCCGATGGTTCACCCCCAACCTACGGAAACTAAAGACCAAACTCAGAAGAGCGGAAAGAAAGTGGAGAAAAACCAAAAAAGAGGACGACAAAACAAAATACATGTGTGAACTAGACGCTTACCACACAGAAACCGATAAAGCAAAAAAGACCTACCACTCAAAGATCATAAACACCTCAATAAACAAACCACGGGAATTCTTTGAGATTGTCAAGAAACTGACAAAAGCACCCAACCACTCCGACCAACTACCGAACATCCCGCCAGAACTACTAGCACGCCAATACAAGCAGCTTCAACAACCACAAAATCCACAACTGAACGCAGAGACAACAACCCACACTACCACCATAGACATAGACTGGAGCACATTCGAAACAATCACAAAAGAAAAAATAGAATCCACCATCTCCCGCCTAAACACCACCACCTCTCTACTAGATATCTGCCCTGCAGAATGGATAAAGAAAACCAAAGAGGACTTAAGCGCACCACTAACCCACATTGTTAATGAATCCCTCAGACAAGGACGCATGCCAGACATCCTCAAAACCTCAATCATCCGCCCAACCCTAAAAAAACACAACCTGGTTCCCCTTGGCCCCTCCTCCTTCAGGCCTATAGCAAGTCTCCCGTTCATCACCAAAATCATTGAGAAGATAGTTCAGCAACAACTTCAAGACCACTTAGATACCAACAACATACTGGACCCGCAACAACATGGCTTCCGTCCATTCCACGGAGTCGAGACCCTCATGACATCACTAATGAACACCCTCATCAAAGGCACACAGACCAAGCACTCTGGATATGCTATGATCTTCCTGGACATATCTGCAGCCTTTGACACCATCTCCCACAACACCCTCCTACACAGACTCCAAGAAATTGGCATCAAAAATGTCGTACTTCAATGGTTCCACTCCTACCTAACCAATAAACAACAACTGATCTGCACAAACATAGCAACCTCCCCCTCCCCTTTCAGCAACACCAAGGAGTACCCCAAGGATCCACACTATCTGCCATGCTCTTCAACATCTACCTGCAACCACTCTGCTCAATCATATGAGCCCACAACATCAACTACCACATCTATGCGGATGACATAATGCTCTATGGTCCAATCACAACCACTAACCCAATGAACAAACACCTATCAGACTGCTTCACAGAAGTCTCCAGCTGGCTACAAAAGAACAACCTATCCATCAACATAAAAAAAATAGAAGCCCTCATAGTAACCAAAGACCCAGACTTCACACCACCTACACACTTCAACATAGGAGCCACACAAATACAAATTCAACCACACATAAAATACCTAGGAATCATCATAGACCAAGCACTCACACTCAAGCAACAGATAAAAAAAACCTACCAGAATAAAATTCCACAAGGCAAAAACAGTACAACGCCTCAGACCTCTCATTTTTAACCGCAGGACTTCAGGACAGTCATGCAAGCCATGACACTCCCCCACCTGGACTACTGCAATATAATCTACCACAGACTACCTGCCACCCACACCAACCCACTATGAACTGCCTTAAATACCACAGCAAGAATTATCCAGAAAGCAAAAAAACAAGATCACATCACCCCAGTCCTGAGGGAGCTGCACATACTCCCACTCAAAGTAAGAATCAAATACAAATCTGCCCTACTTATTCACAAAGCCCTCTACCAAACCCAGACTTCCCAGCTCCGCACTCTACTGCCCCAACCCACCCACAACAGAGCAACCAGACAAACCACCAGTAACTCCCTCACCATCCCCCATAAACGGACCAAATACAATCAACAGACCTGCAACAGAACCTTCGAACTGTACGCACCATCCCTCTGGAACTCTCTACCAAGTCATATCAGAAGCAACGGAGATCCCTTGACATTCAGGAAACAACTAAAAACCATCCTATTCCAGGAATACCTCAGACCAGAAGCAAACACCCATCACTGACTACCCCCCAGACCCCCTAATCATACCCTTGGATCTATTTTCTAAGAGACTGATGTACATTGTCTATGTCCTTAATATGTTCAGATCATTAATGTTGGCCCCCTGGTGATAGCCCCAACCCTAGAATTGATTATTGTCCCCCACCCTTTAATGTTAAACTGCTTTGACCCGGTGAAAAGTGGGATACAAATACAGTTAAATAAATAAATAGTAATATTCGAGCGCTAAAGGAGTTACAGGGACAGATGTCTCAGCTGCACACCTTTCCATGTAAAACTGCCTGGCCCTTGATTATATGCTGGCAGCTGAAGTGGGTTCTGCACCTTCATGGGTGAGCAGTGTTGTTCCTTTGTGGATGACTGGTCTCAGTTGGTCATGGATAGTATCCGATATATGAATAAAGTAGTCCAAATGGAAGCAGAAAGTTCTAAGGGAGGTATCAATTGTTCACCCCTTACCTCCTGGTTTTTGGGACTTGGGTCCTGGGCAAAGAAATTCTTAATATATTTAGTGATTACCCTGGTCATAGGAGTTGTGTGTTGTTCCTTATTCCAATGTGCCAGTACCTTGCTGCATGATTTATCAAGTTGCCTTGCCAAGCCCTTAAGTCTTCATGTAATCAGTGTGCAAATAAACCATGACCCCTGTTCCCATCAGTTAGTGGGTAGGGATAGGACCACATCGACCTTGGAGGAGGCCGAATCCATGCTAGCCTCAAATATTGCTCATCTCCAGGCAATGCAACTCATAGATTCCCCTTTTTAAATTGGTTGGTCAATACTCCTTGAGAGATGTATGACCAAAAGGGGGAAACTGTGAACCAGGAAATGGCACCCAAGATGGCAGCCAGTACCATGTGATAAGGCTGTGTGTTTTGAGTATGATCATGAAATGGCTGCCTTCCTTGGGCTACATGGCATTAGCAGAGGCATGAAATAGCTGCCTTGGCCGGATGTGTCATAGAATGGGGAACTAAGCTTAGCTAAGGATATGACAAGAGGAAATGTGTAAGATACTATACCTAAGACAATTGGTGGACTTGTGCTTCTTTGTACCACATTATAGAAGCATGTGTTAGGGCCTGAAAATAAGTACAGACACCCATGCTAACTTTTGGGGATGGGTGCGGCCATCCCCCGGCCATTAGTGTGGTGTTGCATTGAGATTTCAGATTAAAAACCGGCACACATTTTGGTTACCTCTGCCGTTTAGGCAAAGATTGCATAAGAAGAATCATAAAAACTCTCAACAGAAAAACCAGGGAGAAAAGACAATATAGACACTTCTCAGCTGTCAAAAGCAGAATTGCATCTTTGTGCATAGAGGGGCAGTTCTATAGGCCCCTGTGTTGTTAACGTGTGTTATTCATGCCTATTCTATAAAGTTAAATCCACCTGGATTTGACCTTATAGAATTACAGCGCAAGTGGCCTCGTACATGTGTTTAAATTATGCTGCAGTCACTTACACAAGATCCAGAGCAGGGGTAAATGACGACGGGCATTTTATTCAGGTTAAGTCGTGTTCCAAAACATATGCCTGTAAATACATGTTTCACCCATGTGCACACTCACACTGAAAGTATGAGCAATGGCCTCTGCACACTACTTACAGAATCACACCACCAACATTTACATGTAGGTGCTCACTTACTGCATGTGCATCAATGGCTAGAATACTGTGATTTACCCATGTAAATGGAGCATACATTTCCCTGACTCTTTATAGAATTATCTTCCATTTGTAAAAGTTCTGGGAGCATTTGCCAACATCTACATAAAAGTAATTAATTTCTAGTCTGATAGATAGGGTTACCAGATTCCAGGAGAGCAAATCTGGGGCACGTGGGAAGGGCTGAACTGGGCTGGGAGGGACAGGGTAGAGGTCATCCCTCTTGGACATCTTATCCCCATATATTTCAAAATGACTAGTCTAGGTAACATTCAGTAATTTCAAAAGTTTAAAAAGACAGTAACAGCCCTACTCGAGTTATAAGAGCACATACATACATATATACTTAAACTTTATTTTATACAGTACATATAGATAAATATTATATATATTTCTAAAATTCATCCTTTTTTCAGAAAAGAAATTAATTTTACATCTTCTCTCATTAAAAGGGTATGCAGGAGAAGCAATGTCCTTTGCCTCTGTCCCTACTGAAATTGGGGACAGGAGGTGGTTACAGTCCATGGAATCAGACATTACTTCAAAACTGGGGACATGTGAAAATCTTACTGATAGAGGTTTTCCCACCACAGTGAGGAGTACCTCAAAGTAGGCCCCTATACATCAGAGGAGCACCACCTCAGAAGTGCCATCAAAAACTAGTTGCGGTCCCTACAGATTACTCCACATCATGTGTTTGCATGCCTAACCCTAGCCCTAGTAATGACCAATCATAGATTCCAATGATTAATGGTGAGATACTTCTAAAAGATTAAGCACAGATTACCCACATTGCATTTCAAGGTGTCGGTTTCATACCTAAATTCTAGCCCTTCGTTGATCCTATTAATGAGCAGAGTCATACATTCAAATGACTCATGGTGAGTGCCTTCAAACTGATTAAGCACAGATTCCTCCACCTCATATTTCAGGCTATCAATTTCATACCTAAACTCTAGTCCTAATTAATCCTGCCAGTGACAAAGTCATGCATTCAGAAGACTCATGATAAGAGTCTTCCAAAAGATTAATCACATGCGAAGTGCTCAGAAAATTTCTTTTATTGTACTGGTTTCGGGGGTCCCTCAAACCTCAATAGCAATTTATTTGTGATGGGAGGTGCATTTTCTTATGACATTAAATAAAGAAGTCTGAGTCTGTGGTTAACAAAACTCAGGGCTGTGCTTTGGGAGTGGTCCTTTCTGTCTACCCTTCCTGCAGAGTGCCAATGTAAAGCTTCAATAAGCAATTCTTGCCTCCTGCTAGCAGTGTCTTGGTGGGTCTCTAGGACTAGCTGGTTAGTCCTTCCAGCATTATGGCCCATACTTCCTGCTGGCAGCCATCTTGGTTTATGTCCAGGATCTATACGCCTAAGTGTCCTAGCAGAAGGTTTCCAGAACTTGATCTCTTGCTGCATCTCCTACTTCAGAACCACTTTGCTGCTAGATACTAGCCACCTTACTTCACACTTTCCTCGGAGTCACTTTATTTGGGTTCCAGCAACTCTAGCCTACCTCTTTCTTTCTTTCTTTATATATTTAAACCATTTATTCCCCACACTATCTTATATTCTAAGCAGGTTGCCATCAAAATATGCATAATATTAAAATACTTCAAACAACAATAAACAATACAAATGTTTAATTAAATCAGAAATAAAATCATTAAATTAAAACATACAGACACCATATAACATCAGTTAAATCTAATTATGTCTCATAAAATATTGTTGAAATCACCATAAATTTGATAGTAAATGAAATGATGGCAGATAAAAACCAGCATATCCAAGAGTGAAGATTACAAACTTGTATCCAAAAAAAAATGCTCTCACTCAATCAAACCAATTTGGAATTCTAGTGAATCTTCATAATAATGTATAAATCATAGGAGGAAAAAAAGATCCCAGTTCAACAAGAGCCAGTAACTGGCAGGCATATGAAACTCCACACCAGGACACTGGCTTAATATATCACAGATCATAAAAAATTCTCCTAAGTATCAGTACATAAAAGGATTCTTTTTATGAGATTTATCTAAAACCCTATCATGTGAGGATATATAATATATTTACTTATAATACTACCACTTTTATCTTTTTCATCCAGTCAGGGCTAAGGGAAGTGCCTGGGCTCTAGGGAGTCAGTCCCAAGGGCCATGGGAGTCTAGGGTTTTGGGAAAGGAGGTCTGCCTCAAGATATAGCTTTGAAATTCGAGTTGCCTTACAGTAAGTCCTAGAGCAGTGATTCGAGGAGCCTCAAGAGGAGAGAGAGCTGATTAGAGTACTGCTGGCACCAAGAGATCTAAGACAGCGGAATTAGGGTTGCCAACCAGCCGTTTTTCAGCCGGTCTGGCCAGTTTTTCTGTGGTCAGGCCGGCTGCTGGCAGAGATCGAAAACCGGCCCTTGAAAAGATCATTTTTTGTTCTGGCCGCGAGACCGGGAGCAGCCAGAACAGAAAACCGGCTTTTCATCTGCGTTCCCTGGCCTCCCATCCAGCCGCTGCTCCTGCTTCTTACAGAGCAGCGACTGCAATAAAGCTAATTTAAAAACAAAAGAAAACCTGTGCAGAGGCCTCTGGCCCTATGAAACCCCTGCAGCAGCATCCTGCCCCTTGTAATGTCACTTCCTTTTGAGTGCGAGTGCTGCAGCAGGGGTTTCATAGGGCCAGAGGGCTCCGCATAGGTTTCCTTTTATTTTTAAATTAGCTTTATTACAGCTGCTACTCTGTTAGAAGCAGGAGCAGCGGCTGCAAGGTGAAGGTGAGGCTGTGCTAGGGAGAAGGGGGGCAGAAGGCTCTGCACAGGTTTAATTTTGTTTTTAAATTAGTTTTATTGCAGCTGCCGCTCGGTAAAAAGCAGGAGCAGCGGCTGCAAGGGGAAGGAGGTGGCAGAAGGGACTGACAGAGGGAATAGGGCTGCTAAATTTTTGAAAGAAAAACTCGCCTCCTGTGGTTAGTTATGCTGTGCCTGTGCCCACCCCCACCCCGCCCTTTCCACGCTCCTGCTCTGCCCCCTGTCCTGCCCCCACCCCACCCTTGCTCCACCCCCCTGTCCCCAAAAATATTGCAGAGAGGGCAATGTGCAAACTGAACAAGCAAGACTGTTACACATTTTTAAACAGAAATTCTATACTGACAGAATACACAGCATTAGTTGTACACACACACACACACAATACAGACAGGCCTTAATCAATAAATGAGCACAAAACAAAAAGAGAAATATATAGACAAAAGAACCTGAAACCCCAAGAAGCCAGATTCCGTATGTGGTACAACATCAGATAAATAAGAGATGCAGTTCCCATACTGTGTAAAATATAAAGATAGCACAAAATCCAATCACTAAATTGAAAATAAAATTATTTTTTCTACCTTTGTTGCCTGACCATTTTATTCTCTGATCATGCTGGTCCCGATCTGAGGCTTCTGTTTTCCTGTCTTCTCTTAGCTCTGTTTCTATGCTCTATAGTCCATCTTCCATTTCTTGTCTCTTCTTTCATTTTTTTCACTTCCTTCCATCAGCCTATTTCCAGTCCAAGTAACATCCCCAGTATCAGCCACCTTTCCAGTCCTCCCCTCCCATTACATTCCAATGTCAATCTCCTTGTGTTCCCAGGACTGCCAGTGGTGTCCATTCCCTTCTAGTCCCCCTCCTTCCTCACTGTCCAGCCCCTTCTAGTCTAAATGCCATCCCAAGTATCAGCTCACTTCCACTCCCAATGCCTTCCCCATGTCAGCTCCCTTCCAGTCACCCTACCCTCTGTCCATCCCCCTTCCAGTGCCATCCCCATGTGTCTGCTCCCTTCCAGTCCCAATGCCCCCTCCCTTCCAGCCTCCTCCCCATTACCCAGTCACCTACCAGTACCATCCCCAGGTATCAGCTCCCTTTGAGCCCCTTCCTTCCCCCCTCTCTTCCAGCCACCTTCTTCCCCCACTCTGTCAGCTCCCTTCCTGCCACCTCCTCGTGGATGGGCGGTGGGGCTGGGGCGTTCAGGTACGCACTGGATGTCCTGCTTATGTTGCCACCTGCAATTGTTGCACCGCCGCCATCCACGCACATATTCTGTATCCCTGTGTGCGATTCCACACAGGTTTGTGGAATCGGGCCCAGGCAGGCACATCATCAATGTGGACATGCCCGCTGCATAGCCGTGCTCATTTTGAAATCGGGATCCATGTGTAGTAAATTGATAAATAGCATGGAATGAAATTTTTGACTATCTCTGACTACTGTGCAGCATATTTCAAGGGATTATGAATAATACAATACTGTGGTGATATTACAATTAAGGATAGACCGGTAATGAGCTTTTGCGATACATGGTTCATGATGTTTTTAGTATGAAAGTAATAAAGAAAAGGAAAGTGAAGTAAAAGAAAAAATGATAAGAAGGAAGAACAGAAGATAACAACAAAAAATGGACAATGTATGAGTGAAATAGAACTGATGACTGAAAAGGGGAGCAACAAGTGAAATATTGCTGAAAGAAATTCTTGAGCAGTCTTTCCAGGGCTCCATTCTGATGATTCTTTCACTCTAATACAAATTATTTTGGATTGTTGATTGGGGTGTATTTATGGGTGAATATTCCTTATTAGTGTAAGAGGTGATATTTCAGAATGTGCACATCTGCATGTTGCCATGCATACATGTATCCTTGCCATTCTGCAAAACTAGGTGCCCCACAGCTCTTCGTAAATTTTAGATGCTTCACTACCTACCTGTCCATGAAAGGCTAAAACACGTAGGGAGACATTATATGTGCAGTTGTTTTATGTATCCTGGAGAATGTTTCATGAATTAGTTTAGGGCTGCTTATGTACTATGCATACATTATCAAAGAGAGAACTGGGAGTTTGGTGAACTTTGACCAGATAAGTGAGCTTTTTGCTGAATGTTTTGTATTGTAAATTATATACAGTCACCTGTGCATTTGCTTTGTTACAGGGGCTGTTTTCTGAGGTTGGTTGACCCAAATGAAAGTTGGTCAATGTACCCAAAGAGGATAATAGTATTTCAAAGTCGGATACACAAGACCTCTTTATTACTCTTATAAATGTTTCTAAGAAATATTATAAAGAAAATTGTAAATTCTTTAAAAATAACTTTTTAAAAATAAAAATAAAGCTAATTAAGCTGAGTTTAGGCCTTGATTTCAAAGGGAGTTTTTTTGAGACTCATGATGTGAGAGTTCTGCATTCCCCAGATTTAGAGTGAAATGTATGAACATTTTGGGGTCATCTAAGGGTTTTTCTTTAGTTTTGATTTAGTATTCCTTAGTGCACTATTTTTTGATTGATCAATGCGCAAAACTAACCCATTTGGAAAAACTGCCCAGAGAACTATTCCAGCAACTGGCAACAGAACCAAATGTGAAGGGGTAATAATGGACCTGATACTTATCAATGGGGAAAGTGATTCTGGTGTTATAATGGGAGATCATCTCACATCCAGTGATCACCAGATAGTGTGGTTCAGTATTAGGACTAAGGCTGATAAAGTCCATTCAAAAGCAAGGGTCTTAGACTTTAGGAAAACTAACTTTGCCAAGATGGGACAATACCTCAAGGAGTTGTTAGCAAAATGGGAGCAGCTGGGAGATATAGAAAAGCAATGGGCAAACCTGAACGGAGACATTTTAAGGGCAACAAACATTTTTGTTAGAAAAGTAAATAAATGTAAAAAGAAAAGGAGGAAGCTATGGTTTTCAAAAGAAGTATAAGGAAAGATGGAGAAAAAGAGGGTGGCCTTCATAAAATAGAAGAGATCACAGAAAGAGAAAGACAAGCATTCATATCTAGAAAGACTTATTGAAGCTAGGAAAGTAGTCAGGAAAGCAAAGATAGAAATAGAAGAAAAAATAGCCAATGCAATAAAATGGGGAGGCAAGACATTTTTCAGGTATGTTAGTGAGAGGAGGAAGTGCAAAAGTGTCATTGTAAGACTCAAGAGTGAAGGGGAGGAATATGTAGAAGCTGATGAGTATAAAGTGGAATTGCTTAACAAATATTTTTGTTCTGTGTTCACAGATGAAGGGCCAGGAGCAGGACCTCAAAAAACACCCACAAATAGGAACAGAAGTGAAGGGGATTTTGAACAATTTTCAGAAGAATGTGTTCATGAGGAACTAGCTAAAATAAAGATAGACAAAGAGGTGGGGTCAGATAGGATATCTCCAAGAGTACTGAAGGAACTTGGGGAAGTTCTAGTGGCTCCACTATCTGAACTTTTCATAGAAACATGATGGCAGAAAAAGACCACATGGCCTATCTAGTCTGCACTGCCATATTAACTGCAATAGCCCCTTTTTACCTTTAGAGATCCTCTGTTTGTCCCATGCTTTTTTGAATTCAGATACTGTCCTCATGTCCACCACCACCACTGGGAGATTATTTCATGCATCTACCACTCTTTCCATAAAGAAATATTTCCACATATTACTCCTGAGTCTCTCCCCTTTCACTCTCATACTATGTGCCCTCGTATCAGAGTTTGCCTTTAATTGATAGAGACCCTCCTGTGCATTTATGCCATGGAGGTATTAAAATGTCTCTATCATATCTCTCTTATCCCACTTTTCCTCTAAAGTATACATATTAAAATCTTTAAACCCGTTCTCATATGCTTCATAACGAAGACCACTAACCCTTTTAGTAGCTACCCTCTACACCAACTCCAACCTGCTTATATCCTTTTAAAGATGTGGTCTCCAGAATTGCACACAATATTCCAAATGAAGTCACACCAGAGACTTAAACAGAGGCATTGTCACCTTTTTTCTGCTGGCCATTCCTCTCCCTATACAACCAATCCTTCTGGCTTTTGCTGTCGCCTTTTCTACCTGTTTAGTTACTTTAAGATTGTCAGACACAATTACGCCCAGGTCCCGCTCTTCTTTTGTGAACAAAAGTTCCTCACCCCCTACAATGTACTGCTCCTATGGATTTTTGCAGCCCAAATGCATGACCCTTGTATTTTTTAGCATTAAATTTCAGCTGCCAAATTCTAGACCATTCTTCAAACTTTGCTACATCCCTCCTCATGTTATCTACTCCTCCTTGGGTATCTACTGCAGATTTTGTTATCATCCACAAACAAGCAAACCTTACCCGATAGCCTTTCCGCAATATCACTAACAAAGATGTTGAAAAGAATAGTACCAAGGACAAATCCCTGTGGCACACCACTGATACCCTCCTTTTCTTCAGCATGAGCTCCATTTACCTGTACCATTTGTAGCCTCCCACTCAACCACTTTCTAACCCAATCAGTAATCTTAGGATCCATCCCTAGGGTGCTCAGTTTGAGTATAAGTCACCTGTGCAGAACGGTGTCAAAGGCTTTACTGAAATCCAAGTGTACCGCATCTAGTGCTCTCCCTTGATTCAACTCCCTGGTCACCCAGTCAAAGAAATCAATCAGATTTGTCTGACAAGACCTGCCTCTTGTGAATCTATTCTGCCTCATATCCTGCAATCCATTGGACTCCAGAAACCTCACTATTCTCTCTTTTAGTAGCCTTTCCAATAATTTATTAACCACAGAGGTTAGACTAACCGGCCTATAGATCTCAATGTTATCCTTATGTCCATTTTTGTGTAAAGAGACCACATGCGCCTTTCTGCAGTCCTCTGGCACCACTCCCGACTCCAAAGAGGCAATGAAAATGTCAGACAATGGAGCCTCTAGAATGTCCCCAAGTTGCCTTAGTATTCTTGGATTCTTCTTTAGAGTCGGGAGTGGTCCCGGAGGACTGGAGAAAGGCGAATGTGGTCCCTTTACACAAAAATGGAAGTAAGGATGAGGTTGAAAACTATTGATCAATAAGTCTGATCTCTGTGGTGAGTAAATTAATGGAAATGCTGCTAAAACAGAGGATAGTGAGGTTTCTGGAGTCCAATGGATGTTAGGAACTGAGGCAGCATGGGTTTATTAGAAACAGGTCTTGTCAGACAAATCTGATTGATTTCTTCGACTGAGTAAACAGAGATTTGGACTGAGGGAGATCCCTAGGTGTGGTGCACTTAGACTTCAATAAAGCCTTTGACACCATTCCTGACAGGCAACTTATAAATAAATTGTGTCCTAGGGTTGAATCCTAAAGAGACTAACTGGGTTAGAAATTGGTTGAGTGGGAAGTGACAAAGGATACAGGTAAATGGAGCTCACCCTGTGGAGAAGGATGTTACCAGTGAGGTGCTGCAGGGATCTGTCCTTGGTCCAGTTCTTTTTAACAGTGATATTGCAGAAGGGCTGTCAGTAAGGTTTGCCTCTTTGCGGATGATACCAAAATCTGCAATAGAGTAGACAGGAAGGAGTAGATAACATGAGGAGAGATCTAGCTAAGCTTGAGGAATGGCCTAGAATTTGGCAGCTGAGATTTAACACTAAAAAATGCAGGGTCATGCATTTGGGTTGCAAAAATCTAAGGGAGCAGTACATTATAGGGGGTGAAGTACGTCTGTTGACTAAAGAAGAGCGGGACCTTGGCATAATTGTTTCTGATGATTTTAAAGTGCTAAACAGGTAGAAATGGGGATGGCAAAAGCCAGAAGGATGCTTGCTGTGAATAGGGAGAGGAATGGCCAGCAGGAAAAAAGAGGTGATAGTGCAACCTCATTTGTAGCATCGTGTGCAATTCTGAAGACCACACCTTCAAAAGGATATAAACAGGATGGAGTCGGTACAGAGGGTGGCTACCAAAATGGTCAGTGACCTTCATTAGAAACATAGAAACATAGAAATATGATGACAGAAAAAGACCACATGGCCTATCTAGTCTGTCCTTCCATATCAACAACTACAACAGTCCCCTTTTTACCTTTAGAGATCCTCTGTGTTTGTCCCATGCTTTTTTGAATTCAGTTACTGTCCTCATCTCTACCACCTCCACTGGCAGACTATTCCATGGATCCACTACTCTTTCCGTAAAGAAATATTTCCACATATCACTCCTGAATCTATCTCCCTTCATCCTCATCCCATGTCCCCTCGTAGCAGAACTTGCTTTCAACTGAAAGAGGCTCTCTCCCTGAACATTTATGCCTTGGAGGTATTTAAACATCTCAATCATATCACCTCTATCCCGCCTTTCCTCTAAGGTGTACATATTAAGATCCTTCAGTCTGTCCTCATATGCTTTATAATGAAGACCACTAATCATTTTAGTAGCCATATGGGGACAGACTTAAAGATCTCAATATGTATACTTTAGAGGAAAGGCGAGATAGAGGAGACATGATAGAGATGTTTAAATACCTCCATAGCATAAATGCACAGGAGGACAGCCTCTTTCAATTGAAAGAAAGCTCTACTATCAGGGACATAGGATGAAGGTGAAAGGGATTAGACTCAGGAGTAATATATGGAAATATTTCTTCGTGGAAAGAGTGTTAGATGTGTGGGTTAGTCTCCCAGTGGAGGTAGTAAAGTCAAGAACAGTATCTGAATTCAAGAAAGCATAGGACAAACACAGAAGTTCTCTAAAGGAAAAAAAGGGACTATAGTAGTTGATATGGAAGGCAGACTAGATAGGTATATGGTCTTTTTCTGCATCATGTTTCTATGTTTTTACAGTGTGTGCTCTTCCTTACTTTCTATTATCTAAGAAAATTTCACTGACATATCCTCTTGCTCCATGATGTATTTAATTGCCTTCTTAAGACGGAAGAATATAGGTGTTGAGCGTCCATCTCTCACTCAGTTATGTCCTCAGGATGTCCAGTGTCCAGCATCCAGTAATCAGCATCCAAAATCCAACAGTCCGGCATCCAGCAAGAGTTCTGACACCAAAAGGCAGTTGTAGATCCTCCCATTCAATTGGGCTCTCTGGCTAGGAAGTCTTTATTCTGAGCCCCTTGTATATATAGGGTGAGTTCATGATTTCCCAAGGACAGTCCCCTTTCTAGTCCAACAACATTCTGACTCCTACTAATCCCCCTCCCAAGGGGTTCTTGGGAGGAATTATTTATTTATTTAGCTAGGCTTATATACCTCTTTTCTCCAGGTGAAAGCAGTGTACATAGAATACAGGTTACAATAGCTGCATCAAACAGGAATGAACTTATATACATGTAAACAATTAACTTATTTACATGGGACATAAACTTGAGTATTTAGGTAAGGGATGTGGAAATTGGAATCTTGTTGTTTGTTTGGGGGGGGGGGATTAGGCAGAGGGGCCAAAGTGTTCAATAAAAAGGCGCGTCTTAGGTGTTTGCAGAAAGTGAGGAGGTCATCGGTGCATCTGATTAGGTTCGGAAGGGTATTCTATATGGATGGTGTGTACAATTCAAAGGATGTTGGGCAGGCTTGTTTTTGTTCTCACATGAGGGATAACAAGTGTGTTGTTCGCAGATTGTCTTGTAGCTCTGCTGGGCTGGAATTCTTTGACTAAGTTATGAAGGTGGGAGGTGAAGTGGGAGTGAATGGCTTTGTGTGTCAGGATGGGTGTGATATGGTCATATTTTGAAGTTCTTTGTATAAGGCATGCTGTTGTGTGGAAGGCTGTGCATAGTGGGAGAAGGATGGACTGTGGTAGGCCTTGGTAGATGGAGTTATAATGGAGTCGAGGTGAGGAAGTATCATGGTAGGAGGTGTGGGTTTTTAGGTTGCATTGTGCTGAATAGTCCATAGAGCATGATGTTGTTGGGATAGATGTGGAAGTTGATGTTGTGGGATTTGATGTGATGGAGCAGAGCAGTTGAAGGTAGATGTTGAAGAGGAGAGCAGATGAGTGGATTCTTGCGGTATGCCTTCGGTTTGATGGTAAGAGGTAGCTATGGTGGCTCCTATTTTTATTTGTTGGTGGCTGTATTTTTGCAGATGACATAAACATTTGCAACAGAGTGGACTCCTCTGAGGGAGTGGATAACATGAGAAAAGATCTACAAAAGCTGGAAGAATGGTCTAACGCTTGGCAGTTAAGATTTAATTTAAAGAAATGCAGTGTCATGCACTTGGGAAGCAGAAATCCAAGGGGAATGTGCATGATAAGGGGTGAGAGGTTGGTGTGCACGGACAGGAGAAGGACCTTGGTGTGATTATTTCTGAGTATCTCAAGGTGGCAAAACAGTGCGACAAGGCAGTGGCAAAAGCCAGGAGGATATTGGGTTGCATACCAAGAGGAATTACCAGCAGAAAGTAAGAGGTACTAATGCCACTGTAAAAGTCACTGGTGAGGCCTCACTTGGAATACTGTGTTCAGTTTTGGAAACCATATCTCACAAAGGATGTAAAAAGACTGGAAACGGTTCAGAGGAAGGTAACCAAAATGATTTGGAGCCTGCGTCAGAAGCCTTATGAGAAAAGACTTGATGACCTAAATATGTACACTCTGGAGGAGAGGAGGGACAGGGGAGATATGATTAAATACTTAAAGAAAATTAATGAACAAACAAACCTCTTCCAAAGACAGGGAAGCTGTAAAACTAGAGGGCATAACATGAAGCTGCAAGGGGGTAAATTGAGAGGCAATGTCAGGAAATACTTTTTCACTGAAAGGGTGGTGTATGCTTGGAATGCCCTTCCAATGGAAGTGGGGGCAAATACAGTGACAGAATTCAAAATGGCATGGGACAGACACAGTGGATCCCTTTACAGCAACAGGTTAAAATCAAAATAAACTTAACTATCTAATTTCTCAACAAACAGGGGTGTCCTAAATGGAACAGTGGGTTCACCCCTAAACAAAGACATGGGGAGGGGTGACCTGCATGGAGTGGCAGGTGCACCTACTCTTGCCATCTTACTGGGCAGACTAGATGGACCATACTGGTCCTTATCTGCCGTCATTTACTGTGTTACAATGTTAGTCAGGTAGGATGCGAACCACTTTAGTATGGTACCTTAAATTCCAGTGGATCATAGATTTTGGAGGAGGATGTTGTGGCAGACTGTGTCAAACTCTGAGGAGATGTTCAAGAAGATCAATATGTACCTTTGTTTCATGTCTTGAATCCCCTTTATTAGGATGTTCATGAGTGAGATCACAAGTATTTCTACTCCACGAGTGGGCGGAAACCATGCTGTTGGGGATCGAGGAAGTCGTTCTTGTCAAAGTGATCCTGGAGTTGTTGTTGAATGGCTTTCTCGATGATCTTTGCTGTTAAGGGCAGGCTGGCGATAGGTCTGTAGGAGGCGGGGTCTGATGGGTTGAGGTCAGGCTTCTTTAGGGTGGGGTGTATGAAGGATAGTTTTAGGCAGCCAGGGATTTGATATTGATGCAGGGCTGATTGGGTCATTCTGATGATTATTGGGCTGAGATTCTGTTTAACTGCTTTGATCCAGCCTACTGGGCATGGATCGAGAGGGGAGATTGTTGTGTTGAGTGACGAGATAATAGATTCTATGTTATTCCTATTGATTGGGTAGAAGGTGGACCATGTGTTGGAGGTGGGTGCTTGAGTGGGGGATAGGATGGGGGGGAGGAGATTGGGATGGGGATGGAGTAGTTTGTAATGATTGGCTAGTTGCTGAGTGCTGATATTAATATCCGAGGTGGTAGTGGGGGGGAGGGGTGTGAGTTGTTTGATGAGGTCAAAGAATTCTCTGGGTCGATTGATCCATTGCATTTGGCTTTGTCAGTTGCAGATTGGTAGTTGTTGAGCATCTGCAAGTAGAGGGCTTGGTTAGTATTGAGTGTGGATTTTTGCCATTTTCTCTTGTGTCTTCACAGCTGGGTTTTGAGTTTTCAGAGATTGGGGGTATACCATGAGGTTTTTGGTTGTTTGTTGGTTGTCTATGGTGGGGTGGTTGTTGTAGTTGTGGCTTCTCCAATGATGCAGTTCCAGTTGGTTGCAAGTAAGTTGGGGTCACTTGAGTCAATTTGTAGCTGAGAGAGGATGGCACTGAGGAAATTGACTTTATCAAATTGCTCAAATCATCTTTTTGAATGTTGGTGGATGGGGTGGTTTGATGGGGCTTGAGGGATAGGGGGAAGGTAATTAGCCTGTGGTCCAATCAAGGTACAGGGAGAGCTTGTGGTACTCCTTAAATGTAAATAGTTGTCAGCCTGCCGATCAGACAGTAACTACGTTACTATCTATCACTTAAAATGTAAATAGTTCATAGCATTACGATTCTAGTTGCCTGAACCTAGTTAATTGCACCATGTTCCATGTAACCCTTCTTGTTTTTGTTCGATGTAAACTGCCTTGATACCACTGAAAGGTGGTATATAAGAAATGATAAATAAATGAATCAATAAATAAATAAATGTTGTATGGTTGTTGAGGAAGATTAGATCCAGTGTGTTTCTTCTCTCATGTGTGGGGCACTGGATAATTTGAAGTAGGTCCAAAGACGCCATGGCTTCAAGGAATGAGGCAGTGTGTTGGCTGGATTGAGGGGAGGTTGAGGTTGCCTAGGATAAGGATGTTTTTGTTCGAGTTGGAGATATCAAGTGCTTTTTTTAGTATATTGGATAGGTCAGCAGCTGATGTGGTGAGAGTTCTGTAAATGAGGCAGATTTGTGAGTTGTTTGTTTGTAATGGAGAGGTTGTCGATTTCTTCTATGCTTTCGGTAGAGAGGTAGCAGAAGTGGAGGTGTGATTTATTCAACATTAGCATGCCCCCTCCTCTGTGGTGGGATCGTGGGCAGTGGAAAAGGCTGTATCCCTGGGTTAGGAGTTTAGTTAATGAGGACAGTGTCTGTATCTGTGAGCCATGATTCAGTTATGCAGAGTATGTCTAGGTGGTAACTCGTGAGCAGGCCTCTGAAGATGGGGATTTTGTTTCTCACTGAGCGGGTGTTTATGAGTGCACATTGGAATATTTGAGTGAGGGTCATGAGAATTGGAGTAGCTTTAGTGTGTGAGGTTCTGAGAGGTATGTTTATGAGATGTTATGCGTTTCACTGCTTATAGTGATGATGGAGTGGGTGTGATAGATGGTAGCTAGTAGGGCGAGTGTGAATAGGGTATATAGGGTTGCATATAGTGGAAGATGTTTTTTTATGGGGTACGTTTTTCTTGTGAGTCCTTAGGAATCTGATGTGGAGATCTGTTTTTGGAGTTTTGTCGCCGGGCTGGGGGAGGGTGTTGATTCTCAGGATCGTTGCTGCGGTGAGGTTGAAAGAGTCTTCATAGGACAGTAACCCTCGTTGTCAGTGGTCTGTGCAGGGTTTTGATGGTTGATTGTTTTGGTAGAGTGTCCGTTGAAGTGACAGACTCTTGGTGAGGTGGGAGATGGCTGGAGTTTGAGAGCAGTCTTTTGGTGCTGAGCATGGTGGGGATTGTTAGTGGATTGGGGTGTCCGAGTATTCCTTGCTGTGGTCCCCGCCTAAAGGCTATGCCAAAGGGCCCTTTGGTGAGGCCCTTAGGCGCGGGCACGCCTTTGTGCTGGCTGGATTTATATAGCCTGTGGATGCCAATGTAAGACATTGGCAGCATGGGAGGAGCATACCTCCATGTTGCAGCAGTGTCCCTGGTGCTCCGGTTGAGTTTTGAGCTGGATCTGTACGGTGAGCAAGAATCAGAGGCATTGGTGAGCTGTTCCTTTGTGCATGTGTGTGTGTGTATATATATGTTGCAGAATGTGAGTTTGTCGTGGCTTTGTGCTGGCTGGATTTATGGAGCCTGTAGATGCCGATATAAGATGTCCCCCTCTGTCTGGGCAGAAATGCCAGGAAAGTTCAAAGATCTTTTACTTTATGCAAATTGCAAGCAAATATGTCCTGACCCAAGAACAAACCCTCACAGCTTTTCTGGTTTCCTGTTCTCAAATGCTCATGGATTTATCCTTATAATTACTCAGACAAGTCAGACCAGGCTATGGTCTGACCCTACCTGCCATCACTCACATAGTTGTCCCTGTCCAACTTCAACCACCCACTAGCAGGTATTGAATGGTTCTCTCTGAAAAAACTGGGGAATGGGTTTAACCCTATACCCAGGAGTTTAGCCTGTAATGGGGATCCTGACAGTTTTCCCGTGATGGGACATACGCCCTGTCACAATGGGGAAAAGGGTTATTCATTTTTCACAGTGTCAGGAGGAGACACTGGGTGAAGGGGGCCACTTTGCTTGTGGCCACTGTTATTGGTGTCACTTGACTGTACAAGGAGAAGTGTGGAGCCATCCCGCTATGGAATTTGTTTTTCAAGCCAAAACCCATTTGGACTGTGAGTCATCATATACTGTATCATCTATCTTATCATCTATCTTATCTGTCCATGCCAGCTTGTGTATATAGGCAAAATGAAGCACAAGATAAGATTGCACCTTAATGAACACAAGTGTAGGATTTTGACATGCAATCTATCTGCTCCATTAGTGGAACATTGGTCCACTGCTAACAGGTCCTGCCCCAGAGTTGGCTGAAGGTGTTGACACCCTAGACAAACCTTACGCTTACACCCACTCCCCATAGCTGTCAAAATCTATTATAGATTTGACTGCCCTACTCTTTGTCACCTCCACCCCACCAAAGGCACCACCCTAGGCAATCACCTAGTTTGCCTGATGGTTAGGCTGGCCCTGACTACTAATCATACTATTGAAGACCTTCAATGGAGAGTTATTGAACAAATTCAACCAAACTGGTGCAGAGATGATCTTGACAGCCTTCTAAATTATAAAGAGCAGGCAGGGATACACCGCCTTGACAAAATTGCTCTGGGCAGATTGACACAGAAACTGAGTGGATGGCCTTAATTTAATAAAAGATTATTTAGCCGCTTTGATCCTTCTTCATAATTTTACAGTCAAACATTTTCTGCAAATCAGTAATTTATCCCTTTTGGATATAGGGTGGACTTAAGCTTTGACTGATGTACTGAAAATGATTGAATAACATAAAAGAACATTTTTGATGCTGTGGATATCAATTCAATTTGAGTGTGGTGCATACGCCATGAAGGAACCTTACTAGTGCCACATGTATTCCTTGAAAGTGCACTATTAAAAGATTCTGGATGTAGAAGTCGGAAGATGGTTTTGAATAATAATGCTAATGCAAATATTCCTTTATTCAGATGATGGTATGTAGCCATCCAAATGTAGAGGCAGGCTGAGGACTGTGTTGGGACCATTGGGAACCCTGGCAAGTCTGTAGCAGTACACAAGTTACTGCCATCTTCGCTTTTCATGAGCTGCTGTATATTGAAGAAACTTTTAAGGAATGAATTCTATTAAGATACAAGATATGAACTTTTTCTCAGCACCGTGTGGGGTGTATATTTCCCTTTAAGTAAAAATACAACTGATAGAGCTACTTGAGAATTTATGCGGCAAAAGACTTTTATTTCCAGTTATTAAAAGTTTGGCATACAAGGTTTTTTTAGATAGTCCATTCTGAACGTTACCCTATCATTTGGTGGCTTATGGATTATTTTGGAAAGGCAACATATGTACGTTCATAAAATAAGCACGCAGAAGACACATAAAACTCATATGTTCAGATTTATATCTGCTTCAAGAGGGGGAAAGGTATGTGAGTATTTTATGACATATGATGTCTCAACTCCTCCCTGGATGTGCCTCTGGGAAGGACTACATGCTGCATGCATATAGCAGGGTGCATTATTGCTGATGCACGTTCTTTAAGTTCATATATGTTAGATTTTAGAAAAGCCCCATTTCCTCATGCAAAAGAGGCTTTACATACTGAAAAGACATTCTAAAATGGCCTCCAATCTCAATATTTTAAGGTCTTCCATCTAGACTGTAAGGCATCTCAGGCAGAAATCTGTCGTTTGTAGCCATGAATTTTATATGCTTTCTATTGTATTGATATTCCTTCTCTTGCACAATACTATATATATTGTTGGTCTTTTATAAATGATCACTAGCAAAACAAGTGATATTATTCTAACAAACCAATACAAAATACTGGGCTACTATCTCCCTTCATCGTATGTATCATGCCATAGAGTTAACAGAAATCATTTGGGAGAGGTGCATTTTCGTAATGAAGAATAACTTACGTCAGAGAGAGAGTGAGGAGCTGCCTAACTGTACTACAATAGATTTAATTAGTGTCAAAAAGAAAAAGTGCAAACTCTTATCATGGTAGTTGACTGAGGCATGTTTATTAAGCATTGACATTTTGTTAAATGCTAACTTTAATGTTTATTACAAAATAAGGCCCAATGTGAGTAAAATATTAATGAACTGTATCACATGCAAACCTACAAGGTGGCTTATTAATATTTAAACTGATATAGAGCCCTTTAGGCATCTAGTCAGAAAAAAATGTGTTTATAGAGTAAAAAGGAGATGTTTCCAGGATGGGGAGTTTCCCAAAGTGTGATGTAACTTTGAGTGATGTTTGGAACCGTTGAGATGAGACAGAGATCATAAAGGTGACTCCATCAGTCAGAAAAAAGCACATGGTCCAGGCAGCAGGGGAGGTAGTGCAGAGCTGCAGCTCTCCCAGGCACCAGAGGAGGCAGTGTGGAGCTGCAGCTCTCCCAGCTCCAGGCAGTCAAAGACTCCAGAAAGAGAGAGGAAGAATTTTCTCCTTTCCATTGCTTGGTTGGAAGAGTTTCAGGAGGAGTTTAGTAATCCAGTGGGTTTGGGAAGCGTCTGTCATATGATCCTGGGATATAGAAACCTAGCTAGTTTTAACTAGGTATTTCTGGTTGTTTCTGTGGGACGTTGTACAGAACCCTGAGAAAGGCTCTTGGCAAAGAGGTCTGGCAGAAAACTCTGGGGATTCCAAGCACTTTTGCAGCAGCAACACTTGTCTAACAAAGTATGAATTTGTTCTATTTGAACAATGAAACAATGATATTTAGTTTAATTTGAACAATGAAAACTTATAGATTTTTGTTCTGTTTCTACTTTATTTTCTGGTGTAGAAAATCACTCAGCATGTGGAGTGTCTTTATTGGAGGGACTATATGAGCACTGATAAACCAGGAAGATGAATTACAAGTATTTGATAGACTGAAGAGTAGTTAATCACCTGGACCGAATGGTATAGATCCGACAGTGTTCAAAGAACTGAAAGATGAGATTGCAGACCTCCTATTAATAATCTGTGAACTAACACTAAAATCAACTATACTACCTGAAGATTGTGAGCCTGACATTGGTACTGGGCAAAATTATAGAAACCATTATAAAGAACAAAATTACTGAACATGTAGACAGTTATAATTTAATGGAAGAAAGCCAACATGGTTTACGACAAGGCTACATACATTCCCCCTACCTGTTTAATTTATATGCAGAACAAATCATCAGAGAAGCAGGACTGTATGAAGATTGGTGGAAGACTCAACAACCTTCGCTATGCTGATGATACCACATTACTGGCTGAAAGTGAAGATGATCTGAAACATTTGCTTCTCAAGATCAAAGAACATAGTCTTAGAATGGGCCTGCACTTTAATGTAAAGAAGACAAAGATCCTAACAACTGGCAAAATCAAAAAGTTCATTGTTGATGGAGAAGAAATTGAAATCGTGGACAACTTTAACCTACTTGGATCAACTATCAGTAAAGAAGCAACAAGCAGTCAAGAAATCTGACAACACATTGCTCTTGGCAGAAGGGCTATGAAGGACCTAGACAAAATTTTCAAGAGCAGAGATGTCTCTCTCCATACAAAGATTTGACTCGTTCAAGCCATGGTATTTTCAATCAAAACAAAAGGACCCCTTCCAAATTCAATGACAAAAATTGTGCAAATTCCAAAGTCAAAGTCATTGAATGTACTGGCCAGTAGCTACCGCCAGCCCAGTAAAAACTCCAAACTCAATTTTTTGTCGGGAACAAACGGTTGGAGAGGAAGGGGACAGCCTTTCCCCTCATCACCGAGAGAACCCTTTTTACTCAAATGGGCCACAGCGCGCCCAAAATTTTATATGCTCCAAACCCAAAAATTTACAAAAAAAGTCAGCACTTATCTATAAAAGGAACAGAAGATGCTTCCCCAGGCGAATGCACTGGCACGAGTAGGATTTGGATTACTGCATTCGCCTGGGAGAAGCATCTTCTGTTCCTTTTATAGATAAGTGCTGACTTTTTTTGTAAATTTTTGGGTTTGGAGCATATAAATTTTTGGGCGCGCTGTGGCCCATTTGAGTAAAAAGGGTTCTCTCGGTAATGAGGGGAAAGGCTGTCCCCTTCCTCTCCAACCGTTTGTTCCCGACAAAAAATTGAGTTTGGAGTTTTTACTGGGCTGGTGATAGCTACTGGCCAGTACATTCAATGACTTTGACTTTGGAATGGTATTTTCAATAACATAATATGGATGCGAAAGTTGGACTGTGAAAAAGATAGGAAGAAAATTGATGCCTTTGAATTATGGAGCTGGAGGCAAATACTGCATATACCACGTAATGCCCAAAGAACAAACCAGTCAGTACTAGATGAGATCAAACCTAAGCTTTCTTTAGAAGCTCAGATGACAAGACTTTGACTTTCATACTTCGGACACATCATGCGAAGAGAGAGATCATTAGAGAAAGACATCATGCTTGGCAAGGTAGAAAGTCAACGCAAAAGAGGAAGGCCAGCAATGAGATGGATCGATACAATAACAGTAGCTACGGGTTCCAGTCTGTCAACAATGAGCTGCCTGACTGAAGACCGAACACAATTTAGGACAACTATCCAGAGGGTTGCCATGAGTCGACACCGACTCGACGGCACTTAACAACAACAACATATTTCCTGGAGGAAAGGTCCATAAACCATTATTAAAGAAGGCCCGGAAAATCCACTGCTTGCCCCAGTACAAGCACTGTGGAACCTGTGTGCCTTTTTGGGAACCTGACAGATACTTGTAACCTGGATTGACCACTGTTGGAAATAGGATATTTGGCTTGATGGAAGTATGGCAAATCTTATGTTCTTATGAGTGATTCTGCCATCCCAGAATCCTTGGGCCTGTTTACTAAGTGGTGCTAGCGTCTTCCATGCGAAATCGGAGCCGCGGCCCCGTTCCATTCAATGGGGCTGTGGCTCCAATATCACACGGAAGCCGATCGCACCGCTTAGTAAACAGACCCCTTGTTTCAGTCACTACAGTTAGTTTTTCTCACTCTGCAGCCTCTGACTTTGTCCCCTGGAGTTTTCAGGGTTGCACTTATTTTAATAAGTTTTTCTACAATTTTGCTTTGCTTATAATACACGTTTGTTGTAGTGATTTGCCTTGAGCTATTATGGAAAGGCAAATTAAAAATGTAAAACTAAATACATTTAGAGTAACATAGATGGTAACTAACTTTGCAATCTGCCTTAATCTTTAGAAAGCTAATTATACCTATGGAGTTATAGATAAGTTTCCCCTTAGAGTAGACTAATATGCTTACCAGTGGTCTTGTGCCCCCATAGGTTTAGTAAGGACCAGTAGGCCAGTGTGAGTTGTGACTACGTTCCCACCTTCCCTCCTCCACCTGATGTAATGGGCCAATCTATATTTCCCTACTCCTTTAAAGAACCCTCTCCCTGTTTGTACTCCAGCTAAGGCAGAAGAATATACCTGGCCCATTGTGAAACCACACTCCTGTCAGAAACTCCACTCTGCTGTTAAATCTTGCCCTACCTCTCTTAAAGAAAAACACTTGGGCCCTTTCTCTGTGCACTGCACCCCCAGTCATACTACAGGGTAACCACTATAAGAGCCTCAATAGGAGCAATGCCCAATTACTCCTACCGAGCTGGTGGTGTCATTCAAAATGGTGCCGGCTGCCCCATGATTCCTCTTTGCCATGTTTCTAGCCCCACCCATTTTTTAGATGTCTAAATTTAGGAAATTGGCCCTGGTTAGTTTTCAAAGGTGCCAATTTAGGAATTTTCCTCCCAAAGTTAGGCTTTTAAACCCCTGGAAAACTGATTACAACACTAATGAGTCCAACCCAATAGCAGGAGGAACTCTTTTGTAAGTAAGTGTCATAAACATGATAATAACCTTTCAGTTGCTACCTTGACATATTTGAACTCTCCTTCTACAGTACATCAGAAGTGAAGGCTACCTTTCTACTTTATAACACTTTCTTTTGCAAATGGATTGAGAGATCTCGGGTACTAATTTTACTGTTCATTCCAGTTGTTGTGTAGCACTTTGATCTGTAGAATGTTGTTTAATAAATAAATCATAGTACAAGTGCCGAAAAATCAAAGCTGCATTTTACTTTCAGAAGCACTGTTCAGATCGAAATGTCTGCAACAAGTTTGTCTTCTAGTACTCAAAGGGACTGAAATATTTATTTATTTTCATTCTCTTATATACCACGCTATTCTGCATTAGTGCAGTTTACATTGAACAAACTGAAATTACATTGAACAGGGCAATATAACTTGGAGATAACTATTTTACAGGAAACATGGGCTATGGAGGGTTAAGTGGCTTGCCCAAGACCACAAGGAGCACCTGTGGGACTAGAAACCCCAGTCCTTCTGGCCCAAGGTTGCTGTCCTCTAGTGGAATTTGAACCCCCGACGTTCCAGCCTGAAGTACCTTGCCCCAACCACTAGGCCACTCCTCCACTCCAATATGCCAAGCAGGTATGCATGACCTGCTCAAGATTATGACATATTTGGTTCTGATATTAAGCAGGTGAGTCTGGATTTCCTTCTTTCTCTCACACAAAGCTAGGAGCATTATTTCTTACACTGGAAGAAATTAATGAACCTCATTCTCAAAAAACAATCCATTGAAGTAAAAAAGAATGGAAACACTATGGGGGTTACGTGGTGCTCTGAGTGGATGCCACAGCACCAAGCTCTGCTTCAATCTCTGAAAAAAAACAGCTAAAAAGCAAGCTACATAGCCCCAGACCCGATCTAACCCCACTGGAGCATTAGGGCAGTCCCTGTACACTGCTGCAGAGCCAAAGACCTCCCCAGAGGGGAATGCCAGCAAAGACCATAAAAGCCACAAAGGAGAAGGCACTGGAGCAGAAAATGGCAACAGACACAGCCGCACAGGTAATAGTCTTAAATGGAGAAGCAGTATGGGATCTCACCAGCACCATCACAGTGGCCCTGGCAGACAAACTAAGCAGGTTACAAAGTTCAGTGGATGATATACAAGGTTGCTTGGAAGCCCAAACAGCTCACATCCAACAGATGGAGGAAGGGGTAGAACGCCAAGAGCAGAACATGGAAATGCTACAGACCAGAGTGAATGCCTTAGAACAGGTCAGGAAGGCATTAGAAGACAAAGTTGATGACTTGGAAAACCGCAGCCAGTGCAACAACATCAGGCTGATTGGTGTACTGGAAGACACTACAGACGAGCTGTGGAACATTATCGAGGTTTGGCTGCTGCAACAACTGGGCTAATTTGCAGGGGGGCTAATATGGCGGTGGAGCAAGTACACCGGGTTGGAGTGCATAGACCAAATTCAGACAAGCCACGGCCAGTGATTGCATGGATTTTCACAGAGAAATACAGGCTTGTGACGCTATACAGAGGAAACCGTACCCTGGAATATAAAGGGAAGTCAGTGTTACTCTACAATGACTACTCTGCGAAGATCACAGAAAGCCATAGAGCCATGGCCCCCTATTGCTCCAGCCTGGCGCGACAGGGCATATGGTTTGCCTTGCAGTTCCCTGCTAGAGTTAGGGTCACTTATGAGAACTGGACCCAGCAACTTGAATCAGTGGCAGTGCTCAAGGACACATTGTCAGCTGAGTGAATAAGAATGGGACCTGGAAACAAACTGTTTCGCCCTATTGGGGGTTTTAGTTAAATGATATTGGCACAAGGCCTCAGAGGGCCCAGCTTACAATGGGACTAAAGGGACATACCCAAGCCTAAGGTGGGACCCAGTGGTTAAGGGCATGGGATATTGGACTGGGAGGAAGCTCTGGCAGAATACCACTGCTCTAAGCCCTATAAATATGGGAGAACTACCACCCCCCTCCCCCCCCCCCCCCCCCAGAGTGGAAGGAAATGGTACAATTCCCATGAAGGGACAAGTAACCTGAGGCCAGAGGGACTGGGATCTGTAGTCCCATGGCCACTTCTTGTGGCCTTGGGCAAGCCACTTAACCCTCCATTGCCTCAGATACGCTTAGACTGTGAGCCCTTCGGGGGTGAGGGAATAAAAAGTGCCTGTTAGAATATATCTGTAAACCACTCTGATACACACAGTAAAGGGTGGTATATCAAGTACCTAAACCATAAATGTGAACACACTGGAAACAGAGACATCAGCATGTGGTCTGAAGGTGGGGGAGGGAGTGTATAGCCCATCTCAAAGGACTGCAGGGAACTGCTCTCTTCATGGAACAATGGGATGAGGAGGGTGACCACTTGGTGGGTGAATGATTGGAGATAGAATGATGAATGAGGAAACGGATGTTGGGGATGGGAGAAGAGAGGAGAGGGAGCAGGGAGGCTTGGGGCTGAAAGAAAGAAGAAAGGGTGATGCACAGTGGGGGAGCTGAGCGGGGAGGGAAGGGGGAAGAGGAGAAGGGAGGGAGCAAGAAACTGGAAAGCGAGGTTGGGGAAGAAGGGGGGAAGATAGACGGGTGGCACTCTACACCTCTACTCATGACCACCAGCAGAAAGAGCGGGCAGTGGCACTCTGCTTGGAGATGCTGCGAGTTCACGAAAGGATTAGCTGAGCAATGACAGGGACACTCACTACACGATCAGGCATTGGATAACTCCACATTGAGCATATTGACCTTAAAAGTGGCAGGCATTCACTTGCCAATAAAATGTACAGACCTATTAAATTATCTCCGAAAGGAACACGCAGAGATCAGATTTCTCCAAGAGACCCACCAAAAAAAAGGGGACACAAAAAACTACACAGATGCTGGGTGGGGGAAGGAGGAGTGGCCTCGTACAATGGGAGACAGAGAGGGGTGGCCACCTTGTTGCATAAAAATTTGGTATTTGTCCACCACCATAGCGTGGCAGACCCGGATGGGTGCTTTTACATCATGGGGGGAGAACTTCGGGGGAAGAGAGTAGTGCTATGCAATCTCTATGCGCCTAATGCCTATCAACATGGGTTTTCCACCAAAGTCAAGGACTCCAGACTGTCGGACCATCATTCAGTGCGCATGGAGATCTGAATGCAGAGGGGAGGAGAGCAGGAGGGGAGTAGGATGTGGCATATGAACCTGACATTGATCAAAGACCCCGAGTTCCACAGCTACCTGAGGGGGTGTGGCGGCAGTATTAGGAGGCCAACGGGACAGTGGGAGGCAGTTAAAGCCACATTGAGGGGGGAGATTTTCATCTATGTTGCCCAAAAGAAAAGAGCAGGGGATGAAAAGCTCCTAGACCTTTCCAGACAGCTCTATATCTTCCACAGACAACATATGCGTATGCTGGGGAATGGTGCAAGCACTCGAGCTGGCAAAGGCGCTAGGCCCCGAAGGGCTAGGTGCAGAGTTTTATAAAATATTGGGGAAGGATATAGTGGCACCATTTCTGGCCCAGTGCAAGGAAACTCTGGACTTGGGGCAGAGAAGAAATCTGACCACTGTAGTAGTATTGCCTAAACTAGGAAGAGACCCAACCTTGTGTCGTGTCCTATCGCCCCATATCGCTGTTAAACCAGGACGTGAAGCTGATAGCTACTATGATGATTCACCATTTAGGCAACTATCTGCCTCAGCTGATACACCCTGACCAGGTGGGATACATTCCAGGGCAATATGCCTCCGCCAGCATCCTTAGAGCCCTAACGGTCCTATATGCGGCGGAGAAAAGGTCAGATGATGCGGCTATTATAAGCCTTGATGCTGAGAAAAAGTTTGACAATGTATCACGGGACTACATGTTTTGGGTGATCAACAGATATGGAATACGGGGAACATTTTTGGAGTGGGTGAGCATACTATACAATGGCCCGCAGGTGCAGATCCTAGCGAACGAGCACCTCTCGGAGGCTCTGCCACTAAGAAGGAGCACACGCAAGGGATGTCCACTGTCTAATCTTCATACTGCCTCTAGAGCCGCTGGCACAATGGATACAGCAGACCGAGGACTGGGAGGGGATACAAATATGTATAAAGTCTCAATAAGTATACAGGTTCATTACAAATATGTACTAAGTTTTTACAAAAATTTTACAAATATGTACAAAGTTTCCCAAAGTTAAATTCCCAGTTGAATTCTCCTGTTATATGTAAACTCATCACAGTTTGTTGCTTGCAATGAGTATTTCTGTTTAATGTAAACCGCGCTGATGAAAAAGAGTGCGGTATAAAAGAACACTAAATAAATAAATAAATAAATAAACAAAAACAGGCCAAGATAAAGCTGTACGCGGATGATCTGCTCCTTTTCCTAAAAAATACAAGCAGAGACATAGGCAAGCTTATGGGCACAATAAACCAGTTTGGAGCATTTTTGCGACTATGAATCAACTGGAGGAAGAGGCCATGCCAACAGCAAGGCATAGTTTGTGCAGGGGCCAAATGTATTTTCCCTTGGCATGGGCGGGTGAATTTATGAAATACTTAGGCATCTACTTGCACACAGACCCCACAAAGGTGTATCAGAAAAATATGATGGATAAATTGAAATATCTCGGTCTTATCCTTGACCAGAACCTCACATTCCACGAACAGATAAAAAAAACTTCCAGCACAATATATGCAAAACTACACACCCTTCGGAACCTCCAACCTCTCCTAAACCCCGACTCCTTTCGCACTGTCTGCCAGGACCTCACCATCCCAACTCTTGACTACTGCAACCTCATTCCTAAGAACAGCCTACATCCCATCCAAATGGCACAAAACACCATAGCTCGACTTATTACAAATAACCCTAGACGATCACACATAATGCCAATCCTCTACAACCTACATTGGCTCCCCATACAATCCAGAGCCAAATTCAAAGCAATCACCCTCATTCACAAAATCATCTCTAACCAGTCAGCCCCCTGCCTCTCATTACTCTTATCCAACTCCAACAACAAAAGAACACGCCGCACCATCACCAAAAACCTTCTATCCATCCCATCATCCAAGATAACTTGTAACCAATCTACCTGCAATCGTGCATTCTCCCTTTACGCCCCCTCCCTCTGGAATGCCTTACCACATGAATTAAGGAACTGTACCAATCACCCTGAATTCAGGAAAAAATTGAAAACCCATCTCTTCCAGGAACACTTTCCCCTGCAATATAATCCTCCATCTAAATAACATTTTAAGCCTCCATTTAAATAGTTTTTAAACCTTCACAAAGAGTAGTTGCTTGTTAATCTCATTATACTTTGATCTTCCTTGTTACAATGTACTTAGTTGAAATATTATTGTTACAATGTACTCAGTTGAAATATACTGTCTGTTATGTTCCCTGTAAACCGACTTGAATTGTAGAAAGTCGGTATATAAAAACTGTTAAATAAAATAAATAAATAAAATAAATTGGAAAGTATGCGGGTACTGTGCGAGCACTGGTGGGAGCTACCGTTGTCCCTCTTGGGAAGGGTGGCATTAGTAAAGATGGTTATGCTCCCATGACTACTTTATCCTTACAGATGATACCTATGTGAGTGCAGGGCAAAGAGGAGCGATTCTACCAGAACATACTTACTATATTTCTGTGGAGAGGGAAAGGGGCGAGAATTAGTTATCAAACATTGACGAGGAACAGAGAGGGAGGAGGAGTATGTCTTCCCAGCTTACGGCTCTACAACGCGGCCTTCCTACTGCGGTGGATACATAGCTTGTAGACGCGGGATGAAAGGTATGGGCCCCCAGTCCTTTTTGATGGGGAGTGTGCCCCTTATAGCTGCATGAGCTTGTTGCAGTGCTCCAGGATGGGAAGCCACAGTGCCGTGGGCAGAAATAGGTTCCTAGGAGCTTTGCGAAAGGCGTAGGATTGGGGGCGGTGCAAAATAGGAGGAGCTGTGGGTAAATCCCCCTTCCGTTACATGGTGGGAAGCCCAGAGTTCCCTCCAGGCCTGGAGCATGGCGTGTTCCAAGACTGGGATAGAAGGAGATGCAACTTCTTGGGACACCTGAAAGAGCTAGGGAAGAGCAAGTTCCCCTCATTTGGGGTTATGCAGGAGAAATGGCAGCTGCCACAAACACATTTTTTTGCTTATCTGCAATGTCACCATTATGTCACAGGAGACAGAGACGATGGGCTTAGATTAAGTACATTCACAGCCTTAGACAAAGTCTTTCTTGCCACTGTTGCGAAGCAGAATAGGATATCACACTGGTGCCGAGTAGCGTGCTCATGGGGGGAGGCAATGCCACTAAAGAAGCTGGCGGCTGCCTGGACCACTGAACTGGAAGAACCTCTGGAAGACACGGACATACAGGGGTTCTTTGAGAAACTACCAAGAATCACAGGAGACATGAGGCTACAGGAATCCCAGATAAAACTGCTGCACATAGGCTAATAGCATACTGGAAGGATATTTTAGGATACATTTGAAGGGTCTTGGAATGCATAGTACAGTGGACCTACACAGCACTATTACTAGTGGGAGAAGAACCACTCGGGGCCCATGGGAAGGAAATTTGCACAGGTAGCCCTCCGGTTGGCTCGAAAGGTCATCCTAGCACATTGGATTGAACCCAAAGCACTGAGGGCTGGCAAGTGGAGGAGAAAAATGTTAGAAATGGCTGAGTGGGTGGCATGTGATCTACAAGGGAAATACTCGATGGCAAGATGAAATTATGCCCAACTGTGGGCAGCTTTCAGGGAAGGACTGGACACTATGAACAGAGAGAGAGAGTGTGGAGTGATTGAGGGAGGGGGGTATCAGACAGTAAAAAAGGAAAAGGGGCTATAGGGCACGGGAACGAGGACAGCGACCTAGCCCAGTTTACAAGGAACATAGCCAAAGGGCAGCATAATAGGTGGCATAGAATTATATAATGGGGGCCACCAGAAATGCTGCATTATAATGTTGCAACGGGCAGACTCGCATGCGGGTGGCTTGGCTGAACTAATATAAACCTTATGTTTCTTGTTTCTGTAAGATGTTTATATGAGGTGCTATAGCCCAAATAAAAAAGTATTTATGAAAAAAAAATGGAAATGCTATGTTGTAGCATCTATTTGCCTTTCAAACTTCATGGTTTGAAGAATACACTAGGGACAAGGACATTGATGAGATAATACACAGTTCATAATGTATCCAAGTTGGAAAAAAATCCTTAGCTTTTATTGGGGGCAAGAAATTAATGTTGTGCAATATGTAAGGAGTATTGTATGAGCAGTATAAGCCTACTCATGGGGGAGATTTTAATATTGCTGCAAACCCACAAATTGATTGTAAGCCTTGCAGAGAGGCACATAAAGGCCACTTTGACAGGGGAGTGAACTTTGTCATGGCGGAACTGGAGGTTAGCGATGCATGGAGACAGGGCCATACCAAGGACTGTATGAGCGGTGCCGCCACACAGGGTGCACATATAGAAAGGGCACTGATATCATCACCGAGCTTCCAGGAAGCTCAAAAAGAGTGAGTTACTATGCGGGGCTGGGGTGGAGGGGGCACCAGATTCATTAGTCACACAGGACGCATTTCTAGCTTAGTACAGTCCTACTGGGCAAACTGAGAAATGCCAAAATAGAGCAAAATGTAACCTCAGATCATGCCGCTGTCAAAATAGAGTTAGAATTTTTTAAAAAAGGAGAGAAATATTTCATTTGGGAAATGAGCCCTGTGCACAATCCTGAGAAGGGCTTTAAGGAATTTGCCCTAAAAGCTGGGGGGAGGAGGGGGGAATATGTAATGTTAACTTGTTCCATGTAATGTTCTGTTAATGTTACTTGTAAACTGTGTTGATCTTTGGAAATGCAGCATATAAGCTATTCAAATAAATACATGACGAGATTAGTTCGGTCAACGGTGACATACTGGGAGGTAGCCAAAGCTGTGATGAGAGGACAAATTATGGCATATGTTTTGACCAAAAAAAAAAAGGGAGGCAAGATTAAAACAACTTACTGAGGAGTTGGGAAGGTACCACAGACTGCATGTGCCTCACAGACAGGTTTGCATGATTTTGCTCTGGCTTGCTTTTGTTCTATGTAAACTGCTCTGAATTGTAGAAGAATGTTATAGAAATAAGTGTCAAATAAATAAATAAATAAATAAAAGGTTATGGAGCTTAAAAAGCAGATTAATGAGATGTTAGTGGACAGGGATAAGTATAACATTATGATTCATAAGTATCAGCTACATAGTTGGGGTGGTAAGGTGCCACAAGACAAAAAAGTGATTTCTAAAATTAAAAACAGCATGGAAGCACATAAAATTACGCAGAGCTTTGTAGATTTTTATCAATCCCTATATAGCAGCGGGGAAGAAAGGCTGGATAACAGAGGGGAATCCTTCAAGGATTTATATTTGCCACAATTTAAGGAGGAAGAGGTGCAGGCCTTAAGCAGACCAATAACTGCAGTGGAAATTAAAGATACTATAAAGCACTTAAATGCTAGCTAAAGGTCCAGGCCCGGATGGTTTAGGAGCAGCATTCTATAAAATCATGCCAGACCTGGTGGGAGAGCCACTCAAGGAAATATATGGGGCTATTCTAGAGGAATGGGGGTTGAGACCAGAGCAGAACAAAGCCTACATAGTGGTGTTTCCCAAGGATTCATTGGAAGTGGGCTCTTACAGACACATTTCCCTTCTCAGTGAAGACATGAAGTTATTAACCTCAATATTGGCTAAAAGGATGCAGAGATTTCTTCCACACCTAGTGCATGGACTTTGTGCAGGGTAGGAGAACCTAAGTCAACATATTAAAAGCAATAGCAGTGGTACAGGTAAGTAGGACTGGAGCATGGGAAGCAGCAATAGCGAGTCTAGATGTTAAAAAAGCATTTCATAAGGTGCTTTGGAATTATCTTTTTTGGGTGCCTGGGAAATCTAATATCAGGGAATCTTTTTGCAGTGGGTTATAATGTTCTATGATTTACCAAGGGGCCAGATAATAATCAATGGGAGGAATATAAATCAAGCCCCAGTTTTGAGAGGGTTATTTATTTATTTATTTATTTAGACAGTTTTTGTATACCGCCTTATCATTCAATCAAGGTTGAGGCAGGGGTGTCCTCCTTTATCCCTACTCTTCGTTCTTTCTTTAGAGCCACTGGCGGCAAAAATACAGGGGACTCAGGCATGTGATGCATACAGGTAGGGGGAATTCAGTTCAAATTCAATATGTTTGCAGATGATATACTCTTATTTCTTAGGGAGGTGCAGGCCGACATAGTTTTTTGTTTTTTAAATTGCCATCAAGTCAATGTTGACTCCTGGCAATTCGGCAGCCCCTGGGGTTTTCTTGGCAAGGTATGACTGGAAGTAGATTACCAGGCCTTTTCTTCTGAGGTAATGGAGGGTAAAGTGACTTGCCCAAGGTCACAAGGAGTGCCAATGGGAATCAAATCTGGATCTCTTGGGTATTAGACTGTTGCTCTAACTACCAGGCTACTCCTCCACTCATTAGGAGTCAACATTGACTTGGGCACACATTGCATTTTGCATAGTTAAAGTAATTAATTTAAAAGAGATTTCTCGATCCTTTTTAGGACTGAAGATTCATTTTGGAAAGACTGAGGCACTAGCACTTGAGGCACTGAAGCCTCATAGGGGCAATAACACATTTGCACTACAGTGGTTGCAACAAAAATTAAAATACTTAGGAATATATCTCAGTAATAATGGTCAAGTTATGTATAGATACAATGTTGCTGACAAAGTCAATGACATTAAAAAGATGGAAGGAGCTACCCTTTCACTGATGGGTAGAAATGCACTGGTGAAGATCTTTATCTTTATCTTTATTTCATATTTGATATACCGCTACGGCAAAAGCATTAAGCGGTGTACAATAAAGACTGATTAAACACTGCAAACCAGGAAATAGAACGCCAAAAAATAGATAGGAAAGAGGGTGCAGAAAAGGGCAAACCAATCATACATTAATACCAACTCATAATAAACCATAGGGACAGAAAGGAAGACAAACAAGACAATTCATGGGACTTCAAATGAAAACAAAGGACAGTCGGGGGGGGGGGAGCTTCGGGGGGGAGGTCAAAGGCTTTCTGGAATAAATAAGTCTTAAGCAGTGACTTGAACTGGGGGTAAGATGATTCTAGCCGAAGAGAAGCAGGCAGTGTATTCCATAATAATGGTCTGAGGAAGAACCAAGCAGAGTGCCGTGTCTGTTCCAGACGGGCTTGGGAAGGCGAGGGCAGGGATAGATAATATTATTCCCTAAGATACTTTATATCCTTCAAATGATGCCTATGTGGGTAGGACCACGTTTTGTGAAACGCTTAGGCAGTTTATATGGAAGGGGAAGATAGCCAGAATTAGTCAGGCTAAACTAATAATGAAAAGGGGAAGAGGGGGGTTGGGGTTGCCACACCTGAGGATGTATAATGGAGCTGCTAAGCTCTACCGGATACACAAATTATGTGTGGGTAGTGTGCAATATGTGCTGAAGGGCATTCTGGATGCGCTCTGTGCCCCTTACAAATTTGTAAACCTTATGCACGAGATTAAGCCAAGTGAAGGACTGGAGGGTTGCAGCAGGGAGTTACTAAGCACCTTTACGAAGACTTGTGAATGGTGGCAAAGCCAAGACGATCTGCCTGCTATTGTACTATCTCATACTACATACACATAATTGGCAAGCCTGAATTCCCTCCTGGAGTGGATCCCAGGGTATTTCGGAAGTGGATGGACAATCTTTTGAGGGGTTAGAATGCACTGTGAGCAAACGAAATGGTCATTTCTGAGGTATATCAATTTTACTACTGCAGCAGTTAGAAGGACAAGGGACACAGTGGGCCAACTAAACAAACATGTTAAGAAAGTGACTCCTAGCCTTAATAAGCAGTCAAGGTAGTATAGAGTCTGCAGAGAAGCCAAACAGCGGGCCTGGACATGAACACTGGCCCAGGTATGGCCCATAGACATTACACAGCACATGACAGAGAAGGATTTGGAGATGCTATTTAGCAATAGCTATCAGTATTTAACAAATACTATGCACCAGGAGACCCAATGTAGACTGATACATAGATCATTCATAAACAAAGAGACAGGGACATGCATGAAAGTACAGGACAGTGATCTCTGTGGAAAGTATGTATAAACACATAAAAGAGACTCTTTATCACATTCACTCCTTTTTGGAATGTTATACCCGGGGATTGGTCTGTTTCTTCATATTATGTCATCAACATGATGTTCATCATTCTTGACAGCACTAAGTACCATCGTGGCTAACAAGCTTAGTGGCCTGCAGGTTAATTTAACAGGATTTCCCATATGTTCACATATAGGGAAAAGATTGATTTTTCTGGCTCACCAGCTTTCCTAACCCAAGACGTTAGTTTCCCTTGGGAATTCTGCCCCAGCACTTCATGAGAGAGTTGTATGCAGTCTCTTTTCAGGAAAAGTCTCATGGTAAAGTATGATAGCTAGAAGGTGGTCTGAGAAGCCAAGAAAACTCTGGCCTCCTGCTACAGGCTGTTCACTAAAGCAGGGGTTTCTCTATCTTGCCTTCAGGACACATCTAGCCAGCCGTTTTTTCAGTATATCTAAAATGAAAATGAATGAGCTAAGTTTGCATGCACTGCTTTCATTGTATGCAAATCTCACTCATGCATATTCATTGTGGTTATCCTGAAAACAGACTGCCTAGGTGTGTCCTGAGGACGGGGTTGAGAACCCCTGCACTAAAGCCTTAAGATGTGCATTCAGGCAACTTCTAATGTGTCACTCAACAGAAGATAAATCATAACGTATTTGCTTCTCACTTGAAGCATCTATCAACCAACAAAACAGGTTAGAAATTTAATAAGTGTGATGAAATATTGAGATCCAACTGAAGCCATAATTACTACAATATTTACTAAATCATGTGCCAGTTAGTGACCATGCACTATGGTCAAAAACGTATCATCTACTTCAGACGAAATGTTAGGTAATGATTGGATATGCTATAAAAGCTACTTACTGGCATTAACCATTTGCAGAACAACAGGAACGTATCTGGTTGCTTTAGCAGATAGAAAGGGAGGGGAGAAAAGAGGGAGTGACAACAGAAAAAAGTGGCCACATTCCTGCATCTTATGGCCGAGGAGCAGAAGGAAGTGAAAGCTGGAACATGAGATTGCAGACCTACTATTACTAATCTGTGAACTGTCATGAACATCATCACTAATACCTGAAGATTGGACAAAGGTCAATGTAATGCCAATTTTTAAAAAGGGTTCCAGGGGTGATCCGGGAAACTACAGACCGGTGAGCCTGACATCAGTACCAGGAAAAATTGCGGAAACCATTATTGAGAACAAAATTTCTGAACATGTAGATCAGTGTTTTTCAACCTTTTTTGTGCAAAGGCACACTTTTTTCATGAAAAAAATCACGAGGCACACCACCATTAGAAAATGTTAAAAAAATTTACCTCTGTGCCTATATTGACTATATATAAAGTAATTCTCTTGAATAGGAATCAAACACTCACACCAACCCCCCTCCCCTGCTGGTTCACACCAACCCCCTTCCCCTGCTGGTTCGCTCACACCCCCCCCCCCCCTCCACTGCTGGTTCACTCACCCACCCCCCTGTCACTTACTCACCCCTCCTGCTGGGTCACTCACTCATTTACCCCCCCTCCCCTGCTGGTTCACTCACACCATCGCCCCCCCCCCCTTGCTGGTTCACTCACACCATCCCCCCCCCTCCACTGCTGGTTCACTCACACTCCCCCCCCCCTTGCTGGTTCACTCCCCCTCCCCCCCCCCCGTGCTGGTTCACTCACACTCCCCCCCCCTTGCTGGTTCACTCACACACACACCCCTCTGCCCAAGCCGCTGCTTCTGCTTTGTACAGAGCAGCGGCTGCACTACACTTACATTGAAAAGTAAAGAGAAACTGTGTCAGGAGCCCTCCGGTCATCGCAGAGCCCGAGGAAGTGATGTCATGGGGGCGGGCTCCTCACAGGCTGTCTTTCCTTTTCAAATTAACTTTATTGCAGCTAAAGTTAATTTGAAAAGGAAAGACAGCCTGTGAGGAGCCCGCCCCATGACATCACTTCCTCGGGCTCTGCATGATCGGAGGGCTCCTGACACAGTTTCTCTTTACTTTTCAATGTAAGTGTAGTGCAGCCGCTGCTCTGTACAAAGCAGAACCAGCGGCTGCACTGCTATAGGGAATCGCGTTCGCGCCGTGGACTTCGGCACAAAAGCCGGTTTTTTGCTCTGGCCGCTCCCGATCTTACGGCCAGAGCAAAAAACCGGCTTTTCAATGGCCGGTTTTACAACTGTGCCTGCAGCCGGCCTGGCCATGGAAAAACCGGCCAGGCCGGCTGAAAACCGGCCGGTTGGCAACCCTAATTTGTGAGCCGAGGCCACATGTTACGGATGAAATTGGAATTTTTCCCACGGCACACCAGACAATATCTCACGGCACACTAATGTGCCGTGGCACAGTGGTTGAAAAACGCTGATGTAGATAGTCATGGTTTAATGGGAGACAGCCAACATGGCTTTAGACAGGGAAGGTCTTGTTTTACTAATCTGTCATGTTTTTTGAAGGTGTGAATAAACAGGTAGATAAATGTGAGTCAGTCAATATATTACAGTGTATCTCGATTATCAGAAAGCCTTTGACAAGGTCCCTCATGAGAGACTCTTGGCAAAATTAAAAAGTCCTGGGATAGGAGGCAGTGTACTATTGTGGATCAGGAACTGGTTAAAAGCTAGAAAGCAGAGGGTAGGGCTAAATGGCCAATTTTCCCATTGGAGAAAGGTGAATAGTGGTGTACCCCAGGGATCTGTGCTGGGTCCGCTGCTTTTTGACATATTCGTAAATGACCTAGAAATGGGAATAATGAGTGAGGTAATCAAATTTGCAGATGATACAAAATTTTTCAAAATTGTTAAAACCCAAGAGGATTGTGAAAAACTGCAAGAGGACCCTAATAAATTGGTAGACTGGATGTTCAAATGGCAGATGAAATTTAATGTGGACAGGTGAAAAGTTATGCATCTGGGAAAGAATAACCCAAACTATGGTTTCACGATGCAAGTTTTCATATTAGAAACCACCACCCAAGAAAAAGATTAAGTTGTCATCATGGATAACACGTTGGAATCCTTGGCCCAGTGTGCAGTGGCGGCCAAGAAAGCAAATAGAATGCTAGGAATCATAAGGAAAGGAATGGAGAATAAAACAAAGGATATTATAATGCCTCTTTTATCGTTCCATGGTGCGATCATACCTTGAATATTGTTTGCAATTCTGGTCGCCGTATCTTAAAAAGGATATAGGGGAGTTAAAAAATGTTACAGAGTAGAGCCGTGAAAATGGTAAAGGGGATGGAAGTATACCCTTATGAGGAGATGCAAAAAAGGTTAGGGTTCTTCAACCTGGAAAAGAGACGGCTGGGGGGAGATATGATAGAGATCTATAAATTAATGAATGGAGGGGAATGGGTAAACATAGATCGATTATTTACACCATCACTATTTGCTTAGACAAATAGTGATGGAATCGACTAGGAAAAGTTTGATGCTAGATTTAGTACTCACCAATGGAGAAAATGTGTTGAACGTCTGAGGGGGTGCCCATTTGAGCAGCAGCAATCATCACATGGTGTGGTTTGAGATAAAAGCCAAAGCAGAGTCCCCTCACAGCAAGCTCAAAGTCCTAGACTTCAAAAATGCTGACTTCAGGAAGATGACCAAGTGCCTGAAGGATGCGTTGGCAGGGTGGAAGATGGTAAGGGAAGTGGAATTGCAGTGGATAAACTAAAGGAAGTAATAAAAGAAGCAACAGATGCATATGTAAGGAAAGCAAATAAAAACAAGAGGAAAAGGAAATGGTAAAGGGGATGGAAGGATACTCCTATGAAGAAAGGCTAAAAAGGTTGGGGCTCTTTAACCGGGAAAAGAGACGGCTGAGGGGAGATATGATAGAAGTCTATAAATTAATGAACGGAGTGGAACGGGTAAACGTAGATCGATTGTTTACATTATCAGAATATAGAAAGACTAGGGGACATGAAATGAAGCTACAGGGTAAACTATTTAAGACTAATAAAAGAAAATTTTTATTTCACTCAACGTTTAATCAAACTCTGGAATTTGTTACCGGAGGATGTTGTAAAGGCTGTTAGTGTAGCTGGGTTTAAAAAAGGTTTGGACAAGTTCCTGGAGGAAAGGTCCATAAACCATTATTAAGAAGTGACCGAAGATATCAATGCTTGACCCAGTACAAGCATTGTGGAACTTGTGTCTCTTGGGGAAACTGCTAGGTACATATGACCTAGATTAGCCACTGTTGGAAACAGAATACTGGGCTTGATGGACCTTGGTCTGAACCAGTATGGCATATCTTATGATCTTATGTTCTTATGTTCTTATTTGGTTTTCTAAAGGAGTGGCTGCACAAATAAAGGCAAAAAACCACAGATTTCACAAAATTCAGAGAACACCGAAAAGAATACAGGATGAAGCTAAAAGAGATGAAAAAAAGAAATAAGGATAGCAAAATCAAAGATAGATGAAAAAATGGCTAAAAATCTAAAGCGTGGTTATAAAATGTTTTGTAGATATATTCAGGAGAAGAGGAAGATAAGAGGTGAAATTGCAAGATTCTAAAGTTCTGAGAAGAGATTCGTAGAAAGTGTCATTGAAAAAGTGAAAATTCTCAACAAATACTTCTGTTCTGTTTTTACCAAAAAAAATCCTGGAGAAGGACCACCTGTGATTGACAAATATACAAATGGAAATGGAGTAGATACTATACCATTCACAGAAGATGATGTGTTTGAACAGCTTGCAAAACTGAAAGTGGACAAAGCCATGGAACCGGATGGGATACATCCGAGGATACTGAAACAGCTCAGAGAGGTTCTTGCAGGGCCTTTAAAAGATGTTTTTAATAGATCCTTGGAGATAGGAGAAGTTCTGCAGGACTGGAAAAGGGCCAATGTGGTACCTCTTCACAAAAGTGGTAATAGGGAAGAAGTGGCAAACTACAGGCCAGTAAGCCTTACTTCAGTGGTGGGAAAAGTAATGGAGGCGCTCCTGAAAGAGAGAATAGTGGACTTTCTTGAAACCAATAGGTTGCATGATCTGAGGCAACATGGTTTTACCAAAGGACGATCATGCCAAACAAATCTGATTGAGTTCTTTGATTGGGTGACCAGAGAACTAGATCAAGGGCATGCAATGGATGTAATCTACCTGGATTTCAGCAAAGCCTTTGATATTGTTCCCCAAAGGAGGCTTATTAATAAACTGACCAGCTTGGGGATGGGTCCCAAGGTGGTGAACTGGATCAGAAATTGGTTGACTGACAGATGACAGAAGGCGATGGTAAATGGAATCACTCGAATGAAAGGAAGTGGTGTGCCCCAGGGATCAGTCCTGGGGCCAGTAATGTTCAATGTATTTGTGAGTGATATTGCTGAGGGACTGAATGGAAAAGTCTGTCTTTTTGCAGATGACACAAAAATTTGCAACAGAGTGGACTCCCCTGAGGGAGTGGATAACATGAGGAAAGATCTACAAAAGCTGGAAGAATGGTCTAATTCTTGCAAGTTAAGATTTAATATGATGAAGTGCAGCGCCATGCACTTGGGATGCAGAAATCCAAGGGAATTGTTTGAGATAGGGGGCAATTGGTTAGTGTACATAGACCAGAAGGACCTCGGAGTCATTGTTTCTGAGGATCTCAAAGTGGTGAAACAGTGTGACAAGGCAGTGGCAAAAGCCAGAAGGATGCTGGGTTGCATACAGAGAGGAATTACCAGCAGAAAGGAGGAGGTACTAATGGCACTGTACAAGTCGCTGGTGAGGCCTCACTTGGAATATTGTGTTCAGTTTTGGAGACCATATCTCACACAGGAAATAAAAAGACTGGAAAAGGTTCAGAGGAAGGCGATCAAAATGATTGGAGCCTGCGCCAGAAGACGTATGAAGAGACTCCAAGACCTAAATATGTATAGAGTAGAGAGGAGGGACAGGGGAGATATGATACAGACCTTTAAATATTTAAGGGATATTAATGGACAAACAAATCTTTTTCAAAGATGGGGAAGCTGTAAAACTAGAGGGCATAACATGAAGCTGCAAGGGGGTAAACTGAAAGGCAACATCAGGAAATTATTTTTCACTGAAGGGGTGGTGGATGCTTGGAATACCCTCTTGATGCAAGTGGTTGGGGCAAATACAGTGACAGAATTCAAAAAGACATGGGACAGACACAGTGGACCCCTTTATAGAAACAAGATAAAATCAAAATAAACATACTGTAACTGTCTCGGATATTTTAACAAGTCGAAGTGACCTACATGAAGCAGTGGGTACACCCCTAAACAGAGGCATGGAGAGCAGTGACCTGCACGGAAAGGTGGGTGCACCTACTCTTGCCACCTTGCTGGGCAGATTAGATGGACCATGCAGGTCTTTATTTGCCATCATATACTATATTACTAATATGTAGAAAGACAAGGGGACATGCAATGAAGCTACAGTATAACCCATTTAAGAATAATAAGAGAAAATATTTTTTCACTGAATGAATAATAAAACTCTGGAATTCATTATTGGAGGATGTACAGTAGTAAAAGCTGTTAGTGTAGCTGGGTTTAAAAAAGGTTTGGACAAGTTCTTGGAGGAAAGGTCCATAAACCATATTAAAGAGAACCTGGGAAATCGACTGCTTGTCACAATACAAGCATTGTCAGACCTGTGTCTTCTGGGGAAACTGTTATGTTCTTGTGACCTGGATTGGCCACTGTTGGAAAAAGGATACTGGGCTTGATGGACCTTGGTCTGACCCAGTATGGCATATCTTACATTCTGGACCTTGGATATAAGGAGGGTAGTCTAGGGGGAGGGGGGGGAGGGGGAATGGATAACAAATGTCCTGGAGCTTGGACTAGGGCAGCTTAGCATGCAGCAGATGGCAGGATGTTAAACACCTGAAGAGAATGAGAAAAAAGAGTTATGGCTCATCCTATATATGGTTACCCCAGTTACAGTTCCAGGTTATGTCTCCCGTTCAATGTAAGTACAATGCAGGTCCTCCCTCATTGTACAAGGATAAGTTAAATGTAAACCGCACTGATTTTAAAGAGCACAGTATAGAAAAGCTTTTAAATAAATAAATAAATAAAATAAATGGCTGTTCTATGTAATATCTGTTCTGTGTAATATCGATAGCACATGTTAACTACTCTGTAAATAAGTTCCATAGTTCTATGTATAACAATTTGTTGTAATGTACACCACTTTGTCCCAGTGAAAAGCGGTATAAAAGAACCCCAGTCAAATAAATAATTAAATGGTGAATTAGAAGGTGTTTTGATATACAGCAACCATATACAGTATTATACAATACTAAAGATGCAATCTTTCATGGGGCCACAAGATGGCACTGTCCTATATAGAAGTTAAAGTATAGTGTGTTCATTACTTTTCTGTTCAGTTGCTATTCCCACTGATCTTTTCAAAAAGAGGAGATGCAACTCAGTCACTCCCTGTCTCAAGCTGCAATAAGATTGAAATCCCTGTATACTGCATAAAGTCTTCTCAGATTTCTGCTGCATCTTGTTCTTGGGTATTCTGAAACAAACTCAAGTGGAGAAGGTAACCGCGGTTCCCTTTGCACCTCTACAACATTCACATCTTTCTTCTGTCTTATTCCCCCTTAATCACCTCTGAGGGAAGGGAAGATGTGTGAAAAAGATGCTTTCTCCTAGTGCACAAACCTACTCCAAAACAACACAACCAGGCTGATATTTAAAGGACGTTATACATTCACCAGCAGCCGGTGAAGGTATCAATTCTCTGGATATTTTTTAAAATTCTACAGATAGTAGCAGGCTAAAAATCTGACAGAATGGCCAGTACTGTGTAATAAGGGTCAAGGTTTGGGGCCGAGGAAGAGCAGGCTTAGTTTGGGCCTGCTGAATAGTGATCACACAATGCCTATGTTCAGCGCCACTACTGCAGTACATGGATAAATGTTCATATTAATGTAAACACCACCACCAGGATTTCAATAATGCAGTTATCATACCTGCTCAGTATTTTATTTATTTATTTACATTCTATTATATACTGTGCTATTCTGCATCAGTGTGGTTTACATTGAACAAACTGAAATTACATTGAACAGGGCATTATAACTTGGAGATAACTATTTTACAGGGAACATGGGCTATGGAGGGTTAAGTGGCTTGCCCAAGACCACAAGGAGCACCTGTGGGACTAGAAACCTCAGTCCTTCCAGCCCAAGGTTGCTGTCCTCTAGTGGGATTTGAACCACTGACCTTCTGGCCTGAAGTACCTTGCCCCAACCACTAGGCCACTCCTCCACTCCCAGTATCCTAGTATTGACCTGCAATACGTTTTTGGAAAGAAACTATTGGCAAACTATATTGCAACAGGTGTGTATATACAGACTTCTAGTGGCTCTGCTTGATGGAGGAGCTGACATTGTCTGACTCAAGGAACTTTCCAGACATGTGATGGTTCACCGCTAGTGAGGTAGCAGTAGGCAGAGTCTTCAGCAAAAAGGGAGGGAAGTAGAAGTTTATGAATATTACAGCCCAAGGACAATTGCTTGTCTTTGCCAGGCTAAGCCATTGTCCCACAAAACCTGTCTGTCTTTGGTTGGCTATGCCATCACACCATGGTGCCAGTGTGCATAGGTTGGCTAAACCAACTCACCACAACCAAGCAACTGAGGATAGAGTCTAAAGGAGCTCAGGAGCAAAGCAAGGAAGCAGCAGCTTGTTCGATCCCAGCAAAGGAGCACAGGAAGCCTCAGGGAGCTGGATCCAGGAGGTCCAGACTCCTCGAGAATAGGGGTGCTTCCTGAAGCCTGAACCTAGATCCTGGAGATATTCGACTGATGTTTGAGGAAGAGGAGACTCAGATTCCCTTCTAGTGAATGTCTCAGGAGCAGAAGAGCAGGGCCTGGTGTTACTCTACCTAGAGGGGGCAGCAAAGGAGAACGGTACTATGACTTTTAATAATATTTTATGCTTGTATCTTCTATTTATTTACATCCTCTTGATGTATTTAAAGACTTTAAGTAAATTTTATTGGTTCAGAACAAAACCTGGGCTGGACTGTACATTTCTGAAAGTGGAAAACAATGGAGTGAGTGATCTAAGGGGCCAATGACCTCTCAGCCCTAGAGGTACTGACCTATGAATCCTATATGCCAGGAGATGTCTCACTGCGAGAGCCACCTCCCCTGAACTATAAATCCCTACTCTTCCCAGAGAGCGAGCATACCTGGTTGGGGGTGACAGACTTGGAGAGCTGGACTACATAAGTTATTCTGAAGTTACTATAGGCGATCTACAGCTAGCTCATTAACTTTGCAAACGTACTATAATATTTATAGTGCATGCTTAACTTTTACATTGTGATATAGAAGGGAGATTTTTAGTTCTCTAATGAGAAACATGATTATTATGCATCTTCAAGCAGCTCAGATGCAAAGCAGCAATTCAGATGTGGATTTAAGAGGCTCACCTGAAAGAGGGAATCATACTTGCTATGCTGGGAGAGGTCTCCCTGAACTGAAGCCAGAATGCTTGGCTTGTGCCCCTATCTCCGTTGTACAGATCTGGAAACCGTAGCCTAGTACATGTTTTTGACACCTCAAGGCTAGATTATAGCACTGCAATGCATTCCTGGCAGGCTTCTCCGAAAAGCTTATGCAGCTGATGCAGAAGGCAGATGCTGGGATTTTGGCCAGTGCTCGCTGTTCTGATTGTATCACCACAGTGCTGTAAGGTTTGCATTAGCTGCCCTTTGATTGGCAAACTCATTTTATAATTCTGTATAGGAAATCCAACAGTCCTGCCTCTTTCACCATACGCTTGGTTCTGTCCGTACCGTCTTGATTCTGGCCTTTCCTGTTCTATTTATCCACAAGGAAACACAGAGTTTAACTCACGTCAAAATCTTACATCTGCTATAAATATTCTAAACATGTCACTTATTTCAGCAATAGGTTGTTTATAAGAAATACAAGAGATTTCCCTGCTGCAGATTAATGAAAGAGAAACAAGAATAGAAATTATTCTTTTTAGAAAACTGGATTCATTCTGATGCACACACATTCTGTTGTAAACTAAGGGGTCAATATTTAGCTGGGGCAGTCCACGTTTTTTTTTTAAGCCATCGCTAAATTCAATCTGGATATCCAGCACTAGTGTCTGCATAGTGGTCAGTGCTGATATCCGGATGATTCAGTCAGCAGCAGCACTAGCTGTATAGTGGTGATTTTCAGCAGTACCATACAGATGGCCGCACAGAAAGACGTTTAGGACACTTTTTTGCTGTGCCATGTTGAACATCGCTTCTATGTGGAAAATTTTGCTCTCCGCCCCAGCTCAGGCGGTCAGGCAGAATATTCTGTGACTCTCTCCTAGGATGCTGCTGATTACTCCTCTCACGGCACTTATTCGGGTAACAGGTGCAGCTAACCGAGGAAGTGCTTTAGAATATTTAAGCCCTCTGCTACAGAGATCTTTGAGAAGTATTCCCCTAAGCTTAGTCACGTAAATATAATATCAACTCATTATCCCAAAAACACACCCCAAAAGTAAATCTAGAGATATATATGGTTAGAAGCTACTTAATGCTCTCTCTTCATAAGGTACTTTTCTTGCACTGCACTTGAGATATGTTCCCTGTAAAATAGTTATCTCCAAGTTATAATGCCCTGTTCAATGTAATTTCAGTTTGTTCAATGTAAACCGCACTGATGCAGAATAGCGCGGTATATAAGAGAATATAAATAAATAAATTTGCCAGTGATGAATATTGTCGATTCCAGCATATTTCCTCATAAAGCAGTAATAAAGTATATGCAGTTCTGCATTTCAGTGCTGCTCATAGAGAAATCCTAGGCTGGCGTAAGGGGGGTACACCCTGCGAGATCACAGAGAGCACTGCCATTTCAGGGGCACAGTGATAGCACTGGGGCCCCCTTCTGGCCATGGAGGGTAGTTAGTGTGCTGCGTGGCTTTGGAGAGATCATGCAACACTCTGGGACTTCATAGACGGCAGAGTACTTCAGTAAGGGGAGCCTAGACTTAGGGGTTACCATGCATTGGCACCATAGTACCTGACTGAATGGACCTCGGCTTAATGAATATTCCTATAGGAGGGAGAATGTTAATCAACAGATAGGATAACAACTTTAGGGAACATAAGAACATAAGATTTGAAATACTGGGTCAGGCTAATGGTCCAAGTCCAGTATCCTGTTTCCAACAGTATCCAATTTAGGTCAAAGCACCTGGCAGGATTCCAAAAGGTAGACAGATTCCGTGCTGCTTATCCCTGGGATAAAGAGTGACTTTCCCCCTGTCCACTTTTATAATGGTTTATGGACTTTTCCTCCAAGAACTTGTCCAAACCTCTTTTAAACCCTGCTATACTAACAGCTTTTACTATAGCCTTGGGTAATGAATTCCAGAGCTTACTTATGTGTTGAGTGAAAAAATATTTTCCCTGATTAGTCTTAAATGTACTACTTTGTAGCTTCATTGCGGGTCCCCTGGTCTTTGTACTTTTTCAAAGAGTAAAAAAATGATTCACATTTACTTATTCCACTCCACTTATTATTTTATTGTTATCATATCCCCTCTCAGCCATCTCTTCATCAAGCTGAAGAGCCCTAACCTTTTAAGGCTTTCCTCATAGGAACACATTTCCATCCCCTTTATTATTTTGGTTGCCCTTCTGTGTACTAGAAGAGCAGGGTTATGGCCCGAGAAGGCCAGTGAGAGGATGTGGATGCTGCCAGCCAGAAGAAAGGGACTGAACAGGAGGAAGGTGGCACTGAAAGAAGGGGTAGAGCCTAAGGAAGGGGTCAAATTAAGAAAATGAGACCATAAGAAATGCCATACTGGGTCAGACCAAGGTCCATCAAGCCCAGTATCATGTTTCCAACAGAGGCGAATCCAGGCCACAGGTAGCTGTTAGAAGGAAAGAAATGAGTGGGGCATAATGGAAGGGGCTGTGTTAGAAGAGGATAGGAGAAGAGGGATGGAGCATAAGGGAAGGTGTACGGTTAGGGGAGAAAAGGAGAACACTGAGTGCATTAATGGAGGAAGTGAGGGAGAGAGTGAAAGACCTGAGAGAGTGCAAGGTCAGTTAACAGCTGAGGGAGAGTGCAAAGGTGGGGGAGGGTCAAAGAGGGAAGTGCAAGAGAGAGTAGTGAAGGAAAAGAAGGGGGAATAGCGTGGTGAGACAAGGAGTAGATGCAGGATGACAGGGGAAAGTGCAGACGTCTACCCACCACTACATCACACATGAACACACAGCCAACCCCTGACATACACACTGCCCCAGCACACATGTACAGAACCCACACCGCACATACAGGGGCGGCCCAAGGGGGGTGCGGGGCCATGTGCGGAGATTCATTGCTGGCCTCATTTGCATAAGGAGCTTAATTTGCATACCTATTTGCATAACATTAACATGCACTTTTAGTAAATATGCCTCTTAATGAGTGTCTGGAAAAAGAAAGACTAACAGATTTCTACATTACTATATTGCAGTAAGAACCGCCAGGCACATTAGAAAGTACTATAAACACTGAGCATTTAGAACCCATAGCAAACCCGCCCTATCATAACAGCACTACCAGAATTTACAAAGCACCAAACCCTACCTATCAAAAGGAAACACTGCAAATATTAAACCAAAACATCTCAGAGAATAACAATACATCTCCTACTGGGGAAAGAGAACAAGTGGCACTGTTAAATAGAAACTACATGAACAGAATACCTCAGCTCAGTTACACATGCAGAACATAGACCATCACCACACAAAGAACAAGGGACCACAACTTAGAAATAGGAAGACAATAAATAAACTGGGAACCCCAAAAGCCAAACATGAAATATACAACAACACTGGAGAAATAAAACTATAAATTAATTTCCTCTTCAAAAACGCAAAGATGTTAGCTATACACATTTCCGAGACCTGACGTATTCCGGTTAATAAATTCAAAATAAAAAGTATTTTTCTACCTTTCGTTTGGGCATTTTATTCTTCAGTTGCAATTGCTCCAGTCACTTTCTTCTGGTATCTTTGTGTCTTCTGCAAGCTGTCCATTTGTCCTTTCTTCTCTCTTCTAGATTTTTTCCATTCTCTCTCTATATCTGCTTTAACATACTGATCTTTCCCCTTTTGCTGTTTCCCCCATTTCTTTCCTTATTCCTTTATCATCCACTCAGATTTCACCCTTCCATCCTCAATCCCCACTTCCTCTCCCAATACCCGTCCCATCGAAGATTTTTCTTCCCTCCCACACAAAATATATTTACCCTCTTCATCCTCATTCCCCATCACCATCCCCTTCTAGTCCTCCCCCAAAATCAGCTCCCTTCTAGTTCTAGACCCACCTAGCATTCACTCCCTTCTAGTCCCATTCTCCCATGCACCCACATCAGCCTATTTCCAGTCCTAGCCCCCCATATCCAGTCCCATTCCAGCCCCCCATCAGCCCATTCCCACTCCAAGCTCCCCATCAGCCAATTTCCAATCCTAGCCACCCATTTCCAGCCCTATTCCAGCTCCCATCAGCCCACTTCCAGTCTTATTCCAGCTCCCATAAGCCCATTTCCAGTCCTATTCCAGCCCATCACCCATTTGCAGTCCAAGCTCCCCCATCCGCCCATTTTCAATCCTAGCCCTCCCATCACAGCCAATTTCCAGTCCATGTTTCCCCCCATCACAGCCTATTTCCAGTCCTAGCCCCTCCATCACAGCTTGATTCCAGTTCTAGCCCCCATCACAGCCCTAGCCGCCCCATCAAGCCTGATTCCAGTCCTAGCCCCCCCATCACAGCCCTAGCCCCCCATCAAGCCTGATTCCAGTGCTAGCCCCCCATCACAGCCTGATTCCAGTTCTAGCCCTCGCATCACAGCCCCCCATCACAGCTTGATTCCAGTCCTAGCCCCCCATCACAGCCCTAGAGCCCCCCATCATGCTTGGTTCCAGTTCTAGACCCCCCATAACAGCCCTATCACCCCCCCATCAAGCCTGATTCCAGTCCTAGAACCCTCACCCCTCCGAAGAGCCCCACGGCCATCTAAGGGGCTGCAGAGGGAGCCGGGGAAGCCCACGCGAGGCCCAGGCTCCCTCTGTACAGCCACAAGCATGAAGAGTCTTTTCTCTCACACTGGCGGCTGTTTCTGTGAAGCCGCGAATGCTGGGAAATGTTAAAGGTCATTTCCCGGCATTCGCGGCATCACAGAAACAGCCACCAGCATGAGGGAAAAGACTCTTCACGCTGGCGGCTGTGCAGAGGGAGCCGGGGGCCTCGCGCAGGCTTCCCCGGCTCCCTCTGCAGGCTGCAGCCATCCATCGTGCAATAATGAAGTTTACGAGGGGCCCCCTGAAGCGCGGGGCTCTGTGCGAACAACATTATCGCACAATGGACGGGCCGGCCCTGCACACATACACTCACACACACATGCACACACAGCCCTCAATGCCATTACATGCACAGAGTTGCCAAGACACATACGCACAAACACATGCCAACACACACATGCACGCACTAAACATTATCCATGGCACAGGCATGCACCCCCTCCCCGATATTCCCAATGACACACGCACATATACAAATGCACCCCTACACTTCTCCATCACATACACACACATCACACACATATATGCACACACAGGACCGGCTCATCCACTAAGTGAGCTAGACGGCTGCCTAGGGCAGCCAGCCCAGGTGGGCAGTGGTGGCTGTGGCACACATGGAGGCCGCGCAGCCCCCCAGCTGCTGCCAATTCCATTTGGGAGGGGGGAGGCCGGTAGCGTCAGTATTTCCAAAAGCGGTGGCAAAAAGCCACTACTTTTGAAAATACTGCCGCTGCCCACCTGCCCCTCCCGAGATGGAATCAGCAGCAGCTGGGGGGGGGAGGGGCAGCAGCAGAGGCACCAGCAACTGAGGGAGGGTGGCATCAGCTGGGGGGGTGGCGAGGCTGGGGTTTCTGCCTAGGACAGCAGAAACCCTTGGGTCAGCTCTGCACATGCACTCTCCAGCAGTCCCTATGACACACACACACACACACACACATGTTCACGCACACCCTGACACTCTCCATGATACACACACACACATGTGCATGCACCCCCTTACACTCTCCATGACACACACACATACACACATACACACACACACATACACACACACACACACACACACGTGCACGCATCCCCTGACACTTTCCATGACAGATATACACACACACTTGTGGACGCATCCCCTGACACTTTCCATCACACACACATGTGCATGCACCCCCTGATACTCTCAAAGACACACACATGCACATTCACACCCCTACACTCCCCAGAACAAACACAATTCACACACGCTCCCTATTGCATGCACCCCAACACTTCCCATCACACATACATGGGTATACATGCCTTAACAGTCCCCATGACACACACATGCACACAAACCCTTCTTGTTCCCTATCACACACACAAACATATGGGTGCATGCACAATGGGACACTCCCTATGACACACACGTGCACATGCATGTGCCCCTGACACTCCCCATGACACACATATGTACATGCACCCTGACATTTCCAATGACACACACATATGTGTGCACACAACCCCCGACATTCTCCATGACACAAACACACATGCATATGCATCCCCGACACGCCGCATGACATGCACACAAACATACATGCATACAATCCCTGATACTCCCCATGACACAGACACACATATGCACATAAATGCACACATCCTCTGACACTATCCCTGACACACCCACACAAACACAGACATGCACCCCCTGATACTCCCAATAGACATAGATAAACACATGGCCAAACATTCTGACATTCCCCATAACATGCATGCACCACTAGACACTCCCCATTTCATACATCTATGCACACACAGACCCTAACACTCACTATTGCACACACACATGTACCATCCACATCCCTGATTATGAAAATAATGGAAATGCATCATTGTGTTCCACTGTAAGTGTACACTTTTTTTGATAAAAATTGTTATGCTGGCCACTCTCCAATTTCAAGTGTCTAGAGAATTTAATGATAGTTTACAAATTACAAATAGTATATCTGCAATTTCATTTTTTAGTTCTTTCAGCACCCTGGGATGTATACCATGCAGTCCAGGTGATTTTCTACTCTTTAGTTTGTCAGCTTGCTCTATTACATCTTCCAGGTTTACCAAAATATGCTTCAATTCCTCCAATTCATTACCTTTAGATATCATTTCTGTCCTGGGTATGGGGTAGCTTTTTCAGTAAAGACTGAAACAAATAACACAGGTACACTACCAAAAAACTGCCTCCAGTTTTGCAACTGATTCCTATAGATTTTGGGGTGCTGAATCCAGGAAAAATAGCCAAAATGTTCCATCACGTCACGTTTTCTTGCAAAATTAGATTTCTTACCCATATAAGGAATGTTCACATAATTTCTTTTTAGCCGACTGCAGTTTATTTTCTTGGCCCAAAATAGAGGTTGTAATGGTTAACTAACTAGAAACACTCCCTCATGATATTTTAGAGTGTTTTGTATTCATTTTATACATTAACAGGACAATTGGGAGGCGGGGGGCTAAATCCAGTACTCGCGCTGGCGCATGTTCTTTCCTGTTCGCCTCGCCTCGTTCCCTCGCTCAAACACGGTGGTTGCGACATGAACGTTCCTGTCAAATTTCAGTTTCTTGCAAGTTCATTATTACCTTTTGTTTGCTCAGTCGTAATCCAGCTTTATTCCGAAGTGGTTCACTACAGTTGTAGTTTGCAGTGCTGTGTATTTGTGATGGCTCACAGAGCCAGAGGTTGCATCAACTCTCCGGACAGTTTTTGTTTTATTTGTGGGGAATATACCGTGAAAAAGCGACAGAGGAACATTTCTGCATTTATTAAAAAAGTATATTTCGCCTATTTCGGTTTGAAGTTAGGCGATCAAGACAAACCGTGGGCTCCTCACAAAGTGTGCAAGACATGTGAGGAAGATCTACGCTTATGGATGAAAGGTAAAAAACAAGCATTTCGTTTCGGAATACCTATGATGTGGCGTGAACAAAGAGACCACAGCAGTGACTGCTATTTTTGCTCTTGCATTGTGAAGGGATACAACTTAAAAAATAAGAACGTAATAAGTTACCCCAACCTTCCCTCAGCAATTAGGCCTATGCCTCATAGCAACGAAGTACCTGTGCCTGAACCACCAAAATCTTTGGATCATATTTGTGTGGACGGTTCTGATCATGATGAGACTCATCAGATGGCTTTTCCCGATGAGTCCAGTACTTCCGAGTTTGAAACTGAACCAGATCCGAAACCTGAACTTTTCTCTCAAGCTGAATTGAATGATTTAGTCCGGGATTTAGGACTCCCAAAAGATGCTGCCCAACTGCTAGGTTCTCGGCTTAAACAGAAAAATCTATTGTCACCAGGAACAACTTTTTATTGGTACCGCAACCGCGAGACACAATTTTTGAAGTATTTCAGCAAAGAGGAAGATTTGGTATTTTGCAACGATATATACGGAGTGATGGAAAAGTTTAAACTCAAGTATGATCCTGCTGAATGGCGGCTGTTCATTGATTCGTCAAAAGACAGCATAAAAGGTGTTCTTCTTCATAATGGCAACACATTCGCTTCAGTTCCTATTGCTCACTCTGTTATTCTCCAAGAAAAATACGAGAATTTGGCCCTGATTCTTCAGAAGATTCGTTATGATGAGCATAAGTGGATGATTTGTGGAGACTTTAAAATTATATCCATGCTATTAGGGCAGCAATCCGGTTTCACCAAATATCCCTGCTTCCTTTGCTTGTGGGATAGCCGGGCCCGCGACCTACACTGGGGGAAAAAAGACTGGCCAATTCGGGCGTATTTGAGACCCGGTGAGAAAAATGTTCTTCATGAGAGCTTGGTACCTCGTGATAAAATTCTATTACCACCTCTCCACATTAAGTTGGGTCTCATTAAGCAATTCATCAAGTCCCTTCCAAAAGATGGTGAGTGCTTTTGGTACCTTTGCTCAAAGTTCCCCCGACTTTCTGAAGCAAAGCTAAAGGAAGGAGTGTTTGTTGGCCCTGATATAAGGAAACTCATTTCAGATGGAGCATTCGCTGAAACGATGTCTGAGAAGGAAAAAGAAGCCTGGGATTCCTTCAAGGATGTTGTTCTCAAATTCTTGGGGAACAGGCGGGATGAGAACTATAAGGATATTGTTGCCAGGATGCTCAATGCCTTCAAAGAACAAGGCTGTAACATGAGCCTGAAAGTCCATTTCTTGCACTCCCATGTGAACTACTTTCCCGAAAACGTGGGGGCGTACAGTGAAGAACAAGGTGAAAGGTTTCACCAGGACATCAAGGACGCAGAGAGAAGGTACCAAGGAAGATGGAACACCCCTATGATGGCTGATTTCTGCTGGTTGCTGCTGCGGGAAACCCCAGATGAAAAATACGCCAAGCAGCGCACCAAGAGAAGCATTCGGGGGAAGAAGAAACGGGCCCACCAGGAGATTGATTGACCCAAGAATGACTTTAAAATCTAAACTGTGTTGACAAATATCGTGTTTTTACTAAACTTTGAAATAAAAATTTGCTAGTTATTACCACAGTGTCGGATCTCATTTATTAGAATTTTATTTTCACACCATCGGGTGTTTGTCTTCATGTATTGCAATGGTGCGGTTTGCGTTTTCTATTCTTACATACATACCTGTACAACATTTTTTGCACATTTCTTTGCTTTGCTTTGTGTCTAACCTCGCTCTTATATGCTCAATGTTTGTGCACATGTATGTAGCTGTTTTAAGTGCAGACAATTTTGCTACCATCATAGTGTGTTTTGTTGACATTACTCTATTCTTATGTGCTGCCTTGTTACAATTTTCTTTATTCTTATTTGAATAACTACTAAACAATTAGTATAAAGAATTCATCCAAGAAACTTTTATCTCGATCGCACTCAATCTGAAACGTTCACCTCAAACTGCTAACCCAATGTAGCAAAAAATCTGTACGTGATGGAGCAAATTGGTTACCAGATTTGGATTCAGCGCACCAAAAAACGTAAAAATCAATCGAAACATTAGAGGCAGTTTAAAAAAAAATGTTTTAGTGTACCTGTGTAATTTATTTAGTCTCTCTGCTATGGCCTTGTCTTCCCTTAGTGCCTCTTTAACTCCTCTATCTTCTAATGGTCCAACTAACTCCCTCACAGGCCTTTTGCTTTGGATGTACCTGAAAAAAAGTTGTATTATGAGATTTTGCTTCCCGGGCAATTTTATTTTCAAATTCTCTCTTTATTTATTATTTATTTATTTATTACAATTTCTTATATACCGCACTATTCGATATCAGCACGGTTTACATTATAACAAAATGACCAGAACAACAAGCTGTTTGGTTTTACATAGAACAGGAGTACAAACTTGGATAACGGGGGTGAACTATATACATGAAATAATTACAAAGAACAAGATTGAAGGCAACGGTCTCATAAGGAAAATATGTGCATCATCTGCATGCGGGGTGCTGGCACTATCTCAGAACTAACAATGCCTGTCTTCTGAATGCTCTACATCAAACTTTGGACACATCATGTGAAGAAAGAGATCATTCAAGAAAAACATCATGCTTGGCAAGGTTGAAGGTCAGCGCAAAAGACACAGGCCAGCAATGCGATGGATGGATGCAGTAACAGCAGCTATGGATGCCACTCTATCAACAATTTGACACTTGACTGAAGACTGAATGCAGTTTAGGACAACTATCCAGAGAGCTGCTATGAGTCAGCACCAGCTTGAAGGCACTTAACAACAACAACCAGTGCTTATGCTGTTTTCTGTTTTCTTCATTCAGATCCTTTTTCCATTTTTTTAAAATATTTTTTGCCTATAACAGCCTCTCTACCCTCACTTTTAAACCATGCCATGCAGTCATTTGGCTTTCCTTCCACCTTTTTAAAGCATGGGATACAACTGATCTGGGCTTTCAAGATGGTATTTTTAAACCTGATGTAAACCTTTAACTTTTGCAGCTGTTCCTTTTAATTTTTTCTTAATCATTTTCCTCATTTTATCACAGTCTCCCTTTTGAAAGTTAAATGCTAGCATAGTAGATTTCCTTGCTGTCCTCCCTCTATTTATTAAGTCAAATTTTATCATGCTATGATCGTTATTGTCAAGTGATTCCAACACCGTCACCTCTAATACCAGATCCTGTGTTCCATTAAGGATTAGGTCCAAACTAATTCCCTCTCATGTTGGTTCCTGAATCAACTGCTCCAGGAAGCAGTCATATATTTAATGAAGACTTTTTTAAGACATTTATTTAATGATTTTTCTTTTAAGAGAATGAGAACAGTAATAAAAATTTATGACAGACATTACAATTAATCCAAAAGAAGGACAAAATAAGGAAAAATTAAAATTGCTGGATGGCTAATAAAAACATGCAGTTTATCCAATGACAAGCAGCAGAGGGCACAAGCATCAGCCAGAACTTGATTGGAGACAGTCGTCGACTGGTCTCCAGATCCTATTGAACAATTGACATGGGCAGCCCCCTTCAAACTGCAAACAAGGCAGACATTGTTCCACCAGAATGATACATAGAAACAAGACAGCAGACAAAGACCATACAGCCTATCCAGTCTGCCCGTCCATATCAACATTCTTCCAGTTATCTAACACAACTTGCACAACTAATGATAGCAAAATGTCCAGTAAGGCTTTCCCATACCTATCTATGCCATTTGATACCACAAGGGATCTAAAGAGAACTAGCTTTAAGGACAGGTCAAAATCTAACATAAGGATGACCTTTACATATGCCCAAACACCAAACCAAAAACCCATCAAATTTTTGCATATGCATCAATGATCCTGTAGACTGGAACAGTGCCAACACAAGTGCAGTCGCTGAGGAATCCATTCTGAACAATGAGCCAAAAAGTCAAACAACTGACACAACCCACTAGTGTTGGGCGTATAGTAAAGTTCCAGAAAATAGACTAGTTGATTTCATCTAGCAACAGGCCCGCATCATTTTCCCAGACCATATGCAGGCCTATCGGTGACTGCTGCTTCAAAGTTTTTCAAAAAGGGGGTGTCCCCAAAAGGAATCGGAAAGCCAAAAAGTCTGTATATAAATCAATAGGAGGCTACCGAGAAAAAGGCCCTAACAGAATAGGTCTCCAAACCATATACAAGAATGTCGGAGCATTAAACAGTGAAAAGAAAGGTGGTTCAATTCACAAAGTGAAGTGCTCCATTTTAATCATTTTTATTATTGCTTTGTTGAACATAAAAGTGGTACTTATCTGACGAAGATGCAGCAAACGTGGCCAGAAGATCCCCAAACGATGTGGCACGATCTCAGCCCCCATTGTGGAACATTGCCTGCAAGTCCATCACTCTTTTGATCAATTACATTGGCGGATTATTGATTTTATCCCGCCTGATCCACGTGGTGGTGATAGTGTATCTAAACTTCAGTGGAGAGAACAGGAATGGATTTTCAAATCGGGTACTCTCTCTCCCTCAGGCTTGAATCTCGACATTGATTGGTCCAGCCTCCTTTAGGGTAACCAATCCTGCGAGGGGTTTCCCAGTCATGTGGGTTTCTCCCTTCTCATTGGGATTGACGGTTGACCCTATTACATCAGATGCTCAGTCTTTTCAAAGGTGCTACTTCCTCTTCTTCTCTCTCTGATGCTGTCGATGCATTTTGTGGACTATTCCCATTGAATAACCTGAAGCAGAGTCACTTCAATGTTTTGGACTCAAAACGTGCCACGTCGTTTGGGGATTTTCTGGCCACGTTTGCTGCATCTTCGTCAGATAAATAACACTTTTATGTTCAACAAAGCAATAATAAAAAATGATTAAAATGGAGCACTTCACTTTGTTAATTGAACCACCTTTCTTTTCACTGTTTAATGCTCCGACATTCTTCTTTATGGTTTGGAGACCTATTCTGTTAGTGCCTTTTTCTCGGTAGCCTCCCATTGATTTAGAAGTTTTTCAAAGCACATAGTAGTCAGAGATTGAGTGATCCTTTGCAAGCACACATTGACAATTCTGATTAAGATAAGAAGTTGGAGAGTGTCTCCATCTGCATTCTGCAGTGACAAAAAGATTGGGCTAATTGTTGTAATTTAGATGCTTGTGTCTGTGTTAAGTCAAATTTTGATATTAAACAGTGGATCATGATAATCCCATTGTTTTCAATTAACTGACCCACTGACCAAGTACCATGTTCCTACCATGCCTTCCACAAATTTTTTATTTACTTCAATTTTAGGGTTATTCCAGAGGGATGACCCAAGAGAATTCCAGTGGGGATTGTTGCACCCTTTATCCAGCTCCTTTAGGGCTTTAATCAAACCCAGAAGCAGTAGTACTATTGTCTGGGAGGATCCATAGGGAGTAAAGATGATAAAGGAAATGGGCAAACCATCTCCTTCTCAACTTTAATCCAAGAAGGCACGGACGTAGGCGCCTCATCACTTGCAATCGCAATTGCATCATGCTTTAGTAGGGATGCAAGATGGTACTTATAAAGAAATTTAATCTCCCTAGCATGTCCTGATGTGACATTTATCCATACTGGGTAATTAAAATCATTCATTATTACTCGGTTGCTAATTTTGTTAGCATCTCTAATTTTGGTTAGCATTTCATCATCTGTCTGTTCCTTCTGGCCAAAAAGTATATACAATTTTAATAAATCATAATATGAACTCTATTTCATTCTGTACTATGTGTTCTAACTGCTATGTCTTACTTATTTTTTCGATTCCTAGCATTTGTATAAAGGCATTTCAAAGTATGTTTTTTGTCATATTGGCAAACTGTTTATCAGTTGACATGGGTAATTTGGAATTTTTCAACTCTCTCTGCTGTTTATGCAAGGGCATCTGATTCTGGACTACTTTTACCTTTATTGCAACCTTTCTATCAGGATTTCCTAACCTCCCGATTTTGATAATATCATTCAAAGATACATTATTCTGAACCATGCACTCCTTGGCGATTGTTGGCTTTTACACAATATCTAGTTTAAAAGCTGCACTATTTCCTTTTTAAAGGTTTGTGCCAGCAACCTGGTCCCACCCTGATTAAGGTGGAGACAATCCTTCTGGGAAATGCCCCCTTTTATCTAGAATGTTGCCAGTTCCTGATGAATCTAAAGTCCTCTTTCCTGCACCATCGTCTCACCCATGTATTGATACTCTGGAACTCTGCCTGACTCTTGGATCCTGCACATGGAACAAGGAGCATTTCTGAGCATGCTACCAGAGAGGTTCAGGATTTCAACTTTCTAACTATAAGCCTACATTTGACCTCCAGAATCTCTCTCCTATATTTTTCAATGTCATTGGAACACACAGGTACCAAGACAGCCATATCCTCCCTAGCACTGTCTAGAATCCTATCTAGATGATATATGAGGTCCACAACCTACGCACCAGGCAGGCAAGTGACCAAGCAATCCTCACGCCCACCAACTAGCCAGTTATCTACATGCCTAATGGTTGAATCACCATCTAAAATGACAATCCTAACCCTTCCCTCCTGGGAAGAAGCCCCAGGAAACACATCCTCAGTGCAAGAGAATATTGCATCCCCTGGAGAACAGATCCTGGCTACAGAAGCAATTCCTGCCACACCAAAGCAATACTTTCCTTCTAGGTGTCCTATCTCCTCCAAGGCTGCCAGACTGAAGGTGGAACTTTTTAATTATGTCCCTGTAGGTCTCTTCTATATATCTCTCTTTCTGCCTTATATCCCCCAAGTCTGCTACTCTACCCTTCATGGATTGGACACATTCTCTGAGAGTCAGGACCTCTTTGCACCATGTGCACTGTCACAACGCCCCCCTGATGGCACTGGGATGTCACAGCAGGGAGGGTGGACACAAAAATATTTTATGGTGGAGTTTAGCTCAACGACAGGGCCCAGGTTTTTATAGTCCTGGTAGCCTTCTGGGTAACCAAAGCTCCAAAGAATATAACAGTCCGAGTGTAGGGAGAATAAAGGCTTTTATTTCCCGTATTGCAAATAGGTTCAATAGCTCAGAATTTACATCAACACAAAAATGTCCTTGCTTCAGGTTGAAAGAAAAAGAAACATGAACTGAGTTAGGCCTGTTAACTTCACAGCAGTACTATAAGAAACACAGATTCAAACCTTCCCCCAGACCACAGCTCTACTCTTCGGCTAAGGGCTCAAAGCTTTCTGCCAGGCAATAGCTGCAATCCATCTCGGGGTCTGAAAGGTCATCCGAGAATTCCACCTGCATTGGTTCACAGTCAGGAATATCTAGTGGCTCACATTCAGGCTTTTTATACAATGTTTGTACGATGTCCCAATGCGCTGCATCCAAAGGTAAGCCTTGGTTTTGTACACCTCGAGAGTGAGGACAGTTTCTCTTGCCTACTGCTCTTTTATTAGAGAGTTTCTTGTTTGGCACAGGTTTGTATTTTGTAGCACAAATAGTTCTAGAAGGACAGCATTCCTCTAGGCCCTGCTCCTCCTGCATCACAGCATTCATAAAATCACAATCAGTAAAATAGTGATTACCTTCCCTTTTGGGTTTATCACAGCCAAGCGAGGGTTGATGCTTGTTCCTGCTGTGGTTTGGCTTCTCTGACACCAAGGTAGGCCTCCAGTTCTCCGGCCAGCCTTCTGCTTGGGTTAAGCCACACTTGCACCACAGCTTCTTTCTCTCTGGGCCAGGAATGTTACCTTTCAAAGTAACTCCTTCACCTCCTTCTTGGTTACTCCTCATTGTGTCTTTCAAAGGTTGCTGGCCTCTGCCAGACTCAGGTCCAGGACTCTTTGGCACAGTCCTTCTCCTTCCAGGTTAGCTTCTTCTTTGTATCTTTCCCACTTGGAAAGCGTATCCTCTCCCCTCTTGGGATATTTGAAGCGGATTCCTTCACCTGGTTCTGCTGAGTCTGCTGGGCCGGTTCCTTCTGCCAGGACTCCTATTCCCTGGTCCTTCTCTCCTTCCCGGAAAGCTCTCCTTTCTCCTTCCAGGGTTAGCTTCCTTTCTGTATTCCTCGTGTCTCCTGTGTCTGGGCTTTTAAAAGGAATTCTTCCCTTTCTGAATTGGGTGCAGGCCGGTATTGCATCATTGGCTCTGGGGTGTGGCTCCTCAGTCCTCCAGAGGTCCCTCTTGCTCCCCCTATATGGCTCCTCGCGATGCTGCAGCCGGTGTTTGCCTCTTTTTTCTAAGTTAAAAGCATTTTCTTCTGTCTGCAGAGGGTCTGCAGTACCACAGCACACATAAACCCTATGACCTCTCACCAGCTTAACCATTGCATAGTAACATAGTATATGATGGCAGATAAAGGCCAGTATGGTACATCTAGTCTGCCAAGTAAGGTGGCTAGAGTGGTTGTAACTGCAGCTCTGTGCAGGTCACCCCCCTCTATGCCTGTGTTTAGAGTTGTACCTGCTGCTCCGTTCAGGTCAGCCCAGCTCTATTAACTTCTTAGCTGGGAAAAACGAGTTAACCCATTTTATCTTAGCTATTCAGCCAATGGGGAAGCCGAGTTAACTCATCCCCACAGTGATCGCCGCTGCTTCTGCTAATCACCAATCTCCCTGCTTCTCTCTGCACAGTCTGTCAGTTAGCATGGCAGTGAATGATAGACTGTGCAGAAACAGGGAGATTGGCAATCAGCAGGAGCAGTCCAGTTGAAATTCTAGGGTGAAACTCGAGTCGACATAAACCAGCATTAACGGAATGTCTGTGCTGTTGGCTGAGGGGCCCTCCATGCAGCTAAGTGTTTTTATTTCTTTTAAATGCATTAAAAAAAATCGTTAAACACATTAGAGGCCTACGAATGACACCGCAGGGAGTAAAGTTGTTGCTGCTTTTTTAGTGGCATTGTTCTGCCATACTGTGTTTTCCACCCCCCTGGTCTGAGGCTTGATAGATTGTGTGCCCCTCGGTCTACTTTTCTAGACACTCTTTGATAGTCACCACGTTGAGAGGGGACATCATAATTGTGTGTGTTCCTCCTCCCTTGCAGATTTCATCGTTTACTCTAGGACTCTTGTTAGGTCAGTCTTAAACTTCACTCATCTTTATTTATTTTCCTAATTCCTGAAATTCACTGGGAAGCTTCCGGCCCCCTTGTATCTTTCTTTAGAAGTGTGAAGGCACATTTCAGAAAGGCCATTCATGTGGCTGCAGCGATGTCCAAGTGAAAACAACTGCAATGCTATGTTGATTCTAAAGGTGAAGATGGGCATGGTTAAGTCCAATCGAAAAAGCGTAGTTACTCACCTGTAACAGGTGTTCTCCAGGAGCAGCAGGAATCAGTCCTCACTTATGGGTGACGTCGGCGCCGACGGAGCCCTCGCGGAGCAATTTTCCCCAGCTTTCAAAGAAAGCCTTTGGGAATTGCAGCGCGCATGCGCGGTCCTCTTCCCGCCCAAGGGTGCCATCTTAGCCAGTCAGATGACATAGCTAAAAAAGACAGCATAAAAATTTGCAAAAAAAACTAAAGCAGACGATTGCAACTCCAAGGGGAGGAGGGAGGGTTGTGAGGACTGATTCCTGCTGCTCCTGGAGAACACCTGTTACAGGTGAGTAACTACGCTTTCTCCAGGACCAAGCAGGAAGTCAGTCCTCATTTATGGGACTCCCAAGCTTAAGGCTACCGGAGACCCTAAGCACAAAAATGAGCTCCCTCTAGCTCAGCAGCACAGAAGGAAAGAATCTTCGCTGAATTATTACCCACCGGTAGCCCACATCCGGGATGGAGGGTAGTAGTTGCTCAGACCTCAAAGAGATTACGGAGGACTGCCTGTCCGAAAGCACTGTCCCTGCGGGACTCCCTCTCAAGACAGTAATGGACCGCAAAAGTCTGGCTCGAAGACCAAGTAGCGGCCCGGCAGATGTCTGCCAGCGGAACAGAGCGGAGGTAAGCCACTGACGTGGCCTTTGCCCGAACGCAATGAGCCGTGACTCGACCGTCCAAGGAGAGTCCGGCTGCCCCATAAGCCCAAGAGATACAGTCCGCAACCCAGATGGACAGAGTACGCTTGGAGACCGGGAGCCCCAATTTATTGGGGTCAAAAGACACAAAAAGCTGAGCAGCTTTACGGTGCTCCCGCGTACGGTCAAGGTAGAAGTTCAATGCCCTTCTACAGTCCAGGGTATGGAGGACCGTTTCAGCTCGGCTGGAGTGTGGTCTGGGAAAGAAGGTTGGAAGTACCACCTCCTGATTGATATGAAAAGGGGAGACCACTTTTGGAAGAAATTTTGGGTGAGTCCGTAGGACTACCCTATTTTTGTAGAACCGAGTGTAAGGGGGATCAGACACGAGGGCCTGCAATTCACTGACGCGTCTAGCGGAAGTGAGGGCTATCAAGAACAATGTTTTCCAAGAAAGAAAACGGAGAGAACAGGTAGCCATAGGTTCAAAAGGCGGACAGGTGATCCGCTGTAAAACCACATTCAGGTCCCAGTCAGGCGCTGGCGGGCGCAGAGGTGGTTTAAGTAGGAGGAGACCTCGGAGAAACCTCGCTACGAGAGGGTCGCTGGAAAGAGGTCTGCCGTCCACCGGCACATGATGTGCTGAAAGAGCACTGAGGTGAACTTTGACGGAGTTGGACTTAAGTCCCAGATTAGAGAGGTAGAGCAAGTACTGCAAGATCACCGACACCGGGCAGGAGAAGGGATCCTGAGACTGTTGGGTACACCAAACGGAGAAACGACGCCATTTAAGGGCGTAGCATTTTCGGGTAGAAGGTCGTCGCGAAGCTAGGACGACCTCCTCCACCTCTGTCGGCAGGAGAAGGGGAGCAAGGACTACCCTCTCAGCAGCCAGGCCATTAGGTTGAGAGACCTGAGGTTGGGGTGTAGCAGAGACCCCTGATCCTGAGTGAGGAGATCCGGTTGAAACCCCAGAGGGAATGGATCCTCCACCGCTAATTGCAGCAGGAGTGGAAACCACGGCTGTCTGGGCCAGCGAGGGGCCACCAGGATCATGAAGGCTTTGTCTCGGAGAACCTTGAAAAGAGTCCGGGAGACTAGCGGGATGGGAGGGAAAGCGTACAGAAGGCTCCCCGACCATGAGAGCAGGAAAGCGTCCGCCGCAACCCGAAGGGGGTGTTGCTGACGAGAGCAGAAGCGAGGAAGTTGCCGGTTGTGAGGACTGGCAAAGAGATCCATCGTGGGGAGGCCCCACTTTAGAAAGAGCTTCTGAACCACCAAGGGATCCAGGCGCCACTCGTGCGGCTGGAGGATCCTGCTGAGTTTGTCCGCCAGGCAATTTTCTTGGCCTGGGAGATAAACGGCCTTGAGAAGAATGCCGTGACTGACGGCCCAAGAGCAGAGCTTCCTTGCTTCCTGACAGAGAAGGAAGGAGCCCGTGCCCCCCTGCTTGTTCACGTAGAACATGGCAACTTGATTGTCCGTCTGGACAAGGACGGACTGGCGAGAGGTCAGGTGGGAGAAGGCCTTGAGAGCCAAGCGGAGCGCTCTGAGCTCCAGGAAGTTGATCTGCTGAGCAGACTCCCACGCGTTCCAGAGACCCTGAGTACACGCCCCTTGTCAATGTGCTCCCCAGCCCAGGAGGGATGCATCTGTCGTCAGCACCCGGCCCGGCTGATGTGGCTGAAAAGGCATGCCGAGCACTAGGTTCGGCCGATGAAGCCACCACTGAAGAGACGAGGCCAGCGGCTCGGAGACGCGCACTAGGTCCGCTAGGCCGCCCGTGGCCTGTTGCCACTGCTTGCGGAGACACCATTGAGCAGGCCGCATATTCAGGCGGGCATTGGGGGTCACATGGACAGTGGAAGCCATATGGCCGAGTAGTCTCAGGAAGCGCCTGGCGGAGACCAGGGGCTGGCTGCGAAAACGGTCGGCTAGGTCCATGAGCCGTTGAGCCCTGTCGAGCGGTAGGAACGCTCGTGCCTGAGGAGTGTGCAGCCTTGCGCCGATGAACTCGAGATCCTGTGAGGGGAGCAAAGTGGACTTTGCGAAGTTTATAACAAAGCCCAAGTGCTGCAGAAGAGTCACTGTGCGACGTGTGGCGTTGGTGACCTCCGGGGCGGACGCTGCTTTGATGAGCCAGTCGTCGAGGTACGGAAAGACATAGAGGCCGTGAAGCCGGAGATGGGCCGCCACCACCGCGAGGCATTTTGTGAAGACCCGCGGTGCGGAGGACAGGCCAAAGGGCAGTACTCTGTACTGGTAATGATTTCCTGCCACCACAAACCTTAGGTATTGGCGGTGGCTTGGGTGGATGAGGATGTGCGTATAGGCATCCTTTAGATCCAAGGAGCATAGCCAATCTCCCTGCTGGAGGTAGGGCAGAAGGATTCCAAGGGTAAGCATCTTGAACTTCTCCCGCACAAGGAACTTGTTGAGGTTGCGCAAGTCCAGGATGGGTCTGAGGCCGCCTGTCCGCTTTGGTACGAGAAAGTACCTGGAATAAAAGCCTAGACCTCTCAGGTGGTGGGGCACCGGTTCCACCGCCTGCTCCTGCAGAAGACCCGCTAACTCCTGAAGGAGTAGTTCCCTGTGCAGAGGGGGTCGTGGAGGTTCTCCCGGAAAGTAGGAGGGAGGGATCTGGTGGAAGTGGAGAAGATATCCTTCTCTCACGACCTGAAGCACCCAGGCATCTGAGGTGACGCCGGACCACCTGTGGGCAAAGTGAACCAGCCGGCCTCCGGTGCTGGGAGGAACCAGCGGGGGGGAAGAGGCTATGCTTAAGGAGTCAAAAACCCCCACCCTGCTGAGCAGGGGCTGGTGGTGCAGGCTTGGGGGCTTGCTGCCTACGGGACCCGTTACCCCGTCCCTTGGCCTGCTGGCCCTGTTGGGGAGCTGCAGGGGCCTGATAATGGGGGTATTGTTTGTAGGCAGCCGCCTTCCTCGGGTAAAAGGACTTTTTTCCCGAGCCCTTCTTTTTCTGGGAAGGGGCGGAGGTCTTCCTAGAAAGCCTAGTCCTGGTGAGAGTCTCCGTCTCAATTTGTGCAGCCTTTTCAGCCATGGGCTTGCCAAAGAGGTTTTCGCCTCGGCAGGGGACATCGACCAACTTGTCCTGCACCCAGGGCTCAAGGTCAGACGACTGAAGCCAAGCCTGTCGGCGGGCACCGATGCCGGCTGCGGCCACTCGAGCCGATGCTTCAAAGCCATCATAGGCTGCTCGGGATATGAATTTTGAGCATTCCCGAATGCCAGTGGACAAGGCCAGGAACCTCCGCAAGGGTTCCTCGGACAAACCAGCGGAGAATCCGGCTAGCTCTTTAGCCAGGTCTCGGAGATACATGCCCATGTATAGCTGGTAGGTCTGGACACGACACGCAAGCATAGAGCCCTGGAAACACTTCTTACCAAGGCCATCCAGGTTACGGGCCTCCCTGCCAGGAGGCACCGAGGAGTGCATCTTCTGGCTCTTAAGACGATGCATGGCCGATTCCACTACCATGGAATGGTGTGGTAGCTGTGCTTTTTGGAAGCCAGGGCTCTTGCGGACTCGATAGATAGAATCGACCCGCTTGCTCAGGACCGGCGAGGTGGCCGGACTCTCCCACATGCGGAAGAGTAGTCGTTCCAGCATGGGAGGAACCGGTACAGTAAAGTGTTCCCTTGCGGGAGAGTCATACTGGAGGGCGTCGAGCTCTTCGGCTCGAGGCTCCTCCTCGGGGTCCGCAGGGAAGGCCAAAGCCTTGGCCATATCCCTGACGAAGTCCGAGAACCGGGCATCCTCCGGGGGGGACTGCTTCCGAGGTTCGGACTCCGGTGAGTCCGAGGGGACACACCGAGTCCGGAAAGAATCAGGCGACTCTTCCTCTTCAGACTCCCAGACCGACTCCAACGAGGACTCAGTGGGGTCGGCCCGGGCAGGGCGCGGCGCCTGCCGCCCCAACGCCGAGGGAGTCGGCGTCGGCGACCTCGGTCCCGAACGGGAGGCCGAGGGTGACCTCGACCGAGGATCGACTCGAGTTCGCATCGACTCGAGGATCGGCTCGGTCTCCGGGGTCGACTTGGACGTCGACGTCCCGGCGGTCGGGGCAGCGGCGCCAGCGAAGCCAGCGAGCAGTGCCCGCTGCTGGTCCATGAAGGCAGACAGTCTGCTCTCCAAGGCCGTCAACCTGAGTCCGAGCTCAGGTGACCCAGCAGCCCCCGACTCGGGCCCCGACGGCGTCGGGCCCAACGTCGGCTGTCGCGGAGGCGAGTCCAGGAGGACCACAGGACTTACCCGAGCAGGCAGCTCCGACTCCAGGCGAGGTCGCTTCGTGAGGTGCTCCTTCTCCAAGGACCCGGGACGGCTATCGGGGCTATGCGACCTGGCCCTCGCGGAGCCAGGAGCGTCCACCGACGCCGCCCTCGTGGGTTTCACCTTACGTCGATGGTCCCCGGAGGGAGAACCCCTGTCGGAGGAACTCCGGCGACGGTCCGAGCTGGAACCTTTGGACGCGGAGGCCTCCGACGAGGTCCGGGTACGGCTGGGGTCAGCGAAGATCCTATCCCGCTGATGCCGCCGACTTCTCAACGCTTTGGAGGACATTTTGCCGCAGGGCCCACAGATCATTTCTTCATGATCCGGGCCCAGGCAGCGGAGGCAAAAGTCGTGTGTGTCAGTTAGTGACATATTTCGGTCACACTGACCACACCGCTTGAAACCACTGGCAGCCATCGGGGGAAAAAGGGCCCCGGCGAGGTCAAAGGACCGGGCTGCCAGGGAAAAACCGAAAACGAAAGCTGACTAAGTCAGAAAAACCGAAAAGAAGAAGAGGACTCGTGACCGGCGTCGCGAGTCCGGGCGGGAAAAAGACCGGCGTCGAACCGAAGGGAAAAAGAATAAATTATGAAGAAATATCAACTTTTTCGCGGGGACACGACGGGTACGTCTGTAGGGCTCCGTGGAAAAAAGAAGACTGGCTAAGATGGCACCCTTGGGCGGGAAGAGGACCGCGCATGCGCGCTGCAATTCCCAAAGGCTTTCTTTGAAAGCTGGGGAAAATTGCTCCGCGAGGGCTCCGTCGGCGCCGACGTCACCCATAAGTGAGGACTGACTTCCTGCTTGGTCCTGGAGAATCAGCATTATCACCACCCCTCAACATAGACATACGTATGAGTCACAGTAGACCAGGAAATGCAGGCATGCTAAGGGATGGACAAATATACCTGTGGGAAATATAGATGAGAGAAGCCCTGCAACTTGAATGCATGCATGCTGGTATTTCAGAATGTGCAATGTAGATGTCCCGCTGCCCTTCCTCCATTACAGAGGGTTCAATGTCCACCAAAATAACATGGAGGAGGAAATAAACATTAGGGGATTAAGATGGATGCCCCTCTTATTCCCTGCTGTCAAGAGCTGGCCAAAATGAGCACTTTTTGAAAATATAAATGTTCCCGGGGGCAGTTGTAAACATAGATGTGGGGAATTTCTGCTGGGCACGTGCAACCCCCATATGAAATCGGAGATACACATGTATCTTTCTGCACCACTCAAACCACAGCCCCAAAACGATCCCCCCATCTGACATGGACGTGATCGGGGCAGAGACATGTAAATTAGGCCATTTTTCTATGTGATCTGCACACATGAATGATCGTCTTCACATTTGCAAATCATGAATGGGGCTTCGAAAATAACTCCCTTTGGGTGTTTTGCACAGAGCACTATATAAATAAATGTTTATGTACATTTTGATCATTGCTGAATTATCTATTTGTTGTCTTCCCTTTGATTTAAAAGCAAATGAATAATACATTTAAACAAATATTTATGCACATTTGGAATATATTGTTGTGCTATTATGTTTTATTGCAATAAATCTGCAAATGTTTCTCATCATAAGTACCCAGACAGCACAGAAACCTTATTTGATTAGAGACAGTAGAGGACCATTTATCCATAATGTTCAGGACTGAATCCATCTGGATATTTATGCATAATGAAAGTTTTTTTGATAAAGGGGCTGTCACCAGCACCCCTTTTTGGCCCTGTTAGGTGCCCGCCTAGGGCCGTGAGGTGTGGGTTGCCTTATTAAAGAAATAGTCAGTAGCCGTGTAATTAAGGCAAAAGAAATAATTTGGGTTTTATTCCCCGTCCCACATAGGATTCTTTATGAACAGCACAAAGGAACACAAAAGAAAACTGTTTCTTCACAGTATAGAAAATAAACTCTTTGCCAGCCCAATGTATCACATAACTCTTGCTTGCCTGGCTAACATAGGGATGTAATTTCATCAGACAGACAAAGCGTGCAATCCATGGAATCCAGTTCTATATCACACTCCTGGTTTTCCCATTGCATCTGCTCGTAGTCTGTATCTGGAGGCACATAACAATCTTTATAACTGAAATCCTCACAGCTCTTCCCTTGAATGACACTAGTTATTCTATTTGGTCAGTGCTCTACATCAACAGGGTTCAAGAGTCCTGTGCTAGGAACTATATCTCTCAGGTTCTTCTCCAATAGGGATTTTCCTCCCAATTACTGGACTTTGCTCTGCTGGCAATGCCTGGTTTTTTCCCTCTAGCTACAACAGGGTACTTAGCTTTTGTCCCTGGGTAATGAGCTTCTCTCTCTGGGCTTTGGCTGGCTCCTCTCCAAGACTTCCACGTCTCTGTAGCCGGGTCCAAGCTAAAATCACTTTCTGAAGAGAGTCTGTGTCTGCTGCCTCTTGCTACCGGGACACTTCCTTTACTTCTTGGTTCTAGCAAGGTCTGTTGGTTGAGAGGACTTCCTTCCTCTTGGTTACTCACTCTCCAGTGACCGAGGCCCCCTCTGGCTTGGGAGACTCCTCTGCAGCTACAGCCTGCTCCACCATTTGGCTTCTGCTCCTGCCTTTGCTGCCTTGGCTCCAGCCCCTCCCTTTCCTCCACTACTGGGCTTTCCCTGTAGTTTTATGCTCCTGTTCTCTGCACGTTGTACGTGTCCTTCCACTCAGGTGAGCTTGATTAGCCTTTTGGCTTTCTGCTGCGTCACCTTTGGTGAATGGAAAGTTTTCTCCACTATACTTAGGCTTTTTGAAAGCTGAATATGTTTGCTGCCTATGTGTTTGTGAGGTAAGCTCTTCCTCTTTTCCTATTACCATAGGCTCTGAGCTAGCCATTTCCTCATATAACATAGGCTCTGTACTAGTTACCTCATCACAGGGCCTATTTACAATGCTGTGTTAGCATTTACTTGAGAATTACCAAAGAGGAGGGGGCTGTGGAATCTGGAAATGATGACCACCTGATTCTGTGCTCTGCAGGACATTGAAAGGATTACCCACATTTTCCAATGGTGTTGGCCTTACAGCTGTTTAGGAAATCTGTTCATTATGTTGGAGAAGAAATTGCAACCATCAGAAGCGCAATTTTCTCTGGTCGAGATTAAAAAGGCATACCAATGTCGCCACTGGACAAGATGGCGGACACACCAAATGGACGCAACACTGAAACAAATCCATGCGGTAGAAGCTAGCCCAGGACTGCCTGCTAACGACAGGAGACGCTGAGTGGGAATTGCTGTCAGCTGCATACCTGGCTGGAACAGAGCTCCTCTCTCCTGCTGCGATTGAGGATAAGAGCCAGTGAGTACCAGGGGCTGGTGGAGAAGCTAGCCCAGGACAGCCTGCTAAAGTCAGGAGACGCTGAGTGGGAATTCCTGTCAGCTGCATACCTGGCTGGAACAGAGCTCCTCTCTCCTGCTGCGATTGAGGATAAGAGCCAACTGGTACCGCGGGACGCGGACGCGGTGCATGTCTGAAGGGGCGTGGCTCATGGGGCAGGTTAGGCCCCTTGTGAGCCCCTTAGGAGCACCTGGGAGCTTCTGGGAAGTTTCTTTGCCTCCTGTGTCTTGAATGGGTAAGCGAAAAGCTAAGAACAAGGGCCCAGTGGAGGGTCAGGTGGTGAAGGGTCCTATGGATACCCACCTGATTAGTGTTGCTGCTTTATGAATATCAGTCCCTCAGGACCCAGGAGCAAGGTTAGTCCCAGAGGCTTCATTAAGTTCGGGGGATCGTACCCCTCCCCCACAACCTAATTTTGATGATAAAATGCCCTCTTCCAATGCCTCCTTTGTTGGAGATGGTAGTTTGTTTTCCGTCTCCATCCCTTTCTCCGATGGAGCGTCTGGTAAGTGGACTGATTTGACTGGAGCTGAGCTTGTATACCCTTTGGGTGTTTCTTTACCATCTTCTGATTCGCTGCCAGTTTTTTCTAGTTCTGCTAACTCTAATATTTCTTTGAAAGATGTTTTTGATGCTATACATCGGGTGGAATGTGTTCTTTCGGGTACTCTCACTCAGCTGTGTAGTTTTTCCCATGACACTGCGAGTGTTCTTCGCGGTCATGGTCAGTCTCTCTCAGTTGTTAGTGAGAGGATTCGGAAGTTGGAGGGGTCTGCGGAGAGTGTACAGGTTGCGAGTTCATCTTATATAAAGGAGACTACTGCGCTTCAAAAGAGATTGGAAAGGTTAGAAAAACCTATCTAGAGCAAATAATCTTAGAGTTTTAAATTTTCCGATGGTACGCCTTCTCTCTCCATTAGAGTCATTTAAAAAATATGTCCATGATACGTTGTTATGTTCAACATTTGATGTGGCTAGTATTACTTCTATTTATTATCTACCCCAGGGGGGTAGTGAGATAGCTGAAGACGGAGAGGCTGATGAGCAGGTGAGCTTGGATCAACTAGACTTAACTCAATTTTTAGAAACCTCTCTAGATAAGGTGACTAAGAGGGCTACCCTATTGATTACCTTCTCTTCTGAGAGCGAAGAGGTTGCTATTATGAAATTATATTTTGCTAAGAAGGATGTTTCCTTCTGTGGGAGTCCTTTGATGATGTTTCCTGATGTTGCCAAGGTTACCCAGCTCAGACGGAAAGCTTTTTTGCAGCTAAAATCTAGGGCTCTTGCTTTGGGAGGTCAGTTTTATTTAAAATTTCCTTGTAAATGCTTTGTTATTTTTTTTGGTAATAGATATGTATTTACTGAAGTGTCACAGTTAGAATGGGTAAGAGCTCACAATACATTTATTATATTGTTTTGTTTTGAGTGGTTTGGTTGGGAAAAAAATTGGGGTCTTGATGTTTGGTATGCTTAGCTAGCTGTCTCTCATTTAATGTGGTTTCTTGAGATTGTTCCTTTGAAAACATTTAAAACTGTAATTTTCTTTTGTGTTTTATGTAAGGGAATGTTCTTTTCCAATGTTTACTTTTGTAATCATGACAAATTCAATAAAAATATATTATATATGAAACAAATCCATGCATGGAAAAAAATGATGGCACAGCAGACTGAGGCAATGCTGGGAGTCCGAAAGGAACTAGAACTGTTAACAGCACAGCTAGCACTTTCCCAGCAGCAGCTGGATTGCCAGGAGGATCGGATGGTTGTGCTTGAGCAGTGGGCCCCGCAAATCGCAGCGAACACCTCGTCCATGTTTCACTTGCAGCAGGACATTGAGGATATGGTTAATTTTAACAAACCACAATCCTAAAGTTCGACCTTCAATGTCCCAAAAGATGATATAGTAATGTTAAATTATTTAAATGTTTTTAAATCTTTTTTGTTGGACTGTTTGTCTGGGGAGGAAGAAATAAAACCTCTCTCATAACAAATTTTCCATTTTATTCTAAATACCAAGCAAGTGAATGCTCAAAATATGTGTGAACACGCCACATCAGCACATCATACTAACAACATGATAAAACTTATTTGAAGCAGTGGTGGTCCACCTCTGCAACAGCCGCCAATCATTTCAGCCAAACATCGGTCCATCAGTCCATCAGTCACCTCACAACTTAGGAGTGACCAGGCATACAGGTGAATCCGACCAATGATGAAAGGAATCACTATCCAATACGCAACGCAGGTCTGTATTTTGGACTCCTCCACTCCATAGAGCCCTGTTTCAAGCGATACTTTTTGAAAGAGATTCCATTCATTGATAACGTGATCTTGTGCCTCACAATTGCTCATCTTATAAAAAAGAAATGGGATAATTTTTATGAAGTAAATCTGGAGCACACATTCCACATCAATAGCAAAAGGCACTGTTGTCACAATACGCTCCACCAATCCAATTCTTGAGTCAAACTGATCTTAATCGATATATCCATGATTGTTCTAAATATTGCAGGTGTGAAACTCTGTCTCTACCCCGAGGGTTTTGGGGGACATGATCCAATACACACCATTGAAAATCAGAAAAGTATGACCATGTTGCAAACTATGGGCTACTACCGGTGCTGGCAAAATCCTGATGTTAATCTTCGACCGGTGTTCTTGTAAATGATTCTTAATTGACCTCATAATTCTCCCAATGCATTTTAACTGACAAGGACAGATTAGTAAATACACCAAATGAGTGCTCAGGCAAGTGTTGTGCCATTGCGAAATATATGTCTTGTTGGTTGAAACGTCCTACCATTCCTTTCCTTCTATTGTGTTGATGCAAAAGTAACAAGAGGAACATGAAAAATGCCTGACCTCTTGACCAGCAGGGATTAAGGGACAATCAAATCCCCTTGATGTGTGCACAACATAATCCCAAATGATACGCTGATATGGTGTGTTCATACATCTTTTGAGCATTCATTTGCTTGGTGTTTAGAATAAAACAGAAAGTTTGTTACGAGAGAGATTTTCTTTCTTCCTCCCCAGACAAATAGTCCAACAAAAAAATTTTAAAAAATTTAAATAATTTAACATTACTATATCATCTTTTAGGACCATAGTCAATATATTTCGGTATAATTTTAACAAACGGCAGAATGTGCACCTCATAGGGCTACCAGAGGGTGCAGAAGGAGATAGTTTATTGAGTTTCTTCATTCCATTTCTGACACGGGTATTGGATGACCATTTCAAACCAGTGTTAGAAATCGATCAGGCATGCCGCGTTCCATCACTGCTGTTTGCAGTTGGTCAGAAAAACCCCGGGTCTGTCATGGTGCGCTTTAATCACATCCCCCAAGCTTTGCAGGTCCTGGTGATTGTGCAGGAGAGAGCAGCAAATTTAAAGTTTTCAGGCCAAGGAATTTACATTGCACTAGATCTGGCCTGAGCAACATTTCAGCATAGAAAGAGTTTCATGACCCTAGGGCAGCCCTTAAGAGAACTGGGTGCAAAATATGGTCTCCTATATCCTGCGAAGATTAAAGTGACTTTTGAAAATCAGACAAACGCTTATGTGGAACTAGAAAAACTAAGAGTTCATCGAATCTTGAAAAATAAACTAGAACGCTTTTACGTAATGATGCTTGCTTAGATAATTGTGGTTAAATAGGAAAAAGAGGGAAAAAGGGGGATTAGAATTCTATTTAACCGGTAAGTTGGAGGGGACTGCATCGATTTGGTTTTGTTTGTTTTGTTTTATTGATATTATTTTTATTTTATCTTATTTTATTTTGATTGAACTGTTCCTTTTGATTAGCAATTGGTGGTGTTGATACTATTTGTTATTCTTTGAAAAGATTTAAATAAACTTTTAAAACAGCAAAAAAAAAAAAAGACTTACCAAATGTCAACAGTACAAGCCCATGCTAGCACTTACTGCCGTGCATAAATGTTAGTGTGCTAATTCCCATGTTAAAAAGCTGACATAGAAATTAGCATTTTGGGACATGGGATGGGAAGGGATTGCGCCTTGCACTTAACATGGAAGTCATTCCTGCAATTAATTGTTAACAGAGCAGATAAAACAGAGCAATTAACTCCACACATGAATCTAATGCACAGCAGCAACATTTTCTCTGTGATAACTGAGAGGCAGCCCTCTCAAAAATGCTGAGAATGCCCCCAACTGCAGGGCTGGCCCATCCACTAGGTGAACTAGGCAGTTGCCTAGGGCGGCAGGCCCTGGTGGGTGGTATGCTGGCCAATGCCTGCCTCCAAGCATGGCACAGCCACCGCTTCAGTGCTGCGGCAGGTCTTAAAGCAGCATTACACATACACATGGTCACGTCATGCCACTGCTGTCCCCCTCCAACAGGAAGCGTCCGAAGGGGCAGGAGCGCCATGCCACGAGCATGTGTGCTGCTGCCTTAAGGCTCACCGCAGCACCGAAGGGAGGAATCGCCATACTGCCCTCCTCCCCTAGGTGAGACAGTGGATGCCAGGAGGGGGGGGGGGGTGGCATGGCAATTCCTCCCTTCCATGCTGCGGTGAGACTCAAGGCAGCAGCATGGTGGAGGGGGAGGCACAGCATAACAGCAGGCTGGGGGAAGCACAGGGGGGTCTGCCTAAGGCAGCAGAAATCCTTAGGGCAGCCCTGACCAACAGTTAACACAAAGATTTTGTGATAGAGGCCAAAACAATTTGGGATAATGGGAATTTTTCCAGATAATGGATCAGGGCCCAAGAACCATGAGGTTTGTTTGGGTTTTTTTTTTCCAGATAATGATTTCTGGTTAGTGTATCTCTGAAATTAGTTGTGCATTACTGATTGTATTATTTGCATGGGTCAAATAGTACCGTCATGTTTGTTTTCAGTATGCTGATTTGGTTGAAAGCAGTTGACAGACATTACAACCCAAGACCCCAGCTTTCTCCAAGACCAAAACAGTTCCCATAACTCTGCATTTCAAACTGTGCTAAGACCCAAGGAAGAAAACATAAAGAAACACAATCTCCCAAGCTATAACAGGAATCATTGCTCTTGTACTGGACAGAGTGATGGGACATCTGCTTAAAGCATGAAGGAAATGGAATGGATAACTGATATCACACCAGTCCTCTTGTCCCAGAGAATTTAATTACCTACGCTATATTTAGACTTTATGGCCAGAATTCCTTGGTGGTTTTTTTAAAAGCTCCATTCAAAGGGTCTGAATTTTTATTTTTTTACTTCTCCAGAAAATATCTCAGATAAAGCAACTATCAAATGTTAACCCAGTATCAAAACGTGATAATTTATAATAGCAGAACACATAATATGCTAAACATGGAGGCGTAATATTCAGCCTGCGCCAGCCAGCACTTGTTAAGCACCTGACCACCATGGACAAAAGTGAAACCAGATCTTCAGCACTGGATGTCAGATATCCACTGACACTGAATATCTGGCTTCACTGCTGACCTCTGTTGCGATCCGCTCAGCAGCGATATTCAGCCACTAACCAGACAGCAAGACCACACAGTCAGGACATTGACTTGTCTTAACTTTATGCAGTTGCCTATCTGAGTAGTGGGCTGAAAATCGCTGCTGACTGGAGAGGTGATAGGTGCCGGGACTGCCCAGCACTATCCAATTTGTGGTAAGGCAATCTGCTGGTTAGGACTGCCGAATATCGGACTCAACGGAATTTATGGGGTTAGCAGGTCCCTTTTGAATATCAGGACAGGAGTACTTCTAGTAAAGGCATGATGCACAATATTTGCAAATGGGATTCTTTTCTGGCAAAACTGGTTTGAAAGTAATAATTACTCAGTTTGGGCTATGGGATTCATTCTGAAAATAATGATTATTCTAATCAGTCAAAGAAGACAGCATGTTGTCAAGTGTGAATAACGTTTTCACCTGTATCTGCAAAAGATTAAACATTTGCGTAGCTCTTGGACTTTAATAAAATACTGAAGAGGGACCTGTTCAGCAAGACTAAATGCCTGTGTTTGGGGAGAGAAGCGGGGTTGCAACTGCACATTTATTTAAATATAGAGAAGGGTACTGAATAGCTACTTTGAAACCATCCTCTTTCTATCAGCTAAACAAAGAAGAATGCTTTAGATACACCCCTGAAAAATGAATATGGGACACCCTGTAAAAAGAGGATTGGATATAGAAAATAATGCCAAAAAACAAGTTACTATTCTACAGTCTGCCTCGGGTGCGGGCAATAAGGAAATGCATTGTCTGTAGAGAATTTTAAAACAATAATAAAACTGACTAAAAGCTGGTCTGCTTTATATTATCACCATGCACCAGCAATTCTAAACAATGTCAGTGACAAAATACTCCCCCCCACCCCAAAACGTTTTGGTGGGCTAAGTTCTAAACAATTGCTGCAATCACTCTTATGAAAGCTTCCAATTAGCACATTTTTATTATTTTTATTTATTTATTTAACATCGCTTATATACCGCACTATTATCATCATATTATACTTTAATAAATACTGTATTTGACATGGAGAACTCCCAGTTATATAGTCGGCCCCTGAGACCTGCGGACTCAGCGACATGTGATGGTTTCAAGAGTAAGTTCGTAACAGTTCGGAATTGGTCGAGCTTCTTTTGGGCGCAGCTTGTGTCCCCAACCCTTGTGGTACTACATATTCCTGCATTTAAACAATAGATTTGAAATTAACAGAGATAGCTCAGTTATTGCAAAGATGAAGAAACAGAACCTAAGTTACTTCAATTCTGTCGTTCTATGCGACCACTTGGAGTTTTTACTTGTGTTCACAATTTAAACAGAGCGTAAACTGCAAGATGTAATATTTTTGTTGGTAAGTGCAAATTTTAGTTCATACATGAAATATTTTACTGAATTTGAATATCTTTAAAGCTGAAATGTATTCTTACTTTTTAATTGTTGTTTGTTTTAAAACTATAGAACAAATCAAGAAAATAAAATGTTACATCAGTGATACGATTTGTAGTTGCCTAAATTGTACCTCTTGCAGACGCTTCTTGTCTTGCCATTATTATTTGTTACATTTCATAATTATTACTGAAAATATATTTGTTATATGGAGGAGGAGGGTATTAAAAATTAATCTGCTCTGGGTGTCAGATATGTCTCTGCTCCTCTATGAGAATCCATGCTATTGATGTCCTAGTAACATGCCTTCACTCATCTTTGAGTCTAAAAGCAAATAGAAAATAGGATGCTATTGTGCATGAACTATAGAGTCTTTTTGCTAAGGGGTTGCACTTATGGCATGATTAGTAGCAAAATTAATGTGCGGAAGTACAACTGCCAAAGCTATCTGATGGGGGCATACCCAGTTGGTTCCCAGCAATAAGCACATGATCCAGCACTGGAATGTGTGACATGATTAATGTGGGTGTGCTAATAACGCCCATAGAGGTATCGTTATGTGCACTCATGCTAACTGCCACATTGCCACTGTGTGCATGTCAATTGCCCTCATACTAGCAGCAAAGCGCTCTACATACCCACATTCCACCTCTAACTCACCCACTTTCCTCCCTAATGTGCAATGGCCATTTGCTGTGTGTTTTAGCAGCCGGTAGCTGGCATACATGTATATTAGCAGTCTCGGCTGGCAGTTACCCCCATTATAATCATCTCATAGCCCCATTGGCTATAGAGATTGCCCTCAAGTGACTAAACCCAAATAGTTATGAATGAAAATGCTGTATGGGATTTTAGCTTGCGTCAAACAGGTTGATCCCACCTTCAACTGTGAGGGCAATGCATTCCAAAGGGGAGAAGCCTAACCTGATGGTAAATGAGGGTAGATGTCAATTTGAATACCTTTGGTGAAAGCAAAGAAAGCTGATCTTGGCTTGAACAAAGCACATGAATGGGAACATATTTCTGAATATGATGTACCAAATATTGTGGGGCCACACCTCTCAAAATTCTAAACCAAGGGTAAGAATTCGAAAATAGACACATAGACCAATGGAGCAGCCATCAGCAAAGGGGTGTGGTCCTACCTTTTATCTATTTAACAGGTTTTTTATACTGCAAAGGGGTGTGGTCCTACTGCTTTTATTTATTTAACAGGTTTTTTTATACTGCAAAGGGGTGTGGTCCTACTGCTTTTATTTATTTAACAGGTTTTTTATACTGCTTTATTTCAGTCAAAGCGGTTTACATTGCAACTTAAACTTGGTAATATACATTAAACAGGGACATTGATAACTTGGATTTTTCTGAGGCAATGGAGAGTTAAGTGATTTGCCCAAGGCCACAAGGAGTGCTAGTGGGAAATGAATGCTGGTCCCTTGGTTCCCAAGCCAGTGCTCTAACCGTTAGGCTACTCCTCCACCCTACTTTTATGACCAGTAATTAGCTTGCTACCTACAAACGAGCAATCTTATTCTTTAGAGCCCCCAAATAGATTAAATTATTATAGTTGAGTGGGTAGAGGACAACCGTTGCACACTTCTGAATGTGGAAGGAATGAAAAGCATTTGTCTAATCAAGCAAATATTTACAAAAGCTCTCCTAAAAACCAAGGTAACCCACTCATCCATAGACAATGGATCCTCAATTATCACACCAAAACTGTGTATCTTTTGAACCAGATCAAGAATATAATTATCTATTTTGGGAACAAACTAGGCCATTGTCATTGCAGATAAGCACATTAAGAATTGCCATATTGGATTCGACCAATAAATATGTATGTGTTAATGAACAAGGAGAAATGAGGAGAAATTTTATCTGAATACAGACAGTACAGTGCCTTTTATCTGGAATGTTCAGCACAGACTTATTCTGGATAATTCATTTTTTTGGATAATGGAAGTTTCCCGATGGGTCTATGTGAATTAGCATGCGTTAACAGTGCAGACCCGGGCTAACACTTCCCACAGTGCTTTAACTGTTAGCATGCTAATCACTGTGTTAAAAGACTAAAAGCTAATGCCAAAACTAGCATTTTGGGGTATGTAATGGGAATGGTTCAACCAAATCCAGTATCTAGATTCCAACAGGGGCCAGTCGAGATCAGCAGTACCCAAGTAGCTTGGTTTTATTCTGGTTTAATTGCAACTCATTAGCCTGCATCATTCTATATTCAGTCATTAATACTTATCAGGTTTACGGGTTATTTAAGTTGTTATGTTTTACATATAAGTTGTTGAATGGTATTGCACCATCAATTGTTACAAAAGTGTGCTAATGTCAATGTGCATTAATTCACTGTGAATATACTCTATTAGTAACTAGGTCTCGGGGCAGCGGAACGCCTATTTCTTTGGGGAGCCCAATCTCTGCCCTAACTCCACCCTAGCTCCGCCTAGCCCTGACCCTAGGCCTGCAGCCAGACATCCTGCATGAGCCTCTCCCTTCCTGTTCTGCCCGCGGGGATCCAATCTTCTGTAGTAGACAGGAGGGGTCTTTGCTGTGTTTATGGCAGTCTTCTGACCACAGAGGATAGGATGCCGTCAGACAGTCTGCTACCTGCCGGGCCATGATCATGGCCTTCTCCACAGCTCAGCAGAGAATTCTATGGTAGGGCCAGGGTCGATGTGGCCCACCCCTTGCCGGAGCCTATGCCAGTTCCCTTTGAATAAAATGGAACTTGCACTAAAATCATATGTGTTGAAAGTGAATTAATGTGCGTTAACTTTAGCACAACTTGGTTGATTTTTATAGTGCTAACAGAGAACTTTGTTCTATGGAAAGTAGTAATTTAGATCTACCATTAATACAAATTTACTGCTTGAAATGTACTGCAGATATATTATTCAGTTTTAATGCAGCAAATGAATAGAATTTTTTGCTAAATCAAATAAGAAAAGTGGGAAATTATCAGCAGTTTAGAAAACAAATTAAAACCTACTTGTTTCAAAAATTTGTGTCACAGGATTAATATTTGTAAGGGATAATAACTATGTATACTATGGAGCTTTAAAATTCGATAATGATTATGATGATTGTTTTGCTTGAATCTTGATCTTAATAAATGAACAATTTTACTGTAAATTATATATATTTTATGACAGTAAGAAGCTGTTCGATTTGTGTAAACTTAATGTTATGCTACTGACTATAATCTGCTCTGAGGTTGCTTGGAAAAAGTGGAATATTGATGTTTGAAATTAAATTAAATTATATTAGAATGAAAAGGTCTGTTTCAGAGCTGCCCCTAATGAAGGCACAATCTGGACGTCATCAATGTAATCAAAATTTCAAAGCCCTAATTCTCTAATAACGGTACCCACAGGCTATATGAAAGTGTGATAAAGAACGAGAGAAGGAGAACATTGTGGGATGCCGAAGGGAAAACGCCAGGCCTCTAATTCAAGTGCACCTAATCCTACTCTCTGTGACCTTTCTAAGAGGAAGTCAGTAAATCGCTGGGCAGCCAGCCCCCCAGTACCCAAAACTCCCCCCTCCGCAATCTAACCAGTAAAAGAGGGTAGTCAGCAAGGTTAAAAGCAGTTGCTAGATTCATCTGTATTATAAAGCCCAAGTCACCACTATCCAATAGAAGATGCAAGTTCTCCAGAAGAGCAAGAACTAGCGTTTCTGGGTTATAACCATGACAAAGTGAGGTACAAACTTAGATTATGAGGCCTTTGGGGACCGGGAAATACACACTGTACCTGAATGTAACTCGCCTTGATCTTCTCCTGGAAAGGCATGAGCTAAATACTAATAAACAAATAAATAAAATCATAAATAAAATCCAGATTGGGCAGAGTCCAGCATCCAGGTAGCTCTAAGGGTTCCTGCAGTTGACTTCTAATGACTGAATTCACCTATTTGGCTAAAATGGATAGATCAGAGGTAGCATGTTGTGTATTCTTCTTTAGATTAGGATATGAATAGCTGACTTCAGATGTTGAGAGTAATCATCCTTCGAAAATGAAATATTGAGAAGATTAAAGCCCCATTTTGTATAGGACGTCTGGGTAGAAATTGGAATATCCAGGCTAGGATGTTCATGGTTCCCTGAGTTTTTTACAAAATGTTCTGCTGAACATAGAGTTTTTGTTTATTTATTAAAGGCATTTCTAACCCACTTAATCACAAAATTCAAAGCACCACAACAAACATCTACAATAATCATCCATTCATTACATATACAAAAATATATACGACTATTAAAATAAAAACACCAAACAAATATTAAAACACCAGTACTGAAAACTTGATAACAAAGATAAGTCTTCAACCTTTTGCGGAATCTGAACAAATCATGAGAACCTTGTAAACCTTGTTCACAGAACACTATGGTCACATAGCCTAAACATACAATTTCTCCGCTCCCACTCTGACTGATCCTGACTGACCCATATAGACACAAATGCTTAAAGAATTAAGGACCGACCCTTATGGACACAAATACATAATCATATCCAAACAACCACAACCACATATTATTGTGTAAATATGTTGATCAAGTTGTACATAGTTTCTCCCCCAGTTTACCTCAATTTAATTATAATGCATCCTGTTCATGTTCTGAGTTTAATGTAAACTGCTTTGATTTCAGGATAAGGCGGTATAAAAAACAGTTTAAATAAATAAATAAATAAAATAATCCGGTATATGGTTCCAAATACAAGGTGCATAAAAGAGAAACGCACAAGAGTGTGTAATCTGCAGGCTACTGGCAAACAGTGGAGATAAAATTAGAGAATTTTGAAAACCCATCCAAACTGGATGAGCAGAAGCATGCCATTCCATCAACATGGTATGGCAAGGTGCAGACAGTCCAAGCTGACTTTTCATAACAATACACGAGGCTTTCAAAAGTCGTAGTAGTAGCAATGTAGATGATGCGAACGTGGTGTAATGTGGCCATAGCAAGATATATTTGAGAACATCTTTGCTATGGCATTTTGTACCATCTGCAGAGCAGAAACGGTTGAAAAAGGAGACCCACTAAGATCTCACATTAGTAACATCAAAGGTAGAAAACAATACAGCCCTAAACATAGAATGAAAATCCAAAATGGAACGCAGCGGTTGACGATGCCTCAACATCCTAATCTGAAAAAAATGAGCAAGGTTCTTCACATGAGCCTATATACTTAAAGATTAATCCAGAGTTACTCCCAAATACACAACTTCACTACTCACAGCTACCATCTGATCATTCAACAACACATCCTTAGGTGGAACAAAGGATTTAACCTGTCACAAATAAAACTTCTGTTTTTCTGTAGTTAATCTGGAATCCGTGCTCAGAAAACCATAATGGAACGGCAGCCATACATGCTAAGGAGGCCAGCAAATACATGTATAATTGCTGGCCCTTTCAGTGAGAGCATCAGTTTCACAAAACTGCAGAGCCTACAAAAAAACAGCATCACGGGGGGGCTTTGCTAGTCAATACCTGTGGATGTGCTGGTGTCACAACATTTACAAGTGCATGTGCCAGGTTCCACAAGACTTCCTGTGTACCAGAGTAGTCAATCACAGAGCCAATTGAAATAACGCTGAAGTACACATCCAGATCCCAGGTCCTGATGACACTTACACTTCTCTCCAAGCTGGTGGAATTGCCATTGGGGGAATATAAACAAATACACATGTACTGCCGCTGTCTTCATGATTTTCATGGAGCTAACTCGTTAAAGCTGTAGTAAAAGACTGATTCCAGGAACCTACGAGAGAGCATGGGGATAGATTCTTGCAAACTCCACACATAGGTCTAATTCAAATCAAAGACCTTAAATTTATCCCTGTGAACGGGCAGAAAATGCAGGTCATTAACCAGGAAAATTATACGTGTTAATATTAAATCTGCAACAGTCAGCATTTTTCTAATGCCAGCCACAGTGGGTAAAGGTATGCAGATATTCAGCTCCAGGATCCGGATAGTGTGTGGTGCTAAATATCTGGATACTGTGGTGACTCGCGCTATCTGGATAGTGATGATATTCAGCAGCTATCCGGATAGCTTTTCCAAAAAGTAGTTAAGGCAGCTATTTTACTGCCCTAAGTTATCTGAATAGCAGCACTGAAAATCCCCGCTATCTGGATAACTCATGGTTCTGTCCCTGGATCGCCCAGGCATATTCTGGGTAGTGCTAAGACAGTCTTTAAAGATACTCAGTGGTACTATCCAGATGGTTCCACTAATATCTTTCTAAGAAGGACTTATCCGAGTAGCAGGTACTGCTACCCAGATGAGTCCCTTTCAATATCAGAACCTACGATTTTTAATCATATCCATTACAAATTGCTCACGCTAGTCCATCAGGCTATATACACTCACACCCCACAGTACCTCTCTGATTTACTACAATTTCATACTTCTACTCGTTCCCTCCAGTCCATACATATCAACCGGCTTCACTTCCCCTCTCCCTCACATGCGCACCTCCAGTCTTCCCACACTTTTGCATTTTTCTTTATGGGCCCTGCTCTCAGGGGCGGCCCAAGGGGGGTGCGGGGCCATGTGCGGATACTCGGTGCGGGGCCTCATTTGCATAAGGAACCTCATTTGCATAAATATTTGCATAATCTTACCATACACTAACTTTTAGTAAACATGCCTCTTAATGAGTGTATGGATAAAGAAAGACTAAAAGATTTCTACATTACTATAATCCAGTGCCAACTGCCAGACACATTAGGAACTACTACAAAAACTGCCCATTTAGAACCCATAGCAAACCCACCGTATCCTAACAGCACTACCAGGACTCACAAAGCACCATACCCTACCTATCAAAAGGCAGCACTGCAAATATTAAACCAATACATTTCAGAGAATAACAATACATGACCTACTGGGGAAAGAGAACAAGTGGCAACGTCAAATAGGAATTATATAAACTGAATACCTCAGCTCAGTTACACATGAACAGAACATAGACCATCACCAAACAAGGAATCACAATTTAGAAACAGGACGACAATAATTAAACTGGGAATCCCAAAAGCCAAACTTGGAATGTACAACACTGTAGAAATAAAACTATACATTAATTTGCTCTTGTACTAAACAAAGCGCAGACGTTAATGATGCACATTTACCAGAGCTGACATATTCCAATTAATAAATTCAAAATAAAGAGATATTTTTCTACCTTTTGTGCTTTTTTTTTCAGCTGCAATTGCTCCAGACACTTTCTTCTAATTTCTTCGTGTCTTCTGCTAACTCTCCATCGTCTGCTGTCCATTTGTCCTTTCTTCTAGTTTTTTTCCATTCTCTCTCTACATCTGCTTTAACATACTAATCTTTCTCCTTTTGCTCTTTCCTCATTCCTATTTCATCCATTCAAATTTTACCCCTCCATCCTCAATCCCCACTTACTCTCCCAATATCCGGCCAATTGTAGATTTGTCTTCCCTCCCACACAAAATATTTTTTTCCCTCTCCATTTCACTCTCCCAGCTCCATCCCATTCTAATCCTCCCCACACATCAGCTCCATTCTAGTTTCAGCCCCACCCAGCATCCGCTCCCTTCTAGTTCCCGCATCAGCCCATTTCCAGTCCTAGCCACGCATAACCCATTTCCAATCCTATCCTAGCCCCAAAATCAGCCCATTTCCAGTCCTAGCTCCCCCATCCATTTCCAGTCCTATCCGAGTCCCTCCATCAGCTCATTTCCAATCCCAGCCCCCCATCAGACCATTTCTAGTCCTTTCCTAGCCCCACCATCAGCCCATGTCAAATCCTAGCTCCCCTCCACTCAGCCCATTTCCAATCCAAGACCCCCATGAGCCTAATTCCATTTCTAGCCCCTCCATGAGTCCATTTCCATCCATGCCACCACCACAGCCTATGTCCAATCTTAGCACCCCCCAACAGCCCATTTGCAGTCCTATTCTAGCCCCTCCATCAGCCCATTTCCTCTCCGAGCCCCCCCACTCAGCCCCTTTCCAGGCCTAGCTCCCTCCCCCCACAGCCCATTTCCATTTCAAGCCCCCCTCCCCATCAGCTATTTGCAGTTCAAGCCCCCCTTCTACTCAGCCCATTTCCATTCCAAGCCCCGTCCCCATCAGCTATTTCCAGTCTTAGCCTCCCCCACAGCACATTACTAGTCCTAACCCCCATCAGCCCATTTCCAGTCTTAGCCCACCCATAGCCCATGACTAGTCCTAACCCCCCATCAGCCCATTTCCAGTCTTAGCCCCCCCCCCATAGCCCATTTCCAGTCTTAGCCCCCTCCATAGCCCCTTACCAGCCCTATCCCCCCATCAGCCCATTTCCAGTCCTAGCCCCCCCATAACCCATTACCAGTCCTAAACCTCCCCATCAGCCCACTTCCAGTCTTAGCCCCCCCATAGCCCATTACTAGTCCTAACCCTCCCCCATCAGCCCACTTCCAGTCTTAGCCCACCCATAGCCCATTACAAGTCCGAACCCACCCGCATCAGCCCACATCCCGGCTTAGCCCCCCCCATTGCCCATTACTAGTCCTAACCCCACCATCAGCCCACTTCCAGTCTTAGCCCCCTCCCCCCATCATCCCAAGTAGATTAAAAAAAACCCTGGCTGCTGCTTCTGCTGTGGCAGCGGCAGAATCAAATGTTCCGCCGTGGGGCCCCCCTCCCCCCTGCCCGGAAAAGCCTCCCTGCAGCATCAGCTAACTCCGGAGTCCCAAAGCACGGGCTTCTTTCAGAACCATGAAGAGAGAGCTTTTCTGACCTCTCGCGGCTCTGTTAAGCCCACCGAGGGTGATGGGAAATCCCATCAGCCCCGGCGGGATTATCAGAGCCGCGAGAAAGGGAAACTCTCGCGGCTCTGAAAGCCCGCGCTTTGGGACTCCGGAGCTAACTGATGCTGCAGGGAGGCTTTTCCAGGCAGGGGGGAGGGGGGCCTCGCAGCGGAACGTTTGATTTTCTGCCACTGCCACGGCAGAAGCGGCAGCAGCAGCTGGGTTTTTCTTTATCTACTTGGGATGATGGAGAATGTTTTTTGCGTGAGGCCCCCTGAAACGCGGGGCCCTGTGCAAAAAACATTCTTGCTCAATAGATGGGCCGGCCCTGCCTGCTCTGTGAAACTCCCTCCCCTCCTCACTATGTCTGGAACAAAACTACTGCTCCTTTAAGACTCAGCTAAAAACCTCTCTCTTTAACAAAGCATTCCATTTACACACTGCCCAGATCTAGTCTTGTATACTTTCTCTCTATCAGTCATGTTCTTTGTGCTTGTTTGTATACTTGTCTCTGACTCCTACTTCCCTGTCTAATTGATGTCATTTCTTTTTGATGCCTATGGCCCATTTCGATATTATTGGAATTTTGTAAACCGCCTTGCTGTTATTCGAAAGGCGGTATATCAAGTATAATAAAACATAAACATAAAACATAAACATAATCAATAATGATTGGATCATATCAAAAGCTCAGAGTAAAAAATGGGCAGCAGACCTCTGTGGGCAGCAGGCCACGTGCTTCAGCACACATAGCCTGACACTTCTGACCCACCTCCAACAGGAAGTTTTGTCGAAGGGGTGTTACCTGCACTGTTACCTCCAACAAAAATCCTTCACGTAACATTTTTGTATTTTCGCTCATCAGTGCGGTACATGATTTACACTCACTATGTACATGCCCTATTTTTCCACATAGAAAACATCTCTTAGAGTGATTTTCTGATATAGGCATAGCATTTCTCAAACCCCTTGGTTTATACCGTGAGAGACTTCCTGATGACTGCATCATTGCCTCAGCTGCCGTCTTTAAAGTTTCACCTCTTATTTGGGCAGCCAATTCTGCCTCAACATATCGTTCTGTTAATATAATTGCTTCCTCGGTGGTGCGGCAGTTTTGCAGTATAAGGAAACTCTTCACGTACAGCAGACATGAATTGCTCTAACACAATAGCATCTATTATAGAGTTAATGGTTTTTTCCTCAGGCCTTAACCATTTTAACGCTAAACTTTTAAGCCTATGTCCCAAAGCTTTTGCTGTTTCACCGGGTTTAAGCCGGGTAGCTCGTAGCATGCGATTATACACCAAAGGGGTTAAGCCAAGGCGATCCCTTATGGCCTTTGTCACCTTTGTGTAATCGTTTGCTAGGGCTGTGGGCATAGCTCTATAGGCTGTGAGCATGGTTGCCAGGCGTATGGCCCACTGTTCTTTTGGCCAGCCTACTGAATGGGCTATTCTATCAAAAGAATCTAAAAAATCGCCTATGTCATCTATAGCTGACAACTTTCCAAAAGCCAATGTCTCATAAGACCATTGTCCTACCACGCTGCTACTGAATCTAGCATTCTGTCCTTGAGACACAGAAGCTGCTTCCTGTGATGTCTTCTGTTGGGCTAACCAAGCCTCCATCATTTGAAGTACAAGCTTTTGCTGTTCTTGCATGGCCGTTACTGCCTACTGCTGCGCTTGGCATGCCATTTCCCTTTGCTTATCAAATTGCATGGCCATCCATGAGAGGATCTCCTTCGGGTCCATGGTGAACGCCTTCCTAGGGAAAAAGAGAGAGAAAAACCAAGTGTGACACTGACAACAAGTCAGTCCCCCTTTCTTTTCCCTTTTCTTTTTTTTTTTTTTTTTCAGAACCTCACACCCGAATCCGGCACAGGTTATGTCTATTTACATTTTACCTGCTTCAGGTGTTGAGTCATGCTTTGAGCAAAAGATGTGTCGCTCTGTCCTGTAGCACTGCACCAATGCTGACCGCAACACTTCCGTCTTCCACTCCATGTTTTCCTTTGAACCTTGGCAGTCTTCTTTCTTAGTGGGTAGACTCTTCTGTGGTTCTTAGCAAAAATCCAAAAACTATGCCATTATGTCACAACGTCCCCTGCTGGCAGCTTGTTGAAGGGACAAGTTGGACATTTTAATTATTTTTTAGAAGTAGGAAATCTTTTTGGACCAGAGGGATCATGGTCCTTGTAGTCCTTCTTCTTAAAGAAATGAGTTGTGTACGCCTTGTGTAGGGTCAAACAAAAGGTTTTTATTCCCCTTTAGCACTAAGGTTCGCTAAGAAACCAAAAAGTAGAATTTACCTTATTTTCAGGTTTATGCCAAAGTAAATACAGAGCAAGAAAACTGTTATGAGAGCTTCACAGTTCCTTGTAAAAATACAAAGGGTTTTCAACACTGTAGTAAAACAAATAAACAAGCTCTTCCTTAGCTCAACACAGGCAAAAGATATTGTTAAAGCATGTTCTGGTAATTACAGCTCTGGGAGAGACTCTAGGCTTTCAGCAATACACATCGAACAGTCCATTAGTTCTTCATGCATCAACGGCTCTGGTTCCGCAAGCTCAATCTGCGTGGCTCTCCCTCCAGCCGTGGCTCTCTCTGCTGCCGTGGCTCTCCCTCCAGCCGTGGCTCTCCCTGCTTCCTTCCTACAGAGCCCTGCTTATAAAGCCATTTTTCCCTTGAATTTCCTGACCCTCTCCTCAGGTGCACCTGATCAGCTTCTGCTTCATCAGTACCTGGGTGTGTCAGCTCAGCATCTGCAGGCTCGTGCTTGCTCCCTCTAGCTGTACTGCTAGGTAATTGCACCCTCTGCAAGTCAGTTGCTTTATGAAAAACAGCGTTTTTTTCTAAGTTCATAGCTTCACTAGCTTCAGCTCTATCACAATACTTACCATCACCCCTTGAGGTAATATTCTGTGTATCCATGCTAACAGCAACATTTGATGTTAGTGAACACCCATAATACCTGCACTAACCATGATACGCCATCAATGCCCACATTCCACCCCACCCCACCTAACTGTATGCTAACTAGTTAGCATGGGATTTTTACCACAAGGCCCTATGTTAACAGTTTACGCGGCATGCTTATCGTGCGGCAAACCCTGTTTTAACAGCTGGCACACATTAGTAAACACGTCCCTTAGACTATAGGTCCTCCAGGGGCAGGATAAACCTACTGTACCTGAATGTTACTCGCCATGAGCTAAATCCAGTTCCCTGTCTCTTTTCATCTCTACCCCCTTCCCTCCTCTGCTATCTGGTCTTGCAAATCCTAATCTCGCCTACTTTTCATACAAGCCTGCATCTACCACGTGAAATGCAGACATCACAGAAAATCGCTGCAGTGTTTACCTTTGGCCCACATTAGCTGCCGCCATGGCACAATCATCCTGTGTTATTGTCACTATAGCAGCTAAAAACCTTTAATAAATATATCCCCAAGGTCCATGTGATGCATGAGCGAGTGAGGATGCTTTTCTGCTCGCTCCGAGGCTGATTCATGAATTAATCCTTAAAATTCATCGTTGCCCCACCAAAGAAGAAAAATAAAGTGGACAAAAGGGGTAGAAACGAGTGGACTACAACTGAGGGAAGTAATTGTGGCAAAATGCCCTTACCCACAAAGAAAGATCGAGCTAGAGTAAACAAGGCCAGAGCCTCAATCCCACCGGTGTCCCAGCCTGCGTCGCCTGGAGCATAAAGTGCGGATTCCTCAAAGGAAGAGGTGGCGAAAGAAGTGGTGAAGCTCTTGGACCCTAAATTTGACCAAATACTGAAGAAGTTAGAAGAGGTAGAAGATTCGCTGATGGAAGTAGGACGAAGAGTAGATGAGCTGAAGCACCGCATGGTCGCCATTTTGGATAAGGAGGGGCGCCAGGCGAGGGAAAAATGCAGCACAACAGACACAAATAGAGACCCCACTAGCGAAAGTGGACAATTTGGAAAATAGATCAAGGAGAAACAACTTACGGCTAGTGGGAATCCCAGAGACCACGACGGATTGGATGTTGATGTCTCTGATCGAAACCTGGCTCCCAAAAGAACTAGGCCTGGAAACCTTGATGGGCGCCATTCAGGTGGAACGAGTACATCGTCTAGGGACTAGGATGGAGACCAGACAATGCCTGAGAGTGGTAATTGCACGCATCCTCAGTTTTCAACATAAGATGCAGCTGTTCCACGCTTACCGTAAAAAAGGGGATCTAGTGATAGAGAATCATCAGATTTTGCTGTTTCAGGACTACTCCATGGCAGTGATGGCAAAGAGAAAGGAATTCGCCCCCATTTATGCTTCTCTATTTAAAAGGTGACTGCGCTTCACGCTAGCTTATCTGGCAGTCCTTAGAGTTACCAACCAAGGCTAAAACCACATATTTGATATGTTAGCAGCAGCTAAACAATTCATGACTGACTTGGATAAGGACAAAGAAGGAGAGACGTCAACTTGAAAGGCTCAGGAGGCCGGGGTGGATCTTAAGAGATATTAAGGACTTAGATGGTGGCAAGTCTTAAAGGACGAAAGGAAACTTTATTAGAGACGCTCTACAGACAATATTCAAATGGACAAAAATAACATTGAAGCAACCAAATCTTTGTTTATGGATCAAGGGGGAGACACTATGGTGTGTGTGTGACTAATGAGAGAGAAGCCATGGAGTGGAGAAATCAAATCAGTGAGGCAACTTTGTGGAATCGTGGCAGCCCTGCAGCGTCCAATCAGGACCAAACCTCAGCAGTGAAGGGCTGAGGAGTAGAAGACAAGACTTTTCTTGGGGGAATGGGAGAGGAGGGTGGGAAGGGAGGTATGTGGGAAGGAAGGGGAGCGAATGATATGGGTGTATGAAGGGGGGAGGGGAGTGAGTGGTGGGGGATAGGGGGGGAGGGGGGAGTAACTGAAACATGGTATTTCTACTGCTGGGTAGATATGGGAGTCCTGTGTGTGCACTGGTTGATTACTGTAATTCCAGATATTGGAAAGCCTGGGGTTGAGGCTGGGCGACCCCAGGTGAATCAAATGCAAATATTGAAGAATGAGAGAAGGAGCAGATTAATTGATCATAATGGACTGTGATCTGCACATGACTACTTGGAATGTGGGGGGAGTAAATACGCCTATTAAACGTAAAAAAATACTGCAGGTATTGAAGAGAGGGGGAGCTCAGGTGGCTTATCTGCAAGAAACCCATTTAAACGAGAAGGAACACGGAAAGTTAAAACACGATTGGGTAGGGCAGGTATACGGGGCTTCATCGGGGGGGCCAAAAAGGGGAGTAGCGATTTTGATAAGGAAAGGTATCCCTGTGAAAATACTCACTGAGGAGGTGGATCAACAAGGTCGGCATATATTTCTGCATGCATGGGTATGTGGGGAAGAAATGTTATTAGGCAATGTATACGCCCCGAATACATATGACCATAAATTTTTCAAATGCATTCTCCAAAAGATGTTACAAGCACCTAAGATACCTATAGTTTTGGCAGCAGATTTTAACTGCCCGCACAACCCAGAGATAGATAAGACAGGCTTGGTGGGACGAGGGGGGTGGAATCATAAAGGAGTTGGTTATTTGTGTAAAATGGGGGAAGTAGTAGATACTTGGAGAGTATTACATGAGGGTGAGAAAGATTACACACATCTGTCTAGAACGCACCAAACCTGGTCTAGAACTGACTATATACTTGTCTCAAAATATAGCTTTGGGAGAGTCATAAGTGTTGAAATTGATCCTATCATAGTATCAGATCATGCGATGGTGAAAATGAATTGGCGAGGGAGGGGCCCGCCTGATCATAGGTGGTCTTTTCTGAGACATTTATGGAAGAATGAAGAATTTTGGAAATATCTAATGCGGAATTGGGAGGAATATGAGCGATTTAACGAGTCACAGGCTAGAACTTCTGCCCTATTTTGGGAAGCCGGGAAGGTGGTTATGCGGGGGCATGTCATTGCGTATGTAGCAAAAGAACGTAAGCGGATAAACAGTAAAATTATGCAGTTGATGCAAGAGCTCCAAGACCTTAAGAGAGTGGCCCAGTCAAGTTTGAAGTCAGTACAGACAAAGGTATACATGCAAATACAGGCCCAACTTAATGCTGTGCTTCATGAGAGAGCAGTATACTCTATGCAATATTACAAACACCAGTTCTTTCGATATGGAGATAGATCGGGCAGGCTGTTGGCACGACTGGTAAAAGACTGGGGTAGCACCAAAGTGGTGATGGTAATTAGAGATGCGAATGGAGTAAGGCAGAATGAGTCACAGGAAATAGTGGAGGTTTTTAGATGATTTTACAAGGGACTGTATACTCCGGATAAAGAAGATAGAGAAAGGGAGAAGAGTTTTTTGGATGCGGTATCGCTTCCAACTCTGACTGCTGCAGAGCTACTGTATTAGAACTCAATAAGCCCATAGAGAGAGGGGAAATTCAGAGAGTCATTAAAGCAGGAACCCCCCCATAAAGCACCAGGGCCTGATGGATATGGAGTCGAATTTTATCAAATCCTTGAAACCCAGGTGATGCCCACCTTAGCAGCTCTATATAGGGAAGTTCTAGAAACAGGACAATTCCTGAGAGATATGCAGACAGCAAACATATCCGTTATACCTAAGGCAGGTAAAGATATGGAGGACCCAGCTTCGTATAGGCCGATATCTTTAATTAATTATGATATGAAGCTCCTGGCCTCGGTCCTAGCCAATCGCTTACAGAATATTCTCCCTCGGCTAATAGGATTTCATCAATTGGGATTTGTGAAAGGAAGGGAAGCTTTCCTCAATATTAGCAAAGTTTTGTTGAGTATGGAAACGTGCTTGCTTAAAGAAAGCCCCTTACTGTTAGTTAGTCTCGATGCTGATAAGGCCTTCGATCTGGTTTCATGGACCTATATGTTTGAAGTGTTTCACCGTTTTGGGTTTGGGGGAGCTTTCCTTGATTGGATTAGAGTGCTGTATGCGGACCCTCTGGCCTGTATCCTGGTAGGGGGTAAGTGCTCCCAGTCTTTCTCACTGGGAAGAGGGACACGACAGGGATGCCTCCTATCTCCCCTTTTGTTGTCCTTCAATTAGAGCCTTTGTTGATCTCACTAATCAAGATGAAAGAGGTGTGGGGGATAGAGTGGGAGAAGGGGGGAATTAAAGTTAGTGCATTTGCAGATGACAAGCTTCTCTGTCTCCAGGACCCTCCATATTCTTTAGAGGCAGCACTGCGGCAAATTGAGTTGTTCGACTAATTCTCTGGCTTAAAAATCAATAAGACCAAGTCCACTGCGTTGGATGTGGGAGGTTGGGCTACAGTACAGTGGCAGGGGAGTTTCCCATTGGTATGGGCTGAAGGTCTGATTCATTACTTGGGTATCCAGATACCAGAGAGGATGTCGCAACTTTACAATATCAATTTTAAACCACAGATAACAAAGACAATTGAACAGTTGACAAAATGGCAAGATCTTCCTATCTCCCTGAAGGGGCGGATAGCTCTTCAAAATGACGGAACTGCCCCGATGGGTCTATCTACTGTGGAATGTTCTGTTGTGGGTTACGAGAAGGGATCTGATACTTTTGCAAAGTCATATTGGCAAATTCTTGTGGCGAGGACGGAAGCTGCGTATAGCGCTCTCTGTGTTAATGAGACCTGTGGAGGCAGGAGGGGCGGATTACCGTCAATACAGCCGTACAATTTAGCATGCTTGGCCAGGCCGCTGAGAGATTTAATAGTGGGTTCAGCGGAGACTCTACCTGTAGAGTTAGTGGATGATATGTCAGGGGTGCTACATAGGTCTTTCCTACTGCATCAGCCAAATGGTATGTAGCCACTGGCATGGAGGACATCGGTTTATCTGCGTTCCCTCTGCCAGGCATGGAGAGTCTTGTGTCAACATAGACAGCTAAGATGGAGAGAGGCAGATTGTCTCCCCTTATTGGGGAATGAAGATTTTTCTCCAGGTTTGCAGGGAGGAACATCGAGGAAATGGGCATCATGTGGTGTGACAAATATAGGACATCTCAGGATGGAAGGTAACCCAGATATTGACTCCTATCAGTCCCTACAGAGGAGATATCACTTGGGGCCCCGAGAATTTTATTTTTACTTAAAGGCAAGACATTATGTGAGAGGCCTCCAGAAAGAATTTCCTGTGCTCCTTCAACCAAGAGGCATATTGGAGCTGCTGGGTGAAACCGAAAGGAAAATAACTATGTGAAGAATATGGGGAGAGCTGTCTCCTGGCTTGGATCTAGGAGCTTTAGAGAACTTGGCGAATAGATGGCAGCGGGATAACTTACCTGGTATAACAGTAGATATACTGCAGAGAGCTTTCGGGGCTGTGACTAATCTATCTGAATCAATACGGTTACAGGAAATACAATATAGGTTTTTATGGCGGGCATATGTCCATGATGTCTGGGCTTTGCGTGCTGGTTTATCTCAGACAGATGTGTGTAAACTTTGTGAGATGAATAAAGGCACATTAGCACATCGTTTTTGGGCGTGCTCTCGCATTCAAGTTTTCTGGCGAGGGATTTGTGCCAAGTTAAGTGGATGGTTGAATCAACGAGTGGTAGTCACCCCAGAGTGGTGCTTGTTTGGGGCATATGAGACAGGGGAACCTTTAAAAAGTCACCATAGGAAACTTTGTGAGAAGGGTTTTATTTTAGCCAAGTAATGCATTTTACGACAGTGGCTATCGGAGGTCTCGACGTGGGAACGGGTAATGACAGACTTGATGATCATGGAAAAGAAAACTGCCCAGCTACTGGGAGAGAATAAGTTGGTGCTCTTTAGGCAGATATGGGATCCGGTAATTAGTCTTCATCCTTTTACGGGAGATGGGTGAGACGCACATAATGAGGTACACTAGAAGTACACGGGGGTTAGCTTAGTTCCTCTTCCTTGGGAAGGAGTTTGGAAGGAATCGGATTGGAAGTAGGTCATGGACAGGAAAGTGGTAGGGAAGGAGGGGACAGTCACCTGGGGGGAGGGGAAGTAAAGGGGGGGAGGGTGGGAGAGTTAGGGGATAAGGGGATAGGGACAGAATAGGGGAAAGGTGGAATCATGTATAGGTGTTAGATAAGTATGAGAGATTAAGAGAGTGATGAATGCTTGAGGTGGGATTAATATAGTTTGTTGGTTACTGTTATAGATTTTTTTAGGATGGAATTAAGATGTGTCAATAAGACTATAAAGGGAAAGGATGTATATCTGAGGGAATGTTTATTATTACTATCAGAGTTGGGGGGAGGGGGATATCAGAAGAATGCCGAATAAGATCTGGAAGAGGATAATTCTTCTCACTGGTGTTTAATGATAATAATGGGAAAATTGTTACTTCTTTGTTAGGTTAACCTCGTACTTGCCAGTTTTATATATACTGTCATGGGGTAGATCAGAGTATACCTATGGAAATAGGAAACACAGAGCCGAGCAGGTCTAATAGTGACAGCTCAGAGCACATGGATCAAGGTTGCTATGAGCAACCATCACAAACAAAAGCATCAGGTGTAGGAGCACGCCCTAGTAGGAGATTACCTCATAGCCTATTAGGTAATGAGGGACAGCTGAGGGCAGGACAGGCTCACTGGAACACTAAGAGTGACGCAGTTAAAAATCACTCAGAGTTGGTCAGAGGCAGAGCTAACCAGGAAGCTAGCAGAAACAGCAGAGCTAACCAGAGAGCTGACCAGGAAGCTAAGAGAAACAGCAGAGCTAATGGCAGAGCTGTTTGGGAAGCTAACCGGAGAACTTCACACGGAGATTCAAACAGTATTCCACAGGAAATAGCAAAGGAAAGAATACCAGAGTCTGGTTACAGGGAGCTGAGCAGCACTGAACAAGAGCCAGGTGGTTGGAGACACGGAGGTATTCAAGCAGGCAGATGGAAGGAATCTGTGAGAGAAAATCTCCCTGAGAACAGGTACTGGGAGGGCAATAGCTGTTATCAGAGGGATACTTGCATGCCCGAAGAGAAGTGTCCAGTAAAAGGGAGTGAAAGGCTTTCATGGGAGAAAAGCCACGTTAAGTTTCCTAGCTCAAAAAGCTCCGGGGGAACCGAGCCAGAAGACAGGCTGATTCCTTATAATAAAAGGGACCTTGAAAAGCAGAGTTTCCCATACACTCAGCCAGGAGTGTGTGGCCCTCTGGAGGGAAACTCTACACTATACGGTAACCTCCCAATTCACCCTGATAGAGAGGAGGAGAGGAGCCCTTGTAACGGAGAAGAGGGTTTATTTAGAAATAGTATGAGTTACAACCCTACCGAAGATAACTACGGGGAAAGGTATGAGGACATGGAATGTGACTTCTGTGTTGAAAGTCCTGATGATTTCCGGATGGATTGTACATTAGTATTCTCCGATAACATTTCTTCATTGTGCTGAACTGTTTAAAGACAAAAATCTGTTTAGAGAAACAGATTTGAACAAGCCTACTTGTGTAAAGTACAAGGACTGTTTTCACCTTTTTGTTTGTTTGGCTGAAGATAAGCATCCATTTATGTTAATAGTAGTTCACCTTCATTTTTGCCAGAAAGTATGGTTTAATTCCTTTTGATTCCTATGTGCTGAGATTCACCCGGAAGGGAAAATAAAATACCTCTTTTTAAAGCCTGGCTACTCGTCTACAACTACCTTTTTGATTAGCTGGTGGGACTATGAATCCCATGGGGCATTGCAACGTCCCAGCTATATTAAGAAGAGGCCCCACTGAAGCTCCCTAGGCTTCTACCTATAGGAGTACGTAGGTGGGTGACAATATCCATATGTTACAAGGATTGCTTTTATTCAGATATTAATGCCCAAACATATTGAGGGTTATGGTAGAAAGAGAGAAAGAAAGAAAGGAAGGCAGAAGAGAGGGAGGGAGAGGGGGGTTTGGGGACAATTTGTGGTAGGTATTTTTAATAATGATTCGTATTGTTTATATGAACGAATGTCAATACAGGCTTAGAGAAGAAAATAAAAATGTGTGATGTAACATTTATTGATGATATGAATCCAATAAAAATGAGTTTTCAAAAATATACCCCGAAGAGTATAGAGCCTAGATGCCGACCAAAGATTTTTTTTCTATGAATTAAGGAAAGTTTTTGAAATGCTGGTTTCCTGCTGCAAAACCGATTCAGAACATGAATTCATGCCAAATTTGGCATTTTCAGATACATGGATACAATTTAATACCTTCAGATAACTGGATAATGGGCTAATTTTGAATTCTGATGCTGAGAGCAATTAATGCAGTAAACAGACTTGGTAACTGCGTTAATCACCTTGGCTGGGATTTTCAGTGGCACTAACACAGTTAGTGCTGCTGAATATCCCTGGATTCCACCGCTGGCTAGGACTGAGGCATTCAGGGGAGTGATACCCAGTGACAACCGGGCAGCGGCGATATTCAACCACTGCCCAGTTACCGCTAAGTGGTAAAAGTTAGGCGCCTTAAAGGGTGGCCTAACTTTCACTGCCAAAGCTAACCGGGTAGCAGCTGAATATCGCCTCTGCTCAATTAGCTTTGCCACTATCCGGCCAACCTGAATCTTCAATAACGATGGCTGGATATGGCCCCAGCATTGAATATCTGGTTTCAGCGGCAACAACTAGCCGCTTTAAAATGGCTAGCCGCCACCAGTGAATAGCGGGCTGTATATTTTTAAGTCTTTGGTATCTACGACATTTTGATGACATTAAATGTTGACGTTACTTATTATGAATTATTCACGTGGATGAAGGAATTTTAATCACCAATTTGGGCATTTTGGGAATATTTGATATTATATTTATTATTGAATGAATGAAGATTGTTTTGTCACATTTTAATACAATGGCCGATGATGAAAAGGTGGAGAAATTAGATCAAATGATCATTAGTATCTATTAAGCTCCCATTCTAAAGGTCCAAAATACTATGATATGTTATGTAGTGTGGATATTAAATGCAACGAAAAATTGTTTGGATTGACAGAATTGCCTAGGATTCTTTGCGGGGCATCGTTGTGGTTTGAGTATTTTATAAAGGTAATGTAGGTACTTGTGTGCCTTTATGAAACAAGGTCCCAGCTCCAACCAACAACACACAAATGTTGTTCAAGGTCCATCACATCCACTCAACAGCAACCCTTATCTAACCCCCAAACACACCCTGTCCCACCAGACAGCACCCAAACTTACCACTCACCCTCAAATACCACACACCACATAGTCCCCTGTACTTTCCCCCCATCTCAATCACAATACCAGCAGTTCTCACAGAGTCTTAGACATAACTTTGCCATTACAAAGAGGATTTCTGAGTCAACTCTTATCAAGCAAGCCATCATTGTTGCCATCCCAAGGTGCAGCCTCTCGCAGACAGTGAAAACAGGAATCCCATCCAAACTCCCCTCACCTCTGTGCAGCAAAGCCCCTCATTGAAGAGAAGGAAGAGGGGCATTTTGGTTGGCATACCAGTCACTCATTCTCACTGCATTATGTGGTCCATTCCAGCTCAGATTTGGGCAACTCACAGCCTACTCCGGCATCCAGTCCAAAACCATTGCAACAGTCATGCATCATCCTTAAATCCCTCTTAAGCAGGTAGAAGAGCTCTAATCCACTATGTAATTCATACCAAAAGTACTAGTCCAGACCGTAGAGGCCTTGGGCCACAGAAGACACCATACCATTCAAGAATTTTCATGCCATACCTGCGGTGTTTAAACATCTCTATCTGTCCATTCACTGACACCTTCAGGTATGCCGGTAACATCAAGGTAAATTTTATTTGTCGTTCTGAAGATGGGTGCATATCATAGAAAATTCCCTACACAGTTGGGGCACTCAGGCGGAGTAATCCTGAAAAATAAGGATTCAGGAGCCATTATAACAGAGTTGGGTCTTCCTGGTCACCTGCAAAATCGTTTCTTTATGGACAAAATTAAATACCTGGAATATCACCGTGTGAGGATGGCCTGTCTCTCCTTGTCAAGGGCCAATACAATGTGTGCATTCAATGACTAGGCATGCCATGTCCTCCCCCAGCTTTAGCTCCAGTGAAAACCACTTTTCTAAGAACTCCTTCAGTTCCACCTCCATCAAAGACTCCTGCAGTCTGACTATCCACAGGTTATTTCTTTGCAAGCAGTTTTCCTGCTTGTCTTTAAATGTAGCCACTACTTTTCTCAAAGCAGCGACTTTGGCTTGTAACACCTGGCTTCATCCTCAGCCCTAGATATATGGCTCTCAGCCTCAGTTAGATGGGTGTTAAATGCCTCCAGAGAACCAGCTGGTCAAGCTTGTTGGAGATCACCCGAAATTTACTTTCCAGTGCTAACACCATTGCTCCAGTGACCTCCAATACCAAGTTCTCAGGGTTTTTTATAGGGAAGGCTGGTGCTGTCTGTCCATCCACCATCTTGGATTCAGCCAGCTGCCCTTTCTTCTCCTTCTTTTGTACCTTAGACATGGTGTATCAGGGATCACAAGATACAGCTCCAGAGGGCATGGGGAAGGTTCACCTATGGTATGGTGTCCATCTGAGGGGATTGCAGACATCTGATTCATACTGAGTTGCGATAAGCGAAGGAGCCCAGAAAATCACATCCTCTAATGCTCACTGCATCACGTGACCCCTGAAATGGCTTTTATAAGTGCCTTCGACGTGTACAAAAGAAAAGGTTTGGCCCAAGCACTCAGTCCTAAGGCAATTAAATAGTTATAAACTCAGTACATTAAATTCCACTTAAGAATTCTTTGGTATAGATCTTAGCACTGCCATAAATTCTACCCAAGTAGCCCCCACAATGCATATCAAAGCACAGGTCCTGTCTTTTATAAGCTAGTCTGTATCTATCATTAAGTGACAATAAAAGGCATAGGTGAAGAGACAGTATCCCTTTGTATTTCAATGTTTTATGTCTGGTCACTGTATCCCACACTTTGCTTTGGTATGTCATGATATAGCTCTCGAACGTTTGCAAAAATGTATTGTTAGTCCAATAAAAAGGTATCACCTACAACTAGCTTGTTGTCCTTTCTTTGCACATATCCAAGTGGACTAACACCACAGCTACAGCTTTCTGCTCAAATGGCAAGAGCATTAACGAGTTACGCAACAGAATGGAATGCATGGCAAATGCCGTCTGGACTAAACAAGGCCTACAAAGTCAAAGGCCCATATAACAAGAGAAAACAAAACAAAGCTAACCCATCGATGAGAAGCAATGCTGAAAGAGCGGACTGAGCTGGGGCATGCCATCCACAGCTGAGTGCTACTGGACAAACCAAATCTCATTCTAATGATAGCATAAGCATTTTCAAAACAGAAGAAGTTGCCTCTTCGACATTTGTCTTGTCTTTAAAAAATGAAAATGGAAAGAAAGAAAAGAAGGCAGGAAAAATCTTAGGCAGAAGGCCTACCTTGTATTTTGTTAGTGATTAGAAAAAAGCTACAAAATGAGTTACTGTTTTGTTTCCTTATCAAATAGAAAGTTAACATTTATCCTGTAGTTTCATTGCAACTTTGTACCTTCAGATGAAACTCCCTGTTCTAAACAATAAAAGGAGCATAATAGAAATCATAGAAAAATTCTAAAGATTTCTATTTAACAGTCTGATGCTAACAAGTTTTTTATATGCAGTACTGTCTTAGATTTTCTCCTCTGCTGCTGGGCTTTTGGGATATTCTCTGGAACGGACAAAGCAGCAGAGCAAGGAGGACAAGATCATGGATAATATCCTCGTTTTCTGCAAGGCATTTCATAGCACTGAGCTGATCCAAAGGATTAACAGAGGCTGGTACACTAAGGTGAAAAATTCTTGCAAGTGAGACTGCGTGGAAGAATGTGTGATAGCACCCTGAAATGTTGAAAAAAATCGGCAAAATGTGAAGATTTTCATATATTTTTCCACATGAAGTCTTATTTGCAAAATAAAAATCAATAAACTCAGGCCCTCATGGTAGCAAACATCGGTTTATTTGGCACCTCTCATTTCAGCATAGCATCTATTGTTCTGGGTTAAGCCAGCACGATTTTATCTGTATGCATTCATTTGCACAAGCATAAGCATGGGCAACAAACATGCATATGGTCCTTGGGAGGATGAAGAGCCAACGAGTCCTGGTCTAGCCAACATGAAGAGCCAGGACTGCTGCATGAAAAAGCCGGCAGGAGGCTTTGGATCCTGTTAGCTGGAAGAGCGGACTGCAGCCTGAAGAGGCCAGCAGGAGGCCCTGGGTCCCGCTGGCCAGAAGAGCAGGGCTATAACCTGGAGAGGACATAGGGAGGCCACAGGTCCTTCTGGCCAGAAGAGAAAGAGAGTGTGATGGAGTGTTTAGGAAAAAACCCATCCCCCATAGGGAAACTCCCCAGCCAAGCCTAGCACAAGGGAGGTATTGCACTGAAAACCCCTGTCCTTTTTAAGAAGAAAGGTTGGAGAATGTCTGGGAAGGGTGTGGCCAGGCTTTATCCCAGGAAGCAAGGGACCTGGAGGGAGAGGAGCCCGGGATTCTCTGGAATATGCAGTGACCAGTTAAGTTTGAAAGAGAGACTGCTGAAAAGGTAGGAACTATTGTTTAAGTTTGCTGCCGGGCCTTCAGCCAGCATGTGAGACTTCTACCTAGATGGAGGACTCTTGAGCTATAGAGAACTGCTGTTTACTTTATTTATGGCTATGCTGGCCTGCTACTGAAGACTGAAAGAGTACTACTGAATTGTGCCCCAGAGTGCAGGAACTTTGGGGAAAAAGCAGTTTCTTCTTACCTTAGAACTGTCTGTGCTGGAACAGCGTTCATTCACCCAGCAGAACAGGGCTGCTAAGACTGATTAAGGAACTGTTACAGTTGAGGAAAGCCTGGAGCAAGAGTATGTCTGTAACAGTACATGTATTGCAGGCCCGATAAAGGCCAGGGCCATTTGCTTGGGTGTTTATCCTAAAAATAAAGTGTGTTTTCTTTAAACATCCTACTTGCTATAGAATCTTGTATCATTGCTTGGTCACAGTATACTACAGAGGGCAACTGAAAGAAGAAGGTGAAGAGCCTAAGGAAGGGGCAACTGAGGGGGCGCAGCCTTATGCAAATGGAAGGCTTAGAAGGAAAGAAAGGGGCAGGGCATAAGGGAAGGGATTGTGCTAGGAATAGAGCATAATGGAAGGGGTAGGGTTAAGAGGAAAGAAGATAGACTGAGGGCATTAAGGGAAAACAGAAGGGAGGGAGGGAGTGAAAGGCTAGAGAGAGTGCAAGATTGGATAGCAGGGGAGGGAGAGTACATAGGTGGGTGGTGGGAAAAGAGGGAAAGTGAAAGAGAGAACAGTGAAGGATAGGAATGAGGAATAGTGCAAGAGGGTGGGAAGGACAAGGAGTAGATGCAGGAGGAAAGGGAAAAGTGCAGATACACACCACCATTCCAACACACATGGACACACAACTACTCCTGACACAAACACACACCACCTGCCCCAACACTTAAGCACACAAATACACATGTACTGCCCCAATACACACACACATAGATACCCTACCAAAAACACTAACACACAGTCCCCAATGAGCATACATGCACAGAGCTGCCAAGACACACAAGCACAAACACACACCAACATACACCTGCATGCATACCTTAACAATCCCCATCACACTCACACACACATCATATCCCATAAGATACACACATGCGCATGCACCCCTTGAAACTACCCATGACACACATGTATGTGTGCACCCCCAACACTCCATGACACACCCACACATGTGCACACCCCTGACACACAAACATGTGTGTGCACACACCCAACACTCCCCGTGACACACATGCACACATACACACACACACATAGGCCATGTGGTCTTTTTCTGCCGTCATGTTTCTATCTGGTCTGCCTTTTCATATCAACTATACAGTAGTCTCGTTTTTTCCTTTAGAGATCCTCTGTGTTTATCCCATGTTTTTTGAATTTAGATACTGTCCCCATCTCTACCACCTCCACTGGGAGACTATTCCACAGATCCACCACTCTTTCCGTAAAGAAATATTTCCGCATATCACTCCTGAGTCTATCTCCCTTCACCCTCATCCCATGTCCCCTCATAGCAGAACTTGCTTTCAATCAAAAGAGAATCTCCTCCTGTGCATTTATGCCATGGAGGTATATAAACATCCTATCATATCTCCTCTATCCTGCCTTTCCTCTAAAGTATACATATTAAGATCCTTAAGTCTGTCCTCATATGCTTATAACGAAGACCACTGACCATTTTAGTAGCCACCCTCTGCACCGACTCCAACCTGTTTATACCCTTTTGAAGGTGCGGTCTCCAGAATTGCACACCATACTCCAAATGAGGTTGCACCAGAGACTTATATGGAGGCACTATCACCTCCTTTTTCTGCTGGCCAGTCCTCTCCCTATGCACCCAAGCATCCTTCTAACTTTCGCCATCACCTTTTCTACCTGTTTAACTACTTTAAGATCATCAGACACAATCACTCTCAGCTCCTGCTCTTTCGTAGACAGAAGTACATCACCCCCTATACTGTACCGCTTCCTTGGACTTTTGCAGACCAAATGCATGACCCTGCATTTTTTAACATTAAATCTCAACTGCCAAATTCTTGACCATTCTTCAAGCTTAGCTGGATCCCTCTTCATGTTATCTACTCCTTCCTGGGTGTCTACTCTATTGCAGATTTTGGTATCATCTGCAAAGAGGCAAACAGCCCTTCCCCAATATCACTAACAAAGATGTTAAAAAGAATCAGACCAAAGACAGATCCCTGGGGCACACCACTGGTAACATCCTTCTCCTCAGAGTGAGCTCCAATTACCTGTGCCTTTTGTTGCCTCCCACTCACCCAATTTCTAACCCAATCAGTAACTTTAGGGTCCATTCCTAGGGTGCTCAGTTTGTTTATAAGTCGCCTTTGCAGAACGGTGTCAAAGGCTCTACTGACATCCAAGTACACCACATCTAGGTCTCTCCCTCAATCCAACTCCCTGGTCACCCAGTAAAAGAAATCAGATTTGTCTGACAAGACCTGCCTCTTGTGAATCCATGCTGCCTCTGATCCCGTAACACACACACCACTCTGCCACTCCCCATGATACACAAACACACGCATACACGCAGCCCTCTACACTCCCCATGTTAAACATACACACACACGCATCCGCTTGCGCACATGCACACACTAACACACAGATGCATGCATACATGGCCCACTGTGACAATCGTATGTATCCTTCACACGTCTGATTCTGGAAATGGGGGAAACGCGCCATGGCGTCACACTGCAAGTGACACTTCTCAACTTGTTTAAATTCATTCTTAATGAGCTGCCATGAAGCAAAACTATGCAAAGCAGTTCATTCATAAACCAGTGCACAAAAAATACTTTGCCCCTCGATTTACCCCAGAAAGGAAAGCTATGCTTCAGTGAGGTACAGTAATCATTTTTGGACTTTTCCAAGCAAAGTCTCTTGCAAAACGTTCATTTGCAACTATATCAAACTTTTACAGAAAATCCTCTAGATTAGTATATTGGCTCCAAAGACTTATCAGCAATAGAAGGCTGAAGTGAAACTAAAGACATCAGCAGCAGTTACAGAAAGTAAAGCAGTGATGGGCATTTGGCTTGGCTGAAAGGAGATCAGAGCTCCAGTGAGGCTGATCTTCAAATTGCTGGATGGATATCTCCGTGTACCGATCCAAAGGAAGGCAATAAAACACCATGGGTCCAGTTTAGTAAAGTGTGGAAAGATTTCACAATAATCATTCATTACTGCATATTAACAGTTACACACACACACAAGCAGAATTCAATGAGCCATGCTCCACATGCTTTCCCCACTTCCATGTGTGTGTCTCCTTCTATATTGCCTTTCTCATCAGATTCAAAGTGTGTATATGTGTGCATTGGTGTTTTGTTTGTGTGCAGCACTTGTGGTTTTTATGTGTATTGTATTGCATGTGTATATAAATGTGTGTGTGTGTGTGTGTGTGTGTCTGTATTTGTGAATAGTATGTGATGTGTGTGTTGCATGTGTAGCTGTGATGTGTGTGTCTGTGGGATATGTGTATGCATTGAGAGAGAGAAGGTTTTAAAGGAGCAATTCCCCAACCTCTGTGTTTCATGGTATCAAAGTCTCTAGGCTCCAGAAGCTGAAATGCTTCACTCAGTGAAATGCACTGTGGCAATTTTTGGGAGCTTTTTTCTTTGGAAGCCTATTCAAATTCAGTGTATCCCCCCCCCCCCCCCATGCAAAATTTGAGGTCAATTTTGAATAGGACATGTAGGCTATAATTTGAAATATCTAATCTAGACATTTAAAATCATGCCTTTAATCAACAGCGCTATGTGTTTTCGGAGTGCTGCTGAATATAGATGCAGAGATATGCCTTAAAGTATGTGCATACTTTATACATATGGGTGCCCGATATCAGGCATCTATGCACGTAAACTGCATGCAGAGGTGTTGCATGCAGAGGTGCTGTCGAGTTGATACCGACTCATGGCGACCCTCTGGATAGCTGTCCTATACTCCCGATCTTCAATCAGGCAGCTAATTGTTGATAGAATGGCATCCATAGATGCTGTTATTGTATCGATCCATCTCATTGCTGGCCTTCCTCTTTTGTGATGACCTTTAACCTTGCCAAGCATGATGTCTTTCTCTAATGATCTCTCTCTTTGCATGATGTGTCCAAAATAGGAAAGTTAAAGTCTTGTCATCTGAGCTTTTAAAGAAAGCTTAGTATTCTTTGCCAGCACCATAATTCGAAGCTATTGATTTTCTTACTGTAAATCTGTTTTACTGTCCAACTTTTGCATCCATATGATATTGTTGAAAATACTATGGCATGGACAAGTCAAATCTTTGTGCGGAGAGATACATCTTTTGCTCTTGAGAATCTTGTCTAGGTCCTTCATAGCTGTTCTGCCAAGAGCAATGTGTCATCAGATTTCTTGACTGCTTATCATTTCTTTATTGATTATTGATTCAAACACGTTCAAGTTGTCCACTCTTTCTATTTCTTCTCCATCAACAATGAACTTATTTTTGTAACGGGGGCTATGAAACCTTAACTCTTTTACTTTGGGTTATCCCATTTGTATTTCCTTGATTTTGTTTATTGATATTTGCCTGTTTTCTTGAATATGTGAGGGAGGAGTGGCTTAGTGGTTGGGACAGGTTACCTCAGGCCAGAAAGCCCAGGAGTTCAATTCCCGCATGGGGACAAGCAACCTCAGGCCGGAGGGACTGGGGTCTCTAGTCCCATGGCCACTCCTTGTGGCCTTGGGCAAGCCACTTAACCCTCCATTGCCTCAGGTACACTTAGATTGTGAGCCCTTCTGGGACAAGGGAATAAAAAGTACCTGTAAGTATACATGTAAACCACACTGATTCTAAAGAGCGTGGTATAAAAAAGAAATAAAAAAAATAAAGAACATAAGAACATAAGATATGCCATACTGGGTCAGACCAAGGTCCATCAAGCCCAGTATTCTGTTTCCAACAGTGGCCAATCTAGGTCATACGTACCTAGCAGTTTCCCCAAGGGACACAGGTTCCACAATGCTTGTATTGGTTCAAGCATTGATATCCTGGGTCCCTTCTTAATAATGGTTTATGGACCTTTCCTCCAGGAACTTGTCCAAACCTTTTTTAAACCCAGCTACACTAACAGTCTTTACTACATCCTCCGGTAACAAATTCCAGAGTTTGATTACACGTTGAGTGAAAAAATATTTTCTTTTATTAGTCTTAAATAGTTTACCCTGTAGCTTCATTGCATGTCCCCTAGTCTTTCTATATTCTGATAAGATAAACAATCGATCTACGCTTACCCGTTCCACTCCGTTTATTAATTTATAGACTTCTATCATATCTCTCCTCAGCCGTCTCTTTTCCAGGTTAAAGAGCCCTAACCTTTTTAGCCTTTCATAGGAGTATCCTTCCATCCCTTTTACCATTTTCGTGGCTCTTCTCTGAACCTTTTCCAAAATCGCTATATCCTTTTTAAGATACTGTGTTGTATGCATTTGTTTTTGAAAAAAACAAAAAAACCCAATGAACTTATTGACTTTGCTAGTTGTCAGAATCTTTGTCTTCTTTATATTGCATCTATCAGGGCCGGATTTACCTTGAGTGAGGCCCTACGCCAACAAAAATTGTGGGCCTCCAGCAGGGGCGGCCCAAGGGTGGTGTGGGGCATAATTTGCATAAGAGGCCTCATTTGCATAAATATTTGCATAATGTTACCATATACTAACTTTTAGTAAACGTGCCTCTTAAATGAGTGTATGGATAAAGAAAGACTAAAAGATTTCTACATTACTATAATCCAGTGCCAACTGCCAGACACATTAGGAACTACTACAAACACTGCCCATAGAACCCATAGCAAACCCGCCGTATCCTAACAGCACTACCAGGACTCACAAAGCACCATACTCTACCAATCAAAAGGCAACACTGCAAATATTAAACCAATACATTTCAGAGAACAAGAATACATGACCTACTGGGGAAAGAGAACAAGTGGCAATGTCAAATAGGAATTATATAAACAGAACACCTCAGCTCAGTTACACATGCAGAACATAGACCATCACCAAACAAGTAATCACAATTTAGAAACAGGAAGACAATAATTAAACTGGGAATCCCAAAAGCCAAACTTGGAATGTACAACACTGTAGAAATAAAACTATACATTAATTTGCTCTTGTACTAAACAAAGCGCAGACGTTAATGATGCACATTTACCAGAGCTGACATATTCCAATTAATAAATTCAAAATAAAGAGATATTTTTCTACCTTTTGTGCATTTTTTTCAGCTGCAATTGCTCCAGCCACTTTCTTCTGGTTTCTTCGTGTCTTCTGCTAACTCTCCATCGTCTGCTGTCCATTTGTCCTTTCTTCTCTCTTCTAGTTTTTTTCCATTCTCTCTCTACATCTGCTTTAACATACTAATCTTTCTCCTTTTGCTCTTTCCTCATTCCTATTTCATCCACTCAAATTTTACCCCTCCATCCTCAATCCCCACTTACTCTCCCAATACCCGGCCAATTGTAGATCTTTTATCCCTCCCACACAAAATATTTTTCCCTTCTCCATTTTACTCTTCCAGCCCCATCCCATTCTAATCCTCCCCCAACATCAGCTCCCTTCTAGTTCCAGCCTCACCCAGCATCCATTCCCTTCTAGTCCCTGCATCAGCCCATTTCCAGTCCTAGCCACCTATCAGCCCATTTCCAGTCCTAGCAACCCATCAACCCACTTACAGTCCTAACCCCCCATCACCCCATTTTCAGTTTAAGCCCCCCCCTATAACCCATTACCAGTCCTAACCCCCCCATCATCCCACTTCCAGTCCTAACCCCATCAACCCATTTCCAGTCAGCCCCCCATAGCCCATTGCCAGTCCTACCCCCCCCATCAGCCCACAGCCCATTACCAGTCCTAACCCCATAAGCCCACCTCAAGTCCTAACCCCTCCCCATCAGCCCATTTCCTGTCCTAGCCCCCCCATAGCCCATTACCAGTCCTAACCCCCTCCCAACAGCCTACAGTCCATTACCAGTCCTAACCCCATCAGCCCACCTCCAGTCTTAACCCCCCCAGCCCATTTCCAGTCCGAACCCCCCCATAGCCCATTACCAGACAGTCCCCATCAGCCCACAGCCCATTACCAGTCTTAACCCCCCCAGCCCATTACCAGTTCTAAACCCCCCCCACAGCCCACAGCCCATTACCAGTCCTAACCCCATCAGCCCACCTCCAGTCTTAACCCCCCCAGCCCATTTCCAGTCCTAGCCCCCCCGTAGCCCATTACCAGGCCGCCCCCATCAGCCCACAGCCCATAGCCCATTACCAGTTCTAACACCCCCCAACAGCCCACAGCCCACAGCCCATTACCAGTCCTAACCCCATCAGTCCACCTCCAGCCTTAACCCCCCCAGCCCATTTCCAGTCCCAGCCCCCCCCCAATAGCCCATTACCAGTCCTACCCACCCCCCCCCCCTCGGCCTAAAGTAACATTTAATTTAAAAAAAAAACGCTGGCTGCCGCCGCGGCAGCATGGACTGTTCCTGCGGGGCCCCCTCTGCTGCCGCGGCAGCATGGACTGACCCGCGGGGCCCCCCTCTGCCCGGCTGAATCGTCCGTCCATCACTCCCTCCCTCCCTCCGTGCCGGCTTTGAGAGGCGCGAAGGGAGAGTGTCTCCCTCGCGTCTCTGTTAAGCCCGCAGGGGCTGATGGGAAATTTCCCATCAGCCCCTGTGGGCTTAACAGAGACGCGAGGGAGACACTCTCCCTTCGCGCCTCTCAAAGCCGGCACGGAGGGAGGGAGGGATGGACGGACGATTCAGCCGGACAGAGGGGGGCCCCGCGGGTCAGTCCATGCTGCTGCGGCAGCAGAGGGGGCCCCGCAGGAACAGTCCATGCTGCCGCGGCGGCAGCCAGCTTTTTTTTTTTTAATTTAATTTTAAGGCGGCTATTTTTGTGGGCTCTTGTCAGCTGTGGGCCCTACGCCACGGCGTAGGTGGCGTATAGGTAAATCCGGCCCTGGCATTTATGCATGTAAACTGCACACATAGGCGATGAATACAGGCACCTATATCTATAGTCTATGAGTTTGGCTCAGGTGATACCTGTGTTTTTTCTGCAACTTAGCCAGTTTCGTAGACCGTATGTATAGGCAGAGAAAATCAGCACCTATGTGCATACTCTACAAACATTGGCTGCCCCATTCCTGGAACCCCCGCAAACCTGCCCTCTCCACTCTATACATAGCATTATACATAGAGTGGAATATTTAAATTTTGCTCTATGTATAATGCTGCTGAAAAGTGAAAAAAGAAAATAGACTTAGATGTTCAGCATAGTGCCGAACATCTAAGTGCTTTTTAACAATTGAGGAGATATATGTATGTATGTATGCGCACAGGGCCGAGCCATCATAGGGAAACAGGTTCTGGGGAAGAGCAGCTTAGAACAGGGCATTCAAAGCTAAGCAATATATTCTGAGAGCTGGGGGGTTGGGAGTCATAACGCTTAAGGTTTGCTTAGGGTGCCAACACCTTGAACCAACACTGGGGCTGTCATTGCATGCACAAATACCAAGACAGAGAGAGGACATGGGCACTAAATACGGGATTCAAAGTCTCCATAACATTGCTGAAATTTCTAGAATTTCTTGTCTTTGTTTTCTTCAATATCTGATTTGCAGGAGTAGAGCAGTTATTGGATAAACATCTGAAGAATATCTCAGAAATGTTATCAACCTGGAACCTACAATTATGATGTTACCTAGTGCTAAAATGTTGCCTTTTTGATATATTCAGGATTGAATGTTGAACAATAAATACAATTTTTTTTTTGCAAAAGTTCTTATAACTGTACAGAACATATACATACAGAAAACCCAAAATAGCGAAGGTCAAAATGAGACCTTATCACAAGCTATATAGGCATAAATATCAATATCAAGCCCATGTCACAGAGGACTGCATTTTACCAAGTACTAAAAAGAAAAAAAGAACACCATTATCAGGCAGTAACATCATAAAATATAATAATAGGACCCACTAAAACTAAACAGCTTCATCAATACTCATAGAAAAAGAATAAAATCATCCCTCTTTTCCTGCTAGGAAACTCTCAAGATGTGTAGGATCAAAGAAAATGTGTTCCCTGATAAACCATGTGCGCCTCAGTGCTTTGAAGGGGGAGCAAAGGGACATATCCTACCCCTTAGGATACAGGGAAACGTAAGACAAAAGGCAGCTCCTAGAGCCATCACCCTAGTCTTCAGTCCCATGAAAGCTTTCCTTCTCAATCGCCCACCAGCAAAGTAGCCCTTGTAGGAATTTCATCAATAGAAGACTCCAAGAAAGCAGACGGATCAAGACTGTCTACTGTGGAGATTTGATCCCTGCCTTTCACCTCCTTATCCAACACCTTAGTCCCCCCCCCCCCCCCTTAGGAATATAATATAAATTTGTGAACCAAACTGACTCTGAATTGATAAACAGTAATACCTCCTTCAAATATTTCTGAAATAAATGCAATGGTGACAGAAATCTAATAAAAGGAAAATTTAAAAAGCAAAGGTTAAAAACCCTAAGAGAATTTTCCACTGATTGTAATTGCCTATGAACAGCTAAGGAATCTTTAACAGAGGAAATAGATGCAGCTTGTAAAGTGAAAATCTGCATCAGCATTTTAGTACTTATATTACTCAATTCTTGTAACTTTACTCAGTCATTTTGGCAACTGCTTCAGCAGAAAAGGTTGAAATTTGCTCAAAAGAACCTCTAAGAGCCAGTTTAGTACATAAAATTATTTGACAAATGTCATTGAGAGATACTTCCTTCTCTGACAATGGGTAGCAGAGAGGAGAGACAATTGAACAGGTCTCTAGGAAGTAGAATCAGCCGAGACTCTGTATCCACTTGGAAAGCAAGAAGACTCCCCTCTGCAGGAGTAGGAATGGAAGGCAAGCTACTTCCAATTGGTGAGCTGCCTACAATTCCCAAAGTCACTAGGCAACTGGGTAGGGTCAAATCACTCCTAGCAGATGGAGTCACAAGTAAAGAGTCCACACTCTTCAACTGCTCAGAATGTTCAGTCAGTTGGGACAATGGTTACCTTGACATGCTGATCCATGGGGCCCAAATATTTCACCAATTTCTGAGCCTTCGTTGAACCATGCTTCTTTTTTATGGCCCCATAGATTGCAGATGGAATCGATACGTGTGCGCCTTGAAGGGGGAGCAAAGGGCCATATCCTACCCCTTAGGATACACTCCTTCGGAGCTTGCCCACGAGAATGTGCCTGCACCCATGTCCCACAGTGGGGCTTCAGAACTTACAGACCCCAATCCCTAACGTCATCGGGTAGCCTCACCAGTGCTGGATGCGATGTTCCACCAAAAGTCAGGAAAGCAAGCTGTAGTACTCCACAAATTTCTAATTGTTTCTATGAACAATCAAAGATTTATCCTAAAAATAATATTTTCATGTTAAATGACAGATATCTAAATGACTTGCTTTCCTTTTAGCTTTGTTTCAATATATATGAAGTTTGAAGAATTTGAACAAACCTGTACAAAATATTCTCAAAAAAAGACTAATCTATAGAAGGCAAACTGTTAAGGTGTCATTTTGATATAGATGAGATGACCTGGCATCCATCTTTGAAAATGTAACGGACAACCTTCCCAGATCTTGCAGCCATCAATGTGGTGTCACTAATTCTTTTTCAACTATGCAATATTTCTTTTTACAGATTATGTGATCTTTTTATATCCTGTGTTTTTTGTTTTTGTTTTTTATACTGATCAGTATGCTCCTGTTTAACATGTATGCTATGCTAGAACCCAAAGATTCTTTCAAAATATAGGAACAAATTCTCCTATAACACTATAGTCACAGCAGAATTTCACTAATATTTTCTGAAATTCAAACAAAACCAATGAGCTCTTATTCAGTGGATTGAAAAAAATATAGTTTCATCTTCCTTCTTAATTTTTTGTTGATAAATTTACATAAGAATGATTCTTACAAAGGGCCTGATTTACTAAGGGGCCCTTTTACAAAAGTGCGGTATGCAGGTAACATGGGTTTTGGCATGCTTTAAGCGTGCACTGAGGCTCATGGTGCCTGCCGGCATGGGTCCAACACAGCTAGCGTGGGCCAATTTGCAAGCTGTGAATTGCACATTGAGGTGGTAAAGGAGCGAGTTAGGAGCAGAGAATGGGCATGGTGAGTACTGTACTGTTAGTGCAGGGGTAAACACCATAAGCTAACTTTAACCCTTGCAATTAGCACAGGTTCACCTAACGCCACCTCAATAGATGTAGATAAGTGCAACCACGGTAATTGTACATGCCGCTGTGGCATGTTAGGATACCGTTCAGTGCAGTAAATGCCGGGAACATGCTGGATGTCCCCCTCCTCCCCAGTTATTAGCGCACAGCAGTTGCAATTATTGCACGTTAATTTTTGAGCTCAATGCATGTTAGTTGCCAAACCCCAGTGTGCTTTAGTAACAGGGCCCCTAAGCATTTTACCATAGACATAAAATAGAATAAGCCTTACCAAATCAGTCTCAGAATGTGAAAAATGTTTCATCCAGACAATGAGAAGTAAATACACGATTCCCAACACAGACATGCAAAATATTAAAGCAAAGACATTTACCTGACTTCAGGTGTTGGAATTCCTATCACAATGCACTCCAGTTGTACTTTTGTCCCTTCTGCAACCTCTCTGCTCTTTAATTTTTGGATAAAGCTGGGTGGCTGCACAATAGGATCTTCAAAATACAATGGTGCAGGTGATGTTTCCGGTGTTAACTCTGTAGTTTCTAGTTCAATTGTAGCATCAGAGTTCTCCAATTCGTCTTCTTTGTTCTCCAGGGTCTCTGACACAAGTGTAGGCTCTTCTTCAACTTCTATAGGTACAGAAAATTGAGGTCTTTCTCGATTTTCTGATAGATTTGTAAAATCAAAGTCACTCCCTTTTGCGATTCCACTTTTCGATTCAAATTTGGTTCTGTGGCTTTTGCATAATTTTGGCCTGATCTTTGAACTGTGTGCTTTGAAAAGCGAAGAAAGTTCTTCGATAAAATCAGCAGCTTTGTTCAGGAATTCCTTTTTGTTTTCCGTTTCAGAACCATAGGGACTGATTCTCTGTTGCTTCCTAAAATCTTGAGAGCCTTCTGCAGTGCTCTTTGTACCCCTAATGACGTGCTCCTGATGGAAGTTAGGATGGTGGCCTTTTTCTGGAGAAGCTTGCAAACTTGTCAAGTCAGTTGGCTGTGAATTTGAAACTGTTTTAGTAGTGTTTTTTAGTTCTTCATGTACAGGTTTTTCGTCTTGCTTATTCGCTGGTGGATTCTGGTCAATAGCTTGTCGTGCTAAATTTACACTTTCATCTAATTCTTCTTGACTTAGAAAAGCAGAGAGATCTGTGAGGTCATCTTGGCCCGCTACCTGCTCAGAAGCTCCAGTTGTACCACAGTGGAAGTGACCCGAAGAAGGATCTGATCTACTTCTTTCGCTATTCCCGTGATGTATTTTGGTTTCGGCTAAATAGCTGTCTCTCAAAAGCTGTGATATGGAAGTAGAAGCTTCTATATTGTCGTCTTGCATGCTGTCAACAAAAGGTAAAAACAGGTCCAAAGCACATAAATATCAAATTTATAGACAGAAAATTGAAATATGACTCTACTAATGCTACAGCACTACACAGTACTCTTGCATATAAAAATACAGGGGAATATTTTCTGAAGTGATTGGGATATTCGGTGGCACATACCCGGTTTATCTCCTCCTAGCCCATGTAAATGCCCCAATGTTAACTGGCCAGCACTGGAGCATTCTGGGGGCAGAAAATGGACAGCAACATTAGTTAGCCAGTCAGCAGCAATACTGAGCCACTTATTGGCTAACTAAAATGCCTTTTTAAGTTAGGACAGCATTTTTTCTGTCCTAACTTTAAGCGGTTTAGGCTTTCCAGCCAGTGACTGAATATCACTGCTAAACAGATAGCTAAAATGTTATCCGGCCAAACAGGATGTTCGATGCTATTGGCTGGTTATTTGAGCATCAATTAAAGCAGCGACGGCCAGCCGCTTTAACAGCACTGGCCCCCACTGCTGAATATGCCTCCCATCAACTCAAATTCAGAGCTAATTTTTCATAGACAAACGATGTCCCGTTTAGCTTTCATTGATGCATTGCTCATAAACTTAAAACACCTGTGCTAATTGCACCATGGACAGTTAGTGCACGGAACATCCCCCTACGCTAACTGCATGTGCTTTGCATGCCCACTGTCTGCCCCTCACCCACCCATTCACCACCTCTACATGTGATTGGCAGTTAGCACACGAATCAGTGCACAGTAACTGTCATGCCCTCATGACAGCAGTTACTGTGCGCCTGAGCGCACAGTTACCACACATGAAAATGCATGTTAATGCTTTAGTGTAGTGAAGAGGGAGGAGAGCAGATCCCTAATGCAGTGATGAAACATGATTGATATGTCTGATCTTGGTTTTGGTATGAAGAACTAATGCCACTTTGTGCCAAATAAGTGAGATTTCATATGATAAATGAACTTTGAACCATAAATGATATATGAATTCCAAACAATGTACTTATGAATGGGCAGCTTAGAGCCAGAGAGTGGGTATAGAGTGCACATTAGCACAGGGGAACAAATCATGCACTGTCAATGTTGCAATTGGCACAGGTGCACCTAACGCCATCCATGTAATTGCGCCATGCATTAGGATATACATCCACGAGTTAACTGCCAGGAACAGGCTGGCCACACCCCTGACAATTACCACAGAGGCTTTGCACTTAGCGCATATTAGTTTTAGCACTAAATATGTATTAAATACAAAAATCGAATGTACATTAGTAAAAGGCCCCTTAGAGTGTAGGAGTGGCCCTATGGTTAGAGCAGTAAACTATGCACCATAGCAATCAAGAGTTGTATCCTTCTTCTCCTATGATACTTCACCCTCTATTGCTTCAGCTACAAAAAATTCCTCTGGATACAGGAAAATACCTACTGCACCTGAAATATAGCTTGCCTTGAGTTATTAATAAAAAGGCATGAGGTGAAAAAACAGTACAGTTTTGAGACTTTACATTCTACGCCATTCTGAAATCTAAACTATAGACTTACTTTTAAGAAAGAGAATATGTGGACAGGTAAGGACCACAAGGCCCATCTAGTCTGCTCAATTTAATTTTTCTTGCATTGCCCCAGATGATTTTTGACCTTCCCTTCACTCCTTCGTAAATAAGGATCCTCTGCTTTTATTCCATGCCTTCTTGAAGTCTCCTACTGTTTTTGTCTCCTCCACCTCTTCTGAGAGGCTTTTCCAGGCATCCAGCACCCTTTCTGTAAAGAAATATTTTCTAATGTTACTCCTAAGCACACCCACTTTGAGCCTCATCTTATCTTTTTTTTTTTTAATTTCCGTTCCATTGAAAAAAGTTTGCCTCTTCTGTATTATTTATTCTGCTACTATTACTACTACTACTACTACTACTATTATTACTACTGATCATTTGTATAGCACTACAAGACATATGCAGCATTGTACATATAAGAGACAGTCCCTGCTCATCAGAGCTTACAATCTAGTCAAGACAGACACACACAACTGGGGAATAGGATATGTCTAGGAGAGTGGTAAGAAAAAACATAGTTGGAGAGCAGGAATCTATGCAGCTCAATATCCAAAGGCAGCCTCGAAGAGGTGAGTTTTTAGCATAGATTTGAAAAGGGGCAGAGATGAAACTTGATGTACTGACTTGGGTAGAAAGATCGATGTCTGGAGTTGGCAATGGAAGAGAAGGGCAAAGATAGAATTGATCTGCCAGAGGAATGGAGTTCCTGAGGAGGAGGGCATGGAGAGATAAGAGAGGAAAGGTAATGAGGAGCACTTATAAGTCAGTAGGAGATGTTTGAACTGGATACACAAATGGATAGGGAACCAATGAAGGGGTTACATGAGTGTAGTGAGACTGGTGGATGGTTAGCCATGCAGCTGAATTTTGAACAGATTGAAGGGGAGAGAGACAATTCAAAGGGAGACCAGCAAGTAGGAGATTGCAATAGTCTAGATGGGAGATGACTAAAGAGTGGAAAAGGGTCTTCATAGTACATTCAGAAAGAAACGGGCACATTTTGCTGGTGTAGAAAAAGAAATGACAGGATTTAGCTATCAGTTGAATGTGTGTGGAGAAGGAAAGGGAGGAGTGAAAGATGACCCCAAGGTTGAAAGCCAAGGAAAAAGGGAGGAGTAGATGTTTTCTACAGAAATAGAGAAGGAAGAAAGAGGAGAGGTGGGTTTAGGAGGAAGATGCTCGGTTTTGGCCATGTTCAACTTCAAATGGCGGTGAGACATCCAGGCAGCAATGTCAGATAGGTAGGCAGAGATACGGGCCTGAATTCCCAGAGAGATTTCAGATGTAGAGAGGTAGATCTGAGAGTCATCAATGTAAAGATGGTACTGAAAACCATGGGAGGAGATGAGTGCACCAAGGGACTGGGGTATACCAACTGAGAGCGGGATAGCAGTAGAGGAGGATCCACCAGAACATACACTGAAGGAGAAGGTGGGGGTTAACAGTATCAAAAGCAGCAGAAAGGTCAAGGAGGATGAGGATCAAGACTAGGCCTTTGGATATGGCCAGTAACAAGTCACTGGAGACTGGCAAGAGCCATTTCAGTAGAATGTAGAGGACAAAAGTCAAATTGCAATAGATCCAGAAGGGCTTGAGAGAAGAGAAAGTCAAGACATAGTGATAAACACATGTTCAAGTAGTTAAGAAATAAAGGGGAGGAGGTAGGTGGGTCAATAATTAGGACAGGTAAGGTCTAGTGAGGGTTTCTTGAGGAGAGGTGTAACCATAGCTTGCTTGAAGGCTTCAGGAACAGTTGAAGTGGGAAGTGATAGGTTGAGGATATAACAAATGGAAGGAATGACAGTTTAATGTTTATTTAATGTTTATTTATTTGATATACCGCCATTCGTAGTTACAACAGAGTGGTTAACAATATTGAAATTATAAGAAAAGGCCACTGGCCAGAAAAAAAAGAAAATATATTACAATGTTGACAGGACAGTTAGAGGACAGACATGCATATGAGATAACAGAAAAAGCCAAGACAAGAAGGGGAAATGATATGGGTGACATCACACAGAAGGAGAGGGGAGGTCAAAGGCTTCAGAGAAAAGATGGGTCTTCAGGTGACCTTTGAAAGTACTGTGATGTTGTTCGTGAGTGAAGTGAGCAGAGAATTCCAAAGTGCAGGTCCAATGAAAAAGAAAGTTGAGGTACAGGTAGACTGGAGGTGAGCGCGGGAGGAGGAAGGGAGGTGAAGACGATTGATGCTTAAGGATCGGAGGGAGCGACTAGGGGTATGAAATTGAATAAGATCTGCCAGATATTGTGGTGTGTGTGTATAGAGGACTTGATGGACTAGAGTGAGGAGTTTGAAACGAGTGTGAAAGTGGATGGACAGCCAGTGAAGATGAATCAAGAGTAGTGTAATATGGTCATGGGGAGCTGAGTGAGAGATGATCCGTGCGGCCGTGTTTTAGATTCACTGTAGCCTATGAAGTTGGGATTGAGGTAGACCTAGGAAGACTGAATTACAAAAATCGACGCGAGACATTACAAGGGACAGCATGAGGGTAGTGAGTGCTTGGGGGGTAAGAAAGGGGTGAATTGTTCGAATCTGGCGGAGAAAGAAAAATGAAGTTTTTGTGATGTGAGAAATGTGGTCTTGAAAAGATAGATTTAAGTCAAAGAAAACCCCAAGATACTGAAAACTGGACACCATAGAAATAGGGGAACCATCAAAAGAGGGAGACAACAGTGGGGAGGGACTGCCTTGTGTGAACCAAATTGTGAGTGTTTGAAGACAATTTGATGTGAGCCAACCAGTTACAGCGGAAAGACAAGAATTTAGAGGAGAGAGATCAGGATGAAGAGGAGAGGTGTGCTGTAAAAGAACAAGGTCGTCAGCATAATAGTGGAGGAGATGTTCAGTATATGTGTGGGAATAGGATCCAAGGAGCAGCTAGTGATTTTGAAGGAGAGAAAAAGATATGTGGTTTCCTCCTTAGTGATCTTAAAAATGGAAGAAAGGGTGTCAGAGGTGGAGGGAAGGATTTGGGATTGAAGAAGGGGAAGGTAGGGTAGAGGTGACTCTGTGGAGAATTTAAGGCTAATCTTCTGGACTATGTTATGGAAACAGTCAGCCAAAGTCTGGACAGAACGTGAAGAAGGGATTGGAGGAGGAGGTACTTTGAGGAGAGAGTTGAGAGTAGAGAAGACAGTGAGGGATGGAGGCAAGGGAGTTAGCCAGGTGAATATTATAATCTTGTTTGGCAAGTGCTATGGCTAACTGGAAAGTGGCTAGAATGAATTTGAAGTGTAGAAAGCCCACAAATGTGTGGGATTTCAGTCAAATGCGCACAGCTGAGAGGGCCCAGGAACATAAGTAGCAGCTTGTTGAGGACAGCCAGGGCTGAGATACAGTACACCTCACAGGACGTGATATGAAAGGAACAAAAGCATCCAGAGCAGAGGAGAGTGCAGTGATATAGGAAGATACTGCCTCATCAACAGACTCAGATGACGTATTGGAGGAAAGAGGTGATGAGACAGTAGTAGAGAGCCGATGGGTCAATAGCATGAAGATTCCTAAAGAGATGGAGGAGATTGGATGAGACTGAGGTTAGGGGTGATGAAACATGAAGCTTAGCAGTTGATGGTGAGATAATGGAAGAGCTGAGGTACAGAGGTTTGCTGTTAAGCAGAGAAAAAGGCAAGGTCAAGACAGTGGCCATGCTGGTGTGTAGGGGCAGTAGAGCACAGCTAGAAGTTGAATGAGGAGGTAAGAGAAAGGAGCTTTAAAGCATAAGTGTCAGAAGGGTTATCAACATGAATGTTAAAATCCCTGAGAATAAAGGAAGGGGGGGGGGGAGATTCATCCAGAAAGAAGGAAAGCCACAAGTCAAAGTCAGTGAGAAATATAGAGGTGGACCTGTCAGGGAGCTGATAAATGACAGATACTCGGAGTGGTAATGGAGTAAAAAGGTGGATGGAGTGAACTTCAAAGGAGGGAAAAGACTGAGACTAAGGCAGAAGGAGGGGTTGAAATTGGCAGGGATGAGAGAATAGAAACCCAGTAACACTACCACAGCAAATGGGATGAAGCATATGGGAGAATTGATGGTTGCCATGACAGAGTGCAGTGACTAAAGTTGAGTCTTCAGGTAGAAGACAGGCTTCAGTTAAAGAAAGAAGATGGAGAGTATTAGAGAGAAAAAAAAGTAATGAATAAAGGCAAGCTTGAGATGGAGTGTGCATTCCACAAGGCACATGGGAAAGGGAGAGAGGAGGGGAGAAGGATCTGAATAAGATTTGAGGAATTGCATGCCAATCTACTCTAGGAGTGTAAAAAAAGTCGGGGGGGGGGGGGGGCAGAGTTGGAATTGATGTCCCCAGATGAGAGAAGGAGCAGGAGAGTGTGGGCCAGAGACGAGACAGCACAGTGGTAATGAGGGTGAGGTTGTTTTAGAGAGAGAAGGCAAATCTACCGTATAGCAATGCTTATTGGCTTTTTATGTTAGTTGTAATCAAATTAAATGTAAAGGGTAAATGAAAAGCAAGAATTTGAACAGGTCCCATATGCAAGGGCATACTATTACTGGTAATGCATTTAGCGTGAGAGATCTGCAGTATACAAGTACCAATAAATAAATAAATATCAAAGACTTTCACAAATATTACACTAGTTACAGCAACTCAGTAAAGCAGAGCTAGCCCTACGCTGTCCATGCAGCTTGGTTTATACAGATATTAACATACTATAACAAAAAAGACTATCCAATTTCAATTCAGACTCCACACAAGACTGCAGTTTAATATAGTTATTTATCAAACAACTTAGTTTTTAATATTCATTCTTCTCATTAAGTAGGTGTAACAATGTACAAGAACTCCACTAAGAGCTTGAAACAGTCGCTTTAAAATTTGTATTTTCCCACTATCATTGGACATATTGAGGTCTTTGTATGGAAAACACAAACAACAGGATATAGATTGGGCTATACTAATGCCAAAAATACTCATTGGCTGCTCTGGTTCCCATCCACCTCTGCATTGGCAGGGAAAGAGTAGACTGTGCAAACGAAAAGGTGTGAAGGGAACCCATAACATAAACCGGAGAAACCACTGAGGATTAGACATTAAATATATGTGCTGTTCTTTAACAACAGCGCCTTTGTTCATCTGAAAGTGATTTTAAAGAATTTTTTTCACCCTGGCTATCATGGTGAAATGAATATTCAAATATTGTATCTCTTTTGAAAGTCTTACTGGAATTCCTGTTTGTTTAATCATTAAGGGTTACAGTATTTGTTAAAGAATAGTGTGAATTTCATGTAATGTTAGAAAAATGACAGGTACAAAGGACAGTATTTTTAATCTCTCTCTCTCTCTCTCTCTCTCTCTCTCTCTCTCAATCTCTCTCCAAAACTGCAAAACACACATGCCAAGAAAAGAGCAATGGTCAAAGGATGTTACGTTAATGAGGGCTGAATCCAGACAATGGCATCAACCAATAAACTCTACAATACTTACTAAACTACAAGAGAGCAACCGGAGTCTACGCTGTGTCTCATTTTTCTTTATGGAGATATGGGGTATAAACACAGAGAGAAAAATAAGCATGTTAATGCTAACAAAAGTAAGATCCTATTCATTGAAATATATGACGAACCACATATCCATATGCTGCCATCCATTTGAAATTGTGGTTTTTAGTGGTCGGTCACAAATGAAATATTCTCAGAGAACATGGATGAGACTGTAGAGTTACCATGGATAGGAAAACATTTTGAATGACCAACTTTTGGTTCATGATTTTTCTAAGTATTTTTTTGAGAGTGATTGATAATGGTATTCACAAGAATACAAAGGAAGGAAAACCACATCTAAATATAATTCAATGGAGCTTTTCTCTTTTTTAAATTTTACTAAGAGAAGAAACAATTTTATTTTGCATATCTGATCTAGAAAACACAAGCAATATTATTCCTATATTTATTAGGAGACTCTGGGGCTTGTTTACAAAGCCGCGGTAGCGGTTCGCGATCATTATCGGAGCTGCGGCCCCAAATCAATGGGGCCGCAGCTCCGATAACGATCACGAACCGCTACCGCGGCTTTATAAACAAGCCCCTCTGACTGTTGTCATCAAATAATGTCAGTAATATGACTTTTATAAGATATTTTTGAAACAAAATTAAATCAACACATAAGTACAGTTCACTGATCAAAATACAATAAAAAAAATATACAGCTCATGATATAGGTACAGTGTACTCAAGTCCAGACATGAAATATTTAATTATTTTACAAATTGGGGGCTTTTTCAAGAATTTTTTCCAATTCGTGGGTGCTTTTTTTTATTAGTTACACATATTTATTTTACAGGGAATTTTTATTGCATTTTAAACTGATTTTATGAGCACTAACTGATGAATTAATATGCACTAAATTGATGACTGTGCATTCAATCAATTTAGTTCATACTAAGGGCCCTTTTTTTACTAAAGCCCCCATTAGCTAGATAGCAGACATTTTAATGCATGGCTACAGGCAGTCGGTAACACTAATGCCCAACAGTGCCTGTCTTCGCACACTAAAATACATATTAGTCGGTGATCATGAGATGGGGCAGGGATGGGCAGAAAGTGGTTGTGGAGATTGCATTGCCACTAGCACCAGGGCAATTGTTGCACACTCAGCGGAAACATGGCTCGTAACGTGGGTTCACCTGACAATGCCTCTATAGGAGTTGTTAAGTGAACCCGACCTAGTGGGGCATATGTTAAACCCTTCGAGCCTTATCTGCAGGGGATGTACTTAACATGCCCCCAACAGCTAACCTGCAGATTTTGCCATTAACATGTGTGAGATTGGCACATTAATGGTAAATCCAGTGGGCCTTAGTTAAAGGGGCTCTAAGGGTCCCTTTTATTAAAGCACGATAAGCAGCATATGTGTTACTGCACAGTGGGGCATGTTTACTAAGCCACACATGAATAATTCAGGTTTGAGATGCATTACTAGCCGTGGGACACCATACTAAATGCAGTTAGCACATAGTACCATGGTAAGCATATAGTACTATATTGCAGTTAGTGCATAGTACTTATCATGAGGTGCTAATTTTGCAGTTAACACAGGTGCACTTAACGCTACCTCAAGAGCTACCACATGCAATGACCACCACTCCAGCTCACGATTGCCATCAGGTAGGAGGCAGGGACCGGAAGGCCTCCCTGCCCCCCATCACAAGAACAACTGGGCCCAGACTCGCCACCAGCAGCACAGGACATAAAAGGAAGCACCTCCAGGCATGCCCATGCCTGAGGGCCTCGCCAGAGGACCCTTTGGCGTGGACCTCCACCGCTGACAACATGAGCCAAAATTTAGGATATTGGTAAGCTGTAGTTGCCTTGGCTGCCTAAGCTCACATATGAAACCTATAACCTGCAACCAAGGGTAAGAGCTCCCTGTAGGAAGTGCCTTGATAATGCTGTTATCGCTCTGTGTTATCTGCTTGTTGGAATATGCAACCTGCTAGATAATGCTGTTATATGCTGTGCCTAGGTAATGCTTTTATCACTCTGTATAATCTGCTTGTTAGAATATGCAACCTGCTGGATTCATATTAAGCATTTAGGACACTTTGTTATTCTATCAGTTCTAGTCAATGCTAATGAGTCAGGAGATGCAGTTACTACAGCTCATCAACTAGAAAATATAGCATTAAGCATCTCACTGAAGCTTCTAAGTTACCACACTCTTACTCATTAGTCTTACTCATTTCACCACGCCTTAGGTAGTCACCATTCCCTAACACAATGCCGGACCTGCTTACCAGCATGCTATTCCTACATTGCCTGGCCCAATCCATTATATGGGCAGATACATTTTCTCAACAACAGGGCCTAATCTCTACTATACATGGCTATGGCCGGAGAGGACATGAAGATGCATTCACTACTTCAAAGCCACCACACATAGCAAGTTATAGTCATCTTATTCACATTGTATGCCATCCCCTAGGAAAAAATCTCAGGTGGAAGCCTCCACAGGCAAAAAAATTCACCTATATGCTCATAAATGTTCATTCTATCTGAAATAAATGGCCAATACTCATTAACTATGTTGAAAGTTATAAGTTAGACATACTCTTCAGCAGAGAATCATGGCTCACTATACAGACACCATACTTACAAGTCAACTAAAGCTCTCTATGACCTCTTTAATTGCCCGAGAACAAGCAGAAGAGGTGGAAGCATCTTTATCATGGCCAGATGTGGCCTACAATTCCAGTACCTTATGTCACACAGCACAAACAACCTGGACGCCATCATGATCGCAAATAGGCACCTAGCAACATCTCTGTGCTACCAAGCCTCATCTACATGCACTGATGACCTCTCCTTAATCCTTGACCTAGCATGCAACCAATCAACTAAGGGTAGACCACTTTGGACACTAGGTGATTTCAACCTTCCTGCGCTATCAGTGAAGCATTCCACAGCCTTTTTGGATGCCATGACTGCACTAAACTACGAATAACTAATATACGCACCCACCCACACAAGAGGAAACACCTTGGACCTTATCTTTGCACCCTCAACTGTGCTCATAGACAGCAACCCAAACAAACCACGTCATCCCTGTACCATGGTCTGGCCACAATGTCATCATTTTCTACATCCCCAAATGCGTAGCAGACCTTGGACCAGCTATGACTTCTACACCACCACCAGCTCGTTGCTTCTGACCTTTCAAAAAAAAAAGCATTCCTTGAAGAAATGCTACCCAACCTTAATACTGACACCTCTGAGCTCGTTGAGCTTGTCAACACATTGAATACCACCCTAAGCAAGGCTGCACTCCTACCACAGCTTACGAGATCCACCAAAAAGAATCACACAAGCCATGTGGTTCACAGCCGACCTACATGAGTCCCTGCTACAATTCAGGAAGCTGGAGCGGAAATGGCAGCACTCTAGACTTCCCCAAAACTGAGTCACATACATGAAGGCCCTGCAAGAGCACCGAAATGCAATTAACCAGAGAAGAAAGGAATACCACACCAATATCCTAATGCGCTCTCTTAACAAACCCCAAGAGCTATTCAGAATCATTCAGTCCCTCATAGAGGACACGAGTAAGAATCATACTGCTGGCACCCCCCCCCCCCCTCCCACCCACAGGAATTCGCTACCCACTTCCAAAACAAAACCAACCGTAATCCCCCTAAACCAGGAAATCCTCTCTCAGATAATCCTCCTAGTGAAAACTCTACTATTTCCAAGCTAAAGACTTCCAACCATGCTCTGCTGAGCACATCAAGAACAACAAAAGGAGGCTCAACACTACCACCTCCCCAAACAATCTGTGCCCTTCACACTGGATCAAGTCAGCCTGCTCTGACCGAAGCGTATTCATTTTGAGAATCGTACACCTTTTCTTCACCAAAGGTCTGGTACCTTCACCTCTAAAAACCGTCACTGTCAGACCTCTACTAAAAAATGCCAAGCTGGACCCACCTGACATAAATTCCTATAGGCTCATACCTAGCCTCCCTTTCTTGGCTAAGATAACAGAGAAGATAGATCCAAGATCACATCGATTCCTACCTTCAGCAGCTGGGTTCTGCTAACAACATGGTGTCGAAACCCTCCTGGCCACTCTCCTAGACAATCTCGTTAATGGCATGAACAAAGTAAAACAGATTCATCCTAATATTCTTGGATATCTGATCGGCCTTTGACACAGTCTGTCATAATCTCCTACCTGCTCGATTACAACAGAAAGGCATACAGAACTTGGGACCTGTACCAGTCTAGGGCTACTTAATGGACTGCCAACAAATGATATGCATAGGCACTCAAACATCATCTACTTACCGGCAAACACAAGGAGTACCGCAGGGTTCATCCTTATTGGCCTTGCTCTTCAATATCTACATCCAACAAATCTGCAATATAATCCAATCATACAGCATACTTTACCACATCTATGCTGACGATGTTACTGCCTTATGCCCCATTCTCCACGGACAGTCTCAATTACGCCAGAATTACGGAATGCTTTAATGCAGTCTCAGACTGGTTCGGTATGTACAACCTGAGAATGAACTGTAAGAAAACTGAAATGTTGCTTATCACAAAAGATCCAGCCTTCATGCCACCACTTTCCTTACAAGTAAAAGATGCAGAGCTGAAGATGAAGCAAGAGGTGCATTACCTAGGAGTCACCCTGGACCAGCACCTGAGTATGGAAACACACAGAAATAATATTACCAAGGCAGTATACTACAAAATAAGGACCCTCTGTCACCCACGTCTACTGCTGGAGGCTGCCGACTTCTGCACCATATTCCAGGCACTCATCTTTCCACACTTTGACTATGCAAATATCATTCTCCATGGCCTGCCAGGCTGCACACTTCATCCTCTGCAAATGGCCATGAACAATGCAGCCTGAACCCTGTATGGATCCTCCAGATCTGAACATCTGACATCCATCCTAAAACAATTGCATTGGATCCCAATAGCTAGCCGCCTAAAGTACAAAGCCCTCCTATTCACATTTAAAATCCTGCCTATCCTCTCTGCAATCTCCCTGGAGGAAATCATACATTGGACACGAAACAACAGAATGAGAAGAACAAACATAACAAACACACTCACCATTCCATCAGCAATATGAAAGAATTCCCAAGCTGCTAAGAACCGAGCCTTCTCATTATACATACCAACTCTCTGGAACTTCCTCCCTTCCCCAATCCGTTCCATTTCTATCAACCTCCAGGAAAGCGATAAAGACGCATCTTTTCCAACTGTAGTATGACCATATACCATAGCTACATTATGGATTGTGCCTACCAGCTATAACTTAGACTTATCTACTTCTCATGGTCCACTAATCAGCCTGTAGATAGTTTGCCCTATTTCTACCCAAGTTGACACCCCTGTTCAATGTAAAATCTTTATTGTTTACAGCGCAATACCTGATGCTATTGTTTAATTTTTTTATGCCTGTTCTATTTAAAGCCTTGATACTTGTTCTCTGTAAACAGCGCTGATTTTGAAATAGTGTGGTAGAAAAAATCATATAAATAAGTGGAGGCATTAAGTGCACCTGTGCTAACTAGTATTGCACTTAACTCAAAATAAGGAACCTTTCTATGGTGAAACTGCAAAGGACAGGTTGGCCACACACCCGACAGTTCATGGCCTTTGCACTTACCATGCTGTAAGTACAAAAATGTATTGCACTTTAGTAAAAGGACCCTTAATATTTTAAGGAGCACTAACAAACCAAATGCATGCTATCAAATGCACACTCCTAGTACAAATATTTCATTAGGTAAATGCTGATCTATGCAAGGGGGGGCTGATAAGTCTCTGGCCTTGTAACAAAGCAGAAAGCTATGGGCAAACTTCACTTCTGGAGATCCAAATCATCTCTCTGCAGTTTTGTTTTATTTGGTACCATTTGATTTGTTAGTACCAAATAAAACGAAACTGCAGAGAGATCATTTGTAGCTCCGGAAGTGAAGTGTGCCTGTAGCTTTCTGTTTTGTTACAAGGCCAGAGACTTATCAGCCTCACTTCGTACACACAGAAAGTATAACATTTTGCATGATAAACAAAAATATTAGGGCAGATATTCAAAAGGCCGATATTCAGATGTCACAGCGATCAGCCATGGTGCCAACATATCAGCAACTACATCCATAAGGAGGTGCTGCTGAATATCTGGGCTGAGAGGTGCTATCTGATAACTGCCAGCACTTGATCCAGTTCTGCAATATGGAACCGGCACTTACATGGACTGGAGCTTAGGATAGCTTTGCATGCAGCTTAAGTTGTCCATGTAAGTGCTGGTTCAATATCATGCTAATCATATAAGCACCGGCACTTACCTGGACAGCACGGACATGTGCCCACTCCACCCACAGACCACCCCTGCACTAACTGGATAGTGCTGGGGCAGTCTGTGAAGATATTCAGCAGCACTATCTGGTTAGTGCTGATGAATATCATAGTCTGCCTCTTAGCCGGCCAGCCAGCAAAGCCAATTATATTTATCTATAAAAAGAGAGAACCAAAAGAAGGTAAAAAAAATAAGAAGAGAGAAGAAAAACATAGGGTTAATAAAGCAAAAGCAATAGAGGCACTGCATAAGCAGAACACAATTTAAGACAGAACAGAGTGTAAAACGTTTACAGTGAAGAGCCTGGACTCAGCATCCAAGTCAACTCAACTCACTAATAGGATAATTACTGCCCTTATTTGGAAGCCTGACGCCTAACAATAGCACTGTGCGATAAGTGGGAAGGATCTCAGGTGTCATTTTGATCCTAAGACGCATCATGATAAGGAATGAATGGGGATTGCTTCTGCTCCCACTAGACTGCCAGGGACCCTGGTAAGAGCTGGGGAGATTTTGAGGGGTGCCTAGGGGTTCTACTGGGGGTCTCACTTTGGGAGAGGTATGAATGTCTGTGGGATCTGTAATGGGATGATTGGATATCGAGGGATTTTGGGTGGGAGATCAATGCCAGGTGGATTGGATGTTGGAAGTGATCAGGGGGATTGGATGTTGGCCTGTGATCAGGGCGTGAGCGGGACTAGTGATACAAGTGAGAAGAGATTGGGAGTGCATGGATATCGGGTACAGCAACATTAAAAAGCTGCCATCATGCAATAGCCATGAGTGGTGTCAGGTGGTAGGTGGATGGAGATGGGAATTTGCGTGCGTGTGTGTGATGAGGATGTACATGCTAGCAGTGTGTGTTGTGGGTCTATGTGCATGGTGTGTGTGTGTGTGTGTACACGTGTAATGGGGGTGTCCGCTGGTGTGTGTGTGTTGTGAGGGTGAGGATGTAGGGTGGTGGTGTGTGTATGTATGTGTCATGAGGTATGTGAAGAGGTGTGTATGTGTCTGTGTCTGTGTCATGAGGGCTGTCCAGTGGTATATGTGTGTGTATGCCAAAGGGGGTGTTGAGTGGTGTGCGCATGTATGTTATGAGGGATGTCAGATGCTATGTCTGTGTGTGCGTGTGTGTGTGTGCCATGAAGTTTTTTCAGATGATGTGTGCAGGTGTGTGTTTGTGTCATGAGGGCTGTCCAGTGGTGTGTATGTATTGTCATGCAGCAGGGGCTGATGAAAGCAAAAATGCAGGAGAAGAAGCTGTTTTTCATGAGGAAAAAGATGTGCACAAGATGCAATATCCACACAGAACAGCTAGGGGGAGCAGGCGTGCACTCACAGAGCCTGAGTGGACACACTTAGCTAATCGAGAGCATCTGACAGCCCGGAAAGCTCAAACACAGGAGAGCTTTATAAATGGAAGACTGGAGACTGGAGAGAGCACAGCAGTGCTTGCAGGTGTGGAGCTGGAGGTAAAGCTGAAGGTTTACGAGAGAGAAGCACCACAAGCAAGGACCAAGCAGAAAGAAGCACTTGGGAAATTAGTGCTGGGCAAAGGAACAATCATCTTTGGAGGCAAAGCAGAGTGAAAGAAAGAAGCCTGCTTGTACCTGAGGAACCTGGGGCTAAACCGAAAGGTAACAGAAGCTTTCAGAGAGGAGACTGGCACAGGGATTGTGTTCCTGAAGAACTGCGGGAAGGAGGAAATCCCAGTTCTATATGCTACTGGAAGCCAAGGTATGCTGACTCTGTTTCTATGAAGAAAACCTTACCTTATAAAAAGTCTTTTGAAAGTAATGCTAAACCTGTGAGAAAGGAAAGCAAAGCTACCTCTCATAAGCCAAGTAGCCAACGCCCGAGGGTAGGCCATGCTCATTGGCAAACACTAGAGGAACTCTTTAAACATCCAGAGAACAGGACTAGGGCCTGACCAGAAATTATAGCCAGTGAAACCACTGATACAGACAGAGATAATTCTGAGCCGATGCAAGTGGAGCTTGTAGAGCCAAGCCTTTTATCTCAGGAAGAGATGGACTGTTCTTTGTGTATTTCAGGCAGTGCAGAGTCACTGTTAAACCTGTGAATGATATATGTTATCTTCAGAATGTTATTCATTTGCTAAATGGAAGAAGAGTGCTGAAACATTTGCTTTACTCTGGAACGCTTAACTAAGCATTGTTACAACTGTGAAGCATAACAGTTTTTCCGTTAACCTGAGTTGATTTCATTCCTGAAGTTAAGGACTTTTTCTTTAGGTTGTAACCCAGCTGAATCTTATGCGTAAAGGGAAATAAATGCCTTGTTAACCCTCTACTCTGCATTCACAATTTTTCTTAGTTAGGAGCTGAACTGCTAAGACCAGGTTACACCTGGCTCTTAAAAGACCCTCCTCTCATAATAAAATAATTTTTGTGTCCCACCTACCCTTACGACCACTGGCCACCAGGGCGGTGCACGACAGTATGTATGTGTATGCGTGTGTATATGCAAAGGGAGTGTTGAGTGGTGTGTGTATGTATGCCATGAGGGATTGCCGGTGGTATCTGTGTGTGTGTGGTGTGTGTGAGTTTCTGTGTGCCATGGGGGTTTTCAGATGGTGGGTGTAGGGTTGTGTGTGTGAGAGTGTGGAATCTCTCCAGCATCCAGCGCTGAATATCTGGGTTCACCAGACAGCAATGTCGCTATCCTGGTAATGCCAATATTCAACCACTAACCATATAGCAAAAAAACAGTTTACAGTTAGGACAGCTAGTGAGATGAATTAACTTTAACAGGTTTAGGTATCCAGTTAGTGACTGAGTATCACCAATGACCAAATAGCTGCCAGGAACGCCCCCCATCCATCTACAGACCACTGCAGGTTTTAACCAGGCGTTGTTTATGCAGTCTGTGGGATATTCAGTGGCAGTGGCAGTAACTGGCTATTGTCTTCGAGTATCAGGATCAGAAATTGGTTGACTGACAGACGACAGAAGGTGATGGTAAATGGAGCTCACTCTGATGAAAGGAAGGTGATTAGTGGGGTGCCCCAGGGTTTGGTCCTGGGCCCGGCACTGTTCAATGTATTTGTGAGTGATATTGCTGAAGGACTGAATGGAAAAGTCTGTCTTTTTGCAACAGAGTGGACTCCCCTGAGGGAGTGCTTAACATGAGGAAAGATCTACAAAAGCTGGAACAATGGTCTAACACTTGGCAGTTAAGATTTAATGCAATGAACTGCAGAGTCATGCACCTGGGTAGCAAAAATCCAAGGGAAATGTACGCGATAGGGGGCGAGAGGTTGGTGTGCACGATCAGGAGAAAGACCTTGGTGTGATTATCTCTGATGATCTCAAGGTGGCAAAACAGTGCAACAAGGCGGTGGCAAAAGCCAGGAGGATGTTGGGCTGCATACAAAGAGGAATTACCAGCATAAAGGAAGAGGTACTAATGCCACTGTATAAGTCACTGGTGAGGCCTCACTTGGAATACTGTGTTCAGTTTTGGAGACCATATCTTACAAAGGATGTAAAAAGAATGGAAAACTCTTCAGAGGAAGGCGACCAAAATGATTTGGAGCCTGCATCAGAAGCCTTATGAGAAGAGACTTGAAGACCTAAATATGTACACTTTGGGGGAGAGAAGAGATAGGGGAGATATGATTCAGACCTTTAAATACTTAAATAATTTATTTATTTATTTAGACAGTTTTGTATACCGCCTTATCCTTCAATCAAAGCGGTCACAACACAATTGGGGGATACATTTAACACGCGGGGATATGAGACACATACACTAATACTTACAGGGAACATGAACAATCAAACCCCTTCCAAAGACGGGGAAGCTGTAAAACTAGAGGGCATGACATGAAGCTGCAAGGTGGTAAATTAAAAGGCAATGTCAGGAAATACTTTTTCACTGAAAGGGTGGTGGATGCTTGGAATGCCCTCCCGATGGATGTGGTGGAGGCAAACACAGTGACAGAATTCAAAATGGCATGGGGCAGACACAGTGGATCCCTTTATAGCAACAGGATAAAATCAAAATAAACTGAACCATCTAATTTCTCAACAAATAGGGGTGTCCTACATGGAGCGGTGGGTTCACCCCTAAACAAAGACATGGGAGCGGTGGATTCACCCCTAAACAAAGACATGGGGAGGGGTGGTCTGCACAGAGTGGCAGTTGCACCCCTGGACAGAGACATGGGGAGGGGTGCACCTACTCCTGGTAGGTGCACCCCTAAACAAAGACATGGGGAGGGGTGCACCTACTCCTGCCATCTTACTGGGGAGACTAGATGGACCATACTGGTCTTTATCTGCCATCATTTGCTATGTTACTACGTTAAGTGTAGTCTGAGCTGCTTACCAGATCGGCTAATTGGCTAAAATACTTTGAATACCACCCCTCCCCCCCTCCACACACACACGTAAAAGCCACCCAAGTTTTCTAAATGACTTCAGAATACTAAACTCTACTATCTTGACAAGAAATTGATGTTTACCTGTGTAAAAAAATAGTTTAGATAAGAAGTATGAAAGATAAGATAAGCTTACTGCATTGATTCCCCATACTTCTGTATTTGCTAGGACAGCTAGTGAGCTTTTATTCAGCTGATTTCAGGTTTTGCTTATTACTCAGTTAGCATATATATTAGATTGCTTAACAGAATCCAGTAGCCTAATTCATTAAAAAAACAATGGCCCAATATTCAAAGACGTGTATCCATTTAGCGTTGGCTGCTACATGTCTCACCCACTATCCATAGATTTTCAGTGGCTCCATATGAATAATGCTGTTGAAAAGTTTTACCCACCACTCTGCTAGAACACTGGTGGAGTGCAGCAAAGGAATTCCACCTAACTCTATAGATAGTTGGCGATATTCACTTGTATAGCTACGCAGTTAAATTTAGAACAGCAAGAGGAAATCATAAATAATTATGCCACAGAGCTATATGGATAGCAGCTGATTATTGCCGGCTATCCTCATGGCCTGCAGCAGACAGAATCTGTATAGATACGTTCAGTGTCATGAAGTACAAGTATAGTGCTGCTGAATTTCCATGTTTCTTTTAAAATCTGAAGCCGGCTTTAAAGAAATAACTTTTCACCGCACCAACTGAATACTAACCCAAATACTAATTCTGTTACTATAATAGAAAATAGTCAACAAGTAAAAACACAGGTAGAACTACTATGTAAGACAGGAACCAGAGAGCTTTTTCACCATAGCCAAGTTACATAAGAAACCTAGCCCAGTGCATAAGGAAATAAGAGAATGAGGTAAAGGGGACTGCAGTGATCTTGAAATGAGATGAGTAAGTCTAATGCTCAATTGCCTTGCAGAATAGACATGTTACAAGTAACAAAGAATGACCAATTGTAGCTCAATAGTCAACTTGTGGGCACAGCTACCTCTGCATTTTCATACACTATGAAGTGATCCGAGTGAGAATATAGCTATATATATGGAGGGTGGCCTAGTGGTTGGGGCACATACCCAAGGGCCAAGGGTTCAAATCCTGTTAGAGGACAGCAAACTTGAGCCGGAAGGACTGGGGTTTCTAGTCCCACAGGTGCTCCTTGTGGCCTTGGGCAAGCCACTTAACCCTCTGTTGCCTCAGGTACAAAATGAAGATTGTGAGCCCTTTAGGGATAAGGGAAAATATATATTCAGTACCTGAATGTACACTGACTGATAGAAAAGCAGTATATAAATAATGAACTTTATGTAAGCTTTTGCAGTTCTGCTTCAAGGACGTTTTAGTGTTATTGCTTTTAATTGCAAAAGATCCAAACAGCAGGAATAAGATACAGTACATGATATACTAGAAGACCACTTCATGTCCAAAACTATAGACCATTGTGAAAAAAATCCTTTAATCATTATTTCACTTTAAAGTGTTTGTTCTAATGCTGAAGTGATCAGTCCATTGCCATGCTTTCCATTCCTGGGGTCCCCACAGCCATCTGGGGTTATAGGATATAGGCAATGAATATGTATGAGATAAATTTTCATCTCCTGAGACTCCAGTGCAGGTACATTTATTTCATGTATATTCACTGCAGCTATTCCAAAATCCTGACTAGCTATGGGGTTCCCTCGACAGATATGGGAAACCCTGTATAACTGACTGAGCCTGGCGAGCTGTTACCCCAGGCAAATTCCTTTCCGCACATTATAAATTTGAAGATTTCTTCCTTAAGGGTTCTGAGCTGTTAAGACCAGAGAGATTAGCTGATGGCTGCAGGAGACCATGTGCCAGCAGTGATATCATGTCAAAGTCCCCCTTGATAATGAGGTTTGGTCAAATCAGTCACTTCACTCCAAGGGCGATATTCAAAGCCCCAGATGCTATAGCTATAGCTTTTGAATATCCTCTGGATATTCAGTGGCAGTATCTAGATAGGGGCTGCTACTGAATATCTAGATTGTATAGCCACTTTCTTATTTATATTTAACTCATACCTTTCCAGGAGATGATCAAGGCAAGTTGCATTTCCCTGTTCCCAAAGGACTTACACTCTAAGTTTGTATCTGAGGCAGTGGAGGGTTAAGTGGCTTCTCCAAGGTCACAAAGAGTGCTAGTGGGATTCAAACCATGGCCTTTGTGGCACTAGGCTGTTGCCCTAATCACTAGGCCATTTCTCCACTCTGGATAATCACAGAACTTATCCAGAGAGCAGTAGCAATTGTCAACTGTGATCAATATAAGTTATCCAGCTACAGAGCCGTCCGGTCCACTAGACAAATTAGGTAGCTGCCTAGAGTGGCAGACCCCAGTGAGCTGCACTACAACCCCTTCTCCATTCTCGAAAGTGGCAGATTTCTGCTGCTGCTTTAGCACCGTGGCACACCTTAAAGCACATGCGCACACTCGTGGCCTGCTCCTCCTGTCCCCTCTGATGCAACTTCTGTCAGAGGGGGCAGGTGTGACAGGCCATGAGAGTGTGCATGCATGAGCCTGCTTCAAGACCCACCGCAACACTAGTAGAAAGCCACCACTTTGAAAAATGAAAAACAAAACAAAAGAAAAGAGATTGTGTCTGCTTATTGAAGAACAGTTATAACTGCCAGTCTAGCACTAGCTCATAGCAGCTTCCAATAAAGGCATGCATAATATTTATTTGTTGGTTCATTTGAAAATACTTTGTAATTCGCCCATCTACAATTCTGCGCAGCCTACAGATAAACAGTCATAAGAATTCATACATTAAAAACAAGACTCAAGAACATTAAATAAAAACAACAAAATCATAATTTAAATGCTAAACAAAAGGAAAAGGGTTCTCAGCTTTTTCTAAAATCTAACAAATCTCTCTCTGCTCTAAGCTCAGCCGACAAGTTGTTCCACATCTTAGGTGCTATAACTGAAAAAAGGCTTGCTTCTCCAATCTATGAGAAACAGATAGCAATGCTATCTCTATAGAGTCTGCTGACTCAGGATTCATGAGACTTCGGCCAGAAGAGAAGAGCAGCCGAATTCACAAAGACAATGTGGCAAGCCGGCTTTAAGGTAAGTTTGCCATGCTGCCTCTGCGGGCCCAGAGGGGGTGCACCCTCTCCTGGTCAGCACCCTGGCTGGGCCGCACCCCACCATCCTGCCTTTGGTACCTCACTGGCTGTAAGTCTGTGTTTCCAAAATGGCAGACTGGGATATGTATGTGCTGACATATAGAAGGGCAAGTTCTGAAATATGGGCATGGATATATCTGTGTGGCTGGTACCATGCAGATCTTGCATGTCCACGTTTCTAAAATCAGCCATTTTTCTGCACGTGTCTGGATCCTTGTTCCGCATGTCCTCAAGCTATATTGCGATGGACACGTTTATCTTTTTTGGGGCGAAGACCTGTCTATTTTACAAAGCACTTATTACACATGTCCTCCTTCACCTGCTGCCCCCTCCAAAGAGTTGTAGACATTTTGACATGGACATCTCAGATTTCTCCTAAATAGCTGTTCTAAAATGTGCCCTCATATAGAAACCACAACATACATAAAATCAAAACAAAAAGCCTAACAATTATTCTCCCCTCCTTTACAAAAGCCCGTGAAAGGAAAATAGCTTTAACCATTTCCAAAACATCAAATTAACCTCCAGTCTCAATTTGGTAGGAAGAGTTTTTTTTCAGGAGTGGAATGGTCCCAGAGATCACTCATGCTTGGGTTTCCGCTAACCAAGCCTGTCAAACAGCATTTTCTCTGAATCGGAGCAATTACTTCAAAGGGGTTCAGTAACTGAGGGTCTTCCCCATTCAACACCTGAAAAATCCAATTTAGCACCTTAAACTTTGCCTGATAATGCCCTGGCAACCAGTCTATAGAGTTTTCTATAGGGGTGTCCATACCAAATATTTCGATTATGTTTAGTTTCACGTGTTGTTTTCTGGGATTTTTCTTGTTTTGTTTGGGGTTTTTTCCATTTTGGAGGGCAATGTCATCAATATTATGCACTATTGCTTAACAGTGCACCCTATTGTTCAGAAGTGAGCACTACTGAGGACATAAGAAAAAAACAAAATTTCAGGATTTTTCCTGTCATTTCAGGTTAAAAATGACATCATTTCAAATGAATCCACATTCCTAGTTTTCAGCACTGGAATAATAAGCCCTCTATTCTGAACAGTATAAGTATTAAGGCAGCAACATTTTGGATCAGTTGTAAAGCTCCGAGATACACAATATTACAGTAGTCCAGGCTTGATAAAACCATGGACTGACTACTCCCTGAAAATCTGACACCAACGGTAAATACTTCAAGAAATGAATCGTCCTCAACTTAAAAAAAGTAATCTGGACCACATTCATAATCTGCTGTTCTAAAGACAGTGTAGCATCTACAATCACCCCAGGATTTTAACCTTTCAAGCAAATGTGTACACAGTATCCTCAAGTATTGATATTTGCAAGAACTGAAATGGATTTAGCTCATGCCTTTTTCAGTGGAAGCTCAAGGCATGAGTGGAAGGTGTTTTCCTGTCACTTGAGGGCTTAACAGACCAATGCAGAAACCCTGCGCTAGAGTCCAGTGCTTAAAGCTGACCTAGGCATTGAGGAAAGCCCCTGATGCCATCAGAACACTGTCAGGGGGCCAGTGCCCCAAAATACCAACCCCCTGACAGAAAAAAAAATCCCTGGTAGCCCAATGGCCATGATCCTTCCCACCCACCCAATCAAAAACTTCACGGTAGCCCAACTACCCCCAAACCCCCTCACCCACCCAAACTAAAAAACACCTGTTGGCCTAGCAGCCCTGAACCCCTCCCTAAATAAAAAAATATCTCTGCTTATCCAGTGGCCAAAAACTTCGAGCCTCTGAAGGTGTCTCGGGGTTTGTCTCCTGTAGGTTTTAAGCAGCCCTGGCTTACACAACTAAAGCAGATAGTTTATTTCTAGTTAGCGCGCACCTTTCCAGTGGTAGGTCAACGTGAGCTACATTTAAGTATAGTAGGTATTTCCCTGTTGCCAGATGGCTTACAATCTAAGGAGTCCTTTTACTAGAGTGTGTTAGGTTTTTGTACTCAATGCGCGTTGAGCACAAAAACTAATGTAAGTTAAGTGTAAAGTCTCAATGCTAATTTTTGAGGCAATAACCAGCATGTTCCCAAACGTTAATGCATGGATGAGTACCATAGATCGATTGTTTACACCATCAAAATATAGAAAGACTAGGGGACATGCAATGAAGCTATAGTGTAACCCATTTAAGACAAGAGAAAATATTTTTTCACTCAACGCCTAATCAAACTCTAGAATTTGTTACCGGAGGATGTAGTAAAAACTGTTAGTGTAGCTGGGTTTAAAAAAGGTTTGGACAAGTTCCTGGAGGAAAGGTCTATAAACCATTATTAAAAGAGATCCAGGAAATCCACTGCTTGCCCCAATACAAGCACTGTGGAACCTGTGTGTCTTTTGGGGAAACTGCTCGGTACTTGTGACCTGAATTGGCCACTGTTGGAAACAGGATACTGGGCTTGATGAACCTTGGTCTGACCCAGTATATTCTTATGTTCTAATGCACAGTGCTATTACCATCGGTACACCTATTGGCAATATTAACAGCACACAATATGCACCCCCCTCCCCCACCAACTACAATGTACCCGCTATGCCCACTCTCTGCCCCTACTCCACCCATTCAGCACCCAAACACGCGAGTGGCAGTGCACAAATCAGAGTGTGGTAACTTTCATGCCCCCATGGTAACAGTTTTTGCAGTTACTTCATGCAGAAACTGCTCAGCACACATTAGTAAAGAGCCCTTGAGTTTGTACCTGAGGCACTGGAAGGCTAACTGGCTTGCCTAAGGCCACAAAGAGCATTAGTGAGATTAGTGGTTCCAGTCTGCCACTCTAACCACTAGGTTACTCCTCAGACCATAGACATAAACCTAAGATCATCCATGGACTGCAAATTTCTGGCAAAAGCCTCATCCAAAGTATGGCTTGCTGAATGTATGGCACCTTCTATTGCTTATGAGAACCCAAAGTACTCATGGCTTCCAAAAACTGCTCAATCTTACCAGCATCAGATGCTCATATGACTATTCAGTCTCCACTTGTACCACTAACTCCAGTACCTTCAACACCCTCAACCATGTACTCACTGAAAAAGTGTGTCTAAATATACTCATCTATATCTGCATTTCACACACATTCCATCTGCCATAACATTAGCTTGGCCCCTTTCTCCCTCATTAGATCCATCTGACACCAAATCTTGTACTGCATTTCCTGTAGTCCAATGTTAGCCATAATCCTACCAATATTCCCAAAAGGTATTTTCAAATGAGCCAAGGCTATTTCCTCTGAGCTATCCTCTGGCCAAATGGATATCAACATTTCAAACAGGCATCTGCAAAGTCATTCCTTTCTATGTTTTTTATTCTTATTTAGCTCATGCCTTTCCAGTAATTCAAGGCGAGTTATTATCGGATATGGTAAGTATTTTACACCACTGCTTTAGCCTATTCATAGAGGGAAGTAGCTTCCTAAAAACTTTACCTAATCTGTTAGTTTGCAGCCCACTTGCTGCTTTGGCTTTCAACATACTCCAAGTGTGCTTCACTTACAATACTATAATTGGGCACATGTTTACTAAAGGGTAGCATGGGGTTAGTGCACAGCTTTGTCACGGAGCTAAAAGGTAGCTTTGGGCCCCATGCCAAAAATCTCACACTACCCTGGTAGCAAATGTTGGGGCAGCAATTGAGTGGGTTGAAGGTGTTTTCAGTGTAGTGCAGCTAGCATGTACATTTTGGCCCCTGCTACCTGTATTTAGTGCGGGTAGTGCAGGTGCAATTAACAACACTTCAGTGGGTGGTGTTAGTTGCACCTATGGCCTGTAGGCATGGTAGTTGAAAAGGCATGGATGTACATGCCCTCCTGCACGTATCCCGAAGCCCTGCACTGGTAATGCAGCACAAGCATGGGTTAACGGCACTAAGCTTAGTGTTTGGGTTTGTAGGACTGGTACCTTGTGGCCTGCTCTGAACCAAGCAAGATGGATTCCTGCTACAAGAAACCTGCTGTGTTCCAAGCCTCAGACCTGCTGACCTTCAAGCAACTGCCTGCCAAGTGTGCATACTGAAGACTATTGTTCCTGGCCAATTAATTGCCAACATGCAAGTAAACCTGCTTCTCAAGCCTTTATCATCCACAGACGGTTCTACTGACCTTGGGCACTTGTAACGATGTCTGCAACTACATAAAGTTATCTTCTAAATTATGTCTCTCACTATGGATCCTTTGTCTGCAGGATGAACACTGTAGACAACCTCCTGATTCACTGAGATGCATCGTAGTGTCTCATGCCAATCAATCACCAAAATGTCATAAGGACTCATCACAAAGAATAATACACTATGCACAGAAGAACTTTTGCACTTTTCATGTCTTCTACCTTCCTTGCTATTTCTGCCAAGACAGATGCACACTGTAAGTGTGCAAGGCTGTTCCACTAACCTCGGGACAGAATAAGACTTCCATAGATACCCAAGGGTATGTGTTCTCATGCAGCTCACCTCCGAATGGTTGGAGCCAGTATTATCTAGCCTAGCTGCCTCTTTTGGACTTCATGCTGTTCCAGAGACTGCCTCGGACCCCAGCTACAACCGTCCACCTGGCAGAGAGCTAAGGTACTGATCTTATGTCTTCCCCAGAGGGTGTTATTAGTCAGATAGTTGTTTTCTGTACCTTTTCCAAGTGCAGAGCGTACTTGTGACTTCTGATCTGATCAGTGATTTATTGTTTTACTTTTGCATAATTGTAATCATAGCACTGCTAGAACTTGCTACCTCATATCTCTAATATATATAGTCTCTATATCTCTTATTTTTCTAACCAAATAAAACCTAATATATATATACACACACACACACACAGACTTGATTCTCTTTTGTGGCTCATTTGCCATAAAATCTCACTGAACCCTGAGCAAGGAAGCAGCAGTATTCCCTAGACGTATCAGAGCATACCTTATTTTGTTTTGCTGCTAATACTCCCTACAGGAGCCCCATTCCATTTTTACTTGGCTGAATGTGGGAAATTCTACTTTACTGAGAGCCAGTAAGTGTCCTATATACTTACTTTTTTGACATGTAACTCTACAAAGTAATATATATATGCTGTAGCAATATATAAATAGCTACAATCCTCAACATATCAGGTCACTGCCAAGTGATGTTATTGTATATCTGTGCAGTCAGTAGGGTAAACCAATTAGCCATTGCCAAGTCAGCAGTTGTACATGGGGCCGACAGCAACAGGCAATGCAACAGATGCTGCACTGTCTGTGTAAGCCAACAGTTACATTTGTCTGACTGGTTGTCGTTCTCGACTTTACCATATCTTTCCAATTCAAGTCAATCATTTAGGAGGTCACTTTATGAAGGGCTGCACAAAGTTATGTGCCATCAACAAATACGCGTGTATTTTAGCCAGTTGCTATTTTGTAAGTACACTCATCATGCCAATGGCACATACGTTCGGTGTGGGTAAGCACAAGGGTGGAGCTTGGACAAAGCACGAGTAGAGTGCAAAGTTACATGGGTAAGTTATAAAATACTATAATTTACTCAGGTTCTTAACAATCTAGGTGCAGACATTTACACTAGATCTAGGGCTGATGTAAATCCTTGCACCTAGCTTTAACACACATTTTCCAGTTGCTAATACTTTATAAAGAAAAATAGGTGCATACTGGTTTTTCAGTGTGGAGAGGAGAGTGCATAATATGACGTGACTGAAGTGAGTAGAGTTGAACAGGGAGTGACTGTTGAGGTGTGGAAGAGAGCTACAGTTGCTAGATCGGCCATGGGAAGGTTTTGCTACTGTCTGTTAATTGGGGGGAGGGGGCTTGCAAGTCGATATGTGTGGGATGATCCTCTTTCTCAAAGACTTTACAATGGAAGGAAGAATATATAGCCTAAAGTTTCAATTCAGGAAAAATTGCTGACCTAGCAGCAATGGCTGAAATGGCTTGACTAGTAGCTTTTTAAAATTATGCAACAGAAAGGATTTAACTCCTCTACATTTCACAGAATAGAAACAAAAGAGCGAAAGTTAAGCTGTAAACAAAACAGTGCAAAAATACAGCAAAGCAGATTGTTGGCGCAATTTTGAACAGTGCTAAAGCATTCTCTTTCGCTCAGCTTCTGGAAACGGAAAATATACCCAGAAACAAATTGTGCTAGCAAAATCACATACAAAACTATATTGAAAGTTTGGCCTGATTCTTAAATTGACCACTTCTGGGGAAAGTCCCACAGTGCTATTCGTAAAAAATGTTACATTTGTTTTTCCACCTTAGATGCACTATTTCAAAATTGTGTCCATAAACCTGTAGGCTTTTCACTGTTATTTTATGCTACCTTCGCCCAGACTTTGACTTTCATACTTTGGAAACATCAGGCAAAAGAGAGAGATCAATCAAGAAAGATCTTCCGAAGGGATGGGCTTCACCTTAACTGGGATGGAACCAGGCTGCTGGCATTAACCTTTAAAAAGGAGATAGAGCAGCTTTTTAACTAGATATTAGGGGAAAGCCGACAGTCGCCCAAGAGCGGATGGTTCGGAAGAAGGTATCCTTGAAGGATACTACCAAAAGCAGAGAGGTTCCACAAAAGAGTAAAGTAGCTCAAATGCCCTCAAGTATGGAGCAGACAGAGCTTAAAGATCCCAATTTACCCATGTCTAACAATAGCCAAATTAACATGAATAAAATACATTCTCTAAAATGCTTGTATGCAAATGCTAGAAGTCTAAAGAATAAGATGGGAGAGTTAGAATATATAGCACTAAATGAAAGGTTAGATATGATTGGAATATCAGAGACATGGTGGAAGGAGGACAACCAGTGGGACACTGATACCTGGGTACAAACTATATCGTAATGATAGAGCTGATCAAATTGGTGGAGGGGTTGCGCTCTATGTTAGAGAGGGCATTGACTCAGAAAGGATTAAAGTTTTGCAGGAAACAAAATCTGCTGTAGAATCTATATGGATTGAAATTCCATATAAAAGGGGGAAGGCAATGGCAGTGGGGGTGTACTATCGAGCACCTGGCCAGAATGACCAAATGGATGATGAAATGCTCAAAGAAATCAAGGAAGCTAACAAAAGTTACAGCGCAGTAATAATAATGGGTGATTTCAATTACCCCGGTATCGACTGGGTCAGTGTCACGTCAGGACATGCTAGGGAGATAAAGTTCCTAGATGAAATAAATGACTGCTTCTTGGAGCAGCTGGTTCATGAACCGACCAGAGGGGAAGCCATATTAGACCTAGTCTTTAGTGGAACACCAGATCTAGTGCAAGAGATAAGGTTGTTGGGGCCACTTGGCAATAGTGATCATAGCATGATCGCCTTTGATTTAATTAGTGGAGGAGGGATAGTAAGGAAATCCACAGTACTACCTTTTAACTTTCGAAAGGGAGACTATGATAAAATGAGGAAAACAGTTAAGAAAAAACTAAAAGGAGCAGTTGCAAAGGTTAAAGACGTACATCAGGCTTGGCTGTTGTTGAAAAATACTATCTTGGAAGCCCAGACCAGCTGTATTCCACGCTTTAAGAAAAGTGGAAGGAAGTCCAAAAAACTGCCAGCATGGTTTAAAGGTGAGGTCAGAGAGGCTGTTGTTGCCAAAAAAGCATCTTTCAGGAAATGGAAAAAAGAGCCAAACGACGAAACCTGGAAACAGCACAAGCACTGGCAAGTCAAATGCAAGGCATTGATAAGGCAGGCAAAGGGAGAATTTGAGAAGAAGCTTGCTGCGGAAGCAAAAACATGAAGTAAAGACCTTTTCAAGTACATTCGTAGCAAAAAACCTGTGAGAGAGTCAGTTGGTCCATTAGATGATAAAGGGGTTAAAGGAGCACTAAGAGGTGACAAGGCAATAGCGGAGAGATTGAATGAATTCTTTGCTTCAGTCTTTACTGAGGAAGATGTAGGGATGTTACCCATGACTGAAGTGGTATTTAAAGGTGCGGAAGAATTGAAGGAAATATCGATACATCGGGAAGATGTATTACAACTATTAGATAAACTGAAGAGTAGCAAATCACCTGGGTCGGATGGTATACATCCAAGGGTGTTGAAAGAACTGAAATACGAGATTGCAGACCTGCTATTAGTAATCTGTGAACTATCATTAAATCATCTCTAATACCTGAAGATTGGAGGATCACCAATGTAACACCAATTTTTAAAAAGGGTTCCAGGGGTGATCCGGGAAACTACAGACCGGTGAGCCTGACATCAGTACCGGGAAAAATGGTAGAAACCATCATAAAGAATAAAATTACTCAGCATGTAGATAGTCATGACCTAATGGGAGACAGCCAACATGGCTTTAGACAAGGAAGATCTTGTCTTACTAATCTGTTATGTTTCTTTGAAGGAGTGAATAATCAGGTGGACAAAGGTGAGTCGGTTGATATTGTGTATCTGGACTTTCAGAAAGCCTTTGACAAGGTCCCTCATCAGAGACTTTTGGCAAAACTAAAGAGTCATGGGATAGGAGGCAGTGTACTATTGTGGATCAGGAACTGGTTAAAAGATAGAACGCAGAGGGTAGGGCTAAATGGCCAATTTTCCCAATGGAGAAAGGTGAATAGTGGTGTACCCCAGGGATCTGTGCTGGGTCCGCTGCTTTTTGACATATTCATAAATGACCTGGAAAGTGGAATAATGAGTGAGGTTATCAAATTTGCAGATGGCACAAAACTATTTAAAGTTGTTAAAACCCAAGAGGATTGTGGAAAATTGCAAGAGGATCTTGATAAATTGGAAGACTGGGCATCAAAATGGCAGATGAAATTTAATGTGGACAAGTGCAAGGTTATGCACCTAGGGAAGAACAACCCAAACTATGGTTACACAATGCAAGGTTCCACATTAGGAACCACCACCCAGGAAAAAGATTTAGGCGTCATTGCGGATACCATGTTAAAACCCTCGGCCCAGTGTGCAGCGGCGGCCAAGAGAGCAAATAGAATGCTAGGTATGATAAGGAAAGGAATGGAAAATAAAACAAAAGATATTATAATGCCTCTATATCGTTCCATGGTGAGACCGCACCTTGAATATTGTGTGCATTTCTGGTCGCCGTATCTTAAAAAGGATATAGCGATTTTAGAAAAGGTTCAGAGAAGAGCCACCAAAATGGTAAAGGGGATGGAAGGATACTCCTATGAAGAAAGGCTAAAAAGGTTGGGGCTCTTTAACCTGGAAAAGAGACGGCTGAGGGGAGATATGATAGAAGTCTATAAATTAATAAACGGAGTGGAACGGGTAAACGTAGATCGATTGTTTACCTTATCAGAATATAGAAAGACTAGGGGACATGCAATGAAGCTACAGGGTAAACTATTTAAGACTATTAAAAGAAAATATTTTTTCACTCAACGTGTAATCAAACTCTGGAATTTGTTACCAGAGGATGTAGTAAAGGCTGTTAGTATAGCTGGGTTTAAAAAAGGTTTGGACAAGTTCCTGGAGGAAAGGTCCATAAACCATTATTAAGAAGGGACCCAGGATATCAATGCTTGAACCAATACAAGCATTGTGGAACCTGTGTCCCTTGGGGAAACTGCTAGGTACGTATGACCTAGATTGGCCACTGTTGGAAACAGAATACTGGGCTTGATGGACCTTGGTCTGACCCAGTATGGCATATCTTATGTTCTTATGACATCATGCTTGGCAAGGTTGAAGGTCAACGCAAAAGGAGAAGGCCAGCAATGCGATGGATCGATACAATAACAACAGCTATGGATGCCATTCTATCAACAATTCACCACCTGACTGAAGACCGAACACAGCTCAGGACAGCTATCCAGAGGGTTGCTATGAGTCAGCACTGACTCAATGGCACTTAAAAACAAGAACAACCTTTGCCCGTTTTTGCCCTTAGTTGTTATAGATATTCTGTTTGCACCATATTTTATGCCACACTTCAAGCTAAACAAATTTATGAAAGAGATCATCCACAAAATACACCAACTTCTATCTGTTAGGGATTATAGTATGTTTAGGTCCATACCAGTGTCCATTTATTGATCCTAGGAACTGAGACTATTCTTTTTCTGATTTTTTTTTCTGCACTGTTAAAACATTTAGAGTCTTGCAAAATAGGTCAATAGGAATCTGTGATCTGTTGGTAGATATAAAGAAGCATTTTAGGAAGGATATCCAGGTGAAATATGGGATGTCCAGGGTAAAACATCCAAAAAAACACCATGGATATTTACGTTTCAGCCCAATTTTAGAAACGTGGACACCCCAAAATTGGACAACAATGGATACGACTTCCTGGATGTCCTAGCTAGCGTTTTCCAGAAGGAAGATGTCCATGTTCAACAGAAACGACTCTTGCCAAAGTCTCCAGTGACTTTTTCCTCACCAAATCCAAGGGCCTTTACTTGATCCTCATTCTTCTTGACATTTCTGCTGCCTTTGTCACTGTTGATCACCACCTTCTCATCTATACTCTGTCCTCGCTTGGATTTAGGGGCCCTGCTCTATCCTGTTTTCTTCTTATCTCTACCATCTCACTTTTAGTATGTGTTCTAGTGCATCATCCTCTACTGTCATTCAGCTTTCAGTCGGTGTACCTCAGGGGTCTATCTTGGGACCTCTTCTTTTCTCTCTCTACACTCAGTCCCTTGGTGCACTTATTTCCTCGCATGGTTTTCAGTATCATCTTTATGCTGATTACTTTTCTACACTTGAAATCTCTACCTACTTATCCAACATTACTAACTGAATGTCTCACTACCATCTGAAATTGAACATGGCCAAAAATGAGCTCCTTAACTTTCCCCCTAAACCCGCCTTCCCCTTCCTCCCTTCTCTATTTCTGTGGATAAATCCACACTCTTCCTTGTTTCCTCAGTTCACAACCTTGGGGTCATCTTTGACTCTACTTCTTTCTTTCTGTCCACACATCCAACAGATAGTTAAAACTTGTCACATCTTTCTCTATAACATCAGCAAAATTCACCCCTTCCTTTCTACACACGCTACTTTTCTACTCTCTAGTAACCTCCCATCTTGACTATTGTAACCTGCTCCTCGCTGGTCTCCCTCTGAATCATCTCTCTCCCCTTCAGTCTGTTCAAAATCTAGCTGCATGGCTTATCTTCTGCCAATGTCGCTATGCTCATGTAACACTTCTTCTCAACTCACTTTACTCACTCTGTATCCATTTCCACATCCGGTTCAAACTTCTACTGACCTACAAGAGCATTCGTGCTGCACCCCTCACTATCTTTCCTCTCTTATCTCACTCTACACCCCTCCTTGGGATCCCTGCTCCTCTGTGCAGATCCCTTTTATCTGTGCCCTTCTCTGCCACTGCCAATTCCAGACTTCATTCATTCCACTTTGCTGCTCCATATGCTTGGAACAAACTACCTGAGTCAGTGTGTCAGGCCCCTTCTCTAGCCCTATTCAAATCCAGGCTAAAACCACAGGACCAGATATTGAGTTAGGCTGGCTAGGCGCGGGTACAGCACCCAGCCGTTGCCACCATCCTCTAACCCTGGATATTCAATGCTGGGGTCATATGCAACCCCGCATTGAATATCCGGAGTTACCACACATGTCCAGAAGCCGCAGAGGCTAGCTGGGTAGCGGCGATATTGGACTGCTGCCCAATTAACTTCTACGGGTAAAGAAAAACACTGCAAAAGTTGGCCTATCTTTTGCCAGTAGAAGCTAACTGGGTAACGGTGCAATGTCACTGCTACCCAGTTAGCCTCTGTCGCCACTCTGCTCTGCCCCCGGAATGCCCACTATTCGCTGTTCAGAATGACCCCCATAGTATTTCTGCCATAAAATGAGCACTTTTTTGCACCTTATTTGTGGTCAGGAGCAGGTATAGGCATGGACATTTCAACAATCAGGGCCAGACATGCTTATGCAATTCTGAAATTGCACTGTGGCGTGTAGCTTCGTTGCTCTGCCCAATGCTATTTCGCTGACACATCCTCATTCTACATGGTCATTGCACTAGGGACGTCTCCAGAGCCGGCTTCTAGATTGTCTCTGGAGATGTCTCTGTGATTTGGATGCCTGAGTGCCTTTATTGTTGAGAAACTCAGTTTTTCTCAACACTAGTGTCACGTATGTGGGCTTATAAAACAGCCCTACTGCTTACCATTAGATGGTGCCAGATTCTTCTAAATCTACCAAAAGCTGCAAAACAATTTTGATGATGGCAATCTATTATTTGTTTCATTAAAGAACACTCAACCTGTCCATATAATTTGTCATTATAATAAAATTGTTTACAGGGAGACCATTATGTGTCAGACCTGAAAGGGTAACTATTCAGGGTAGACTGATAAAAGAGATTGTTTCAGTGCAGCATAGCTAGTGTCTGATACTGCTTCTAAATACAACCTCCCAGTACATCTGCCAAAACCTTAAGCCACTACTAACAGCTACGAAATACCACGTTTCATAAGGGACGGCAATTAGTTGTTCTAGAGCTCTACTTCCCTCATTAAACACAGCTACATTAAGAAAAATTATTTTCTGTAATTTGTTCACAAATCAGATGTTCAAAGTCTATGCATTGTTTAGAGCAATCAACATCATCTCCTTCCATCAAGTTTGAGAATGTAGGAGGACTTAGTTGTTTCAGCTGTCAGGTCATACGTTTTTCTAACGCAAGCTAGCAGGAGGTAAAACAGCTTCCATCTGTGATTACAGCCTGTCTCTGCTAATGGAGGAATATCCCTTTCAGTTTCGGGTCCGACCTGATTCCATGAAATCGATGCCTCATGGTATTGCATATTGCATAGTAATACATTCTGTTCTATCCTGCGCTATGTTTGCAGCATACATATTACTTCATTTTAAAGTTAAGTACCAAATAAATGATTTGATGAAAAATAACTGCAATTTCTATATTTTGCTGCTGCTATTTGTAATTTGCAAAGAACCAAATTTATTTGCAAAGAACCTTAGTCCCATTTCTTGAAAAGTAAACTATTTTGTTATGCAGCAAGTGTATTGCCTTTAAAATATTCTTGCTTTTTTGATGGTACTTTTTAATTCATGCATGTTCTATGGGAATGGAGGAATTTAACGATATGAAAAACAGAGCTCCTTATTCCTTTTTCTAACACGCTTTTTCTCTTTAAATTGCTTACCACTTACCTCTGTTTTGCAGTTTCTTTTATGTCTTCTTTTTTAAGAAATGTCAGAATTACCAGTATTAAAGTACTGCTGAAGACTTGGGTTCATTTAGGGGCACGTTTACTAAGGTGCACGTTGCTAGTGTGTGATTGTGCTGCCAAATTAGCAACGTGGCCTATGCTAATTTTTGAGTGCATGTGCATCCATCCCCCTTCCAATAGCATAATGCTAACATGCAGCATCACTCACCAGCATGCAGATGTGCTTAATACGACCTACTGAGGTGATGTTACGTGCACCCGCGCTAACAGCAACCGGCACATTTAGCATGCAGTCAAAATGCCCACATTAACTGCGACATGCCATCAATGCCTATGTTATACCCCTATCCAATCCAGTCTCCACTCAATGGTGCACTAACCAGATCGACAAGGCTCCTGCACTGTTAGCATTGTGTCTTTAGAACGTATCAAACCCCCTGCTAATGTTTAGCACACTTTAGTAAACATTCCCCGAAGTGTCCACCACAGACCTGGCACCTCCTGGCCCAGTGCAGTTCGGGCATCTGACGACGTGCCTGAGATCCCTGGAACAAGGAGAGTTCAGAGCCTGGCAGAGCTTTGCATCTGACCTCTTGGCTATAAGACGACTGCAGCAGTAACACAAAAATGAAGAGGTGTACAGAAAGAATGAAAAATAAAGCTATGATTTTCTTATTCCTCTTTCCTTGCCACATTCTGTGAAATTTCTTAAGCTAGCTGTGCTAGTTAAATTGAGGCGCAGTGTCACTGTTATAAATAGTTTTTTTGGCCTATACTTAATGTTATTTCTTTCCTATGTCTTTGTCTTCTCTGATATTCAATTTATTTGTGATTGTATTTGATGCTGAATTTAGCCTAGGGCCTTTAATTGACAAGGGGGCCTAGAAATAGACCAAATAAAATAAACAATTCAGTTGGAAATTTTAAAAAAATGATTTAATCACATTGTTCACCTTGAATGCTTTTATCATTTTTTTGTTGAGATAGTACTGTAATATTTGAAAATGAAAGTACTTCTTTCTCAGCCACTCTTAAGAACATAAGAACATAAGATATGCCAGACTGGGTCAGACCGAGGTCCATCAAGCCCAGTATCCTGTTTCCAACAGTGGCCAATCTAGGTCATAAGTACTAGCACTCTCCCCAAAAGACACAGGCCCCTCAATGCTTGTACTGGGTCAAGCAGTGATATCCTGGGTATAATGGTTTATGGACCTTTCCTGCAGGAACTTGTCCAAACCTTTTTTAAACCCAGCTACACTAACAGCCTTTACTACATTCTCCGGTAACAAATTCCAGAGTTTGATTACACGTTGAATGAAAAAATATTTTCTTTTATTAGTCTTAAATAGTTTACCCTGTAGCTTCATTGCATGTCACCTAGTCTTTCTATATTCTGATAAGGTAAACAATCGATCTACGTTTACCCGTTCCACTCCGTTTATTAATTTATAGACTTCTATCATATCTCCCCTCAGCCGTCTCTTTTCCAGGTTAAAGAGCCCTAACCTTTTTAGCCTCTCTTCATAGGAGTATCCTTCCATCCCCTTTACTATTTTGATGGCTCTTCTCTGTACTTTTTCTAATAAAGCTATATCCTTTTTAAGATACGGCGACCAGAATTGCACACATTATTCAAGGTGCGGTCGCACCATGGAACGATACATAGGCTTTATAATATCCTTTATTTTATTTTCCATTCCTTTCCTTATGATACCTAGCATTCTATTTGCTCTCTTGGCTGCCGCTGCACACTGGGCGGAGGGTTTTAACATGTTATCCATGATGACACCTAAATCGTTTTCCTTGGGTGGTGGTTCCCAATGTGGAACCTTGTATCGTGTAAACATAGTTTGGGTTGTTCTTTCCTAGGTGCATAACTTTGCACTTGTCCACATAAAATTTCATCTGCCATTTGCAATTTTCCACAATCCTTTGGGTTTTAACAGCTTTAAATAGTTTTCTGTCATCTGCAAATTTGATAACCTCACTCATTATTCCCTTTTCCAGGTCACTTATGAATATGTCAAAAAGCAGCGGACCCAGCACAGATCCCTGCGGTACTCTACTATTCACCTTTTTCCATTGGGAAAATTGGCCATTTAGCACTACCCTCTGCTTTCTTTCTTTTAACCAGTTCCTGATCCACAGTAGTACACTGCCTCCTATCCGATGACTTTTTAGTTTTGCCAAAAGTCTCTGATGAGGGGCCTTGTCAAAGGCTTTCTGAAAGTCCAGATACACTATATCAACTGACTCACCTTTGTCTACCTATTTATTCACACCTTCAAAAAAAAAAAAAGGGTCACTTCTAATTTTCAGGAGCGTTACTTCTAATTTTCAGGAGAAAGGCAGGGCAAAAAAAGAATGTAAGAGGTCGATGAGACCTGATTGTATAATTTTGAAATAGTATATCTTTTGTAGCAACATTTAATTTCTTCAAACTTCAGAAAGAAAACAAAATTCACAGAAATTCTGGAAGCAAAAAATGCTGTTGGTCATTTTACCTATAAGCACTAAATTTGAGAGAAAAGCCCCCCAGCCCTCTGAATCCTATCTAATAAATGTCAATGTTTGTATTAATTTCCTCTGGCGCATAATAAAGCACACAGAAGGTGATTTGAGAAGATATTAATGTGGGTGAGCTAAAATTAATATGTTCACAAAAGCAAATGAAATGAAGGAATGTCCTTTGTAGATAAGGGTTTGCTGAGTATATAGGGCCTGATATAATCAGTGCCTGTGGTTAGCGTTGTTACAGTAGCTAGCTGTTGACGCTGAACTTTAAACTCGGATATTCAATGCCTTTGAATATCCCCCCATAGTAAATAGGGTGGTGTGCTAATCCTGCACCTTATTTATTAAATTCTTGATAACAGCATGCCATTTAAAATATGTACCAGACCAGATAATAACTTGCTAACATGCATGCTATTGAGAAGGTTCAACTAAATACAAACTAAGGACTTAAAAATGAATGCTATGTACAGAAGATGTCCCCAACTGTATTCATAGGCCCATGAGGATGAATATGTTTGGCCATACTTCTCTTCTCTTTAACAAATCAAAACCTATCAGATGCATATTTTTTTCTGGAATTCTTACACCCACATATATGCCTTCTCAACCACTTATAAATCACAGATACTTGCAAAGATCGTTCCACGGCTAGTGAACTCTGTCGGCATTCAGAGTTTGACTGTGGACAGCAGTTTTTATGGGTGACCCATTCCTATCATCACATTGGTCACAGGAATGAGGGCCTCTTTCCAGAAGGATTTCTTCCAAGGTCAAGTAACTATCAAATCACTTCACTCCAATCTTTTCCCCTTTCCCTAATATAAAATGAAAGTTTACACAGGCCACCAGCAGAGCAGAGGAAATAAAAAGGAGGGAAAAAATGACAGAGAGAGAGAAGGAGTTGATAAAGGAGACACACTGACAAACAACAGAGCACTCATAAAGATTTTATTTAAGTGTCATCAAGTCAATGCTGACTCTTTGCAACCCAGCAGCCCCTGGATTTTCTTGGCAAGATATGATTGGAAATCGATTGCCGGGCCTTTTCTTCCAAGGCAATGGAGGGTAAAATGACTTGCCCAAGGTCATAAGGAGTACCAGTGGGAATCAAATCCAGATCTGTTGGGTGCTAGGCTATTGTGCTAACCACCTAGGCTACTCCTCCACTCTCCAAAAAGATTTTATGAACTCATAAATTATTTTTGTTTGAGTGTAGAGTACTTTTCTGTGAGCTTTGAGGCACTACCAGACTGTGCCTGCAACCAATATACTGTCTGGTCTACAGGGTGGTTGTCAGACCCAGACGTAGGCATATGCAACATAGGCAATTGTCTAGGGCACCAAATTTTGATGACACCAAATATCTGGGCTAAACAGGATCTTGATTCCACTTTCTTTAAGACCATGCTTTCTGACCAGTGGGAAAGAAACGTTCTCTCCCCACCATTCTCCAGGCCTGCCTATGGGCATCAACATCTGAAAAATCCAGCCCTGGTAAGAGGGACCAGTCAGATGCTGGCACCCTTCTGAGTCAGAGTGGCTAGATTCCTTCTAGGGTAACCTCCTTTCATACTTCTCTACAACTGCCTTATTTCCCACCACTCTTTGAAGACCCTTTCTGATAGAGGAGACAGATTGTTCTAAATAAGAAGTCATGTCAGTTTTATGCTCTCAAGAAACTGTTCTTTCACCTCCTCTTCTGCAATTTAAAAGTTCTTCAACTTCTTCCTTAAGCATTGACAAAGAACCATTTGTCAAGATTGTTTATATATATGCTTTGGGAGCATATGCTTTTGGGAACTGTTGAGAATTGAACCCTGTTCCCCAGGTTGCAAGCTACACCTTTATCCATTGTGTTATAGTAGGCTGTGGCTTATACCTAAGTATATTTCACGGGAGTTACTCAATGTTCTCAATGATTCCCAGTAGCTCCCACTATTGAGACTATTTGGTTCTTCATCCAGAAGTGCCTTGGCTCTTTGTTTTCAGCCAGTTCCTGGGCTGCTTTAAGGTTGATTGTGTCTTCCTTCTCTTTGTACCAGCCAGAGTTTAATCTTGTTATTAAATCCAGTTCATTTTCCTGAATCCGCTTTGCATACTTGGAAAAGGCATTAAACCATAAGCCATAATCCTGACCTAATTCCTGGCTCTTGTTCTTGGGTATATTGTTCCTATTCCTGAATCATGGTATTGCGCGTGGCTCCTGGTCTTGTTTCTGATAGCCATTCATATATCATCAAAGGCCTAGTGGCCATTTGAACTCAAGGGTTCAACCCACAGTGGGATAATGGCACTAAAGGCAGAAGAAACTCTTCTAATGAGGGAAGTAGCTGGAAGTTCCTAAAGATCAAAAAAGCATGAGTTTTGAAGGGGGAAAAGGTCTTTTGCTGTTGTATCTGCCTCTCAGAAGCAAATTTAGTGCTTTAACATCCAGATGTATAATGGTCTTTGGAGGGTGGGCCTTAAGCCATAAATCAGTCAGGGGGATAATAAAAAGAAGAGTACACCTCTAGTAGAGTGATAGTTTTGTCTTCTGCTTTTTTCCTGCCATGCTGCAGCCAACAGAGACTAGCAGCGAACAGTCTCAGGATTACAGAGCATCCCGAAGAATCATCCTGATCTCATGTTGATGGAAGAAGAGAGAGGCCTAAAAGAAAGAAAAAGAAGCTAGAGGTCTTCCCAGAGCATTTCTTGCCTCCCAGAAATAAGTGGAGGTTTAGCAGTCATGAGCCCAAAACCCTAGGAAGATGGGTCCCAAGAGTTCTAATTCGGCCACGACCAACCAGTGAATGAGGCCCCTAAGTGTCAGAGGAAGAGTCTGGATGTTAAGGCAGGTTAGAGCAGAACTGCAGACGTGTGAGTAATTCTCAGAAGGGTAAGTGGAGTAATTGCCTCTACACCAGCTAGGTACTTACAAGAGGGAAAAGAGAAAAGAAACATAGGAAAGACCTGGCGTCCAGGGGATAGAGCCCTGTTCTGCATGAAGTTATGCTATATCTGAATGGCAGTGTGTTCGGCAGAATACCAAGAGGTTCACCATCTCCAGATCCAAATAGAGACTTAAGGGTTGAGATAGGAGAGGATATCAAGTTGAATGCGAAAAAAAAACAGTCAGAGAGGAAGAGGAGAAACGTTTATCATATAAGTTGTTGAAACTGTGAAAAAAACCCAGAGAAATCATTATTTCTGTTAAAAGCTAATGTTCATCCAATAAAGTGAAATTAGAGGTCACCTTCATGTGGTCCGTGAGTTTATTAGAGTAGATTAGAGAAGAAGATTGTGCTGAGTGGTATTGATGGAAAGAATGTGGAGAGGGGAGGGGATGGGTTTGGAACCTGGAGCCTCAGCAGCCTTACAGAGAGGACCCCCTCCCCCCAGGCTTAAGAGAGCCATGAGAAAGGGAAACTCCCTTCGCGGCTCTGAAAAGCCCGCGCTGAGGGAGCTGCTTCAGGGAGGGCTCTGCTGGGGAGGCGGGGGGGCCGCGGCCACTGGACACTTGATTCTGTCGCTGCCGCGGCAGTAGCAGCAGCAACAGCAGCCAGGTTTGACTGTCACCAAACAGGAACAAATGGAGATGATCTTATAGACAAGAAATGTTTCATCAACCACATCAAGGCCTTGGAGACTGTCTCTCCCCAACCTCTCAGTATCCTGCAAATAACAAATTGTTCTGTAGCCCCACAAATCTGCCACTGTCCAAGGTACTTCACTGGAGCCCATCTACTGTACATACAGTTTGGTGTGACCACATTATTAAACTTCCTGTTGGTAAGTTAACATGCTCATGCTATTTAGACAATGCATTTTCAGCTCTCCATGCATGATAATAGTAAGAGCACACTATCTGGGACGTTTTTTCACTGTGCACATGCTAATTTTTTTTTTTGCAACACTAATTAAGTGATATTTTAACATATCCCACACATTGTGATTAAAAGTGGCATTTTAAAGGGGACGTCTAGTACGAGTCTGGAACATCCAAAAATCAGTGAGAGTGATAACAGTGAATGGAGACACATATAAGTGCCTCCTGTCTTCAACCCTGAAAAATGAACATCCCAGTAACCGGTTATGGAGGGGGGCCCCATATAGGTTGCAAGGCCGGGTTCGTGTACAGGGGTAGGCCATTTCACAAATGTGGACAACTCCAAATTGCAAGGCCTCTCAACTGGATTCTTCGATTGCCAGCAGGAATATTTCAGAAGGGAGTGACTATACTATGAGGCTTGCACGTCTCAGCCTGCCATTTCAGATACCCATATGTGCGGCAGCAGGCTTGTAATATATTTGGAGTATATATCTATGCTCAGAACGTCTATATATCCAGCTTCTAAAATGGATCAGGTGATGTCTCCATGCTTTGCATATCTAAGTGTCTGTTTTCAGATGTCCGACTCAAGAAAAGGGCTTGTAAAATATCCCCCTAAACTTTTTTAACAGGAGTTTTCTTGCATAAGCCACTTTACATGCAAGCTTTTGCTTATTCAGTTATTTATATGAAATGGTTTCCCTTTCAAAAGTTGCAGGAAATTAAAAGATATGATATCTCAAAACTGTTCAATCAAATTGACTTGCACACGTTTAGTACTTACTTTTGAGCAAAACACAAATCTTGCACTAAATCCTAAGTAAACTGGAGCACCATTGGGGCAAGATGGTAGCGTGAGTGGCAGCACGGCTGAATGCACTCTGTGTTTGTGGAGCGTGTTTGACCTAAATGCCTCTTATGTGGATAGGTAAAACCCCTACCTCTACTTTGATGCGGGGGTAGCCCAAGGGGGGTGGGGTCAATGTGCAGAGATTTGGTGCGGGGTCTCATTTGCATAAATATTTGCATAATGTTACCATACACTAACTTTTAGTAACCATGCCTCTTAATGAGTGTATGGATAAAGAAAAACTAAAAGATTTCTACATTACTATAATCCAGTGCCAACTGCCAGGCACATTAGGAACTACTACAAACACTGCCCATTTAGAACCCATAGCAAACCCACCGTATCCTAACAGCACTAGCAGGACTCACAAAGCACCATACTCTACCTATCAAAAGGCAACACTGCAAATATTAAACCAGTACATTTCAGAGAATAACAATACATGACCTAATGGGGAAAGAGAACAAGTGGCAATGTCAAATAGGAATTACATATACAGAATACCTCAGCTCAGTTACACATGCAGAACATAGACCATCACCAAACAAGGAATCACAATTTAGAAACAGGAAGAGAATAATTAAACTGGGAACCCCAAAAGCCAAACTTGGAATGTACAACAACACTATAGAAATATTTATTTATTTTATTTTTTATTTATTTAACAGTTCTTATATACCACGCTCTTTGTTATCAGTGCGGTTTACATTAAAACAATAACACGTGGTCAGTCAAGTCTGGCCTACGTTTACATATAACAGGGCTTTAACATGGAGGTAAACTGGGGGAAACTATTTACATTTCAAACAATTTACTTGCTGGTAAACTATAAAACTATAAATTAATTTCCTCTTGTACTAAACAAAGCACAGACGTTAATGATGCACAGTTTGCAGAGCTGACATATTCCAGTTAATAAATTCAAAATAAAGAGAGATTTTTCTACCTTTTGTGCATTTTTTTTTCAGTTGCAATTGCTCCAGCCACTTTCTTCTGGTTTCTTCATGTCTTCTGCTAACTCTCCATCATCTGCTGTCCATTTGCCCATTCTTCTCTCTTCTAGTTTTTTTCCATTCTCTCTCTACATCTGCTTTAACATACTAATCTTTCTCCTTTTGCTCTTTCCTCATTCCTTTTTCATCCACTCAAATTTTACCCCTCCATCCTCAATCCCCACTTACTCTCCCAATACCCGGCCAATTGTAGATTTTTCTTCCATCCCACACAATATTTTTCCCCTCTCCATTTCACTCTCCCAGCCCCATCCCATTCTAATCCTCCCCCAACATCAGCTCCCTTCTAGTTCCAGCCGCACCCAGCATCCGCTCCCTTCTAGCCCCGCATCAGCCCATTTAAAGTCGTATCTCCACCATCAGCCCATTTCCAGTGCTAGCTCCCACATCCATTTTCCAGTTCTATCCGAGTCCCTCCATCAGCTCATTTCCAATCCCAACCCCCCATCAGCCCATTTCTAGTCCTTTCCTAGCCCCACCATCAGCCCATGTCAAATCCTAGCTCCCCTCCACTCAGCCCATTTCCAATCCAAGCCCCCATGAGCTTACTTCCAGTTCTAGCCCCTCCATGAGTCCATTTCAATCCAAGCCCCCACCACAGCCCATTTCCAATCTTAGCACCTCCAACAGCCCATTTCCAGTCCTATCCTAGCCCCTCCATCAGCCCATTTCCAGTCCTAGCTCACTCCCCTCACAGCCCATTTCCATTCCAAGCTCCCCTCCCCATTAGCTATTTGCAGTTAAAGACCCCCCTTCCACTCAGCCCATTTCCAGTCCAAGCCCCCTCCCCCTCAGCTATTTTCAGTTCAAGCCCCCCTTCCCCTCAGCCCATTTCCAGTCCTAGCAACCCCCCAGCCCATTTCCAGTCCTAGCCCCCCATAGACCATTACCAGTCCTAACCCCCCATCAGCCCACTTCCAGTCCTAACCCCCCATCACCCCATTTTCAGTCTTAGCCCCCCATAGCCCACTACCATTCCTAACTCCCCCATCAGTCCACCTCCAGTCCTAACCCCCCCATCAGCCCATTTCCAGTCCTAACCCCCACCCCCATAGCCCACTTCCAGTCCTAACCCCCATCACCCCATTTTCAATCTTAGCCACCCCCCCATAGCCCATTACCAGTCCTAACCCCCCCATCAGCCCACCTCCAGTCCTAACCCCCATCACCCCATTTTCAGTCTTAGCCCCCCCCCCCCCGCAGCCCATCACCAGTCCTAACCCCCTCCTCCCCATCAGCCCAGGGAAATTAAAAGAAAAACAAAAAACTTGGCTGCTGTTGCTGCTGCTACTGCCGCGGCAGCGACAGAATCAAGTGTCCAGTGGCCGTGGCCCCCCCGCCTCCCCAGCAGAGCCCTCCCTGAAGCAGCTCCCTCAGCGCGGGCTTTTCAGAGCCGCGAAAGGAGTTTCCCTTTCTCATGGCTCTCTTAAGCCTGCCAGGGCTGATGGGAAACAGGAAAAGCCTGTTTCCCATCAGCACCGGTGGGCTTAACAGAGTCGTGAGAAAGAGAAACTCTCCCGTCACAGCTCTGAAAAGCCCGCACTGAGGGAGCTGCTTCAGGGAGGGCTTTACCAGGATTCTGCCGGTGCCTTGGCAGTCTTTTAATGCAGAGTGTTGTTTGTGTGGGGCCTTCTGAAACACGGGGCCCTGTGCAAACAACATTCTTGCTCAATGGACGGGCCGGCCTTGCTTTGATGCCAAGGGCTATGGCCCAGCCTCTGCTCCCCTTCGTGTCAGTTGATGAACCAGTGCAGCAATCTTCCTGGTTCTGCCTGCCACATTGGAGGCAGACTCTAGCAAGAGTGGGGCATCTTTGAGCCCCAAGTAGAGAACAGCCCTGCCACCACAACGACCAGGTGCTGCAGCTGTGGGGAAGGCAAGGGAGCCCAGGGGGAAGTCCCTGAGCTCTCCTTTGTTGGTGGAGGTTCTCTCAGCATTTGAGTCCTCTTTGGAGGGCTCTATGGAATCTCCAACTTGGGGAGTTCTTTCATCGGTGGCTTGAGACCGGCTGTTGTTACGCTGGATGCATTATGGGCCACTATCAAAGCAGTTGATTCTTCCTTAGCTATGTATGCTGGCAATTTCAACTCTCAGATGGATAAAGTTTTGGTCAAGACAACGGAACAGGAGCTGGCACTGGCACAACAGGCTGAAAGGCTGGAGCGAGTGGAGTTTGCTGTGAAAGGTCTCCAGTCCGTGAGTACTGCCCAGATGAGGGAAACTGAAGTTCTTAATAGGAAACTTTTGTTCCTGAAAAATCATGTTCGCAAGACCAACTCAAGGTGTCTCAATTTCCCAAAGTGTCCTCTTATTCCATCTTTGGCCATGTTAAGAAAATATCTTGGAGAAATTCTGAAAATTTCTGGGGATGCAGTTCTGCCAATTGTGTGGGTCCAGTACTTATCCCTCAATCCCCGTTCGGGAGAGGTGGGTGGATGTCCTGAGCCCATCTCTAAGTGTCGGGAATTTGACTGCCTTTCTGGAATCATCATTAGAAGTCATGAGTGAAAGGACTACCTCGATAGCATGTTTTGCATTTGAATCAGACAGGAATGCTGTCTTACAGTTATTCTTTCATAATATGTCAGTGTTATTCTTAGAATCTAAAATATACGTATTTCCTGATGTATCTAGGGATACACAGAAGAAGCGCCGAGAGTTCTTGGCTCAGAGATCCAGGGCCATAAAAATCAGCACTTCTATGAAATTATTGTTTCCTTTCAAATGTTTGATTTCATGGTAGGCTAAGAATTCCTTATCAATTTCTTCAGTTTCTTGTGACTAGGGAAGGCCCTCCTGCTCAGGTGGCTGACCCTGGAGATTCTGCTAGTTATACCGGTTGAGGCTGTCGTTTTCTGAGATGCTGCCGCTAAAATTAAGCTTTTATTTCCTTGTTTTTGGTGCTTTGCACCTTAATTTTCTTTATTTCCTGTTCTTGCCTCATTTGTGGGAAAGCTGTGGTCTATTCTTTTTAGATAACTTGTGGTAAAAGTGAATTTCTTGATTATTGGGGTTTTTTTTCTAATTTTGCTTGTTCATTCAATATTGTTGGATGTAAAATTGTTGAAATTGCACAAATATAACATTTAAAAAAATTAAAGCTTCGTTATCAATCTAAATAAATGTACTAAATTGATCCATTATCTCAGAGCCATAATACAGAGGTACATGCAAGTAGAAATGGGTGAAAAGTGAGCTCAAAGAAGATTTTTAAGAGATATGAGCATGGCTATCCTGAATAAACTTTCCAAAACATGTTTGTAATGTAAGAAAGATTGAGAGTGATATCCAATCAGTTGTGTCCAGTCTAAAGTTGACTGGACAAAGTTCTCCAGTTAACTTTAATCTGATGTTTTGCTGACCTGAGTTACCCAAATAAATTTGGCTGGTCAGCACTGAATACTGATTGGCCAAAGTGAAACTGTACCCAGGAGGACCTCCAGTGCTGTGTTTTTTAAATTCATATTTAAAGATTTACATCAAGAAAATTTGAGAATGAAAATAAATAAAACATACCAAGAAGTAGACATACTAATTAAAATATAAGAAACAGGCTAAAATGGTACATCAAAAACTAGCAATCTATCAAGAAGGGATCCAAAACCCAGCAAAGAAAATACTGGGAAGAGGACATAATAGCATAGTATATGACAGCAGATAAAGACCAGCATGGTCCATCTAGTCTGCCCAGCAAGGTGGCAGGAGTAGGTGCACCTGCCACTCTGTGCAGGTCACCCCTCCACATGCCTTTGTTTAGGAGTGTACCTACGACTCCATGCAGATCACCCTGAGTAGAGCTCCAACAAAGCACAGCTGTCTCAATACCATCTTGGATGCCCTTTTTATCTCAGCACAGAATTTTTTAAAACTGGATACATTTTAATTGGACAAGTTGTCTGGACAAAATATATCCACTGACTGGAGGGAAATTTCAGCCACTGGGGTTCATCCTGCTAACTCCCACATTTAGCTGAATAAACACTTTGAATATGGGCCTTATACTATTTTATAATATGAACCTCACACACCACATACATAAACATACACATATGCACACACACACACACACAGGCACCCTGACACTGCCACACAGAAACACTGATACATACACACAGATACTCCACTCCCACACTATACACACACACACACACACACACGCATTCCATCTCTGCGCCCCACATTCCACACCCAAAGGCACTCCATCCTGCAAACACATTCACACAGGTACCCCACGACTGCACCACAACACACACACACACTGAGGCACCCCACCCCCTGCACCATGCACACATACACAAGTACCCCATGACCATATGTATATTCACACAGGCACCTCACCCTCTGCACCACACATACATACACATAGGCACTGCACCCTCGCATCACACACACACACATAGACACCCCACCCCCACAAAAACACACACACACACACACACGCACACATGTTTTGTTCACCCCCTGTATCACCCCACCCCAACCCCTGTACCACACGCACCCCACCCCCTGTACCACACGTGCACACAGGAACCTCACCCCCTGTACCACAAGTGCACACAGGCACCCACCCATGTGCCATACACACACATACTGCGTCCCACCTGTGCACAACACACATACACACACAGAGGCACCCTACCCCCACACCACACACACACTCACTATCTGAAGATAGACACAAATATATGAACAGAACCAGTTATAAAGATGGCTCATACAGCCCCCTGCTACTGTAACAAGATATACTTTATCATCTCTCTTCAAACTCCCCCCCCCCAACATGAATAAAATTTGTAAAATGTTGGGTCCAGCCCTGCTGTGAAAGAGAAATGCTTCTATGCGCCTTCCCAGTCCCCTAAGCCTCCTACCCCAGGCCTGCAAGAATGATCCCCAGTTGTTTCAGCCTCAATGATGCAGTAAAAGACAATGGCACAAGCTTGCCCTAGGCTGACTCAATTCTGAAAATCTGATATACAGCAAAATCATGCTGCCCACTGGCTAAAGATTGCCATTTTGTTGTATAGCAGAATTTAAAAATGACACTGGCTGACCTGAGGCCAATTCTGGAAGCGGGACGTCCAGACGTCCCCACTGAAGATGGGGCCATTAGGACCCGATTCTGGTCCGTGGGAACAAAACGTTCCCATGGGAGCCAGAATTGATCCCGAGGACGGCCCAGCATACCTCTCCAGCCTGTGGGGACATCCTCCCCAGGGCCGGATTTACCTATACGCCACCTACGCCGTGGCGTAGGGCCCACAGCTGACAAGGGCCCACAAAAATAGCCTTTTTAAAATTAAATAAATAAAAAAAAACACTGGCTGCCGCCGCGACAGCATGGACTGTTCCCGTGGGGCCCCTTCTGCTGCCGCGACAGCATGGACTGTTCCCGTGGGGCCCCTTCTGCTGCCGCGGCAGCATGGATTGTCCCGCGGGGCTCCCTATGCCCGGCTGAATCCCCTCCCTGCCTCCCTCCCTGCTGGCTTTGAGAGGCGCGAAGGGAGAGTGTCTCCCTCACGTCTCTGTTAAGCCCACAGGGGCTGATGGGAAATTTCCCATCAGCCCCTGCAGGCTTAACAGAGACGCGAGGGAGACACTCTCCCTTCGCGCCTCTCAAATCCGGCAGGGAGAGAGGGGATTCAGCCGGGCATAGGGAGCCCCACGGGACAATCCATGCTGCCGCGGCAGCAGAGGGGGCCCCGTGGGAACAGTCCATGCTGCCGCGGCGGCAGCCAGTGTTTTTTTTTTAAATTAAATTTTACTTTAGGCCGATGGGGGGGTAGGACTGGTAATGGGCTATTGGGGGGGCTGGGACTGGAAATGGGCTGGGGGGGTTAAGGCTGGAGGTGGGCTGGATGGGTTATGACAGGTAATGGGCTGTGGGCTGTTGGGGGGGGTTTAGAACTGGTAATGGGCTGGGGGGGTAGGACTGGTAATGGGCTATTGGGGGGGCTGGGACTGGAAATGGGCTGGGGGGTTAAGGCTGGAGGTGGGCTGATGGGGTTAGGACTGGTAATGGGCTGTGGGCTGTTGGGGGGGTTTAGAACTGGTAATGGGCTAGGGGAGGGGGTTAAGACTGGTAATGGGCTGTGGGCTGATGGGGGCTGTCTGGTAATGGGCTATGGGGGGGCTAGGACTGGAAATGGGCTGGGAGGCTTAAGACTGGAGGTGGGCTGATGGGGTTAGGACTGATAATGGGCTGTGGGCTGTTGGGGGGGTTAGAACTGGTAATGGGCTATGGGGGGGTTAGGACTGATAATGGGCTATGGGGGGGCTAGGACAGGAAATGGGCTGATGGGGAGGGTTAGGACTTGAGGTGGGCTGATGGGGTTAGGACTGGTAATGGGCTGTGGGCTGATGGGGGGGGTTAGGACTGGCAATGGGCTATGGGGGGCTGACTGGAAATGGGTTGATGGGGCTAGGACTGGAAGTTGGCTGATGGGGGGTTAGGACTGGTAATGGGTTATAGGGTGGGCTTAAACTGAAAATGGGGTGATGGGGGGTTAGGGCTGTAAGTGGGTTGATGGGGGGGCTAGGACTGGTATTGGGTTGGGGGGTTGCTAGGACTGGAAATGGGCTGATGTAGGAACTAGAAGGGAATGGATGCTGGGTGAGGCTGGAACTAGAAGGGAGCTGATGTTGGGGGAGGATTAGAATGGGATGGGGCTGGAAGAGTAAAATGGAGAAGGGAAAAATATTTTGTGTGGGAGGGATAAAAAATCTACAATTGGCCGGGTATTGGGAGAGTAAGTGGGGATTGAGGATGGAGGGGTAAAATTTGAGTGGATGAAATAGGAATGAGGAAAGAGCAAAAGGAGAAAGATTAGTATGTTAAAGCAGATGTAGAGAGAGAATGGAAAAAAACTAGAAGAGAGAAGAAAGGACAAATGGACAGCAGACGATGAAGAGTTAGCAGAAGACACGAAGAAACCAGAAGAAAGTGGCTGGAGCAATTGCAGCTGAAAAAAATGCACAAAAGGTAGAAAAATATCTCTTTATTTTGAATTTATTAATTGGAATATGTCAGCTCTGGTAAATGTGCATCATTAACGTCTGCACTTTGTTTAGTACAAAGAGCAAATTAATGTATAGTTTTATTTCTACAGTGTTGTACATTCCAAGTTTGGCTTTTGGGATTCCCAGTTTAATTATTGTCTTCCTGTTTCTAAATTGTGATTTCTTGTTTGGTGACGGTCTATGTTGTGCACGTGTAACTGAGCTGAGGTGTTCTGTTTATATAATTCCTATTTGACAGTGCCACTTGTTCTCTTTCCCCAGTAGTCATGTATTGTTGTTCTCTGAAATGTATTGGTTTAATATTTGCAGTGTTCCCTTTTGATTGGTAGAGTATGGTGCTTTGTGAGTCCTGGTAGTGCTGTAAGGATACGGCGGGTTTGCTATGGGTTCTAAATGGGCAGTGTTTGTAGTAGTTCCTAATGTGTCTGGCGGTTGGCACTGGATTATAGCAATGTAGAAATCTTTTAGTCTTTCTTTATCCATACACTCATTAAGAGGCACGTTTACTAAAAGTTAGTATATGGTAACATTATGCAAATATTTATGCAAATGAGGCCTCTTATGCAAATGAGGCCCCGCACCCCCCTTGGGCCGCCCCTGCTGGGGGCCCACAATTTTTGTTGGCATAGGGCCTCACTCAAGGTAAATCCGGCCCTGATCCTCCCTATAGGCACTCCAGATTGCCACGGCTCTGGACCCAAGATCCCTGCCGCCTGACTCACGGTGGCCTCCTGTGGCCTGGATCAGGTGGTGAGGACCTCCCCACACCCAACCCCAGCCCCAGTGATGCCTGATTAACTGAAAAAAAAATCTTATTCCACCTCTGAGGTGGTGTAAGCAGTATGGCCCAGCAGGCCCGATAGCACGTACAGGGCCGTGACCTGAATCAGCCCTGTACATGCTGCTGGGTGGCCCGCCCCCTCCTACTGGCTCTCCCTGTCCTGAAGCACAGGACGTATAGGGAGAATAGGGTTTAGGATTGCAGGTCCGTGCGTCCCAGCGGGACGTATAGCCCTTCAAACTACATTATAGAATGAGGGTCATTGTCTTGATTACATTAGTGGGCAGGAGCAACTGAGAATTGCTCCTACCCTATGAAGACTGCAGATATGGGACAGCTGAGTCAGAATGTTGTGTATTCAATGCAATAACTGTGGTGCTTTGATTCAAAGAAGAATCATTTGGATCCAAAGAGCTTGCCATATATGCCTCAAGTTAGCTGCTATGCATAAAGAATTGACTCTACTAAAGGAAGAATTAGATGCAATTAAACACACTTCCTCTAGGTTACAAACTGAACAAAATCTACCACCGCTTCCACAAAGAATCAAACAGCCCAGGAACAAATGGATCACAGTGGGCTCTAGTAGGTTGCGACTTGTAATGCAGAGACGCCCTATACATCAAGTGATATCCCTGCACAATGCCTTCTCTGCCTTGGATAATGAGGGTGCCCAATCGATGGAAAGTGAAGTGCCCTTAAATGATAGACTTAATGCCAAATCTACTGATAATGTAACAAATAGGAAGAAAAAATCACAAAACAGAAAACTGCTACTCAATGGAGATTCCATCATCAGAGGCACTAACTTGGGAACACAGCTCAAAGGAGAGAGGATGGTCAAATACCTCCCAGGCTCTTCAGCCAGCAGGAATACAAACCAAATTGTTGGTATAGTTAGTGCACAAAGTGAGCACTCCAAAACTGATATTGTCATCCACTTGGGTACAAATGACCTGGCTAGAAACACTGCCTCTGCAGTTCAAAGGGATTTCCGAACTCTGGGAGAGAAACTCAGGCCCTTTGCTAACACTATAGCATTCTCAGAAGTTCTCCCTGTTCATGGTAAGGGGACAGAAAGGCTGCATCGCATAAACAACTTTAATACATGGCTCCAAACCTGGTGCAAACAAGAAGGATTTAGATATATAGGCGACTGGAGAAACACATGGATCAAAAAGGGACTATACTGAACTGATGGACTACATCTCTCCGCCACAGGGAAAAGGATCCAAAGTGAAAAATTCAGGCATTATGTGGACAGGCATTTAAACTAGGGAAAGGGGGTAACGGATGGAGAAGGACAAATTCAGTATGTCACTCCCAGCAAAAGAAAAACATTGGAAACAGCCACACACTTGAACAACACATCAATGGCAAGCAGGAATGGGTGTGTAGAACAAAACCCATGCAAAAGGCAGGCAAGCTATTCAACAAATGCTGGAAAGCAATGTGTACAAATGCACGAAGCCTTGCCAACCAAGTTCCTGATCTGGAAGCCCTAATAGTGGAAATGGACTTGGACATTGTGGCCATTACAGAAACATGGTTTAACGAGTCACGTGAATGGGATATAGCCATAGCTAGCTATAATCTATTTAGAAGAGAAAGAGAGGTTAGAAAAAGAGGAGGAGTAGCCCTATATGTCAAAAGCAATATTAAAGCTGCTAAAATGCAGGGGACGTGGGGAAAAGAAGAAGCGCTATGGATTGGGTTGGAGAGGGGAAATAGCACTATCATCCATACTGGTGTGAACATAAGAACATAAGATATGCCATACTGAGTCAGACCAAGGTCCATCAAGCCCAGTATTCTGTTTCCAACAGTGACCAATCTAGGTCATACGTACCTAGCAGTTTCCCCAAAAGACACAGGTTCCACAATGCTTGTATTGGGTCAAGCATTGATATCTCGGTCCCTTCTTAATAATGGTTTATGGACCTTTCCTCCAGGAACTTGTCCAAACCATTTTTAAACCCAACTACACTAACAGCCTTTACCATATCCTCCGGTAACAAATTCCAGAGTTTGATTACACATTGAGTGAAAAAATATTTTCTTTTATTAGTCTTAAACAGTTTACCCTGTAGCTTCATTGCATGTCCCCTAGTCTTTCTATATTCTAATAACGTAAACAATTGATCTACGTCTACCTGTTCCGTGTGGTCTACAGGCTTCCAACTCAAACCGAAGAAATGGATAGCGAATTGATTGTTGATATTGCAAAGATAGCCATGAAGGGGGGAAGTGATCATATCAGGTGACTTTAATGTACCTGATGTGGATTGGAGTGTTCCTTCTGCAAATCTGGAAAGAAGTATAAAAAATTGTGGATGCCTTCCAAGATGCGTTACTTAAACAAATGGTGATGGAACCAACCAGAAAGAGCTCCTTGCTGGATTTAGTGCTCACCAACGGAGATAGCGTGTCGAATATCCAGGTGGTGCCCATGTGAGCAGCAGCGATCATCACACAGTTTGAGATAAAAACCAAGGTGGAATCCAATCACAGCAAAGTCTTAGACTTCAAAAATGCTGACTTTAGTAAAGTGGCCAAGTACCTGAAGGAAGAGTTGGTAGGGTGGGAGGGGTTAAGGGAAGTGGAATTGTAATGGGCTAAACTAAAGAAAGCAATAAAAGGCGCAACAGATACATACGTAAGGAAAGTAAATAAAAACAAGAGGAAAAGGAAACCTATTTGGTTCTCCAAAGAAGTGTCTGCACAAATAAAGACAAAAATCACAGCTTTCAAAAAATTCAAAAGCTCGCAAACAGAGGAACACAGAAAAGAATACAAGATCAAACTAAAAGAGACAAAACTAGAAATAAGGATAGCAAAATCAAAGACAGAAGAAAAGATGGCTAAAGATGTGAAGTGTGATGACAAGACTTTTTTTAGGTATATATGGGAGAAGAGGAAAATCAGAGGTAGAACTGCAGGACTCAAAAGTGCTGGGAATGGATTCGTGGAAAGTGACTGAAAAAGCGACAATGCTAAACAAATACTTCTGCTCTGTTTTCACTAGAGAAAATCCTATAGAAGGATCACCTGTAATTGAAAAATATTCAAATGGGAATGGAGTAGATACCACACCATTCACAAAAGATGATGTGTTAGAGCAGCTTGCAAAACTGAAAATGGACAAGTCTATGGGACCAGATGGGATACAACCCAGGATACTGAAAGAGCTCAGAGACGTTCTTGCAGGGCCTTTAAAGGATGTTTTTAATAGATCCTTGGAGACAGGAGAAGTTCCACGGGACTGGAGAAGGGCTGATGTGGTACCTCTCCACAAAAGTGATAATAGGGAAGAAGTAACAAACTACAGGCCAGTAAGTCTTACCTCTGTGGCGGGAAAAGTAATGGAGGTGCTCCTCAAAGAGCGAATAGCGGACTTTCTTGAAACCAACAGGTTGCATGATCTGAGGCAACATGGTTTTACCAAAGGACGATCTTGCCAAACAAATCTGATTGAGTTCTTTGACTGGGTGACCAGAGAACTAGATCGAGGGCATGCGATGGATGTGATCTACCTAGATTGCAGCAAAGCCTTTAATACTGTTCCTCATAGGAGACTTATCAATAAACTCAACAGCTTGCGGATGGGTCCCAAGATGGTGAACTGGATCAGAAATTGGTTGCCTGACAGACAACAGCAGGTGATGGTAAACGTAACCCACTCAGATGAAAGGAAGGTGATTAGCGGTGTGCCCCAGGGTTCAGTCTTGGGACTGGTACTGTTCAATATATTAGTAAATGATATTGCCAAAGGGCTAAATGGAAAAGTCTGTCTTTTTGCAGATGACACCAAAATTTGCAACAGAGTGGACTCCCCTCAGGGAATGGAGAACATGAGGAAAAATCTACAAAAGCTGGAAGAATGGTCTAATGCTTCACAGTTTAGATTTAACATGAAGAAGTGCAGTATCATGCACTTGGGAAGCAGAAATCCAAGGGAATTGTATGTGATAGGGGGCGAGAGATTGATGTGCACGGACCAGGAGAAAGACCTTGGTGTGATTGTTTCTGATGATCTCAAAGTGGCGAAACACTGTGACAAGGAGGTGGCAAAAGCCAGAAGGATGCTGGGTTGCATAGAGAGAGGAATTACCAGTAGAAAGGAAGAGGTACTAATGCCACTGTACAAGTCGCTGGTGAGGCCTCACTTGGAATATTGTGTTCAGTTTTGGAGACCGTATCTCGCAAAGGATATAAAAAGGCTGGAAGTGGTTCAGAGGAAGGCGACCAAAATGATTTGGAGCCTGCATCATAAGACTTATGAGAAGAGACTTGAAGACCTAAATATGTACACTCTGGAGGAGAGGAGGGACAGGGGAGATATAATTCAGACCTTTAAGTACTTAAAGAGCATTAATGGACAAACAAACCTCTTCCAAAGGCGGGGAAGCTGTAAAACTAGAGGGCATAGCATGAAGCTGCAAGGAGGTAAACTGAAAGTCAATGTCAGGAAATACTTTTTCACTGAAAGGGTGGTGGATGTTTGAAATGCCCTCCCAATGGAAGTGGTGGGGGCAAACACAGTGACAGAATTCAAAATGGCATGGGACAGACATAGTGGATCCCTTTATAGCAAAAGGATAAAATCAAAATAAGCATAACTATCTCTTATATCTGAACAAATAGGGGTGACCTACACAGAGCGGTGGGTATACCTCTAACAGACATGGGGAAGGGTGACCTGTGCAGAGCAGCAAATGCACCTACTCTTGCCGCCTTGCTAGGCAGACTAGATGGACCATACTGGTCTTTATCTGCCATCATATACTATCTTACTATATGTTACTATGAGGGTCTTGGGAGACTGGGTGAAGCCTCAGTACATTGGGGGGTTTGGGGGGGGTAGAGTTAGGGCAAGGAGTTTGGAAAATGAAAGGAAAAAAGATATTCAACATTTCATTTTTTTACATTTTGCTTTAACAATGAAATGAAACAAAATAGTAAATGTCATTAAAATATCCTGTTTCATTTCCAGTGAAAGAGGATCCCTGACTACCATTTTCCTTGCAGCTGGTTATTAAGGTAGAATGGGGATTCATTGGGGTTGATTTCTACAGAATATGGCCACTTTGTGTAGTAGTGGTTTTCTGTGTGGTTAATGGGACAGTAGGAAGCAAACTTAAAAGCAATGTCAGAAAATGTTTTTTCACTGAAAGGGTGGTGGATGCTTCGAATGCCCTCCTGATGGAGCTGGTAGGGGGCAAACACAGAGAAAGAATTCAAAATGGCATGGGACAGACACAGTGGATCCCTTTATAGTAAAAGGATAAAATCAAAGTACATTAAAATATCTTTTATACCTCAACAAAGAGAGGGGGTGACCTGCACAGAGCGGCGGGTACAACCCTAAACAAAGGCATAGAAGGGGTTGACGTGCATGGGGCAGCGATTACAACTTCTGTAGCCACCTTTCTGGGCAGACTATATGGACCATACTAGTCTTTATCTGCCGTCATACTGTATGTTACTATGCATGAGGATCTTGGGTTTTATGGAGTTGATTCTATTGGTGGTACCATGGCAACTGTGCCATTGTGATAGCAACTGGTATTTGTTTAGGTCCATTTATGCTGTTACTCGTGATTCTCCAGGACCAAGCAGGAAGTCAGTCCTCACATATGGGTGACATCGGCACCGACGGAGCCCTCATGCGGAGCATTTCCCCAGCTTTCAAAGAAAGCCTTTGGGAATTGAAGCACGCATGTGCGGTCCCCTTCCCGCCCAAGGGTGCCATCTTGCTCAGTCTTCTTTTTTCCGCGGAGCCCGACGGACGTAGTTCATTTTTCCCCGAGGAAAAAGTTGATTTTCCCTATTTTTCTCTTTTTTCTCCGGTTCGACGCCGGATCCTTTTCCCGCTCGGACCGATACACCGGTATCGAGTCCTTTTCTCTATTTTTCAGTTTTTGTCCTTTGTGACTAGCATTCGCGCCTTTTTTCTTTTTTCCCTGGCAGCCCGGTCTTTTGACCTAGCAGGGGCCCTTTTTCCCCCGATGGCTACCAGCGGGTTTAAGAAGTGTGATCGGTGTAAGAAACTTATGTCTCTTACCGACACACACGACTGCTGCCTCCGTTGCCTCGGACCCGATCATGACCCGATGATCTGTGGTCCGTGTGGCAAAATGTCCTCAAAAATGTTGAGGAGTCGGCAGCACCAGAAGGATAGAATTTTTTCTGACTCCACGTCCGGCCGGGCCCGGACCTCGTCAGAGGCCTCAACGTCTCTGGACTCTGGCCCCGAGCAGTGTCGGGGTTCCTCTGAGCGGGAGTCTCCTTCGCGGGAACATCGCAGGAAGAAGAAACCTGCGAGGGCGGCGTTGGTGGACTCTCCTGGTTCCTCGAGGGCCAGGTCGCTTAGCCCCGATAGCCGTCCCGGGTCTTCGGAGTCGGAGAGGCCTGCCAAGCATCCTCGTGTCGAGATGGAGTCTCCTGGACACGTAAGTGCTGTTGTCCTCATGGACTCTCCTCCGAGGGAGCCGACGTCGGGCCCGACGCTGTCAGGGCCCAAGTCGGGGGCTGCTGGGTCTCCTGAGCTCGGACTCAGGTTGACGGCCTTGGAGAGCAGCTTCGCTGCCTTCATGGAACAGCAGCGGGCATTGATCGCCGGTCTCACCGGTGCATCTGCCCCGACCACCGGGACCTCAACGTCCAAGTCGACCCTGGAGGCCGAGCCGATCCTCGAGTCCATGCGGGCTCGAGTCGATCCTCGGCCATGGTCTCCCTTGACCTCCCGTTCAGGGCCGAGGTCGTCGACGCCGATACCATCGGTGTCGGGGCGGAGGGCATCGGTGCCCGCCCGACCGGAGCCGCTCGATTCCTCCTCCGAGGAGTCGGGCTGGGAGACGGAGGACGAAGAGTCACCCGACACCCATCGGACTCGGTGTGTCCCATCGGACTCGTCCGAGTCCGAGCCTCGGAGATGATCCCCACCGGAGGATACCCGGTTCTTGGACTTTGTGCAGGATATGGCCAAGGCCTTGGCCTTCCCTGCGGATCCCGAGGAGGAGCCTCGAGCCGAGGAGCTCGAGGCCCTCCAGTATGACTCTCCCCCGAAGGAGGCCTTTACTGTTCCCGTTCCTCCGATGCTGGAGCGGCTGCTCTTCCGCATGTGGGAGACCCCGGCCTCGACGCCGGTGTTAAACAAGCGGGTCGATTCCATTTATCGAGTCCGCAAGAGCCCCGGGTTCCAAAAGGCACAATTACCGCACCACTCCATGGTTGTGGAATCGGCCGTGCATCGACTGAAAAGTCAGAAGATGCATTCCTCGGTGCCTCCCGGCCGGGAGGCCCAGAACCTTGATGGCCTCGGTAAGAAGTGCTTCCAGGGCTCTATGCTTGCTTGCCGAGTCCAGACTTACCAGCTCTACATGGGCATGTACCTCCGAGACCTGGCAAAGGAGATTACCGGGTTCTCTGCTGGTCTCTTCGAGGAACCTTTGCAGAGGTTCCAGGCCTTGTCCACCGGTATTCGAGAGTGCTCGAAGTTTATCTCTCGAGCAGCCTACGATGGCTTCGAGGCTTCGGCCCAAGTAGCCGGGGCCGGCATCGGTGCCCGCCGACAGGCTTGGCTACAGTCATCCGACCTCGAGCCAAGGGTCCAGGACAAGTCGGTCGATGTCCCCTTCCGAGGTGAAAACCTCTTTGGCAAGCCCATGGCTGAAAAGGCTGCAGAACTCGAAACCGAGACTCTGACCAGGACTAGGCTTTCCAGGAAAACCTCTGCCCCTTCTCAGAAGAAGAAGGGCTCGGAAAAAAGACCTTTTACCCGAGGAAGTCATCTGCCTATAAACAATACCCTCATTATCAGGCCTCTGCAGCTCCCCAACAGGGTCAGCAGGCCAAGGGGCAGGGTCAAGGGCCCCATAGGCAGAAGACCCCCAAGCCACCAACACCGGCCCCTGCTCAGCAGGGTGGGGGTTTTTGACTCAAACAGCATAGCCTCTTCTCCTCAGCTGGCTTCTCTCAGCACAGGAGGCCGGCTGGCCCACTTTGCCCACAGGTGGTCAGCCGTCACATCAGATACCTGGGTTCTTCATATAGTCCAAAAGGGCTATCTTTTCCATTTTCACCAGGTACCTCCCTCCTATTTTCCAGGGGAGCCTCCAAGACCCCCTCTGCACAGGGACCTACTCCTTCAGGAATTAGCAGGTCTGCTAAAGGATCAGGCTGTGGAACCGGTGCCCCACCACCTGAGAGGTCACGGCTTTTATTCAAGGTACTTTCTGGTACCAAAAAGAACAGGAGGCCTCAGACCCATCCTAGACTTGTGAAACCTCAACAAGTTCCTGGAGAGGGAAAGTTTCAAGATGCTTACCCTTGGAATCCTGCTGCCCTACCTCCAACAGAGAGACTGGCTATGCTCCTTAGATCTAAAGGATGCGTATACTCACATCCTTATTCATCCAGACCACAGGCAGTATCTCAGGTTTGTTGTGGGAGGAAACCACTATCAGTACAGGGTAATACCCTTTGGCCTGTCCTCCGCTCCCAGGGTATTCACCAAGTGCCTGGCAGTGGTGGCGGCCTACCTGAGGCTTCAGGGTCTTTTTGTGTTTCCATACCTGGACGACTGGCTCATAAGGGGCCAGTCTTCCCAGGAAGCCAATCAAGCCACCCTTCGCACTGTGGCTCTGCTTCAGCACTTGGGGTTTGTCATAGACTTCGCAAAGTCCACTTTGCTCCCGTCCCAGAACTTAGAGTTCATAGGGGCCAGGCTAGACACTCTTCAGGCAAAGGCTTTTCTGCCTCTGGACAGGGCCCACAGGCTAATGGATCTGGCCAGCCAGTTTCGCAGCAATTCCCTGGTCTCTGCCAGGCAATTCCTGAGACTACTCGGCCATATGGCTTCCATGGTTCATGTAACCCCCAATGCCCGCCTGCACATGTGGCCTGCTCAGTGGAGCCTTCGCACTCAGTGCTTCAAGTCACGAGGAGCCTAGCGGACTCCGTAAAGATATCCGACCTCCTGGTCTCCTCTCTGCAATGGTGGCTTCATCTTCCGAATCTGGTGCTCGGAGTGGTTTTTCAATCCCCTCCGCATACTCAATTGCTGACAACAGATGCTTCTCTTCTCGGTTGGGGAGCGCATTGCCAAGGGACGTGTACTCAGGGTCTCTGGACCCCTTGGGAGGCTACTCAACAGATCAACTTCCTGGAGCTACGGGCGATCCGCCTAGCTCTGAGAGCCTTCTCCCACCTCGCCTCTCACCAGTCTGTACTGGTCCAGATGGACAATCAAGTTGCCATGTTCTATGTAAACAAGCAAGGAGGGACAGGCTCCTTCCTTCTTTGTCAGGAGGCACGACGACTGTGCTCTTGGGCTGTCCATCACGGAATCCTCCTCAAGGCTGTCTACCTCCCAGGTCAGGAAAATTGCCTGGCGGACAGACTGAGCAGGATCCTGCAACCACAAGAATGGAGATTGAACCCATTAGTGGTTCAGCAGGTCTTTCTCAAGTGGGGACTCCCCACCATGGATCTTTTCGCCAGTCCTCTGAACAGGCAACTCCCGAGCTTTTGCTCCAGACAACCGCATCCTCTCAGGGTAGCACCGGATGCGTTTCTGATCTCGTGGTCCACAGGCCTACTGTATGCGTTTCCTCCCACACCACTAGTGTCCAGAACGCTGTTCAAAGTCCTCAAGGACGGAGCTTCATTGATTCTCATAGCCCCCAGGTGGCCAAGGCAACCTTTGTTCCCGCTTCTGCTACAGCTGGCGGTGGACACACCTATTCCTCTGGGGTTTCAACACGATCTCCTGTCTCAGCATCAGGGGACTCTCTTTCACCCCAACCTCCAGTCCCTTCATCTGATGGCCTGGCTGCTGAAAGGGTAGTCCTAGCTCCCCTACTACTGCCTCGAGAGGTGGAAGATGTGGTCTTGGCCTCTCGGCGTCAATCCACCAGGAAATCCTACGCTATTAAGTGGCATAGATTCTCAGTCTGGTGTGCTCAGCACAGCGAGAATCCCTTCTCGTGCTTGGTAGCGGTAGTATTGCAATATTTGCTCTACCTCTCCAATCTGGGCCTTAAGTCTAACTCTGTCAGAGTTCACCTTAGTGCTCTCTCAGCTCACTACTCGCCGGTGGACGGCAGGCCTCTTTCCAACCACCCTTTGGTGGCTCGTTTCCTCAGAGGCCTCCTTCTACTTAAGCCTCCTTTGCGTCCACCGGCCCCCGAGTGGGATCTGAATGTGGTCTTACAGCGGCTTACTTGTCCGCCTTTTGAACCTATGGCTACCCGCCCTCTCCGTTTTCTCTCCTGGAAAACTTTGTTTCTGGTAGCTCTCACCTCTGCTAGGCGGGTGAGTGAACTGCAGGCACTAGTGTCTGATCCTCCTTACACTAGGTTCTACAGGAATAGGGTAGTCTTACGGACTCACCCTAAGTTTCTTCCTAAAGTTGTCTCTCCTTTTTGCCTCAATCAGGAGGTGGTTCTTCCAACCTTCTTTCCCAGGCCGCATGCCAACAGGGCTGAGATGGTCTTGCATACCCTGGACTGTAGGAGGGAGTTATCCTTCTACCTTGACCGTACGCGGGAGCATCGGAAGGCTGTTCAGCTTTTCGTTTCTTTTGACCCCAATAAGTTGGGGCTCCCTGTCTCCAAGCGTACGTTGTCCATATGGGTCGCTGACTCTATCGCCTGGGCTTATGGGGCAACCAGCCTCTCGTTGGAGGGTCGAGTCACGGCTCATCGTGTCAGGGCAAAGGCTGCGTCAGTGGCTCATCTCCGCTCTGTTCCGTTGGCAGACATCTGCCGGGCTGCTACTTGGTCTTCCAGCCAGACTTTTGCAGCCCATTACTGCCTTGAGAGGGAGTCCCGCAGGGACAGTGCTTTCAGACAGGCAGTACTCCATAATCTCTTTGGGGTTTAGGCAACTCCTACCCTCCGGCCCTGGTGTTGGGCTACCGGTCGGGGGCGTTCTCAGAGAAGATTCCTTCCTTCTGTGCTGACGAGCTAGAGGGAGCTCATTTTTCCGCTTGGGGTCTCCGGTAGCCTTAAGCTGGGGAGTCCCATATGTGAGGACTGACTTCCTGCTTGGTCCTGGAGAAAGAGTAGTTACTCACCTGTAACAGGTGTTCTCCAGGAGCAGCAGGAATCAGTCTTCACGACCCTCCCTCCTCCCCTTGGAGTTGCAGTCATATGATTTGTTTTTGCTAATTTTTTGCTGTCTTTTAGCTATGTCATCAGACTGAGCAAGATGGCACCCTTGGGCGGGAAGGGGATCGCGCATACGCGCTGCAATTCCCAAAGGCTTTCTTTGAAAGCTGGGGAAATGCTCCACACGAGGGCTCCGTCGGCGCCGACGTCACCCATATGTGAGGACTGATTCCTGCTGCTCCTGGAGAACACCTGTTACAGGTGAGTAACTACTCTTTATGGTTATTGTATTGTATCATAGATATGTCTGCATTAAGTATCTTGTTACCAATTGTTAATGCTTACATAGGATGGCTAAGAAAAACTATTAAATTAAATTAAATTAAATTGTACTATGTACCTTACTAAGTTATTTATGTTCCATGTAAGCCAACTTGGCCAAGTTGTTATTTGTAAACCACTTAGACTCATAGATCAGCGACATATAAACGCCGTTAAATAAATAAATTAATTAAAATAAATTAAACCACTAGACTAAGAAAATGATTAGGAAGGAATATTATAGTAATTATAGTGGATCTGGAGAAAACAGGAATCTTTGCAGGGTGTGATGCCTTTTATAGGATCAACAAAAAAGATGAAAATCTCTTCTTCAGATGTGAGTGCAAGGCTGAGAGCGGGAAGTGTTGGTAGCTAACAGATGTTTGTAAAGGAGAGGAGGAAGAAGTTGTTAACATTTTTAACCATGAAAAAGGAAAGGTCATCTCCCTGCCTCATGAATGCCTAACCTCCCTGCAACAGACTTCCCTACTCTCTGAGTAGCACAGGCAGGTCACTACTCAGGAAGATTGGCATGATGGCGCATCCAAACAATTACATTTAGGTGTTGTCCATTTTACCTTAACAGTGGTTGTTTCTTTGACTTTTTAACACATCAAATTATTGAAATATGGCATTGGACATATGCACATTAAAATACAATGATATCTCATATTCACTTGGTTGCGGAGAACAAACCATCCTTAAGCCTAAATATTCAACCAGACTGCAGAGTTGACTTTTCTGAAATGTGACCCCTTTAAACATTTGTTAATTATGTTTTTACTTCACAAAACAAAATAAAGGTGGCTGGTGAAGCATCAAACTTGTTTCATATTAATGATGCCTACTCTACCTGCTTGAGTAGATGAAACCCAAGATTTGTTTTGCTCACCTTTCTAAGATGGCCGTGTATGTTATTTAGATGATCTACCATAGGCTTGTGAGTATTGCTTAATGCAGCAACAAACTGGGCCAAACACTTGCTGCTGACAGTCAGCTGTCCTTCTGTTTCAGATGAGAAGGCAGTGAAAGAAAGAGGGAGAGAGAGGCGTGGGGGCCTTTCCCAGCAGGACTGTTTCTGCAGCTGCTGTGTATGTTAATCCAGAGCACTGACCACTCACCACTAAATATAGCCCCAAGTGTCATTTTACATGACAAAAAATGTAAAAGCAACTCATTAACTGCAGGCTCATATTAAATTAGGCTTCGTTTTGTTTAAGAAGGATATACAAATTATTTCGAGCAACATTAGAAAGGAAGACAAACTTGAAAAGACAATTCAACAAATCCTTGGACGTAGATATTGCTGTCTCTGTGTTCCTTCTCAGTACATAAACTTCATCTGCCACTGCCTATTCATTGCTGCCAAAAGTTTCATTCCTCTTTCATTGCAGCTTGCATGGTTGGGTAATATAATAGTAATATCCAAAATTAGTGACTCTCTGATAACAACAGAATTCTGTCAACGTGTTATTCCCCTCCTCCAAGCACTCACTTACCGTAACCTTAGCCAAACACGGGCATAATCTGAAGTGATTACCTTTTTCTCTTCACCCAGGTGTTGGATGTCCAGTCCTGGCACTTTGCTGTAATAGCAAGTACCCAGAAGAAGTCTAAGATCAATGAAATGGCAGGGAAAATAATCCTTCAGGTCCTTCGGATCAAAAGCAGCCAGCAGTCCACCAGGCAAGAGGCGTTAACCTCACTTTTAGAGAAAATGTCTGTCAGAAGCCGGGGAACCTGTCACCACTGGACCAGCAGTATTTGTCAGTTTGCAGGTCTGAAGTTATTTTAGGCACCATGAACCATGTGCTTGAGAAACATTCCTCCTCATTGGAGAGGAGAGCACTGAGCAAAGGGATTCCACTTCTGTAACAGTACCTATTGACAGACTCTACCTATAGAATTTCTGAGATATCTATATCTACAGTATATATATATCAGGCAAGAATATGTAGTCTCTATCTACCTTTCTATATCTATAAAGAGATATAGGTAAAAGTATAGATATATAGAGAGAGGACATGGAAAGGGGAAAATAGACATCCAGGTCAGGACATGGATGTTTTCCACAGTATTTTGCAAGGGGTGCTGCCAAACGCAGACTCTCTTGTAAAATAGACGCAAAGATATGCAGGACTGCTCATTGATGTCTTGCAGGACCAACAATTTTAAAAAGCTGCAAGTAAAGTAAAAAGCATCCAGTTTTCTCCCAAATTGAGAGGGAGCAATTTTTTTAAATCGCTACTCCTGACAGCATACGCCCCCTTCACCCCTGACCACCCCAACATAAATCCTCACTCACTGATACCTCCCTAGCATGATTACCTCCACCGATAACCCCCTAACATTAATCGCCCCACCTGATGGCCCTCTTGACACCATTCCCCACACCCATTCCCCCTGACACAAATCTCCTCAGTTAACCCCCCAATATCAATTCCCATACCCAATGCCCCAACCCTCAGTTCTAGCCTTTGCTCTTACCAGGGGTTCCTGGTAGTCTAGTGGGAGGAGGAGCAATCCCCATTTCTTCTTGCTAATGGTGGCTCTGGGTTGAAAATGGTGACTATGAGGGTCAAATTATACAGTCCTTGAAAAACCTCAATGTGTACTGAGGAAGATATTAGGTAATATCAAAGATAGTGTGGGAACTTGTGGTACCCTGCATCGTAATTTCCATGATTCAGATAATTCATTGTCCCATTTCACCATACAACTTCTGTTATGCAAATTAGAAAGACCAAAAGCACTCAATTTTTGTATCATCAAATCATGATAAATAAGATCAAAAGCAGCCAACAAATCATGCTGCATAACAATCACCTGTCTTCCCTGATCCAGTTGTAATCGAAGTTTGTGTGTCAGACAGCAACATTTCCATACTGAAAAATGGATGAAACACAGATTGTGTTGTATGTTGCAGCTAAACAGCTACCACTGACTCAATCAATTTCCCTAATATTGGGAGACTGGCTATAGGTATAGCTGGCATGAAAAAGAAATTTCAGCTCTATACTAATATATAAATCAGCGTAATCAATACCCTTTCTGTGGACAAATTCAGTGATATTAATCGTTTTTTCTCTCTATTATGCACAGAATGTCTCAGACCAGATAGCGCTCAATCCACGATATCGCAAATATCAACTTACAGCGCTTAAATAGCATCAATGACAATTCTGGCAACAGTGTTTCGCAAAAAATGCTTTTATACAAAATTGTCCACAATATGGGTTTATAAAACGCTATTTAGTTGAATAAACCAGTGCTTAGCTTCCAGTGGTTCTCAACCCTGTCCTCGGGACCCCACTAGCCAGTCGGGTTTTCAGGCTATCCACAATGAATATGAATGAGATATATATGCATTAGAAATAGCCTGCCAAACTGACTGGCTTGTGACCCTCCAATGCTGGATTTGGGGACCCCGGCCTTACACCTCTGTCATTTAAGATTGTGAGTGGGCAAGGTACAGATGTCCAAGACATCAAAAAGATTAGATGGAATATGTCACATACCTCCTCGCCTCTCACCACCACCAAAATATTGTCTATTAGACAACTTTTTGGTGGTGGTGAGAAACTAGGAGGGATGTGACACATTCTATCTACCCTTTTGATGTCGAGGACATCTGTACCTTGCCCACTCACAATCGTACTTGACAGAGGTGTACGGCAGGGGTCCCCAAATCCAGCACTGGAGGGCCACAAACCAGTCAGTTTGGCAGGCTATTTCTAATGCATATATATCTCATTCATATTCATTGTGGATAGCCTGAAAACCTGACTGGCTAGTGGGGTCCCGAGGACAGGGTTGAGAACCCCTGCGGGACGTTCCCCAACGCCACTTTCAGGCGCCAATCTGTGCGTTTCAGGGGGATCAGTAAAAACTGCTACAAAGATGCTGTCCACGTTACGTTCCATGACATTTTCTGAGCCAGGAGGTATTCCAAAAAATGCCGCACATACCTCCTGGCTCAGAAAATGTCATGGAAAGTAATGTGGGCAGCATCTTTGTAGCAGTTTTTACTGATCCCCCTGAAGAAACTCTGATTTGAGTGAAACGCACAGATTGGCGCCTGAAAGTGGCGTTGGGGAACGTTTAAAGCTAAGCACTGGTTTATTCAACTAAATAGCGTTTATAAACCCATATTGTGGACAATTTTGTATAAAAGCATTTTTTGCGAAACACTGTTGCCAGAATTGTCATTGATGCTATTTAAGTGCTATAAGTTGATATTTGCGATATCGTGGATTGAGCGCTATCTGGTCTGAGACATTCTGTGCATAATAGAGAGAAAAGACTATCAACATCACTGAATTTGTCCACAGAAAGGGTATTGATTACGTTGATTTATATGTTGGTATAGAGCTGAAATTTCTTTTTCATGTCTGTTATTATCCAGCTCTGAGAGGACCGCGTAAAGTATTATAGGTATAGCTGGAGCATTGATTAACATCTTCACATTTAGGCTTTAGCAAGGGAATTAACACTAAGAGGCTCTTTTAATATAATACACTATGACCCTATCATAGTTGATACAGAATTTTTACTATACTGGGTGTTCTTAATGCATAATAGCTATTACCATAGGCCTGCCCTAACAATTGCCGCACTTTTAAATGTGCATTAACTGCTTAGCATACTTTAGTAAAAGAGTCCGTATATGACCTAACTGAATTAGAAAACTGCCTGCAGATATTGAAGACCCATCAGCTAGACAAGAAGGAAAAACACCACCGCTGGTGTGTACTGGTAGTAATTATCCTAATGAAATTAAAATACTGCAAAAATTGTATAAAAAGCAATACAACTGGATTCATATGATCTTCTAAATGTAAATTGAAATCTCCTAGTATCACCATGTTTCGGTAAGTGATAGCACACTGCATAATAGTATTTAAGAGGGCTTCTTATGTAACGTCCCACAGCCCTGGAACTCTATAAATTGGTAGAAATTCTACTTCAACGTTTGATACCTCAATTCTTACATTAAACGCTATCACCTTGAGTCCAGGAGTCTGTAATTTAATTAATATCATAATCTCAAATAAAATTATAAATTATTTCAAGACCTTCTCCTCTGGCACAAGGACAGTGTAAAACCTTATAACCTATTGGGCTAATAGAAATTAGTAATGAGCCTTCATGTAAGGTCAGACACATTTCTGTAATAAACACGAACCCTACCTATGAGTCTCCAGTAAACTCATTAATTATCTGGTCTTATTATAAATGATCGTGCATTAAAATAATAACATGATAGCTGAAAAGAGATTTTATAAAGCGCACTAAGGAGTATGTTTACAAAAATGTGGTAAGCATTAACCCTGATGTTTGACATATGGTAACCATTAGCACAGGCCTACATTAATGGCTTCTGTGCAGTAGAAACAAAAACGCAGTAAAACTTCCCCAGTGATTACCGTGGATTGAGGTGGGATTGGAGTGGGTTCTGAGCAGAGATGAGGCATGGCCTGCTCTGATAGCTATCACACAACTCATTATTACATGGTAGCTATCATGACTGCTGACAGTGTGGTTGCACTTAATGCCAAGTAGTCATCCGCTGCTCAGAGCCAAAAAGAAACCCATCGCAAGGTCAAAGTCTCTCCCAGCTGATCCCCCCTAAATACACCCCTCCCCATTTGATACTCTGATCCAATCCTCTCCCAATCAAACCCCCCACGATCAGCACAGCTCTACAATTGAGCCCTTCCCCAAGATCGGACTCCCTCACCAGGCTCATTCCCCCAACAGGAACACAGATTACCTCTTGGCAAGTATGGTGCAATCCATTCACATACTGTAAGTACTTAGGAGTTAAAACCTGTTGTGATTTAAAAATCATCATTCAGAAAGCCCTTTATATGCCACGGGCAGCCAATATACCTTCTGTAGTATGGGCTCTAACCCACATTCCCCCCAACAGCCTTGCTGCCATATTCTACAGTAACTGTACCTGAGCTGAAGACTTTTTAGACAAGCCCACTAACAACACATTTCCATAATCTAGTCTTGACAAAATCAATGAATGGATCAACAATCACAATTTCTCTTCACTAGGGAGCAGCCACTGTTGCCAAATCATACACAGAAGATAAAAAAAAAACACCTGAATCAAATTGGAGATATGAACCTGAAAGGACAGGTTCCAATCTAGCCACACCCCCAAATTTCAGACAGCTTGCGTCACAGGGATCTGTTTATCCACTATCTAAACAACAAAATCAGCTTCCACAATTTTTCCCCAACTAGAGAACCTTCGACTTCTGAATGTTCAAAACCAAACTTCTCTTCAACCACACAGGAACAATTTGTAATCCCATCTTCAACTGGCTCAAATCTGCCCTTATTTTTCTCCTCCTGGGGCAAAACTAGATATCATCCACAAACAGATGATATTAGACACCCAACATACCTAATTCTTTTTCAAAAGAGGAACATAAAAATATTAAACAAGGTCAGGCAGAGAACTGAACCTTGTGGTACCCCACATTGCACCCTTCATTCAGCAGAAGAATTATCACCCACTATTATCCATTAAGAAAAGAAATACATCAATGTAGTAGTGAATTCTCCAACATTCCCCCTACAGGAGCTGCAACCAAGGAGAAGCCCTCAACTCCATACCACAAACCTCCTCCACCTCCTTTCCCCATGGGACTCACCTCTATGCCCAAGGTGATATAATATAGGTTAGGCTAAAAGCCAAATCCATCAACATCTTGATACTGGAAAAGTGGCACTTTGCAGTTTCATTAAATCTCACAGTGGCTTTTGATTCGGTGGCGTATACCCTGCTGAGAACTCGGTTGTCAAAAGCAGGGATCACAGGCAAAGTCCTTCAATGGTTTAACTCATATTTATCCAATGGGTCTTTTTCGGTTGCTGCTAATTCCACCACCTCTGCTACGTATACTCTATCCTGTGGTCTTCCATAGAGCTCTCTACTATCTCCTACTCTCTTTAGTGTATTCCTCGGCCCTTTGGCGCTTCTTGTGCAGTCTCTCGGCATTAGCAGTCATTTCTTTGCTGATGATATCCTGCTAAGTGCTATTCAGCCACTGCCCAGTTAACCCTCGGTGGTGAAAGTTAGACACATTAAATGCTGTCCTAACTTTTGCCATCAAAGCTAACCGGGCAGTGGCTGACTACCACTGCTGCCCGATTAGCTTGCATGCAATCTGGCCCCAGCATTGAATATCCAGGTCTAGAGTTCAGCGGCGACAGCCACCACTGCTGGATATCGGGATCATAGACTACAACTGTCTCCTCTAATAAACTAGAAATCCTTTCATGTACCCTTAATAATGGTCATTTTAAACATTTGCTTATACGATTTTGATTGGAAATCTTAAAATTAGAGACTAGGAGTAATCCTGTAGTTATTGATTTTCTGATCACAGTGAGAAGTCTTAATTTGTTTTTAGTGAATTCCTCCTACACATGACAAAGGCCAATAGTTAGACTGGATTATATCATCTTTGAATATGGCTGGTAGCACTAACATCACACATGCTGCTCATAACCTATAATTTGATCAGATCATTATATGCTTTCCTTTACATTAAAATTGAAAACAGAGACTTTCCAGAGTTTCAATATAAGGCAAATTAGAGGCAAGGAAAAGGATTGAGTCTTCAACTTTGGTTAGAGGTCATACTCAACTTAAATCTTTTTGAGGAACCTAATTTGGGCTTGAATTTGGAGAAAATAGCTGAATCATGACATAATGTAATTAATGAATGGACAAAATAGCCTCTTTTAGAATTAGAAACACTAATAGAAAGAGATCTGTCCCTTAGTACACGCCACAATTGGCTCTAGAGAAAACAAATTATCATAGAGTAGAGAAGCCGAGTGTGACCAAAGATATGACTAACAATCTAAATTGGAAATCAGCTATTATGTGTTATAAATGAAACCCCCCTAAAGGTGGGCGTTTGAGAGTGTGCTGAATAATGTAGAATCAAAGGTAAATGGTCACTGAATGCTGCTGAGGAGATGGTTGCTGGGGAGGTCAGTTAAGGAACAAAATTAAAAGAGCAGTCTGCAGTAAAAATCACTGGGCTAGCAAAGCTGGAACGTAAACATTTAGGGCCAGATTCCATCCTGCACATCCAGGCCCTCTGTGCATCTCTCCGGAACCGGACACACAGAGGGAGTTGCAATTTTTTTTTATTTTTATTTATTTTTTATTTATTTATGCTTTTCTTCTATACCGCCTTTTCCCAAGATCAAAGGCGGTTTACAATTAACATAATGAACATGGTTTTACATGGAACTTCGTATTTTCTTCAAACTATGTACAATTAACTTTTCATGAACAATTCTGATCCCGCGGGGCACGTATAACCCCGCGGGATCAGAATCATGAACAGGCCTGTATGTGTAGGATGGGACCCTGATTCCGTCCAGCCTGCACGTTCAGGCCTTCCCTGGCTAACTCAGTCAGGGCTCTTCAATGGAGACGCAGCGCCATGGCGTCTGGTTGCCATGGCACTGCAGCTCCATTGAAGAGCCACGATCCCCAGCCTCCGGCTCCAGCAGTGATTTCCCCACAGCCCGACCCCTGATCTGGCCTCCTAAGGCCAGGGTCAGGCTGCGGGGAATGTCCTCGTGCCCCGCCTCATCCATGCCCCAAGCCCGCCGATCCTTGGCAACTAGGGGAACTTATTCCACCTCAGAGGTGTAATAAGTTCCCCATGCAAGTCACCATACCCGAACATATAGGGCCGACATTAGAATCGGCCCTGTATGTCCGGGGCCGGTGACTGCCCACTGCCTGCCCTAACACCGCCCCCGATCCGCCCCTTTCCCGCCCCCATCTACCTTCCCCATATAAGACGCGGGGAAGATAAATGGGACCGAGAAGAGCCACGAATAGTGGGGACATCCATCCTCACTATTTGTGCCCTTGTCTGCCACCGACTAACTTCCCCGCAGGTTGTGTAGAGAAATTAGACAGAGCGGGGAAGGGGCGGTCCAGGGGTAGAGTCTGGGTGGGCAGTGGGCGATCGCCAGCACTGGACATACAGGGCCGATTCCAATGTTCGGGGAAGTTATTCCACCTCCAAGGTGGAATAACTTCCCTGGATGTTTTTTTTTTGCCGGCCCGTGGCATGGATGGGGCACGATAGGCAGCATGGTGAAGGTGGAAGAGAAAGGCAGCTTTTAAATGGCAGTCTGTTGCGCCCCAATTGGGTCTTGGTGAGGGGAGCGGGAGGGGCAATCAACTCCTGCTTCCACCCCCGACGTCCGATCATCAGCATGATGGAAGGTGGAAGAGCAAGGCAGTTACCTGCCGGGTCCAGATTTTAAATGGCAGTCTGTTGTGCCCCGATTGGGCCTTGGTGGGGGGAGTGGGAGGGGTGAGCAGCTCCCACTTCCACCCCTGACGTCTGGTCGGCAGCATGGTGGAAGGTGGAAGAGAAAGGCAGTTACCTGCCGGGTCCAGCTTTTAAATGGCAGTCTACCATTGTAGTTTAAATTATGTACTGTAGTTTCATGTTGTCATGTTTTCATTGTGTGATGTTTTCCCACTTTCTTGTATCCTTACCCCATACTTTGCTTTATCCCAAATTATCTACTGCTCCGTGTCACTATAATTGTTTTCACGATCTGTCTATTGTTCTGTGTTGTCTTGACTAGATTGTAAGCTCTGACGACCAGGGACTGTCTTTTTGCTTATATTTCTGTACAGTGCTGCGTGCATAGCACTATATAAATGCTAAATAAATAGATAGATAGATAGGAAGGGCCAGAGTTTATTCCCCGCAGCCCGACCCTGGCCTTAGGAGGCCAGATCGGGGGTCGGGCTGCAAGGAATAAACCCTTTTTGCTGGCAGCTAGCATCGCGGCTTTTAAATGGAGCTGCAGTGCCATGGCAACATGACACCATGGCACCACGGCTCCATTTAAATGCCCTGACTGAGTTAGTTAGGGACAGTCCTGCACATGCATGCCGAACAGAATCGCAGTCCCAGCCTGCACGTGCAGGACTGTTCACGATTCTGATCCCACGGGACTAAACATGCCCCACGGGATCAGAATTGCGATCCCTTATGTGCATCCGGTTCAGACCAGACGCACAAAGGGGCTCTACATCTGGGACAGAATCACACCCTTAGGGGGGATTTGCAAATCACCACCTGTGCTGAAGGAGCAAGGGTAATATTTGCTCACATTTATTACCATTATTATTAAGATTTAACTTTAAATCTATCGAGAATAGTGTAGGGGAATAAAGTGCACACACTAGAAAGAGGGTAAGGAAGTAAATTCTGGGGCTGGTGGAAATTGCTCACCTTAAGTAAAATTGTATCACTTGGCAATGGCACCCGTAGCTTTGTGCAGAAAAGAACTTGGAGAACAGTTACCTGGGATTTAGAAGCATCAGGCCTCTTTATCTAAAAGAGCTTAACCCTCATCTGAGATGGAAGGAGGGAACTCCCCCTGCTCTACAGGCCCTCCTCCTGAAGATGGCACTGGAAAGTCTCCTGAGAGCCTAGACAGGCTCGGAGTGAAGATGCCAGCAGAGAGCCTTCTACAGACCCAGTCAGGAGTAGAAGTGAAGATGGGACAGACGGTCTCTTCCCAACCCAGTGAGTGGAGATGGCAGCAGAGAGACTTTGGAGAGCCTAATCCAGGCTTTGGAGTCCAGCAGCAGATCAGCTCATTGGGGAACTGCAGCAGTGAAGAATCAGCTCCAGAGGGAGCTACAGAGGCAGATCAGCTCCAGAGGGAGCTATGGCAGCAGAATCAGCTCCAGGGGAGAGCTGCAATGGTAGAGAGTCCATTCCAGACTAGAGCCACAAGACCCAGGGAGGTCCAATGGCAGATCTGCTCAAGGGAGAGCTGCAGTGGCAGAGAGTCCATTCTGGACTAGGAGCCACAAGACCAAGGAGAGTCCAGCAGCAGATCAGTTCAAGGGAGAGTTGAAACAGTTGTTCTTGATTGGGAAGGAGTGGCAGGAGTGCAAAACCCTCTCCAGATTGGAGGAGAGCTTGGAGGAGGCAGAGTCAAGACTACAGCCTTAGCGACTGGACAGAACTACAAAACCTCTCCTTTCAGAAGCAGCCACTGGTCCAGAGCTCCAGCAGTGGATGAGACTTGGGGCTGGGGTGCAAAGGGAAAGGGAGAGGAGTTAGGAGACTGGTTATTAAGGTTAAATCCATAAGCTTCAAAGGTTAACTTAAGTCATTATCTTTAAGGTTATAGTTGGTTGTTTGAACTGCCTTATCCTATATTGCTATTTCACCTTATCTGCTTTAACCACTTATCATGCTATGGGTTGTACATACTGCATTATTTTATCACAATACTTGATGTATATATTTTGCAAATAAATTGTAAATATTATTCAAGCCAGCCTTGATCACAGCAGTGTTTTTGGAGAGGTTTTCTGGGGTGAAAGGAGAGAAATCCTACCCACTAATACCTTTCTTCCCCAGGTGGAGGCAGCAGGTGCCAAATGGAGAAGGAACAATGGAGCCCACCCTTGAGGGGACTCTAGCCAGGCTGGTCCCAGACCCAGAAGCACACTCAAGGAAGCACTACATTAAAATAACTTAATTAGGGCAGAAAGAGAATATTATTCACAATTGAATGTAATTCGCAATCGATTAAGGAAAGTCATGGAAATTGTTGTTGTTGTTAAGTGCCATCGAGTCGGTGTCAACTCCTGGCAACCCTCTGGATAGTAGACCTAAACTTTGTTCGGTCTTCAGCCAAGCGGCTCATTGTTGATAGAGTGTTATCCATAATTGCTGTTATTGTATCGATCTATCTTATTGCCGGCTTTCCTCTTTTACAGTGACCTTCTACCTTGCCAAGCATTATGTCTTTCTCCAATGATCTCTTTCTTCACATGATGTGTCCAAAGTATGAAAGTCGAAGTCTTGTCATCTGAGCTTCTAAGGAAAGCTTAGGTTTGATCTCCTCTAGTACTGACTGGTTTGTTCTTTGGGCAGTCCATGACAGGGATGGCTCTATAATGAGGCGGAGTGAGGCAGTTGCCTCAGGCGGCAAAGTTTTGGGGGTGGCAAAAAATGTCCCCAAAACAGCTGCCTCACTCCGCCTTTAAACTTAAAAGAAAAAAAAAAGGGTGAACAAGTTGCCGCTGCTGCTTCTCGGCAGTGGCATATTCAACCCCCACCTCTGCCCTGGGAGGCCCCGCATTTGCCTAACCTGCCTGGCACACCGGCTCTGCAGAGCCACAAGAAAGAACTGCATTTCCTTTCTTTTCCGTGGCTCTGTTAAAGTTGAGCCCTGCGGCATTTCCTGTCTCGCGTGATGTTGTACTGCATGCGGAGTCTGGCTTCTTGGGGTTTCAGTTTAATTTTTGTCTATATATTTTTATTTTTACTTTAGGTTGTAGTCACTTATTCTGTACTTGGTGAAGGTCTGTGTTCTGAGTGTGTGAATGAGGCCAGGTGTTCTGTTAACATGGAGTTTGTACATAGGGATCTATACTGTACTGTAGTAATTTGGTTGTTCAGCTTTTCAAACAGGTGTATGGATGTTCTAGGGCCAGCTACAATATTTATGTTGTTGCCCTTTTCTGGGTAACCTCCATGCTGTGTGAGTTTTGGAGGTTAGTGCTGTTATGGAATACTAGATTTGCTCTATGGGTCCTGTACTCTGGGTTCTTGGTGAGGTCAACTGTAGGGTGTTGGTTGGGGGGGACATACTGGAATATGTATGGTTTTTGAGATTTGCAGTTTTGTGTTCTTTATGCTGCCAGACAAATTTAAAATATTTTGTCAGTTCAGATTTAAGAAAATTTTGAATTTCCAGGGAACTTCCAATTTTGTTTAGTAGCCTGATAGCTTCACTGCTGCTGAGTTGCGGACTTTTCCAGCTCTAGCACAATCCAATCCAGCATTTGAATTCATGGCTACCAGGATTAGTTTCTCATTTTATATCTTCCCTCCTCATCAATAATCTGGTCATAGGAAAATAAATCTGATGTGCAGATACTTATAATGGTTTGATTGGGAGGGGGGCTGTGTAAGTGACTTTTCATTAAACAAATTTCATATTTTATTATTATGTTTGTTTTATTGTAATATTGATTTACTAAATTGCATGTGTATGTTTAGAAGTCACTTAAGATTTTAGATGGGTGGCATATACATTTTAAAGTATACTAAATTTATGCAAATGATTCCGCTGTGAGTCTCTGCACATGGCCCTGTATCACCCTTGTGCCGTCCCTGGGGGAAAGTAGACAGGAGGGTGCACTGGGAGACAGAGAAAAGCAGAAACCTCAGATTGGGACCTACATGATCAGAATATAAAATGGTCAAACAACGAAGTTAGAAGAGAATTTTATTTTCAATTTAATGACCAGAATTGGTGCTATCTTTATATTTTATGCAGTACATGGAAATGCATCTCTTTTTATTTCTCTGGTATTGCACTGTATGCAGAATCTGGTTTCTTGGGGTTGCAGTTTAATTTTTATCTACATATGTTTGTTTTTAGATTATGCTCACTTATTCTGTACTTGGTGAGGGTCTGTGTTTTGAGTGTGTGACCAAGACTAGGGGGCTTGTTTACAAAGCGGCGGTAGCGGTTCGCGATCGTTATCGGAGCCGCGGCCCCATTGATTTCAATGGGGCCGCGGCTCCGATAACGATCGCGAATCACTACCGCAGCTTTGTAAACAAGCCCCTAGGTGTTCTGTTAACATGGAGTTTGTATGTAAGGATCTGTACTATAGTAATCTGAATTGTTCAGCTTTCCAAATATGTGTTTGGATGTTCCAGGGCCCACTGTAGTTTTTACAGTGATGCTTTTTTTTGGATGACCTCCTTATGTGAATTTTGGAAGTTGGTGCTGGTATGGTATGGTCAATTTGCTCTATAGATACTCAATGACTTTGTTGTATGGTTTTGCATTAGTTCGCAATATGCCTGGTAGTGGATAATGTTTGTTTGTTTTTTTAAGATATTGAGTTCTGTGGGTGAAAGTCCTTGTTCTGCTCTGCACCCACTATTGAGGAAGGGGGTTCTGTGGATGCAAAATATATGTTCAAAAAGAAAAAGCAAGAACCATAACACAGTTCATTACAACAAAATAAAAATGAGTTATAATTTAATTTTATAAACTGTGCTGTGGTTCTCACTCTCTTTTAGTTCATTGGTGTGCAAATATCTTGCATTTCCTCCATATAATCTAATCAGCTTTTGGTTTGGCTCAGTACTGGACATCTGATTGGAGTTATGAGAAAGTTGGGGGTGGGGGAAGGTGCCATCTCATCCCTTGCCTCAGGCAGCATATTGCCTTGAGCCGCCCGTGGTCCATGATATATACACACAGTATTCGTCGCCAGCACCATAATTCAAAAGACATCAATTTTCTTCCTGTCTATCTTTTTCACTGTCCAACTTTCGCATCCATATGACGTTATTGAGAATGCCATGGCCTGGACAAGTCAAATCTTTGTATGGAGAGAGACATCTCTGCTCTTGAGAATCTTGTCTAGGTCCTTCATAGCCATTCTACCAAGAGCAACACATCGTCAGATTTCCTGACTGCTAGGCCTTTCTTTATTGATTGTTGATCCAAGTACGTTAAAGCTGTCAACTATTTCAATTTTTTCTCCATCAATGATGAACTTATTGATTTTGCCAGTTGTCGGGATCTTTGTCTTCTTAACATTAAGGTGCAGACCCATTTTAAGACTATATTCCTTGATCTTGAGAAGCAAATGTTTCAGATCGTCTTCACTTTCAGCCAGTAATGTGGTATCCATCAGCATAGCGAAGGTTGTTGATGAGTCTTCCACCAATCTTCACACCTCAGTTGTCTTCATACAGTCCTGCTTCTCTGATAATTTGTTCTACATATATATTAAAGAGGTAGGGGGAAAGTATGCAGCCTTGTCGTACACCTTTGCTGATTTTAAACCATTCTGTTTCTCCTAGTTCCATTCGAACTGTTGCTTCTTGATCAATGTAAAGTTTGTGCAAGAGAACAATAAGGTGTTCTGGTATACTCATACTTCTTAATGTGGCCCAGAGTTTCTCATGGTTTACACAGTCAAAAGCCTTGCTGTAGTCAATAAAACACATATGGATATCCTTTTGGTATTCTTTTGTCTTTTCAAGGATCCATCTCATATCCGCGATTATGTCTTCTTGTTCCTCGCCCTTTCCTGAACCCTGCTTGCACTTCAGGCAGTTCTCATTCCCGGTATGGTTGTAGTCTCTGCTGAATGATCTTGAGTAGAATTTTGCTGGCATGTAGGATCAGAGCGATTGTGCGATAATTTCCACAGTCAGTCGGGTCACCTTTCTTCAGTATTGATATAAACATAGATTTTTCCAGTCAGTTGGCAATGAATTTGTCTTCCAAATTTCCTGGCAGAGCCTTGTAAGTATGGTAACAGCTTGCTGTAATACTTCAGTGGGAATGCCATCAATGCCCAGTGCTTTGTTCTTTGATAATTCTTTGGAAATTATAAGACATTATTTAAGATTTCAAAGATGATGTTGTGACTTTCCATAAAGAAACCTTGTCCAATTCTTTTTAATATTTTTGTAAGTGATATTGCAGAAGGGCTATCAGGTAAGGTCTGCAATAAGGTAGACACCCTGAAAGACATATATAACATAAGGAGGGATCTAGCAAAGCTTGAAGAATGGTCGAGAATTTGGCAGATGAGATTTAATGCTAAAAAATGCAGGGCCATGGTTTTGGGTTGCAAAACTCCAAGAGAGGAGTACGGTATAGGGGATGAAGTACTTCTGTTCATGAAAGAAGAGTGGGACCTGCGAGCGATTGTTTCTGATGATCTTGAGGTGGCTAAACAGGTAGAAAAGGTGATGGCAAAAGTCAGAAGGATGCTTGGGTGCACAGGGAGAGGAATGGCCAGCAGAAAAAAGAAGTTGATAGTGCCTTTATCTAAGTCTTTGGTGAGACCTTATTTGGAGTACTGTGTAAAATACTGGAGACCACACCTTCAAAAGGATATAAACAGGATGGAGTCCGTGGAGAGGGTGGCTACTAAAATGGTCAGTGGTCTTGGTCATAAGGCATATGGGGACAGACTTTAATATCTCAATATGTATACTTTGGAAGAAAAATGAGAGGAGATATGACAGAAACATTTAAACACTTTAATTGAAAGAAAGCAGGCAGCATGGGGGGGAGCCAAGGCCGGCAGCCCCAAATGCCACTATTTCTTTGCATCCTGTGCGGCCACACCACTCACACAAGGCTAGATATGGCACTGGGTAGAGGTACAGCTTACTGAATATTTAGATAAATTTGGATTTCTTCTTGAATATCAATGTGGATTGAGAAGCTGTCATAGTACAGAAAAGTGATTAGTTACCTTACTCCAGTCCTTATATGATTTTGTTGATAAAGGCAAACCATATATTCTGATTCAGCTTGATATCTCAGCTGCTTTTGATTTAGTCAACCAAGGTCTATTGCCTAGTAGGTTAGGTGAGTTGGGTATTTACTGGAAAGGTTTTGAGTAGGTTTAAAGGTTTTCTTACTAATTGTACCTGGAAGGTTAAATTCATTCAGAAGGAGGGAGGAGTGGTCTAGTGGTAAGACAAGGTACTTCAGGCCGGAGGGCCGGGGGTTCAAGTCCCACCTGGGGACAGCAATCTCAGGCCGGAAGGACTGGAATTTCTAGTCCTATAGGCACTCCTTGTGGTCTTGGGCAAGCCACTTAACCCTCCATTGCCCATGTTCCCTGTAAGTATTAACATATGTGTGTCATATCCCCTCGTGTTAAATGTATCCCCCAATTGACCGCTTTGACCCGGTGAAAAGCAGAATATAAATACAGCTAACTAAATAAATAAATAAAGGTGTCTAAACCTCAGAAGTTGCAATGTGGAGTGTTGCAGGGCTCTCCTCTTGTGTTTAATGTCTTCGTCAGCATTTTGGGGAGAGTTAGAGAGGATTAATTTTCCTCTATACTTTCGCTGATGATTATGTACTTTCAGTGCAATTTTTTAGTACACGCGAGCAAATATTTAGTCCACTGAATGAGTCATTCTCCATGATCAAAGAATAGATGGGTTGGAATTTCTTATGGTTTTTGTGAGTTGATAGCATCTGTCTCCTCCCGAAGCAATACCAAGATTGTCAGGAAAGGCAATTATGTTCTCTTCTAAGCTCAAATTACTTAGCCTCTGGAAATTAAGGGGCATGTTTACTAAAAGGATTTAATGTTGGCTATTGAAATTAATGCATGTTATGTGCCCACAGTCCTTTTATTTCTATGGGTGCAGCGGCATGTAATGTGCATGAAGTTCATTAACACATGTTAACCTTTAGTACCTTTAGGAAGAGATTACTCTGATATTGTCTCAGAATTGATTATTGTAATGGAGATTATTTTGCTATCTCTTCCAAATTCCATAATAAATTACAATTCTTGCAGAATCAAACCACCAAACTGATCCATAAAAGAAAAGCCCAAGATAGGGTTTCGCCATTTTTAATTACTCTAAACTGGTTACTGCTACAATATAAAATTGTTTTTAAATCTCTCTGTTTAACTCAAGAGATAATCCATGGAAATGCTCCGGTTATTATGACTAAATTAGTTGCTGTTTATATTCCATGAAGATCATCATGTGCTACTGAAAGACTTTGGAGTAGGTTTACTAAACTGCGGTAACGTTACATACCGCATGTTATGTAACGTTAATGTGTGTTAACGTTACTTAATGATCGTTAACGTCCTCGGCTGCGGTAAACACTGCAGAAGGTGGAGAGAGGGCGGAGAGAAGGGGTCAATGGGCAGAGAGTGGGCAGGGAGAGGCCCCTTTCACACTAACGCGCTGAACTGAAGGGCTGAATCCTACCGCGAATGAAAACCTGCCGTTAGATGCACATTTGCAGGAGAGAGAAACCAGTTAAGTGTCAGCAATGTACAGCCAAGGCAGGGAGCCCAAGAAATGTGATAGTAGTGCTCCATTTTCAGCAACACCATAGTGCCAAAGTATGAATGGCCACTATGGCGATGGTGCAAATGGGGCATAGGGGGCCGCAGGCGGGACATGTAACATGGGCAGCTGGGGCACAGGGTGGACCAGGCGGGCGCCTAGGTGGCACATAGGAACATAGAAACCGGAAATCAGCAAGATAGCAGCTGACCAAGGCCAAACACAATCCACCTATATCTACCTGGTTCACCCTAGTAGCCAATAGTTGCTAGGGCACTGACCTGACATCCCCCAGCCATCCCACCCCCATGTGGAAGGGACATAATATTGGTAGGCAGTGATGGGGGGATGTGAGGATGTCCATGTATGGCCCCCCACCCCGGGATCCGCTCCCTAGGCGGGCGCCTACCTACACAGTGGATGGCCTGGGACTGCGCACTACCAGCACCGACAGCAATTGGCCATGTCAGCTTGGCAGGGGGGTGGGTGTGCCCGTGCTGGAGAGGGCAGTGCCACCTCCCTGCAGTGGACCTAGGCCATGCCCTGCATCAGTACGTGGTGTGCAGTGCAACATACAAAGTCTGGCTGAGGAAAAGTACAGGTAGCCCCAGGGACTATTGTGCATCTGTGGCAACAGTGTGGTGCAGTACACCCAGCCAGTGTGTCCCGAAGCAGAGGGTCACAGGTTCAAGCCCCAGCTGTGGTTCCTGCAGAGCATGTCCCTATGTTTTACCCTACAATGCAGATACAACAGCAACATGTGCAAAGCCCAAAGCAGCGGCAAACAGGGGTACAAACACCCACCTACACAGGCTCCACAATCCAAAGATGCAAGGAGAGTCAGGCTGTTGGCCCCAGCATTGAGCTGAAGTTATCACCAGAGCACTACTACTACCCCCTGCACAGTTTAGCAATGTCTGTACTGTGATCAGGACCAGTGTGGCGGGCAGGGTTGCCAACCACCCCTATCTTTGTACAATGCTGCAATAGGAGTGAGTGAGCGTGTGTATATGTCTATCCATTGTTCTGTGGCTGCCCACCCTTCACTGGGCCCAAAATGTCCCACTGTTACCAGCGTTAGCCTGAATAGGTGCATAATGAGGAGCAAGGTATTTTGGGTATGGCCCAGACAGGGCAGATTGGCCAGGATGCATCTTCACAGGGTGTGGGGCAATGGCTGGGACACTGTAGTGCCTGACCACTACCTGCATGGACAGGGTGGCCACAGCATGGCATGCTGGGAGGGCATTCACTCTGACCGAGCAGTGACCATGGCAGGTCTAGGTTCCCACATAGCGCTCTACACTATCTGCCTCCAGTGATATATTTGTGTTCCCCAGTCCTGGGGTCCTAATCACTGAGTTGCCTGCTTGCTGCACATAGTTCCTCTGTGAGCAGGCTGGTGGACTGTGTGCAGTTAGACTGTGCATGGTCAGAACACCTTTAAGGTACAGTCTGACTGTGCTGTCTGCTGGTGACTGGCAGACAGTGGTGGGAGGCAGTTGGGGTTTTCCAGACCTCACCCCAGCATTGCTGCTGGTCTGCCACTGCTCCAGTCATAGGTATGGCTCTGGCCCACCAACCCTGGAGGGCTGTCTCATACAAACAGGATGGAGGTTGCTTCCCCAGGGCAGGGGCATCTGTTCTTTACCTACAAAAAGGGTGATGTGGGCCCTTTGGGGTATGTAGTATATACCAATGCAACCTATAAAGGCACTGCTACACACACCTCATGCAATTCTAGGAACCCCTCTGCCCTGATAATAGCTGCCCACGTCAGCCAGACCCTAACATGGGGTACACACCAATCTAGCTGGTGTCTGGTCCCATAGGGCCACATGTGACTGCAGGATACAGATGGACACCAAATTACCTTTGGCTGCACTGCAAGGAACACCTATCACACACTGGTAGTGATGGGGATGTACAGCAGGACCTATCTCTAGCACCACATGTACTGCGGAGCTAGTGCTGGGCACCCATCCTATCCCTCAGGGTGAACACAGACCTGCACAATGGCATGGTCTGTAGCTACTCTGTGCCAGTATCACGCACTGTCAGTTCGTCTTTCCAAGCTGAGGTACCGGAGAGGTGCAGACCCCATTTGGTGATCAGCTGTAGACTGCTATTCAGCATATGCATTGCATCATGGGTACTAGTGGGGTTACCCTATCCTGGCACTTAGAGCAGACAGTTTGTGCGGTGACCTGCAGTCCTTCTGTACCCAGACATTGCTGTGACATACACCACGGAGGTATAGCCTACTGGTTAATACAATGCCATTCTTGGCAGTGTTCATGGGTTCAGTTCCTCATTGTTCCCTCCTCTCATGCCTGTCCTACTCAAATAGTGTGCATGCCTGTAGAAGTCATATATTTGCAGATCTGTGCTTCCAGCCCATAATACCCTCACCACAATTCTGGGGATTTTTGTCACAGCCGCTAAAGAAGGCAGCCTTACCAGTATCTAAAAACATTTTTGCGAGTTGGACTTAGCAAAGAAGTGAACATAAGCGAAGAACAGATAAGTGCTTATATGATTGTGAATGCTATGGTTTCTGCCGCTCACTTGCAGAACAAGGATTTAGTTTGATGAATTTTTGAAGACACCGCAGGGCAACCTTCTACATGTGGTATTAGGAATGGGATATTGTTTTTATATTTAAGAAACATTACCAAAAACGAAAAAAAAGCCTAAAAAGTATAACGTAAAAAATAAAAAGAAACTAACAATTTACCATGATAACTGATTACTATAAAGAATAAAAGATGAAAAGGGTACAAAATGAGGGTCGTTGATGTGAACAGCAGCTAAGTTTTGACATTGAGTTTTCAAGTCTGATAAACTGCTGCGAAGTTTTATACTGAGACCCCAGTACCTAACAAAGTTTTCAGTTAGATTCCACGAGTTGTAGTTTGAGCACATAATCATCTTATGTTTTTTATGGAGGCAATGTGGCAAACCTTCCATGCCGCCTCCGCTCTTCTCTCTCAGTTGAAGTTTGCCACTGGGTCCATGAGTCCCGCGGGGAGGGGGGGGTGCATTGTGGCGTGCAGCACTCTGGCACACAGAGAGGAGGACTGGCAGTGTGAGGGGCACATGCCCTCAGGTGCCAAAGGGGCTGGGAAAGCCACGGATTGGATGGATTTTGTCTTTGGGGAGGTGATGTACTTTTCCCTGTTTTTATACCTTCCTCAAAGGTATAAAAGGTATAAAAGGTTTTTATACCTTCCTTTTCTGTTAGAGGTTTTGCATTTCTGATACAGAGTCAAGTGCACCCAGAGCTATTTTAAGGTATTTTGAGAGTATATCCTGTCAAATTGTTTTCCAGAGAGAGAAGGGGAGTGGATAACAGTAGAGGAGATCCGCACAGTGACCTAGAGTAAGGATGAAGGAAGGGCTGCTAGCGGATTCGGAAAGGAACTTGATACTAATTGTGCCATTCTATTTTGGACTACCTTGTTTGAACTCTACCAGTAGTTTTGAAGATTTTTATTTCTTGCTTCGGTTTTGTAAATAACTTATTTTAGGGAAATACCTAATAAAGCACTTCCAAGAAAATATCTCCTTAATTAGACTATGGTGTGCAGCAGTGAAAATTGGTTTTATTTTCCCAGGGTTACCGGGCAGTCAGGGCCCTAGAGCATCTGCCTCCCTCCACCCCCTAACAGAACCCCTTTGTTTGAGTTTTTACAAATTCTTTATGTACCTTCCAAGGTTGGCAAGTCCATAGTCCTAACCCCATGAAGAGAGGAGCTACACGATATTTTTGTAAGCGATGTAATGGAAGATCTATCAGAAAAAGTGTGCCTTTTTGTGCGGGATACCAAAATCTGCAATACAGTACATATCCTGGAAGGTGTGGAATATGTAAGGAAGAATCCAGAAAAGCTTGAGGAATAGCTAGAGTTTTTCATCTAAGATTTAATGATAAAAACATGCAGGGTCATGCATTTGGGCTGTAAAAACCTAAGAGAGCGGTATAGTGAAGCTCTGTGGACACCCCTAATACATGGCCAGTCACTTCTTGTCAGACCACTTTCCACCACGGCAATTGCAGCTCACAAAGACTCACGAGTCACCACATGGGGTCTGGCCTTCATGACATCAATATTAGGCATTAGGCACCTCTAGCACATGCTATTGAAGCCACCTGATGGCCAGGGAAAATAGAGGAGTTTTGACTTCTGTAGCAGGAAATACTGCAACAAGCCAATGAAAGGCATAGAGAGAGGGGAGACGAGCGGAAAAAAAGGCAAGAGATAGAGAAAGAGAAGAGAGGAGAGAAGCATGTCCTGCTTAACCATTAGGCGGATTAGGTGACCACATGGGGGAGCAGCTTCTGGGGCGTGGCTAAGAACAGCTGCTGTCAAAGCAAAACAATAGGTCCTGACAGCTGTCAACAGGGCTTAAATCTCTTCACATCTGTCTGTGCACAATTATACAGCCATGCCCAGTACTGCTTGTCACCATGGTTTTGTTTATTTTTAAGTTTTAATCTTTATGACTTTTAAGGCATTTATTGCTTTGGTCTAGGCCTCTGACGAGACCCTGAGTTGGAAACTACAAATTCTATGGTCTTACTAGGGAAGGGGCAGGGTAGAGGGAGTTAGAAAGTGAGGTTAAATTCCCTGTGGAAAGGGACAGCATAGAAAAGTAACAGCTGCTCATTCGTATACTCTCCTCTTCCCTCTGTCAGCACAGTCATTGCTGACGGAAGTATTTAATAAACTGTTGCACTTATCATATTAAGCCTCTTCTTTGGTTTTAAATCCACATAAGCTTTCATTTTGCCACACTCCTTAACTGTAGTAACATCAGAGGCTTTCTAAGAAATCTGGTACATTTAAGACTGTCCCCTTTCTGCTGGCTCCCATAAAATAGCCGTGTTAATGAACCATACTGTTTGTCGCTGCTGAAAAATCTAGCAAGCCTGGAGGGAGAGGTAAGAAACAGAGAGCGAACACAGAAGGAAGGCAGGAAAGGGAGAGAGCCGGAGAAGACATGAGGGAGATAGATGGGCGGCTGGGAAGGGATAAGGGAAATGGGAAACAGTTAGTCGGGTAGTGAGATACCAGAAATTAGGGATGTGTATTTATTAGCATACAATTTATTTGGGCACCTAAACATATTTTGTGTGTGCAAATCACTTGTATGCACACATACCTAAGAATTAATGCATGCACAATCGATATGCGTCTGCAAATAAAATCCTAGCATGCATAAATGACCCACATTAAAACGAATGTGTGAAAAAACACGCAAAAACCCATACAAATATCAGGAAGAATTTGGTAAAATCTGTAAACAAACCAAGCTTTTTTCCATCATGCACATTAAGGGCCGGTGTAAGGATTGGAGGTGCCCTATGCGGGCCCCCCATCCTGCAGCCTCCCCACCCGTTACAGAGCCTGCAGCCCAAATTGTAACACAGTACACTCTGCTGCTACATCTTTCTTTCTCTTACTGTCTCTGCCCGCCTCCAATGCAAACTGGAAGCGTCGGAGGGGTTGGAAATGGCACATAGTAAGAGAAAGGAACTGCAATGTAGTGTTGGAGTGTATTGGTACGTGCTAGGTCATGGTTTGAGAACTATTGGCCCTGAAGAGGTATAGCAGTGGCAGCAATGGGTGCCCCTGGGGGGGCCAGAACTCTAGGCAGCCGCCTAGAGTGCCTACTGATCGCACCAACCCTGTGCACATCCCTAACAGAAATGGAAGGCTGGGATGGCATCATGGAGAAATTAGATGGCATAGGAGGTGTAAAAGTTAAAAATAAATGAGATGCAAAAAGATTGAGAAGCGATGGATTGAACAAGCAAAGAACAGAAATGAAAAGAAAGGGGAAAGAAGAGTTTAAAAAAGGAGGCGAATCAGAAAGAAAAGTAACATGGAAGAAAAAACAAAGCAGAGTCAGAGGAGGCCAGAAGATGAAGACAAAAGAGAGAGAACAATATGATATTCCGGAACACAGCTGCATGATTGGACATTAGAAAAAGTCAATCAGCAGAGCCAACAATCAGTCTAGTTACTAGGAGAAACAGTTATTTTGATCCATTATTTATACTCCTGTTGCCATCTAGTTTATTTTATTTAGTTATTTATTGAACATGTTTTATATACTGTTTTATCTTAAATCAAAGTGGTCTACATTGAACAGAAAAAACATAACTGAATTAGGGTTTTTACATAGAACTAGTGGTAAGGAAATAGAATTGGCTGGTCTTAGCTTCTTGCTGTTGCCTTGATTCCGAGAGTTATACATTGCACTTTTGACAATTATTTTGTGTTTTTTATATATAGTAGTTTTATCCCATTTCCCCCTTTTTTATTTATATATCAATCACTTTTTACATCTGAAGGCCAGTTTTAGAAAGGATGAGGAGATGGGAATTGAGACATCCAGGTCAAGAAATGGAGAATTCCCTGTATTTTACAAGAGGCTCCAGCAAATGCAGATCTTCTTGTAAAATTGGTGCAGAATTGCACGTTGATGGCTCCCCATGTGCAGAGGGAGCAGCAAGTTTTCAAAAGCTGCACATAGATAAACAAAACATGTTATACAAGCCCACATGTGCATATCCTGATCCTGCAATACTATTTCTCTCCCTGATCATCCCCTTGAAAGCAATCCCCCCATCTGACATCCAATCCCCCTTCCCATCCCCCCTTAAGACATCCAATGACACCCCCCCAAATCCCTGTGACAGGCAATTCCCCCTCACGACACTCCCAAATATCCAATCCTTGACTCCAATTCTTCATGGTGTCTAGTGTGAGCAGGAACAATAATCATTCACTCCTGATCATCATGCTTGGGGTCAAAGGAGCCATTTTGGAACCCAGGATCATGACGAGCAGGCGCAAATGATTATCGTTCCTGCTCACATTAGACATCATGGAGCATTGGACCCCAGTAGGAGTCAAGTTCAGGAGATCAGGAGTGGGGAGTAGGGAGTTTGCCAGGGGCCTTGGGAAGGAGGTCTTTCTGCTGTTAGGTATAGAGGGATGCTATGCCTTGAGATGTCAGGTGTCCAGAGGGGATCAGATATCTTGGGGGATCACCTATCAGAGTGGGGGAAGGTGGAGCGGTTGGATCAGATGTCCGGTGGAAGTGATCGGAAAGTGGATTACTGTCAAGAGTGCAGATCATGGCATTTATATCTGCACCTTGAAGCAGGCACTGATTCATGTCTGGGAGCATGTGGAATCCATATCAACGTGTTAGGTCTACCCAAACTACTCTCTCTCCTTGCCCCTACCAAGCCTCATGGCAACCTAAAGGTAATGAGCATCAGAATATGAAAATAACTCCTTTCTAAATAGTATTTGCACGTGCATGCCAAACGACACATGTAAATACTGCTATTTACGCATGTGGATTCTTCTCAAATACCTCCAAAGTGTTTTCCTCTGCCCCAGACAGTGCTCCTCAATAGCCTGGAGAACTGAAGGATGCGCCTGCTCTGGCTGTTCCTCAGCATTGTAGACTTTGTTTGTTCCATCCCAGACCCAAGTATGTCACCTCGGCACTGTTCCTAAACAGCTATTACTTGAGGGGGGAGAGGTGGTGGCATCAGGACTCCCAGGTGTAAAATAAAAAGGGGTGATATAATTTAAATAATGTTAAAGGTTTTCAAGAAATAAAAGATATTTTTTGCATAGTGAAATATGTGGATCCTTATGTGAAATAATGAAATTAGCCATATAATTGCTGCAGAATCTTGAAAATATGCTGCAAAAAAACAGAGGTAGGATGCTGGAATTGACTGAGGTTGGTCTAACTCAGCATCGTATTTTCTTATATTTTTCAATTCTAAGAGGGGCAGATGCAACCTTTCCTCCTTTGTACCACCTCAACTTTAATTTCTCTTTTCCATCCTCATTCACAAGGTGTGATGTCTATGAAAGGTCCCTTCCCATAACATCCAAATATACTCGTCAAAAACATTCACACGATTTCTTCCAAAACAAAACACTTGCATTGACAAACAATGTAGCAACGCCATAAAAAATGCTATCCACAAAAGATTGAAGTAAAATAGATGTGGCAGAATATGAATCAGACAACATAACATGGCTATCATTCTCTCATGCAAAAGCAGACAGTTGGCTACTGATGAGGACCACCAATCACTGACAGTCAGAAAGTGCAAAAGACATAGGGCCCGATATCCAAAAAGGTTGAGCCCCACCTAGCTAAGTTACAAAAAAAAAAATGCAACATGTGCCTTTGAGTAAGTGCTGACTCCTAGCAACCTAGCAGCTCCTGGGTTTTCTTGGCAGAGTGACCAGAAGTAGATTGCCAGGCCTTTCTTCTGAGACAAGGAGGGGTTAAGTGACTTGCCCAAGGCCACAAGGAGTGCTAGTGGGGATCAAACCCTGGTCTCTAGGTTACGAAGCCAGTGCTCTAAACACTAGGCTAAACTTATGCTTGATATTCTGCCAAATTTAGGAGCCTAAGTTTTCAGCTGAAAATTCATCTTAATTTAGGAGCTTAAAAATTATGGGTTATATTCAAAATATTTTAGTTGCTTCGCAGACCTCCTAACTGGCTAAAATGTGCTGAGCCCAATATTCACTAACCAGTTAGTGCCGCTGAATATCCCCACAGACCATGTACAAAATGCCCAGTTAAAACTAGGGAGGTCTGTGGACAGATCACAGCAGTGCAAATTGCTATCTGGTTAACGATAATATTCAGCCATTAACCACATAGTTTGACCAGATAAAGTTAGGACAGATGAATGGCTGACTGGAATAGCTATCTGGACAACCGTGATATTCAGCCGTTTTCTGGATAGCCAGACTGCCTAAAGTTAAGACAGCTTTTTATCAGACCTAACTTTATGAGAATGAAAATCACCCTTAACCAGATAAGTGCTGGGACCACCCTCGCACCGCTAACGGACTGCTCTCGTTAGAGGGGATAATCAGAAGCACTGTCCAGTTAGGGCCCTCAACAAGGTTTATCCAGTTAGTGGGTCCCGCATCCTCAGACTTACCAGTTAACCTAAGTCCCGACTGTACCAAGCAATGGGACAATTGCATTCACTTAAAAGAAATGAGAATGCAGAAGATCATACAAACATGACAGTTGCTCCCAAGATAGCTACTTCCCATTCTTGACCAGCTGTCCCAGTCTCTAGATCCCTCTACTATACCAGCTCTCCCAGTTAATCACTTTAGCACTAATTTTGAAAGAAGGGTTAAACCAAATAGGAATATTGTCCATGTTAAACCGGCTTTTCTTCACTTGTTCACTTATGCTATGCCTGCTGACTAAAGATAATCCCATGTAAATAAGCTTTACATGCACTCTAAACCCCAGAGGGCAATACCTCTCCTTTCTTATTAAGCAAATGGAACTCTCTGATTGAGGAAATACTTTGCTCCTTAAACTCAGAATTCTTGAGGATGCCAGTATTAAACCTCCAAGTCGAGAATTTTGTGGCTGCCCCAAAGGCCGAGAGCATGCACACTACAGTGGCATGATCCAATATTAGTCTAGGCAAAATATCATAAGAATATAAGAAATGCCATACTGGGTTAGACCAAGGTCCATCAAGCCCAGTATCCTGTTTTCAACAGTGGCCAATTCAGGAAACAAGTACCTGGCAGGTTCCCAAAAAGGCATGGATTTCCCTAGTCCTCTTTAATAATAGACTATGGACGTTTCCTCCAGGAACTTGTCCAAGCCATTTTTAAACCCAGCTACCCTAACAGCTTTTACTACATCCTCCAGTAATGAATTCCAGATTTTGGTTATGTGTTGAGTAAAAAAATATTTTCTCGTATTACTCTTAAATGGGTTACATTGTAGCATCATTGCATGTCCTCTAGTCTTTCTACTTTTTGGCATAAACAACCGATCTATGTTTACCCATTCCACTCCATTCTTTAATTTATAGACCTCTATTATCTCCGCACTTAACCATCTCTTTTCCAAGTTGAAGAGCCCCAACCTTTTAAGCCTGTCCTCATAGCGGTATCCTTCCATTCCCTTTAGCATTTTTGTCTCTCTTCTCTGTACCTTTTCTAATTCTGTTATATCCTTTTTAAGATATGATGACCAGAATTGCACACAATATTCAAGGTGTGGTCGCATCATGAAATGATACAGAGGCATTATAATATCCTTGGTTCTATTCTCCATTCCTTTCCTTTCCTAGCATTCTATTTGATTTCTTGACCACCCCCACACTGGGCGGAAATTTTCAAAGTACTATCCATGATGACATCTAAATCTTTTTCCTGGATGGTGGTTTCTAAGGTGGTACTTTGCATCGTGTAACTGTAGTTTGTTCTTTCCTAGGTGCATAACTTTGTACTTGTCCACATTAAATTTCATTTGCCATTTGGACATCCAGTCTTCCAATTTCTCAGGGTCCTCTTGCAATTTTTCACAATCCTCTTGCATTTTAACAACTTTGAATAATTTTGTGTCATCTGCAAATTTTATTACCTCACTCGTTATTCCCATTCCATATCATTTATGACTATGTTAAAAGCAGCAGGCCCAGCACAGATCCCTGAGGTACTAAACTATTACACCTTTCTCCATTGATAAAATTGGCCATTTAGCCCTGCTCTCTGCTATCTTTTAACTAGTTCCTGAGCCACAATACTACACTGCTTCCTATCCCATGACTTTTTAATTTCACCAAGAGTCTCTCATGAGGGACCTTGTCAAAGGCTTTCTGAAAATCCAGACACTATATCAACTGCCTCACCTTTGTCTACCTGTTTATTCACACCTTCCAAAAAGTATACCAGATTAGTAAGACACAACTTTCCTTGGATAAATCCATGTTGGCTTTCTCCCATTAAACCATGACTATTTCTACATGTTCAGTAATTTTGTTCTTTATAATGGTCTCTACAATTTCCCCAGTACTGACGTCAGGCTCACAATTCTGTAGTTTCCTGGATCACCTTTGGAACCCTTTTTAAAAATTGACTTTACATTGACCATTCTGCAATCTTCTGGTACTACAGATGATTTTAATGATAGTTCACAGATAACTAATACTAGGTCTGCAGTCTCATATTTTAGTTCGTTCAACACCATTGGATGTATACATCTGATCCAGGTGATTTACTACTCTTTAGTTTGTCAAATACTTTTAATACATCTTCCCGGTTTATTGATATTTCTTTCAAGTCTGCCAATATATCACCTTTAAATACCATTTCAGGCATGAGTAACTTTCCTATATCTTCTTCAGTAAAGACTGAGGCAAAGGATTTATTCAGTCTCTCCGCTATGGCCTTATCCTTGCTTAGCACCCCTGTTACCCCTCTGTCATCCAATGGTCCAACTGACTCTCTCAAGTATGAATGTACTTGAAAATGTTTTTATTATGTATTTTTACTTCCACAACAAGCTTCTTTTCAAATTTTCTCTTTGTTTGTCTTATCAATGCCTTGCATCTAACTTGCCAATGCTTATGTTGTTACCCGTATGTGTCATTTGGCTCCTTTTTCTATTTCCTGAAAGATGCTTTTTTGGCAACAACAGCCTCTCTGATCTCGCCTTTAAATCATGCTGACAGTTTTTTGGCCTTCCTTTCACTTTTCTATGTAAACCGCCTTGAGAATCTGAAAGGCGGTATATAAAGAATGTTACATAAATAAATAAAAATTAGTCTGGGCATCCAAGATAGTATTTTTAAATGACACCCATGCTTGATGTAAATCTTTAACTTTTGCAGCTGCTCCTTTTAGTTTTTTCTTAACTATTTTCCTCATTTTATCATAGCATCCCTTTTGAAAGTTAAAAGGTAGCTCTGTGGATTTCCTTGCAGTCCTTCTTACATTTATTAAATGAAATGCAATCATGATATATCACTATTGCAAAGTGACCCCAAACCCTTATCTTTTGCACCAGTTCCTGTGTTCCACTAAGGACTAGGTCCAAAATAGCTTCCCCTCTTGTCAGTTCATGAACCAGCATCTCCAAGAAGCAGTCATTTATTTCATCTGCCCCTATAAGGTTTGATACAAGGGATCTGGAAACCAAGAAGTAGTTTATTCAAGAATATGTCTGGTACAACTGAAAATTGTCCAGAAACGCAGAAAAACTAAAGTCAGAGGAGAAAGAGAGGCAGTCACAGAACTCAACAAAGATTTCCAACATGCAGCAAGACAAGACAAGTAGAAGTACTATAATGATACATGCAAGGAAATAGAATCAGAAACTATTAGAGGAAGAAGTAGATTGGCTTTTCTAAAGGTATGAGAGCTAAAGAAAAAATTCCAGTTTCGAAATGGAAAACTACAAGATGCTCCAGGATCCATGTTGAATGATGCTGAGAAGATCAAGAAAAGATGGAAAGAATATACAAAGTCATTATACCTTAAAGATCAAGTGGACCAACAGCCATTTCAACCTTACCTTATGATCAAGAACCATTGGTGATGAAAGAAGAAGTCGAAACAGTGCTGAAAGCCTTATCAAAGAACAACGCACCAGGCATTGATGGCATTCCCATAGAAGTATTACAACAATCTGATGCAGCTGTTACCATAATTACAAGGCTCTGCCAGGAAATTTGGAAGACAAATTCATGGCCAACTGACTGGAAAAGATCTGTGTTTATATCACTACTGAAGAAAGGTGACCCGACTGAGTGTGGAAATTATCGCTCAATCACTCTGATCCCACATGCCAGCAAGATTCTATTCAAGAACATTCAGTGGAGACTACAACCATACCTGGAATGAGAACTGCCTGAAGTGCAAGCAGGGTTCAGGAAAAAGGTGAGGAATGAGAGACATTATCACAAATGTGAGATGAATCCTTGAAAAGACAAAAGAATACCAAAAGGAAATCCATATGTTTTTTATTGACTACAGCAAGGCTTTTGACTGTGTAACCCATGAGAAACTCTGGACCAGAAGCATGGGTATACCAGAACACCTGATTGTTCTCTTGCACAACTTTTACATTGACCAAGAAGCAGCAGTTCAAATAGAACTAGGAAAAACAGAATGGTTTAAAATCAGCAAAGGTGTACAACAAGGCTGCATACTTTCCCCCTACCTCTTTAATTTATATACAGAACAAATCATAAGAGAAGCAGGACTGTATGAAGACAACATAGTGTGAAGATTGGTGGAAGACTCATCAACAACCTTAGTTATGCTGATGATACCACATTACTGGCTGAATTTGAAGATGATTTGAAACATTTGTTTCTCAAGATCAAGGAATATAGTCTTAAAATGGGTTTGCACCTTAACGTTAAGAAGACAAAGATTCTGACTGCTGGCAAAAATCTATAAGTTCATCATTGATGGAGAAGAAATTGAAATAGTTGACAGCTTTAACTTACTTGGATCAACAATCAATAAAGAAAGTACTAGCAGTCAAGAAATCTGACAATGTATTGCTCTTGGTAGAATGGCTATGAAGGACCTAGAAAGATTCTCAAGAGCAGAGATGTCTCTCTCCATACTAAGATTCATCTTGTCCAGGCCATGGTTTTTTCAATAACGTCATATGGATGCGAAAGTTGGACAGTGAAAAAGATAGACAGGAAGAAAATTGATATCTTTTGAATTATGGTGCTGGCGACTAATACTGTGTATATATATCATGGACTGCCGGAAGAACAAACCAGTCAGTACTAGAGGAGATCAAATCTAAGCTTTCCTGTCAGATGACAAGACTTGACTTTCATACCTTGGACACATCATGCGAAGAGAGAGATCATTGGAGAAACACATAATGCTTGGCAAGGTAGACGGTCACCATAAAAGAGGAAGGTCTGCAATGAGATGGATCGATACAATAACAGCAGCTATGGATACCACTCTATCAACAATGAGCCGCTTGGCTGAAGACCGAACAAATTTTAGCTCAACTATCCAGAGGGTCGCCAGGAGTCCACTCCGACTCGATGGCACTTAACAACAACAGCAGATGTGAAAAAAGGTAAAATCCTTGCTGGCTGGCTGAACTATGCACCAAGGATCTACAAAGTCTAATTCCTTAATCATGGTCTGCGGCACCCCCAGTGAATGAGAACTTGCAGGCCTAAATTTTGACTACCTATCCATAATCGAATTCTGGATTTGATTAAAATCCCCTCCCACAACCATGGAGGCCCTACTATACCTCTAAAGTAAGTGAAAAACATTTTAAAAGCTTGGGCCATTTGCTGTAGGACTATAAACAGTGCAGATCCCCCTGGTGTTGGCTGTGGATTTTGATATCAAGCAGCATCCATTGACCTTTGGGATCCATAGACTGATGCACTAGCTGGAAATGGAAGGACTTCTGAATGAGAACAGTGTCACTCCACTTCTTTCTAATGGTGGAAGCAAAGAAAACCTGATTATATAAAGCATTTTTTAACTTAAGACTTTTGCTGTAGTCCAGGTGTGTTTCAACCCCCTCCTTCTTAAGGTAGTGATGGATCTTTTATCATTTAACGGGGTGATTAGTACCATTCATAGTTAGCATCAGCACTTTCATGCTCTTTCTCTGCATCCCAATTATTCATGCCAGCATTGCCAAAAACATCTAACATCCTCGCACCAACTGGAGGACTCCTCTCGACAGCACACCCAAATCGAATCCCAAAGAAAGGACCTTCCCACTATCAAATAGAACAAATAAGAAGCAAAAATACAGGAAAACCCCTGTAACCACAAACCCCCATCACACTGGTACTGGAGTGCTAAGGCTCTTGCAGCTCACTGAACCCCAGAAACACCTTACCCTGCACAGCTAATATTGACTTCAATGGCACATAGCGTTGTTCATCCACACACTCCCAGTCGCATATCTCTCACACTCCATCCCCCCTAGAATCTTATCCCACCCAAAATATACACACACACTATCACACTAATAACTCTAATATATGCACTGAAGCAAGCAAGAATCAAAGGCCTATTTCTATCGCAGCAGTCATTCCTCAGCCATCCTATATCCCTCATGGCCTTACACAGTAGCTGAGATAACTGTATTATAAGAAGGCCATCCTTCCTCCAACCCTCAAAAGTGTCTCACAATAGACACCACTTTGTCCAGCCAGCTGCTTCCACATACACACATTGCACAAGCATTCCCACATCACAGTTCCTGTTACACATTTAGACAATACACTAATACGCAAACTCAACCATCCCCAAATCAAACAACAGCTTAATAATGGGCGCTCCACATATCACCGGCAGGAGTCCGAAAGCAAAAGTCCTCTAGCTGGGCCCAGAAGAAGAACCACATAGGGTGGGCCAATTAATACAATGGCCAATAGTTTCTTAACGAGAGTCAACAAAGAAAAACTGAATGAAAGCCAAAAACAATGGCCAACCATCAACAGCAAGTGGTCGGCATAAATAGCAGTGCTTCTTCAGAAAATGCACACCATTGCTGGGCAACCAGTCGCTCCATTGGCCCAGATCCAATCTCTTGCAAAATAAAGGCCTCCAAATTGCCTAGCTTCATGAAGTATTGGGACTAGTTGCAATGAGTAACCCTCATGAGCACAGGACAGAACAGTCTGAACCGGGTACGTAGCTTTCAAGGCTGTCTAGAGGCTAAGAAAATGTTTCTTTTTCTGGGCTGTGGTTTTCTCTAAGTCCAGCACACCAGCACTTTCTGGTTCTCGTGTTGTAACAATGCCATTGACTTTGACTTGGTCAAGACCTCCATGGTTTCCAGGTAGTGCAATAATTTGGCTATGATGGGTTGTAAATGCTTGGTTTTCAGGAAAGGGCACAAAGGCACCTGAGGGGCCCACTGTCTGCAATGCTGGCATATATTGAATGCTGAGCAATTTGGAAAAAAGTTCTCCAGAAAGATTATTAAAAATCATTGCCATGTGCTGGTACTCCATGATGTTGTGATATGATCCTACCATTTGGACAATTGAATGATTAAGAACCATATAAAATAAGCACAAAATAGGTGCATTTTTTAACTTTGACATAGGTGACCACAGAAGGTAATTTTAAAACAGATTGCCTGAAGAGTAGTCTACATAGGTGCTATTTTATAAAAACAGGTAGAAGCCTACTTGTCTTTATAAAATATGAGCGTTAAGTGGCAGAGATCACGTCTTACGAGGCATGGACATTTGTACCTGCTCTATGAAAGCATATAAAGTTCACAAATACATGCGTAAATTCAGGTATTTTATAATTAAAATGTGTACTAGCAAATTCCGCCCATGTTTTGCCCGGACCATACCCTCCAGCTGTGCCTACTGTCAAAGTGCATGCCTACATGTCAAAGGGAGTGCTTTTATGCCATTTGGGTTTTATAAGAAGTGATTAACACATGTGAACTGTCACATACGTGCACTGATGCCTTTATAAAACTACTTCCATAAAGTCCAGGCAGATTAATTTAGTTATAAATTTTTTATTTACCAGTCTACTGCTCAGAACAATTTACACAGAAAAAAATAAAATACAATAGAACTAAAAAGCTGTAAAAGTAAAGGAAAAGTAAAATGTATTTGTATTTAGTTCATGCCTTTCCAGTAGTAGTTTGAAGCAAGTTACATTCAGATGCAGTCTCCTTGATGTCGACATGTATAAAAGTAAGACTGGCATTTGAGGTAGTTATCATTGCTATGGGCAAAAGGAGAGCATTTAAACCCCAGGAATAGAACATAAGAACATAAGATATGCCATACTGAACCAGAACAAGGCATCCTCTTTCCAACAGTGACCAATTCAGGTCACAAGTACCTGTCAAGTTCCCAAAACAGATACCATGCTGTTTTGTCCCAGGGGTAACCAGTGGATTTCCCTGGTACACTTTAATAATGATTTCCTCCAGGAACTCATCCAAACCTATTTTAAACCCAGCTACACTAACAGCTTTTACTGCATCCTCTGGTAATGAATTCCAGAGTTTTGTTACACATTAAGTGAAAAAATATTTTCTCTGATTTATCTTAAATGTGCTATGTTGTAGCTGCATTGCATGTCCCCTGGTCTTTCTATTTTTGGAAGTAGTAAACAACCAATCTATGTTTACCCGTTCTACTCCATTCGTTATTTTTTAGACCTCTGTCATTTCTCCCCTCAGGCATCTCTTTTCCAAGTTGAAGAGTCCTAACCTTTTAAGCCTTTCCACTTAAGGATATCCTTCCATCCCCCTTACCATTGTGATTGCTCTTCTCTGTATCTTTTCCATTTCTGCTATATCCTTTTTAAGATATGGCAACCAGAATTGCACACAATATTCGAGGTGTGGTCAAACTATGGAGAGATAAAGCAGTATTATATCATCTTTAGTTTTATTCTCTATTTCTTTCCTTATGATTCCTAACATTCTATTTCCTTTCTTGGCCCAGCTGCAGACTGGGTGGAGGGTTTCAATTTATTATCCATGATGATGCCCAGATTCTTTTCCTGGATGGCGATTCCTAATGTGAAACCTTGCATTTTGTAATCATGGTTTGGGTTCTTCTTCACATAGTGCATAACTTTGTACTTGTCCACATTAAATTTCATCTGCCATTTGGACGCCCCCTCTATCAATTTTCCAATGTCCTCTTGTAATTTTTCACAGTCTTCTTGGGCTTTGACAACTTTGAATAATTTTTTGTCATCTGCCAATTTGATCACTTCATTCATTATTCCCATTTCCAGATCAATTATAAATATGTTAAAAAGCAGCAGGTCCAGCACAGATCCTTAGGGTACTCCACTATTCACCTTTCTCCATTGAGAAAACTGGCCATTTAGTCCTACTCTCTGCTTTCTATCTATTAACCAGTTGCTAATCCACAACATTACACTGAAAGAAAAGACTTCCCAGAGAAGAAAACGCAGAACAAAGTACTTGCCACAGATGTCTGCTAAAGAAATAAAGGATGGAGAGAAGAAAAAAGTACATATGAATCACAGGAGTGAGACAATGGCGTTATCCTGGAAGCTGTGACATATACAGTCTGGATGACTGACTCATACAATTTCCAGCCAAGAGAGTCTGCTTAGAAGAAGACTGGAATCAGAAAGTGCTTTGGCCAGCCCCAACATGTTCTCCATTGATGTCAGGGAGGAAACTTACCAATCCTCACTACAGAGGATTCTATGTACATAAGCCATCTGGTGCTTTGTGAGGGGGATCTGAAGATATACAAAGGGATGGGCAACCCCTGGGTAGGCAAGGACTATGTGGGATGGCCCCTAGAGCAGTGTCAACACTGTTTAGATCTACAGCAGCAAAATAGCACAGTGCAAAAAGGCCTCCAAGCTCTCTGAAAAGAGCTCGGCAGTTAAGCAAAAGGAACCGTGGACCTAAAAAGAAACCCTAGTCAGCTTTCCAGATGAACACTCAGATGTAATGATTTCTGGTCAACAAACTACATTCTGGACAGGAAAGTGCATAACAGTCTTCCTGTTCTGTAGGAAATGATTCAATGGTCCTTTATTAGGTGCAATGAACTCTTGTGTCTTATCATTTTGAAGTGTTTAACAATGTTTGAAAAACACTTTCCATGGGTTAACCTTTAATTGGAAAAGATGTTTTCATGGAGTGGAGGAGGAGCCTAGCCTTAAACCAGAAAGACTAGGGTTCAAATCCTACTGGTGTTCCTTCTGGCCTTGGGCGAGTAACTCCACCTTCCACTGTCTCAGGTACAAGCTTAGATGGTAAACCCTCTGAGGACAGGGAAGTAATTAGTATACCTGAATGTAACTCACCTTGAACTGCTACTAGAAAGGTGCAAGCTATAGGCAAATAAATAAATGCAGAAGGTCTAATGGGGATGCATTTTTCAAAGTGTGGGAAGATGTCTAAACCTTTACAGTTTCATCTCTTGTATGCTACGTTCATCTTTCAGCCACAATGCTTGTTGTTAGTTGGACCCTTTAAAATAGCACACAAGCTAAAAAGTTAGCAACTGCTCTCAGTCCGATGTTCAGTTTTAAGACTTAAAATAATCCAGAAAGCCTTCAAGCAGCACTCACATGGTTTCTTTTCCAAAAATAAAAAAAATGTTTCTAAGGCTCTGTCTTTATAACGAGAACTTTTAAATTCAAACGACACTTTGTTGAAAAATATTTTCTGTGTATTGGGAGAGCCTCAGTAATTGACTAAGGGCAGCTTGTACTTTGTGTGCTATTAATGCCACAGTGATATTATCAGAACGTTTCTAGGAATGCTCTGGCTGTTGGCATCTACCAAATGCCACTGCATCCAACACTGCCTTCTGTCACAGGTTCTTCACATTTTTTGTTAATTTAAAAAGCTTGTATATAAAAATCAGTCTTTTAATGTCCTTTCATTACAAAATAAAGCACTTGATTCAGAACAAAATCAAATTATGCTCAAAAATTACTCAAAGCACATAATATTGCATTCAATCTGTCTCACATATTTGAATTCACTTAAAAAGGTAACTGAGGGGCCCTTTTACTAAAGGTTTTTTTAACATATGTTGATTAAAGTTAATGTGCATTAAGTGCTGCCGCTGTCCATTCATTTCTATGGGTCTTTGCAGCATTTATCGTGCATTATCTTTCATTAACACAAGTTAACCTTTAGTAAAAGGGCCCCCAACACTTATCTGTTCACTGTCCCAGTTTGAATGCAATTTAAATCCTCCAAAATTCTTAGCTACACAGAGCTTCCCAACTCAATGAGTTTCATCAATATCTTGACTGTGTTCCTCATAAAAGCTGTGATAACAGAGTATTTTATTTTATGAAAACAAAGTTCACATGATAAAGACAGAGCCTTGGAAAAGATTTTTGGAAAACAAACCATGAGCTAAGTGTCATGGCCCCCTGCTAGCTGGCAATGCGTGTTCCAATACAACTTCGGGGTGCACCAGAAAACGCCCTTCCAGCTAGATCCCTTTAGTTTAAAGATCCCCTGAATTATTTTAAAGCTGTTCTGTGCAGGTTATTCCAGTGTTTCAATAACATCCAAGGCCCTCTCCCTCCTCTTTCTACTCTCACCCCATTGGCTTCTTCTAAGTCATCTTCAGTGCTAATTTAAAAAAAAAAAAAAAGAAGAAGTGTCAAGTCAGAGAGTTCGTTCCCCCAAGCTATTTGCATTGGGGGAAAGGAAGCAGGATCAAAAAATATCCTGGCCCATTGGCAAAAGGTTTTGGATAGCAACCTGGCAGAAAATCACCACTGGTCCTCTACTTCCTATACCAATATGGCCATTTTCAGGCTCTTCATTCCTAGTCCCTTCCCGCCACATGATTCCTTTCCCACCTATTCCTCCCCCACCATGGTTCTTAGTCATCCTATTCCTCCTCCCCATGGTCACTTTCACTTCTATTCCTGTCCTCCTATTCCCACCCTCATCTATGCTCCCTTTCCCTCAATATGAAGACCACAGAGACACCAAAGTCAGATGCAGGCACATGGTATATGTTTGGTGACATTTGTGGTGCCGAGACTGCAGTAGAGCCTGAGAAAATGGTGAAAAAACAGTCATTTTCCTCTGAGCAAGGAAATAGTTCAGGGAGTTTTAGGGTTAAAACTCCAGCTAAAGAAAAAAACTGCATTCACAGAGCTGTTGATAGTGAGCCACGCCCCAGCTCCAAGGTAACCAGGGGAGGTGACAAGGATTACCCAGGGGTGGAGCTTGAGGCTATAGGGCATTCACACTCATATAAGCTCAGGGAAGCAGGAAGGAAAGGGGAACGAAGGGAGGAGAACACGAGGGAAGGAGTGACCACCAGGGAAGGTGTGTCCAAGAGAGGAGACTCTTGCAAGGAAGCAGGAAGTAAAGAAACCAGGAGGAACCCTGTGAGAGGAAGGTGTTCCAGCAGCTGTCTCAGGAGGAATCCCTATTGCACGCAGCATTCAGGAAGCTCTAGTTCTGAAGGTAGTTCAGCTTGTAAGAGAATTACAGCTGGCTGGGAGGACAGGAGAGTTTGCCCTGTGGAAAATGCTGGTTATGAGCAATGTACGGGAGTGTCCTTAGGAGAGCCGGTAAGAAGTGTGTCCTCTTCAGCAAAGTCTGGGAAGAGACTGGGTGCTAGAAGAAAGGTGAGCACATTGGAAACCTTACAAAGTTTGATAAAGGATAAGGATCTCCTCAAGCCTTCCAGTGTCCCTCAGCGTAGAGAGGAATCTCAGTGGGGAAAGGTTTTTAAGTTGTTACAGAAACTAAAACCTGCAGTTCCAGATGCTGAGTCCAGCCAGGTGCCAATTGACTTAGATGATGAGAGCATGCAGATAGATGAATGTGCTTCAGATAATGTTTCCTCAGTTTCGGAAATGGACTGCTCATTCTGTGTGTGCCAGAAGTGAGAAAGTTCTAAGGTTTTAAAGTTATAGAAAACCAAGAAGCTTATCTAAGTGCTTAACCTGCTGGAGAATTATGCGAATGAAGTGCTAACGTTCTTGTGCTAGCCAGGAAGATTCAAAGGACTGATTTGAATGCTTGCAGCCTGGAAGCAAATGTTTAGCAGCTTGAAGGAAAGGAAGCAAATGTTTAGCAACTTGTAGAAAAGAAGTGAAGTGCTGTACAGAGCTCAGCTGAAGTAAAGGTTTGTGCTGAACCAAGCCAGGAACCTAAAGCTAAAATCTTTAATGAAGGAAAAGATTTACTGCTGTGTTAAACAAGCTGAGAAACAGTGCTGCTGTATTTGCTATAACAGTTTGCTATGAAGATTTTGTTACCTTTTTCAACGGAGAAGCATCCAATTTATGTTGTTGTAATTGTGAACTGCTGAAAAGAAAAGTTCATTGGCTAAGAAGAAAAAAAATAATAATACATTTCCTGTTTGCCTTGAAAACCCCGGCCATTCTTTATTACACAACTACACTACCCAGCAGCCTTGGCTCTTGGAACTCAACTAACAGAAAGGGACATTAAGAGGTATGCCCTCTACTCCTAGGCAACCGCCTAGCCAGTAGGAGGTTCAACACAGGTGGCGTAGTTTTGAGGATATCTTCTAGCCTACATTTCCAGCATAAAGGATACTTACAGTTGTACAGAAGGAGAAAACCTCTGGAGAAGCCTCTGAGGACAGAGAAGCTGTAGAGGAAACTGAAGAAAAACACAGACCGGAGTAGCAGCAGAGGGACGGACCGGAGCTGATGTTCCAGCTGGATCCTGCTTTGCTGTTAAGCTCGAGTCAACCCTGGCAGCAGGTAACCTGTATATAAGAGGGGTTAGTCTGGATACCGCTGCAAGGGAGGGGTACAGCAGTTTTCAATAGGAGTTGGAGCAGAAGGGTGCTGGTATTGGGAGCCGCACTTGGTGTTTGTTTTTCTTTATGTCTCATTTCAGAATCAACCAGAGATGGAGCAAGGTGAGCTGCTGAGCTGGATGGCGGACCGGTTCCAACAGCAGCAGGAGATGGCTGCCCAGATGCAGGAACGAACAGCCGCCAGGATGATGGCCCAACAACAGCCGCACCTAGAGTTGATGGGTGCCTGGATAGGAGAACAGAAGAAAACCATCAAAGCCTTAAGGACTATGTCAGGTACCTTTGGAGCCTCGCAAGGACTGGGTTCACAGGGGAAAGGGATATTTTCCTTTGGTCCCCTGACCAAAGAAGATGACATAGATGTTTATTTGGAAGTATTTGAATGAGTTGCACTCCTAAGTGGATGGCCGAAGGATCAATGGGCCACACGCATAGCCGCCTCTCTTACAGGTGAAGCATTAACAGCCTACAGGGCTATGCCCATTGATCTAGCCTCCAATTATGAGGAACTCAAGAAGGCAATTAGAGATCGCATGGGCCTAACACCAATGGTCTATAAGCGCCTTCTGAGAGCTTGCAAGCTTAAGCAAGACGAGACACCGTGAGCTTTATGCCAGCGGATCAAAACGTTGGTATGGAAGTGGTTGTCACCTGAGGGAAAAACTGTTGATTCTCTGTTGGATAGTATTGTTTTAGAGCAGTTTATTGAAGCTGTGCACAAGGAACTGCAGTCTTTCCTGATTCTCCAAGACTGTCAAAACACCAGAGACGCAACCTCATTGGCGGAGCACTTCTTGGAAGCCAGATTGGTCAGCCAAATGAAGGTGGGTGTTTTAAACCTGGCAGAAGCAGGAGTTTCAGAAAGGAAAGGGAAGACAATGTTGGGGGGAATCACCAGAGTTAAACCCATGGGAAAAACTGATTATGCTCAAAGAAAATGCTTTGCATGTGGAGAGACAGGACATCTTAGAAGGGATTGTCAGGCAAGAACAGCCCTAGTATCCACCCAATCCAAGGAGAGTGGGGAAGGATTCTTGTTAGCTGTGGAGGTAGAGGATATACCCCTAGAAGCCCTGTTAGATTCCGGCGCGGATCAGTCGATGATTTCGCAGAAACTCTGGAAAGATATACAATCCCAAGGTAGTCAGCCTCCAAAAGAGTCTGGAAGTAGCATAAAAATAAGATGTGTGCATGGTGCAGCATCATCTTATCCCCTCTATACTGTAAGAGTAAAAGGCTTAGGTTTAAAGCGAGATATTTCTGTAGCTGTTGTCCCTAAGCTTCCTCACGCTTTAGTTTTGGGGAGAGATTGGCCTCAATTTAGGCGAGGCTTAGCTAAGGGCCTACAAAATGAGGCAGGTTTAACATCTAACCTGGCACAGTCAGAAGCTTTAGAGTCAGAGAGGCACTCTACATCTAAGCCAGTAGAGGGAGAGAAAGTATCCCTAGGGGATAAAAATAAGGATAAGCAGTTAGTATCCTCTCGTAGGGTCAGTGCTAGGACAAGGGCACTGCTCGCTCCTTTGTTTGGCGTTCCGCAGAAAAAGCAGGATAGGAAAACACCTCAGAAACAGGATACCAACAGTAAGCCAAAATTTATTCTAAAATGTTGTCGTACCACCCCAAATGCCAGGATCCCAAAACGTGCTTCTGAACGAGCAGCAGGTTTTGATTTGCATAGCGCGGAGGATATTATCATTCCTCATCAAGGCAGAGCGTTGGTAGAGACAGGCATTCAACTAGAGATACCACCTGGCTGCTATGGGCGTATTGCTCCTCGTTCAGGCCTGGCGGTGAAGAACTCTATAGATGTGGGGGGGGGGGGGGTAATTGACCCTGATTTCCGAGGGGCAGTCAAAGTCCTATTGCTTAACTTCGCGCGGACCGATTTTAAGGTGAATACGGGAGACAGGATAGCACAGCTCATATGTGAACGAGTAGGCTTTCCACCTGTAGAGGAAGTAGTGGAATTGAGCACTACAGTAAGGGGGTCAGGAGGATTTGGGTCCACTGGCCGGGCTGAGATTAAAGGTCTATCAGCAACCTGTGAGGAAAGGGCAGATGTGGATCTGGGCCCCCAACTAGCAGAGTGTAAGACCAAGCATGTACCAAGAGTGAGGGGGGAATTTTCATGGTGCCTACAGCGTACATCCCAAGTGGCGTAGGGGACTATAACCACTAGCCAAGCCCGCCAGAAAAATTACTATGATCGGCGCACCAGACCTCGCCAGTTAGAGGTAGGTGAGAAAGTTGTTGTAACAGCAGCCGGATCCAACCCAAGGTTTGAAGGTAGATGGAAGGGGCCTTATAGGGTCATAAGACAGGTAGGGTCAGTCTCATATGCAGTAGAGACTAGAAGAGGAAGACAGCAGGTTTTCCATATTAATGTCTTGTGGCCATGGCACGAGCGGGTAGTGTTAGCTCGGTTGGCTGCAAGAGAAGGTAATTTGGATAGCTGTCAGATAGATAATCACACCCTAGCAAGCATTCCGTGCTGTGTGCGGGTAAAGGCGCCAGCCCTGAATATCTTAAGGGGGGGGGGATATGTGGTGGCGAGACTGTAGTAGAGCCTGAGAAAATGGTGAAAAAGCAGTCATTTCCTCTGAGCAAGGAAATAGTTCAGGGAGTTTTAGGGTTAAAACTCCAGCTAAAGAAAAAAACTGCATTCACAGAGCTGTTGATAGTGAGCCATGCTCCAGCTCCAAGGTAACCAGGGGAGGTGACGAGGATTACCCAGGGGTGGAGCTTGAGGCTATAGGGCATTCACACTCATATAAGCTCAGGGAAGCAGGAAGGAAAGGGGAACGAAGGGAGGAGAACACGAGGGAAGGAGTGACCACCAGGGAAGGTGTGTCCAAGAGAGGAGACTCTTGCAAGGAAGCAGGAAGTAAAGAAACCAGGAGGAACCCTGTGAGAGGAAGGTGTTCCAGCAGCTGTCTCAGGAGGAATCCCTATTGCACGCAGCATTCAGGAAGCTCTAGTTCTGAAGGTAGTTCAGCTTGTAAGAGAATTACAGCTGGCTGGGAGGATGGGAGTGTTTACCCTGTGGAAAATGCTGGTTATGAGCAACGTACGGGAGTGTCCTTAGGAGAGCCGGTAAGAAGTGTGTCCTTTTCAGCAAAGAGACTGGGTGCTTGAAGAAAGGTGAGCACATTGGAAACCTTACAAAGTTTGATAAAGGATAAGGATCTCCTCAAGCCTTCCAGTGTCCCTCAGCGTAGAGAGGAATCTCAGTGGGGAAAGGTTTTTAAGTTGTTACAGAAACTAAAACCTGCAGTTCCAGATGCTGAGTCCAGCCAGGTGCCAATTGACTTAGATGATGAGAGCATGCAGATAGATGAATGTGCTTCAGATAATGTTTCCTCAGTTTCGGAAATGGACTGCTCATTCTGTGTGTGCCAGAAGTGAGAAAGCTCTAAGGTTTTAAAGTTATAGAAAACCAAGAAGCTTATCTAAGTGCTTAACCTGCTGGAGAATTATGGGAATGAAGTGCTAACGTTCTTGTGCTAGCCAGGAAGATTCAAAGGACTGATTTGAATGCTTGCAGCCTGGAAGCAAATGTTTAGCAGCTTGAAGGAAAGGAAGCAAATGTTTAGCAACTTGTAGAAAAGAAGTGAAGTGCTGTACAGAGCTCAGCTGAAGTAAAGGTTGGGGTTAACCAAGCCAGGAACCTAAAGCTGAAATCTTTAATGAAGGAAAAGATTTACTGCTTTGTTAAACAAGCTGAGAAACAGTGCTGCTGTATTTGCTATAACAGTTTGCTATGAAGTTTTTGTTACCTTTTTCAACGGAGAAGCATCCAATTTATATTGTTGTAATTGTGAACTGCTGAAAAGAAAAGTTCATTGGCTAAGAAGAAGAAAAATAATAATAAATTTCCTGTTTGCCTTGAAAACCCCGGCCATTCTTTATTACACAACTACACTATCCAGCAGCCTTGGCTCTGGGAACTCAACTAACAGAAAGGGACATTAAGAGGTACGCCCTCTACTCCTAGGCAACCGCCTAGCCAGTAGGAGGTGCGTCATATTATAAGCCCACATGTTTGTGGATTAATAAAGCTTCTATAATAGTATCCCTGCCAAAATTTTGTATCTATATTTTGGATTTAGCTGATGTCTTTCCAGTAATAGTTCAAGGTGAGTTACATTCTGGTACAGTATGTATTGCCCTGTCCCCAGAGGGTTTGCAATCTAAGGGGCATGCTTACTAAGCCCATGATGGTACCGCACTACCTGCAGGGAGGCAGGTACAGCCATACCCCCACATTTACTGCCCTTCACAATGGTAAAATGGCTGCAGGAGCTACTAACACCACCCATTGAGGTAGCGTTGGTTGCACCCATGGTACTTACCTCAAGCACAGGTTGTGTGGGCAACAAACACCCATGCTAGCGGCATCATGGTGGAAATGCCCCTGCCCTGCCCAGTCTCCACACCAATGCATGCTACAAGGGCAGTGCAAGGTTTTGAGTGTGGGGCTCTAAGCTACTTTTAGTATGGCACCGATACAATGCACTAATCCTGCACTGTCCTGGTAGCGCGCTTAAGCAAATATTCCCCTGTATTTGTACCCGAGGCAATGGAGGAACAGGCAGCTTGCGCAAGACCACAAACAGAACCAGCCCAACCATTAGGCAAACTAGGCGGTTGCCTTGGGTGGAAAGGAACAGGGCATTCAATGCTAAATAATGGAATTTAACAGCCAAGTGGGGTAAAAGGCTTACGGTCTTGTATGCTACGTTCATCTTTCAGCCACAATGCTTGTTGCTAGTTGGACCCTTTAAAATAGCACAAAAGCTAAAAAGTTAGCAACTGCTCTCAGTCCGATGTTCAATTTTAAGACTTAAAATAATCCAGAAAGCCTTCAAGCAGCACTCACATGGTTTTTTTTCCAAAAATAAAAAAAAACATTTCTAAGGCTCCGTCTTTATAATGAGAACTTTTAAATTCAAATTCAAACGACACTTTGTTGAAAAATATTTTCTGTGTATCGGGAGAGCCTCAGTAATTGACTAAGGGCAGCTTGTACTTTGTGCGCTATTAATGCCACAACGTTTCTCAGAATGCTCTGGCTGCTGGCATCTACTGTACCAAATGCCACTGCAGCTAACACTAGGGCAGCAACACCTTGACCTAACTCTGGGGCTGGTCCTGGCCATAAGGAGGTCTGCAGAACTGCGCACAGTGCTTCAAAGAGATTAAACAGAGGAACCAGCATCTCTTTTTTCCTGCTGACCATTCTTCGCCCTAGCTTTCTTCTCTATTGTGGTCCTTCCCAGCATGTTTCTGTGATTTTTCCTAAATATGTAACCGTACATTCTCTCTTGTGTAGTATTATTATTGTCTAGAACAGAAAACCTACTTATACACCCACAATGGTGGATAATTCTAATCATTAAAATTTAGCCACCTAAATTACACCTAATATTGAAGCATTAATGGCTCTGGGTATGCATTTTCCTTGGTAGCAAATAATCTGTCAGAAGAAATTTGCCTCAAAATTTCAATCTGGTAAATGCCCTAGCCAGAGAAAAATGTTGATATTCTAATTTGAAAAAATGTGTGTGCGCGAGGGGGGGGGGGGCGAGGAATGAATATATTTTGTTTTCATATTTTTATAACAATTGTTGATGTAAACATTCCAAGCATTTAAAGCATTAAAAGAGATCTTAATAGATTTGAGAAAAACAATTTTAGATCTGCCAGAAAAAAAGAAGCAGTTTCTGAAATTTTTAGAAAGTTGAGCTTTATTAAGACAACTATGGGTACAGTAATTCATGTCCTAGGTGTACGTTCTATCCTTAGGCGGCTGACCTTCCCTTTCTAAACAATCCCAGACTGAGGAACTGAAACAGTGCTGATTACAGAAGCATGCTAAAAGGTCACCTTAAACTGATTTTGATTGCTCTATAGTAGGGATGTGTACAGCCAAGAAAAAAGTTTAGTTCATATCGTTTTAAATTCATTTTTTCTGATTTTTGGACACATTTTCATGTTCCTTTTGCCTATTCATCCATTTACATGTGCACTGCGTGCAGGTGGTTGAAAATGCACGCCATTGGTTGTATATGCATATATTCATAGGTATATGTGCACACAAGCAATTTGCACGCACTTCTGATTTCTAGGTAGCCAAATGAACCAAATCAGTGGCAATGAATGCACATCACTACCCTATACATAAAGTGAAGCTTGTAAGCACTGCAGTTACAGAAATTCCATTTCACGGGCCTTTATAACAAACCACTACTATATTTACAGGGTCAGTGGTGACTTAAAAATGTATGGGCTATAATTTATAATGTCTTGATGTGTTTCAATTTGAAAGTGTGGTGCATCTGTAATAATTGTCCTCACCCAACTTTCAGACTCTCATAAAAGGCTCATGTTTCAAACTCTGAGCAACTGGAAACTATCCAGTGACAGAACTGGTCATTGCAGATGCTTCCATAGTGGCTGTAAATTACTGGACACGTGGTCACCGTGCAACTGGACAATGCAGACAGAGATGGTTAATCTCACTGAGTGGGTGCAATGTGCTCCAGCACAGAGAGAAAGTTTAGAATACAACCAGAATCTGGGCTCAAGGGAAAAGGGTCATTCCTCACAACCTACTTCAAGGATCAAGGAACAAAACATATATCCCACAAGGATAGGTACATATCCCACAGCTAGGGAAAACAAATGCATGATAATCAACATGTTTTTTTTTTTAAAAACACTGTAGAGCTCCTTTTAAAATGGTTTTCTTCATGGAAAGAGAGAGGAACAAGAGATATTATTCTGGATGTGAGATGGATCCTTGAAAAGACAAAAGAATACCAAAAAGATATCTATATGTGTTTTATTGACTACAGCAAGGCTTTTGACTCTGTAAACCATGAGAAACTCTGGGCCACATTTAGAACCATAGGTATACCAGAACACCTTATTGTTCTCATGCACAACCTTTACACTCATCAAGAAGCAACAGTTTGAACAGAACTAGGAGAAACAGAATGGTTTAAAGTCAGCAAAGGTGTATGACAAAGCTGCATACTTTCCTCCTGCCCCTTTAATTTATATGCAGAACAAATCATCAGAGAAGCAGGACTGTATGAAGACAGCAGAGGTGTGAAGATTGGTGGAAGACTCATCAACAAACTTTGCTATGCTGATGATACCACATTACTGGCTGAAAGTGAAGATGATTTGAAACATTTGCTTCTCAAGATCAAGGAATTTAGGGGTATGTTTACTAAAGCGTCTTAACGTCACAGCGGTGGTATTATCGCGCAATAAGTGACATTAGCACACGATAATGTAACATTATCGCGCAATAACGTCACTTAGCGCGCAATAACACAGCGGCGGTGTTAAGGCACACTAACGCTGTGAAATCCGGCTCTGAAGGGTGAAGTAAGGCTTCCCAGAGGGCGGAGAGAAGGGGTCAATGGGTGGAGAGTGGGAGGGGAGAGGATCCAGGCACACTAACGCTGTGAAATCTGGGTCTGAACACTAACGCCAGTGAAACCCTCGCGTGAAGGCACATTTGCAGGAAAGATAGACCATTTCAGTCAGCAATGTACAGCAAAGCCAGGGAAACCCAAAACGTGATAGTAGTGATACACATGCACGGAACAAAAAGGCAAATAAACACAGAAAATGACCTGAACCACATTTAAAATCCCAATAACCAAGCTGGCCAAAAGTGATATTAATGATAAACATGAAGCAACACCACTGACAAAGCTCAAAAAATAAGATATCATGTTTGGAAGGGTCTATTCTCTGTCCCCCTACAAAGTGAATGATCCCACATTGAAATAGTGCTGATCAGGGTTTATTCACGTCTATATTGGGCATTGTTATGGCGTGCACATGTGCAGTAACAGCAGGGTGGGCATGTAGGAAAGGGCAACTGTACAGATGCTGGAAATGGGATATAGAGGGCTGCAGCTGGCACATGCTGTGGTCCAGCTGGGGCACAGTGCGTGTTAGGCAGATGCCTAGGTGGCACATAGGAATGCTGAAACTGTAAAGCAGCAAGACAGCAACTGACGAGGGTCCAACATGGGCACGAGTGTGTGTCCCACAGTGTCACAGGGAAGATTATCCAGCAGGTACCCCCGAGGGCACATAACATTGACAGGTGGTGGGGGAGGGGGAAGCGCACATGTGTTTCAGTTTTGGTTTCTGACAGTGTTTACCACCCCGGGGAGTGACTCTATATCCCATTTCCAGTATTCCATACATCTCCTCCAGGAACATGCACTATGGACTAGCTAGCAGACTGTCTGCAGTTAGTATGTGTATGGCTGGAATACCTTGCAGGGTGCAGCGGCTGGAGACTCACTGTGCTCACTGCTGGAGAATGTCAGATAGTGGTGGGGCTTAGCTGAGCATTTCCAGGCCTACTGTCTGTCTGCCATTGCCTTATGGATGTGTACAGATCTGCATTGACTGCCCTGTTGGGTGCCTGTTCCCCAGCAGGACTAGGGTTGATGGTCCCCTCTACTGCTACCATTGCAGGGATGTGGATCTATTGGTGGGAGATCCTGTACCCCACCCTGAGCCCCAGAGGGCAGCTTGGGTGGTGCTACATAATCCACCTATGGGTCCAAACACCCCCCTTCACTTATATCATGTGAACATGGCACCCACACAGGATATGCACTATTCTGAGTGCATCACAGTCCACAAGGGCTAGATGTGACTAGGAAATACGGATGGACACAGGTGCATCCTAGGTGTGTCTGCAAGGACTACCTATCATACACTGGCACTGATGGCAACCTGCAGCATAGCCTATCTCAGCTAAGCCAGGTGCTGCAGACCTGGTGCTGGGCGCCCCACCACGCCCTCAGGGTGAGCACAGTACCCCCCACATGTGACGGTCTGTAGCTACTCTGTGCCAGTAACACACACGGTCAGTTCCCCCTACCAGGCCGAGGTGCTGTGGGGGTGCATACCCCATCTTGTGATCATCTGTAGACTGCTGATCTGCATGTGCAGTGCATCATGGGTACGGGTGGGTTAACCCTATCCTGGTAACCACAGCAGACAGTTTGTGTGGTGACCTGCAGTCCTTCTGTAGCCAGTCAGGGGTTTGTTGGTAGTTATAGATATGTAGCCCACTGGTTACTTCACAGACTGTGGAGGCAGAGGTCATGGGTTTGATTCCACAGTGGTGTTATTTGATAGGGCTGTCTGAGGCATTTCCTTTTTTAATTTAAATTAGTGCTGCCAGCAAACACACCCTAACAGTGCTGTAACCTTAAGGTGCCTCATAAGGCGCCCTATAAAGCGCCTTATAAGGCGCCCTATAGGGAACATTATAAGGTGCCTTGGCGGACAGTGCACTTTATAATGTGCCCTCTGGAGTGCCTTATAGGGCGCCTTATGTGGCACCTTAGGTTACAGCACTGTGAGGGTGTGTTTGCTGGCAGCGCTAATTTAAATTAAAAAAGAAACTGCCTCAGACAGCACTGATTTAAAGTAAAGGGTAATGCCTTGGACAGCCTTACTCATTAAGCTCACTGGGGGATTGAACTCATGAATCCTGTTTCATCAGTCAATATATTAAGCATTGTGCTACACCTTTGTTGCTGTGTTTGCAGTTCAGCGCGCCTAATTAAGGCTAATGCGCGTTAACGTGCCCGACTCCCTCTATCGCACGATAACAGACTTTATTGCGATAACTCGAAATGCTACCTTAAGACCGGAACGCCCACTCCTTTTATGGCATTCGTCACATTATTGCTGGAGCTAACGCCGGTAACATTAAGACGGTTTAGTAAACATACCCCTTAGTCTTAAAATGGGTCTGGCACCTTAATGTTAAGAAGACAAAGATCCTGACAACTGTCAAAATGAATAAGTTCATTGTTGATGGAGAAGAAATTGAAATAGTTGACAACTTTAACCTACTTGGATCAACTATCAATAAAGAAGCAACAAGCAGTCAAGAAATTGAATGACACATTGCTCTTGGCAGAAAGGCTATGAAGGGCCTAGACAAGATTCGCAAGAGCAGAGATGTCTCTCTCCATACAAAGATTTGACTTGTACAAGCCATGGCATTTTCAACAACATCATATGGATGTGACAGTTGGACAGTGAAAAAGATAGACTGGAAGAAAATTGATGCCTTTGAATGATGGTGCTGGTGACGAATACTGCGTATACCATGTACTGCCCAAAGAACAAACCAGTCAGTACTAGAGGAGATCAAACCTAAGCTTTCTTTAGAAGCTCAGATGACAAGACTTCGGCTTTGATACTTTGGACACATCATGCGAAGAGAAAAATCATTTGAGATGGATCGATACAATAACAGCAGCTATAGATGCCAATCTGTCAACAATGAGCTGCCTGACTGAAGATTGAACACAATTTAGGACAACTATCCAGAGGTTCGCCATCAGTCAACACCGATTTGACGGCACTTAGCAACAACAATGAAGCCTCTTTGACACAAGGAAAAGTGGCCTTTTTACAATCACGCAGGGGTATGCATTCATGTAAGTGCAATAATACGAGCACTTGTATGCATACTGTGCATAGGTGTTGCTAGGGGGAGAGTTGTGATATATGTACATATTTTATAAAATATATACATGAATAAAGTATGTGCACACATTTCTATATGCTTCAGAGCAGATGTAAAAGTGTACTTTTGAATTTGCATGCTACTGAGGCTGGTGCAGGGAGCCTGTTTTGTAAAGGCAAATAAACGCCTATGTTGTCTTTTGTAGAATAAACATAAAATATGCACACTCATCACAATTTTTTAGGTGATCTGTTATCAAATTCCTCTTTATATCCTAAGTTTAGGGTTGCCAGCTGGGTCCATTTTTTCAGGATAAGTTGATTTACTCATTGTTTATTGCCATTTTTTCTCAAGGAAATGAACAGGAAAATTGAAAGAACAAGTCTACATACAGGGCTGGCGTCACCCAATAGGTGAACTAGGCAGCCACTAAATCACCATCATTCATAGGGCAGACTTCCCGCGTCAGAGGGGGTAGAAGAGGCAGATCATAGAGAAGGGGAATGGCAGTGCAGTGCCGTGCCAGAAAGTTCGGCTAAGCACTTTATTGTCATTTAAATACCATTGGCACCTCTGCAGGCCCCCAAGGTGAGCAGCAGCAGTGGTAATGAGGATGGGAGTGGCAGCAGAGCGGGGCCGGCAGCATTGAGGGCTTGCCTAGTGTGCCTCATATCTTTGCAACGGCCCGGTCTACACATGCAATGCGGTAAAAACCAGCTTTAGGATCAACCTTTCCTGAAAATTAGAGTTGGTTGACAGCTCTCTCTATGTTTCAAGTTCATTAAAAAGTGCAAAATCCCGTTAATACAGCCCTCCAGGCATTACATGCCTCACTTCTCCCATTTTCTTTTTAGTTTGGTAATTTTTATTATTTTCCGAAACAACATGAAAAACAGAGTACAATACAAACAACAACAAAATTCAAAACATATAAGAGTGTCACAGGCCTGAGTACATAGAAATCATAAGTTCCAGAATAGCAGCGTGCCACTAGTCCAGGAGGCAGGGTGACATTTTATTTATTATTTATTTATTGACAATTTCTATACCACGTTTTCCGAAGGATAAAGCGTGGTTTACAGTTAACAAGAGTTTGAATATAGTAGGCATAATAGTAGCTATTTACATAGCAAACAATAATAATCAAACATATCATGTCTTCAACCAAAAATAAACGACTGAATACCATTATTCCAGTATACGTGTGGATTTTCTAAAGACACTATGCAGATTTGCATCTTACAACACACATTTGACTCCTGTTTATAGAGTCTGGAGGCTCGTACCAGAGTTCAGCAGACCCTGTGCACACAAAAGTATAATGACGGCAAAGTAGTTATGGAGGAAGAAGCATGATTCATTTTTGTCCAGTAGCACTCCCACATCACATTATCCACAGATCTACCTCTCTTCTTGCCATAGCTTTTGCATGCTCTGACAACCATGGCTATCCTCAAGTTGGAAGGCAAGTTGATGCCTCATCTCACACAGGGTTTTGCAGGTATGCAGCATGTAAGGAGTATCTGACAAAAAGGTTTTGATGTGCTTCCAAGCCAAAATCAAATGCCTCAATTGTACATATTTAACCTGATTAGCATCACAAGCCATATTTCATCTAAGGAGAAGTAAAAGGCAAGAAGGAACCAGAGTGCATGAGATTGTTTATACAATGAATTCTTCAAGAGACCCAGTCCTTCCAGAAATAGGTCTCTTATGAATCTTAATGTTTTCACTGCACCAAAAAGGAGAAAAAAAGGGTAACCACTCATTTTACTTTCCCTTTCTGCTCCTGAATTTGAAAAGCCTTATACGCTACATATATCACTTGGCTGTTCCAGATACATGGCAATAAACTCACTGCAGGCAAAAGCAAATTTCCAGAGGATCCTACCTATGTCCCTTTCTCCGGACAGATCCACCTAGGAGAACTGTCATCAACCTACTGACACCACCTCAGTCCTTGCCAGATCAAAAACGTTGTGTGCTATAACCTGAAATTAGGGAAATTCACTCCATCTTGCTCCTTCCCTATATAGTGTGACAAGGCAGAGGGTTTAAAACCTAGGAATAAGGCTTTAAAGCAGTTCTTTTCAGTAGAAGCTGTCAGTAAAGCAGGTCAAGAAAGGGTTAAAGTTGTAGCCCAGAAAGATTCTCTGCACAAGAGAACACAAAGAGAGCCACGCCCCAGCTCCAGGATAACTCAGGGAGCTGATGTGGGAGAGAGAGGGGCGGAGTCAAAGCTGATAGGGCAGCCACGTCCTCTTAATCAGGAAGGAGCAGTTGGTAGAGGGGCAGCTGCTGAGAAGGAAACTGAAAGTGAGACTGAGACTGGAAGGACGAAGGGAGTTCAAGGTTCAGCTTCTGGAGGAGACTCAGATATTGAGTGGGATCAAGCCAGAAAGCTGAGGACCGGAGGAAGCAGGAAAAGAGGCAGCCATTACCAGGATAGCCTAAGGGGCTTGGAGAGGTGCCAGCCAGATTGCAGAGAGTCAGAGAGAACTCTGGAGAGGCGTCTGGAAAAGCTTCCAGGTAGGAACTACCCCAAGTCAAGCAAAGAGGAGAAACAGATTAGAGGTCACTTTAAACCTGGGGAGAAGAGTTATAAAACCTTGCCCAGAAGAGATAGAAGTACCTCTTTAGAATCTTCCTTGGAAGCTACAGTCACACGTGGGAGGTTGGGCAGAAGGAAATTGCCATTAGTTAAACTGCAAAGATATTCCCAAGGCAGACAGCGTGTCAGAAGCTCCAGTTCTGAGTACAGCCCAGCTGATTCTAAACAAACAGCTAATTGCAGGCTACAGAGCAGAACGTGGAGGTCAGACCTTGCGGAGCAATTTGCTACACAGGAGCCAGGGAGGCAGTACCAAGACAAATGTTTACCTCCTAACCAAAGAAAGAATCTTAGTCATGCCAGGAGAAAGGTGAGCCCTTTTAATACGGTGTTTAAAAGTGCTGGTAATGCTAAATCCTTGCATGTACCCAGAAGGTTGAATGAAACTAAGTGGAAGCAGCTTAATGCACTTATAGAGCAGTGGAAGTCTGTGGACTTACCTAAACCTAAATATAAGGACATATCAGATGCTGAAGTGGAGCCGATGCAAACTGAAGCACCTTTATCAGAGGATAGTTATTCTGATATGGACTGTGGTTTTTGCCAGAAAGAGTGAAAGCTGTAAAAGCCATTCTAGTAATAAGTAGCTGAGAAAGCCTGATTGTTTTACCTGAGTTTTATATGAAGAAAGGCAGCGTTCTGCCTGAGTGGAAACTCAACACTCTTTGTGCAGCTGTGAAACTAAACGCAATGCTGTGAAGTTGCTTATGTTTGGACCTAGTACCAGAAGCAGTGCTTAGTCTGAGGAAAAGCACTTGTATTTAAAACCGGGAAAGAAGTTTGAGAAGATATGTTTGTTTGAAGTAATTGCCTGAGAAGCATCAGGAGGACTATGTTATCGTTCTTTCTTTATTTGGCACAACAAGTACCAACATCTGATTTCTGTGTTTGGGGAAGTAGGTGTATGAAAATTCCTGTGCGACAATAAACTTATTGTTAACCCCTTTAACCTTGGCTGTGATTCACTTGGCCTCACAACTACACGGATACCAGGTTACAGCGTTTCAAGGTCCATATAAATACTGTGGTCCCACCTGCCAACCCTTCTAGGCAACTACCTATATTACCCTAGAGGGGGAAGGTGGGTGTGTGACAATAGGTGGAAAAACTTTGTTCACAAAAAGTCAATCTGATGGGTCAGAGTATAAAATATATACCATCCCTTACACATCCTCACCAGAACCAAACCATCTTAAAACCTTAACCATATAGCCCCATTCTACATAATCAAAAGTTTTTCAGCATCTAAAAATGCTACAGTCATTGGAGATGAAGCCTCATTAACTAACTTCAAAAAGCTCACTCAATCAAGGCGAATCAGATGTATAACTTTATTCTATCTATTCACCAGGATTTTGATATTGATTTTAAAATCGCAGTTTATGAGCGATATCGGTCAATAGTTTTAACAATATAAAGGAGCTCAGCCATGTTTTTCCAGTACCGTAAATAATACTTTAGAAAAAGATCCTTCTGCCCTCCCCATTTCTAAAAATGCCTGAGACAAACTTAGCAAGACAGGGGATACCTTATCCTGAAAATCTTTTACAAATTCTATTGTAAAACCATCTCTGCCTGGTACTTTTTGTGGTTTAAATGTAGATATTCCCATCTTAATTTCTTCCAGCTGCTAGGGTGCCTCTGAAGCTTCCAAGAGATATGCTGCTATGAATGGTGAGGTTAGGTGTTTTAAAGTTCCTCGGCATGATTGACCTCAGCCTGGATAGCTAATTGATATAACTGAATAAAAAGCATAAAACTGCTGTATTATTTCCTTCTCATCTGTAATCAGCCGCCCCTCTGTCGAATGCAATATCAAGAATCTTAGGGGCTTGTTTAAAAAGCCGCGGTAGCAGTTCGCGATCATTATCGGAGCCACGGCCCCATTGATTTCAATGCTTTCCATTTTCATTTTAAATTACGCAACTACCATTTTACCTTGTTACCTTTAGAGTAATATTTAACATTGATTAAGGTTAGGAGCCCCTTCAGTTTGCTTGCTCATAATCTCATTGTATCAAATTGTAATTCTTACCAGTTCCTATAGCACTGCTGGTTGCTGATTTTGTATACTCCTAATCACAAGAGCCTGAATATATTTAGCTAAAGTTAACAATTCTTGCTTGTCCAATTTATTTCATTTATGAAGCATATGATAATCATGCCACTCGAATAGGCTTTACATGTATCCCACAAAACTAGAACAGAAGCCATGTTGATTAAACTCAAAAAATTCCTGTAGGGACATATTAATGTACTCAGTGAACCCTGGATCATCCAACAAAATGGAATTAAATCTCCACATTGAATTTTCTTTATTGGAAGCATTCAAATATAGCAGACCTTGCATGCATTAGGTCGGGACTAACAGGACTGGTTCAATCTCAGCCTTAATGACTGAAGCAGATCCTCGAACAATGAAAAGTAATCAATGCATGTATAAGGATAACGTGGTTTAGAATAAAACTCATATTCTCTGTTAGCATGATTAAAAAGTCACTACAGGTCAGTTAACCCATAAACAGAAGTTAAAGCTTGCAAAGTCCCCATTGCCTTTGATGGACACCATTTACATTCAGATTTCTGGTCCAGCATACTATCAAAGGGTACATTGAACTGACCCCCTATTAAAATAGGGACATCACTACAGCTAGAGAGGCCTGCTGTCAGCTTTTCAAGTAATTCAGTTACATCTGCATTAAGGCCATAGACATAAACTAATACAAGATCTTGTTTGCCTAGTTTTAAGAAAACCATGGCCTATTTTCCCTTGATCATCACTGTGTAGATACTATCTGATAATCAAGAGACTTATTAAACAACATCACTCCATCATTTTTCTTACCCAGAGACAGGGAAAACACACTTTCTTTAACCCATTCTCTCAAGAGTTTTGCACCTTCAACTACATTTAATATTTTTTTTTTTGTAAAAATGCAATGCAGGGTTTAAAGGTCTTCAAATGCAACGCTGTACTAGCCCTGTGTGAGCGGTGTAGCCGCACAGGGTGCAAATAAATAGAGGTGCATTAAGGGATGCCGACCTCAGATTCCCCTCCACACACACACACACACGCTGCCTGCCCTTGCCCTGCCGGGGCTTTTAGGGTTCCTTGGCAACAGCGGGATCAATTGAAAAACAAAAACATGTGGGAGGGAGGGACCAGAGCAGTCATTCAAATAAGGGTCTTTGCAACTCTGCGTTCAGATGGCTGGTCTGGTCCCTCCGTCTTCTGACATGAGCATACTTCAGAGGAGCGAGATCAGACCATAATGCAAGCGTGGAGTCAGAGATCGGCTTGTTTTCTTTTAAGTTAGAGGTCCCGCTGCTGTCGCCATGGGAACCCTAAAAGCGGTGGGGCAAGGGCAGACTGGGTGGGAAGCCGGCTGGAGACATGGAGGTAACATGGAGATGCTGGGCATGGGGCAAAGGACAAACTGGGGGGGGGGAGGGGGGGCGCCAGCTGTGCAAGTCACACAGGGCACATTTATGGCTTGGTATGGCTGTTTAAATATGATAAACTGTTTTTGTGTTTAATGGGGTGGTTCATGCCCTTAATGTTCAAAGACACTTCATTCAAATCCAAATATGCCATTTACAGATAAATATTACATATATGCATATTAATAATCCACAACACACCTCCAGAATCCGCAATGCCCCTTTTCCCAGCAGACACACCAGTTCACACTTATCCTGTCAGACACCTAATATAACTCAAATCAAAAAACTAAAAAATAAAATAAAATAAACAGTAGTGGGGGACAGCCAGGCCAAATGATTAACATGGGCCATTCCACCACAATGATATATGACAGTCATCAGCAATTCTCTCACATTCACACAAACATTCACATAATAGTCTTCTAACAATCTCCATCACGCACAAATCATGTATCAAAATAACCTTCAAAATACAGACGGACCGCGATGTCCACTTATTGTCCAGGTACATCTCCAGAATTACTGCTACCTTCTGTGTCAGAATCCAATCTTAACTTCACATCACTTCCAACTGTCTTTGCTTTCGCTTATTCAGGAATTTAATCAGCTCTCCAGTTTCTTGAAGTCCAGGCTTTATTGCGATGGGACAACTTGAATATTGCTGGAAAGAAAGCGCCATATCAAGCGTTGAAGGCTTTGAGTCTTGGTCTCAAGTCTAAAAACGTTTTCCACTTTTGTGATGCTCCTTTTGCACAAACCAAGCTGAGAATTTCTTCCATATGCAGATCATGCAGTGCACATAGTATGAATGACCTTGGATAACCATCTATTGGTTCGCGCTGCGTTGCAAGGAGGTGCACACACTCAACCTCAAAAGGTGAAAGAAGGAGATACAGTTGTGGTCAACATTACTGGCATCCCTGCATTTTAGGTATGTTGTGTACAATATCTTGAGAAATAATTGGAAATATTCAAACTGTATGTCATCATAATATTTTGATAGTTATGTTCAAAGGTATACAACAAAAAAAGATGTCTGTGCAACTTAGATGTAGTAATTTCTAACAAAAAAAATATATATATATATGACCTGGACAGGATTAATGGCACTCTTCATTAATATTTGGTTGCACAACCTTTAGCAGTGATGTCAGCTTCCAAACATTTCTTGCCATCTATAAGTTTCATACATCTGTCTACAGGTAGTTTCTCCCACTCTTCAACTGTAATTTGTTCAAGCTCATGATGTTTCCAGGATTCCTTTTACCAATGGCAGATTTCAGTTCTTTCCAAAGGTTCTTGATTGGATTGAGGACTCCTTGCTGGCCAGTTTAAAACAGTCCATTTGTTCCTTTTTAACCATACTTTTGTCCTTTTAGATGTATGTTTTGGGTCATTGTCCTTCTGGAGGGCCTATGACCTTCGACCTAGATCTAGCTTTCTGACAATAGGTAGCACATTTCACTCCAAAATACCGTGGTCGTCCTCTGACTTCATGATTCCTTTAATACGAGCCAGACTTGTAGTTCCTGAGGCAGAAAACAGCCACGCAACATTATGGAACCTCCACCATATTTAACTGTAGGAAGGGTGTGTTTTTTTCTTATAAGCTTCATTTCTTGGCCTGTAAATGTATCGCTGGTCTGCATTTCCAAACAGCTCAAGTTTGGTTTCATCTGTCCACAGAACATTTTACCAGAAGCATTGTAGTTTCTCAAGGTGGGAGATCAGGTGTGCCTTTTTATGTCTGTCTTGGTCATTGCCCATGAAGTCCTTCTTTGTTTAGTGCATGGCATATGGTGCGGGTTGAAACCGACACTCCAGATTGCTCCAGGTTAGCCTTAAGCTCTTTGGATGTTGTATGTGGTATTTTTCCAACAGTTTGCACTAACCTTCAAAGACTTCTTGGATTAATTTTCACCTTCCCACCACATCCTGGAAAGTTCTTGACAGTTCCATGAGCAGAAAACATCTTAATAACATTGCAAACTGTAGACACAAGAATCCCAAGATCTTTGGAGATGGCCTTGTACCCTTTTGAAGTTTGATGTTTGGTGATAATGACTTTTCTGATGGTCTCAGGCAGATCTCTTGTCTTCACCATTGTGAAAATAGAATAGAGAGCGAATGTGGCCATTTTAAACATTAGAGCCATCATTCATTGGTTGATTAAAGTCATGGGAGTACTGACAATTGATCATAGGTGCATCTAATTTTACAGCAATGGGAATGTGGTTCTTCTGTTCAAACTGATTTGAATTGTTTATAAGGGTTCCAGTAATCATGCTCTGGCAATGTCCCAGTTTTAATACTATTTCATACTATTTCCTTTTTTAATTGGTCTTGTGTTATTTGATTCTTTTTTTTGTGTAAAATATATGTGCATATATAGTCCAAAGCCATTTCGCTGGCCACTTTATTTTTAGGAGATATTGGGGTACCAATAATGTTGACCACAACTATATTCAACAACTTAGGTCAAAATTGTTCCACAAAGGAACACAGATCAGTTCCTTCCTTCCATATTGTCAGATAAGCCATGAATTCTTAAATTGTCCGGCCAATTACGGTTAGTCGCATCCTCCATTTGGTTTTGAAACATTTCTATCTCTGTGAGCTGACAGCCTTGTCTTTCTATCGCATCTTCAATATGTCTAACTCCCAAACATGCTGAATGTGCATAGAAATCCTACATAGTGGAGATTTCAGTCTCAGCTGACTCAAGGGCTATTAGATTGTCTTTTAAGATGACGCAAATCGCCCTAAATGCTTCCAGGAGGGCGCCATTGACTATGTCACCCATTAGGCTCAGAGGCTTCTTCTTAGCAATGGTGAGTCTCCATTGGAAAATGCAGCCTCCAGTTTCCTTGATTTTGTCACTATTAACTCAACAGTCCACTGAGCACTAGGGATGTGCATTCATTTGAAACAACATGGGAAATGTCAATGATATTGAGCAATCATGCACACCATGGGCAAATAGTGTTCACTATTAAACCATATTGTTCTTTATTACGTGATATTGCACTATAGTTCAATAGTGTACAACATTTGCCCATAGTGTGCACTATTGCTTGGTGCACTGTTGCTCAATAGTGCACACTATTAAACTACAGCAAACTCTATTAATGGAAGACAGGAAATGATGGGAAAAAACCCCAAAATGAAATGAAACAAAATAAAAACTTTATGCAATTAAATACAAAACAAAACTTTTTTTTTTGCCTGTGCACCCATACTGGCCACAAAAGAACCACAAATGTTCACAAAACCCATAAAGTAAGTGTTGGTTGTATTTAATTATACTGTAATAGCAGGCCGTCTGGGATCCTCTACTTTATGTTGCCATTCTTTAGTTGGCGCATGAGTACCTCCCTCTTCTCATTTGATGTTTTCTCAGGAGTTACTGTTAGTTAATCACCTATCCTAACCATTAATATAAGTGCACTTCCAGCCAGTCATCATCCACATACTATAATAATATAGTAACTTTTTCATGAATCCTTCACAATCCCAGAGCAAAGCTTGTGGCGTGATCAGTACATACACAACACCACGGTTTCAATTGTTCACTGCTACTACTAATACTGAACATTTGTATAGTGCTGCACAGACACATGTAAAAGACGGTCCCTGCTCATCAGAGCTTACAATCTAGTCAAGACAGACAACACAGTAGCTGTAGACACAGGATACATCTAGGGGGAATGGTAAGGAAACACAAAGGAGATCGGGTGAGTCAAGATCCGAAAGCAGCAGCGAAGAGGTGAGTTTTCAGCTGGATTTGAAAAGAGTCAGAGAAGGTGCCTGATGTACAGACTCAGGTAGTTTATTCCAGGCATAAGGAGCAGCAAAGTGAAAGAACTTTTCTGATACATGAAATGCTTAAAAAGAAGGCAAAAATGGTCCAAACTGCCACCATCAACAAAGTGTTCACTAAAATCATTAACTGTCTAATTATTGTGAATAAATCACAAACCACATACTTGCATAGGTCTTGGGGGCTTAAGCTTTTTTTTTATTTCCTACCACTTTGAGATGGCTTATCAAATGGACCCTGAAATAGCCATTTATTTGATCAGAGCTTTAAGATAGGAGTGGGGTAAGCTGTAGGATGTCTGTGGTCGGTGCTGAAGGTATCAGGCTGTTTCTTTAGCTTTTATCTCTCAGTTCTTTTAACTCTTAACACTTTACTTTTGTCACTGTCTCTCTTTTAGACTTGTATTGTAAACTACTCTGCTGTTTATACCAAAGAACAATATAAAGACTAGTAAGAAACTAAAACTATTAAAGAACAAAATAAAACAGTTTATAACCTGAAGTGCCAGAACTAGGTTATCCACCTGTATTGTAATTCTCATTAAGAAAATCATAAGAATATAAGATGTCCCATACTGGGCAGCAAAAGCTAGTTACTGTAAAGGCTAGCCTAACTTTCACCGCTGAATCTAACCAGGCAGCGGCTGAATATCGCCACTGACCAGTTAGCTTTACCGCTATCTGACCAACTGGATAGTCAATGCTGATGGCCAGATATGACCCCGGTATTGAATAGCTGGGTCTTCAGTTCAGCGGCACCAGCTAGCCGCCACTGTTAAATATTGGGCCTTTACTTCCTTAAATTTGACGCAAATCTGCTACTAATTAGTTTCATGAAGTATTGTCCTAGTACTCATGACTTTATAAACCATTGTCATATCCCTTTTCTTTTTCAAGCTGAAGAACCTTAACCTGTTTCACCTTTCTTTGTAAGGGAGTCATTCCATAACCTTCACTATTTCTGTTACCCCTCTCTGTACTATTTCAAATTGTGCTATGTGTTTTTGAGGGAAACCTGGACTGCAACAGAGACCTATTTCTAGTGCTGGAGTTGTGGGTGACTCCACAAACCAGTGTGAAAAGAGAACAGTTTAAAGAGTCAGGAAATCTGTTTCATGGAGAATCTGCTGCCTTCACAGACTCACTGACCACAGTCACTTTGAAAGCACGGCATTTTTGGAGTGACTTGTTAAAGTTACTACAGCTCCTTTTTGAAAACAAATATTTAAAAATGTCATGGTTAGTGTTAGATTAGGAAAAGTGTGTTTTCCCTGGGAATAAGGCAGGCTACAGGATTCTGTATTTTTAATCAACAAAGGGCACTGAAGTTAGCAAAGACACATATCTCAGAACTTTACCAAGTTTCTTATACAATGCATAAGTTCACCTGCCAATCTCTGTTGCTAGAGATAGTGGATATAAAACATTATAAAGAAATTTGTCCTAAACAGGACCAGATTCAGGACTTTAAAAAGGAGAAACAGGAAATACTGCAGCACTGTGTTGAAAAAGAAAATCTGTTGATTAATCTAGTAAAATGTTCTGCCTTTAAACTGTAATCTCTTGCCTCTTAAAGGGGAGCATAATGCACTTGTCCATCCTTCTTAAGTGCTCACTTGAACATACAAGCACATCCTGTTTGCATAACTTTGAGCTAACCCAATTTTGATAAGTGATTGCGCCATTACTGGGGTTATCAGAGGACCCTAAACAGGGCCGGTGTTAGACATGCAAGGGCACAGGGCAGAATTGGCAAGGAGGTCCCAAAGCCTGCCTATAGTCTATGCCTCCTTCATCTTAACTCTTTCAGACCTGAATTTTTTTCACAGACACCATATACAAGGGGGTACCCAAAAAAAACAGGAATTATTTTTTAAAAGCTATTTATTTCAAATTCTTTACAAAACAACCTTATCCCCTTCAAAATACTCTCCATTACAACTGATACATTTGTCCCACCGGTGCTTCCACTGTTCGAAACATTTTTTGTAGTCATCTTTAGAAACGGCTGACAGCTCCTCCCTCTTTTTTTTTTTTTTTTTTTTTTATTGAAAGGCTTCCAAAGAATACATAGAATCATAAACCACAAAGATCTTCAAAGAAGATGCGACAGAAATAACATAATTTCAGATCACAACAACATTCAACAATATGCCTTCATTTTTGCAGTTTTTAGAATAAGGAAACGGGGAACAGTAACCCCTCAACCTCCCTTTCTCCCCCCCCCCCCCCGAACCCTCCCTAGCCCAGGACCCCCCTCCCACCCAACCTCCCAGTCCCCCCAACTATGGCTTGCTAGCGTTCAAGCACGAGAAGGTGGTGAGCAAAAGACACACTCAGGGGGCGAGCTCCCTTTAAAGTTTGCATAGTCCCCCCCTCTTATCCAGCACAGTCATGTACCGTAACGAGAGACAAAGGGTGCCCACACCAACTCAAAGCGCGCCAAGCGCATCCTACTGACCGCCACCCCTCGTTCCATGGTATACATATCCCACATCCGTTCCAGCCAAGCCTGAAAGGAGGGGGCCAAGGCACGCTTCCAAGCTGCGGCAAGGGATAGCCTAGCTGCATTCAGGCCATGGCGAAGTAAAGCAAGCTGCAGAGCCCGTGCACCCGGCACCGAGGCCCCAAACAGGAAAATCCCCGGATCCCAAGGGACACTCACTCCCAGAAGCAGTTGCATCCGGAATTGTATACCCCTCCAAAAGGCACGAATGCGAGGGCAATCCCACCAAATGTGCCCTAGGGTACCCCGTTGCCCACAGTTACGCCAGCAGAGGTCCACCGCCCCAGGATATATGCACGCAATCCGCGCCGGAGTCATGTACCAACGGTACAATATTTTATAATTGGTTTCACGGGCATTAATCGCTACCGCACTCTTCCACAAGTGAGTTTCTGCCCTTTCCCACTGCTGCTCAGTATAGGAGAGATTCAAGTCGGAGTTCCAAAGTTCCCTGTGCCTAGTAGAACACGATTGAGATCCCTGCAAGTGGGCATACAGGGTCGCCACGAGTCCCTTAGTGGTAGTGCACCCCTCACAGTAACGTTCCAAATCTGTCAGGGCCCGAGCAACCTGGGGCCGAACAAGCCTGGATCGAACCCAATGTGTCACTTGCATATATTGATAATGTTGCCTGGCCGGAATGTCAAATTCCTCTTGTAACGCACGAAAAGGTTGTAATTGACCATCATCAAAAAGTTGTCCGACCCGGCTAAGACCGTGATGTCCCCACTGCCGGAAGACTGTATCACTTAACCCCGGCGGAAAAGAGGCGTTGTCTACTATAGGAGCTAAAGGGGTTAAGTCCATGTCTCGAGATCGAAAGTGCTGGTCCCAACAACAGAGAGTATGAAGAATATAGGGATTGCTAGTGCGCTTACCACAGCGGAGTTTTGGGCCAAGCCACAGCCAGTCTCCCAAGCAGGCTCCCCCCGCCAAGTTCATTTCCAGTTGTACCCATCGCTTAGTGCTATCAGCAATCATCCACTCCACTCCCGCCCGACACTGCGCCGCCGCGTAGTACCAATATAAATTGGGCATGCCCATACCTCCAGAGCGCGTACGGGCATAAAGAACCTGCCGCGCCAAACGCGGGCGACGATAATGCCAGATGAATTTCATAAGCAGCTGCTGCCAGGTTGCCAAAGTGGCCCGCGCGATGGGAAGCGGCAGAACCTGAAAAAAGTAAAGAAAGCGGGGAACAACCACCATCTTGACTACGGCTATACGCCCGAACCAAGACAGGAGCAGGCCATTCCAAACCTCTAGGTCCCGCCGAATCTGACGAAGCAAGGGATCATAGTTGGCCTTAAAAAGGTCTGCCCGTTCCACAGTCAAATGCACCCCTAAATAACGTAAAGCTCCGGACACCCAGCGAAGAGGATAAGCCGCTTGAAGCTCCGCGCAAACCGCCCCGGGGACCCCAACATTCAAGATCTCCGATTTAGTGTAATTAATTTTAAAACCGGATACCCGAGCATAGTTTTCGAACAACTGCATCGCAACTGGAAGGGAAGTGGACGGATCCACCAGGGACAGTATGATGTCATCCGCAAAGAGTGCAATCCTATATTCCGCAGGGCCAATATGAACCCCCCGCAAGCCTAGATGTTCTCGGAAGCTCTGAGCCAAGGGTTCCATCGCGAGTGCAAAGAGCAGGGGCGAGAGAGGGCAACCCTGTCGCGTGCCCCGTTCCAGCAAAAAGTGTCTCAAGTGTCCCCCATTGATCCGAACGCACGCCTGGGGCATCTGATAAAGACTCCGAACCCAACAGATATAATTAGAGCCAAAGCCCATTTTCTCCAGAACACACCATAGGTATTCCCAATCGACCCGATCAAAAGCTTTTTCTGCGTCAATCCCCACCAGCAGAGCTGGTTGTGGTTCCCGTTGGGCTACGTGAATGACCTGCAACATACGCCTAATGTTGTCTGCAGCCTGGCGACCTGGCACGAATCCAACCTGATCTTGGTGAAGCAAGCCCGGAAGGACCCGATTCAAGCGCGCCGCCAGCACAGAGGCAAATATTTTAACGTCAACATTTAACAGGGAGATGGGGCGGTACGATGCCGTGTCGTGCAGTGGTTTACCAGGCTTGGGTATCATCACGATCAATGCCTCGCGCTGGGACGGTGGTAAAGAGATCCCTCCCAAGATCTCATTAAACAAGATAGCGCCAACCTTGACTTATAATATTCTGCTGGGAAGCCATCACTACCCGGAGCACTACCAGTTTTCAATCGTCGGATTGCGGTTTCCACTTCGTCTACCGTTAATTCAGAATCTAGCTGGGCCCGATCAGGATCGGAGAGATGCGGCAGACCAATCTCTCGCAAATAGTCCTGTACACGATCCCGCTCAAAGGGCTCCGCCTTATAAAGCTGCTCCAGAAAGTCAGCAAAAAGATCACGTATCTCCCGGGAAATAACGCTCTTCCGTCCCCCAGCGTCGCGCAGTTCGTGTACCACTCTCGCGGATTGTTGTTGGCAAAGACGCAAGGCTAGGAAGCGGCCTGTTTTATTCCCATGCTCATAAAAAGTTTGCCGTAACTTCCGGCGTTTATTATCTAATTCTTTCTGCAAACACGCATCCAAGTTGGCTCGAGCAGTCCGCCACTGGCGCAGGACCTGTCGCGAACCAGTTCGGGCGTGTTCCAAACCTAGGCGGGTAGCCTCCTCCACTAACTGGTCGTGGTCATGCGTCCACATTTTGCGCGTGCGGGCCGCCTCCGCCATGAGTTGACCTCGAGCCGTAGCCTTATAAGCATCCCACACAGGAGAGGAACATCCCCAGAATTGTTAAGCTCAAAAAATTCCGTGATAAAACGGACATGGTCCTGCACTGCACCCTGCCGCCGCAGGAACCTCACGTCTAGGCACCAAAGCCGCTGGTGCTCACTGTACAATCTGGCCGGAAGAGCAAGCCAGCACGGGGCATGGTCTGACCAGGTCAGTGCTCCATGTCCAGCCTTCACTCTCCCGTCCATCAGGCGCTGATCCAATAGAAAATAGTCAATGCGAGTGTGGACCTGATGGACCGGAGAGTAGTACGTATAGGCTCTTTCCCCCCCATGGGTGTCCCTCCAGACGTCCCTCAAACCTAAATCAAGCATAAAATGTTGCAGGGCTCTTGCCGACCCCCCCACTCGCCCCCCAGCGTGACTTGTGGAATCCAGGTGGGGCACCAGGTGCGTGTTACAATCCCCCCCCAGAACAATAGGACCCCTTGCAAAATCCGCCAGTAAGGCTTTCAATCATGCAAAAAAGGCCCCCTGACCTGTATTGGGAGCATAAACATTAGCTAAGGTTAGCAAGTGCCCTTCTAAACGGATATTCAAGAAAAGCCACCACCCCAGAGTATCTTGCTTTATCTCCTCTATCTGTAGGGAGAGGCTTTGGTGAAATAGTAAGGCCACTTCCCGCTTCTTCCGTCCCTGTGCATCTGAGGCCACCCGCACCTCAGTATACGGGGACCTCTTTAGCCAGCCCTGCTTACAGTTCTGAAGATGGGTCTCCTGTAAGTAAACAATGTCCCCCTGCAGAGTGCGCAATTCTGAGAACAGCAGGGATCTCTTCCTCGGGGAATTAAGGCCCTTAACATTCAAAGAGATAAAGCACACCATTAGCAATTACAATCCACTCCCTCGCTGCCGCCCGCTATCCAGAAGGTCCCAATGGTAGCTCCCCCCCATCAAACCCGGGGAATTAGTTAGTCGGGCCCACCCATTCCACCTTCCAGGAACAAGAGCCATAGTCCCTCCTCCCAAACCCAAGCACACCCCCCAATTCCATATTGCAAAAGAGCCTCCCCTCCCACCCATCTCCCCCCCCCTTCCCGTCAATACCACCTGCCTGTTGAAATTAGTACAGGACACGGTAAATTGACCACAAACCCCAAACCCCCCAGAACCCCTCAAGGCAAAAACTCAACCTAAACAGTAAATAACAGAGAAAAACATACCCCCCACTACTCCTCCACCTCCCCCGGATCATCAAGCTCACCATGCCCCTCTATCAAAGTAGTAACATCAACAAAACGTTTGCAGATCATCCGCCGCCCCCCATGTATCAAAGAGGTAGGGACCCCAATCTAGTTCCCCCCACCAGGTATCCAAAAATCAGGGGACCCACAGGATGAGACTCCCGAAAAAAAAGAAAAAGTAAGAGGAGCTCCTCAAGTCCACAAAAAGAAATCAAGTGGACTTGCCCACCCGAGTCCACCTGGAGTGCTGGGGCTTAGGGGGCGGCGGATGAGGCTGAGCATTGTCATCTACTAAACCCGCCTGGCGAAGGGCTCACCAAGCTTCAGTGTAGTCCTTTGCAGAGATCTTTTTGTTGCCCAAGAGAAAGTTCATCCTAAATGGGAAGGACCAGGAATAGCGAATCCCCTTGCTGTTCAGGACCGCGGAGACTGGCTTCATCTCTCTCCGCCGTGCCAGGGTGAACGTCGAGAGGTCCTGGTAAATGGACACTGTTGCATCCTGAAATCGGACCGTCTTTTTCTCCCGGCCTCGACGGATAAGGAGCTCAGCTTCAGAATAACGCAGAAATCTCGCAATGACATCACGAGGTTGGTTATTGGGGGGTTTCCCCAAAGCGCGGTGAACTCGTTCAATTTCCAAACCAGAGGGGTGTGCAGCCAGGTCCTCCGTCGAGAGCAGTTCCGCTATCAGCAATTTAAGTACAGTTGGTAGATCTTCTCCGCCCCCTACCGCCTCTGGGATTCCACGGAAACGCACATTGTTGCGGCGGGAACGGTTTTCAATGTCATCAATTTTATAGGTCAGTTCCATTGCTTGCGCATGCTGCCGGTCTAAAGCACATTGTAAATCCATCAGAGTCCCATCTTGTTCTACCACCTTGGTCTCCACATCTTCCACTCGAGCTCCCAGCTCCTTGACGTCGGTCCTGAGCTCGGCGACATCTTTCATCAGGTCCTCCCGTAGCGCGCGAAACTCATTAGCTAATTCCGCAAAGCCCCTACGGAGTTCTTGTTTGAGTTGAGCCGAGGAGAGTTGCTTATGCGGATCCAAGTCCTCCTCGCTGACAGTCTCATCATCAGAACCTGATGGGAGGGGTTGTTTGTGCGGGCTACTTGGGGCTCCGGACTTGCTCTGCAGGCGCTGGGAGGAGCGCATCCCCTCCCGAGTTTCAGAGCTTTTGGCTTTAGCAGCCATCTCACAAAGTCACCAAAGTCACACAGTGGTAGGAGAGAGATATATCCAATGCCAGCAAAAATAGGGACACCCAGGAGACAGCAGCGTCCAGGCTCTCACAAATCCGCAGCGCAGTCACCACCACACAGTGTCAGGAGATGGAAACAAGCAATGTCAGCAAGGCTTAGGACACTGAATAGTCAGTGAGGCAGTAGATAAAAGCTGCCCCAGCCTTCCCAGGGCAACAAGCATTTAACAGGGCCCCCAAGATCCACTCAGGGGGGACATAGGCTGTGGCAGGACTCCAAGCTGCTAGACGATAGCCCCTGTTACCAGCACCAGATGCAAGCCAAAGTGCAGGAGAGAAGAAAGTTGACGCTCAGACTTACCCCCCTCGGGGTGATTCGCGATAGCAGGAGAGGATAGCAAACGCCGGCAGTTGCCACGCGGTCTTCACACCGTCTCCGCAGGCCTCACAGGCAAAGATTCAGCGGCACACGTAAAGGCCACAGCGCTGGGAGCAGCTGTCACCCCCAACCAACGGGCTGCCGCACGTTCCACAATGCGGCACCCAGGAAGCAGCCGCTCGATCTTGCAGGGCTCCGCTCCAATGAAGTTTAAACCCGCGTAGGGCTCAGATGTTAGCCGCGGAAGCAGTCAGGCCCGGAGCCGTCGACGTGTAGAGGGACTCAGCAGGCCTCGCTCCAAGGGCAGTCCCCGCGATTTTCCAGTCTTCAGAGAGCCCGCGAGGCCACCGAACCAGGCTCCGAGGGGGACCGCTTGCTCGCGCCGACCCAGGGTAGGTAGAGGGGGGTAAATTGCTGGATTTAGCGCATGTTAGCAAAGGTTTTGGGGTTGTGAGGACGGAGCTCTAGTAAAATGCGGCCATCACGCTGTGGGCTCACGAGCGCCCCCCTCCCTCCCTCTTTTTTTTATTGACTTCTTCAATGTTGTCAAATCGGTGTCCTTTCATGCCCCTTTTCATGCGTGGAAATAAGAAAAAGTCGCACGGAGCCAGGTCAGGCGAGTAAGGTGCGAGGGGCAGCGGAACCATGCCATTTTTAGCCCAAAACTGTCTAACAGAGATGGCTGTGTGTGCAGGTGCGTTGTCGTGGTGGAAGAACCAGTCTCCTGTCTGCCACAAATCGAGTCTTTTTTGACAAACACTGTTGCGCAATCTTCTTAAAACTTCTAAATAAAAACGATCTGACCTGGGGGAACAAACTCTGAATGAACTACCCCCTTGGCATCAAAAAAGCAAATCAGCATTGTTTTGATGTTTGATTTGACGACATTTTTTTGGACGGGGTGACGATGACGTCTTCCATTAGCTTGACTGTTGCTTTGTTTCTGGGTCATAACCATAGCACCATGACTCATCACCTGTAATGACCTTTGACAGAAAATCTGGATCAGTTTCAAGCTGTTTCAAAACACGACATGTTTCAACTCGATGTTCCTTTTGATTGTCAGTCAGAACCCGAGGAACAAACTTGGCAGTAACCCTTTTCATTCGCAAATCTTCCGTTAAAATTCGCTGAACCAAGCTCCAAGATAACCCACTAATCTCTGACAGTTTATCAATTGTCTGTCGACGGTCTGTGAGCACAAGCTCTCTAATTATTTCAATATTTTCATCGATTCGGGCAGTTGATGGACGCCCAGAATGAGGTTTGTCATCAATCGATATGTCGCCATTTTTAAACCAGCAAACCACTGGTACACTTGACTTTTTCCCATAGCATCATCTTGATAAGCTTTTTCCAACATTAAAACAGTTTCAGCAGCATTTTTACCGAGTAGAAAACAAAATTTCACAGCTGCACGTTGTTCACTTAAACTTGTCATCATAAAAAAAGAAACAAGATCAAAACAGCGCTAGCAAAAACAATCACTGCAGATGAACAGAACAAGCCAGGTCGACAACACAGGCGGCACTGAACTGACAATGAATTGCGCTATACACGCCTAGCGGCAGAAGTGCGTACTACACAAGCTCCACCCACGGCAATGTTATTCCTGTTTTTTTGGGGTACCCCCTCGTATATATACATGGAATTCAATGAATAACATGACGTCCATTACATTGGAAATACGGTCTGAAAGGGTTAAGGCAGACTTAGCAGCCCCCTGTAGCATGAAATTGTCCTGCTTGCTTTCCCTAACACCAGCCCTGGCCCCAAAGGTAAGACTTTGGGAAACCACCAAGTCTATGTGTAAATCATTCCTAACTGTGAACGCCTTGCTAATTTTAGGTGAGGCAGGCATGGCAGAAAGGTATCAGATGGGCATTTCATGGTAATGTATCCTTGGAAAACCCTATCCCTCATGGTATCATGAGATGACATTTTCAGATCTGAGGACATCATGCTCAGAACGTGAGGTTTGCATCCATTTGCCCTCTTCCCCACTATCAAACGTTTTATACAAGGGATCTCTTCTTTGCAAAGCACATTAAATCTTTATGCTCAGCAACACCAACAGAACCAGAGTAACTAAAGGAATTCAGTGACTGCACTACGCCAGTTAATAATTTTTGTTCATTTATAGGCCTTTTCTAACTAACAGGATTACATCTCAACATTTAGTTTTCCTTCTAAAACAGGGAGAAGAGAGAACCATCCAAAGACATCTCACACCTTCCTCTTTCCGGACCCTTATCTAATGCAACACTGTGCTTCACATTTGCCTCAAGAAACTGGGAGTGTGGAAATATGAGAAAGGCCAAGAAAAAAACAGGAGTTAATAACAGTGCTTCAAATGGTTGCCCTCCTTTGCAGTTATTAATACTCCTTTCTAAAGAATTTTACTGTATAAGAAATCAATAATAGTCTGGAATTCTGGAATGTAAGTGAGTAGCAGGTGACCAGCACTGGCCCACATGAAACGTCCAGAGACAATGCATGCAATTTACCCAGAGCAATAGGTGAAGACTTGCAAAATTCAAATTCACTGCAGCCAAAGTTGTATGAGTTCCAGGCAACACGAAAATCCCATTTTTAAATAAATCAAAGTTCAAAGCCAAACTGAATTCATTAGAACTTGATGAACATATTTACTTACCATATAGTGAGGGGACCCTCCTTAGGCAGCTCAGCACTTTCTCCCCTCTCTGTTTTAATCACCGAGTCCTGGGTCTGTACCCTCCTCAGTTCAGGAGGTATAGACAGGGTTGTCTTTTTGCTCTTTACAAACTGGTAAGAGCGCTAATTTTAGCCAGCTTCATCACTCCCTCAGTGGAAAGACATCTTGTCATGCCAGAATCAGCAGTATGCGGGGCTGCTATTTTCTGAGAAGAGACTAATTGTGCTTCTGTTGAGCCTATGCTTCAAACAAAACATGGCCGAATTGAGAGAAAGGCCAGCTGTCTATTTATAACTGGTGTTACAATGGAGACTTACCAGTCGACTGTCTCATTTTAACTCCTGGGGGGAACAAGTGTTTGCCCAGAACACTGTTGCTCTGAGGCAGAAGGGAGTAGCTGTGGTTAGTCTAGTGTGTGCTGTCAATTCTTTGTACTCCTTTTACCTCATGATTTTTGGAAAACGTGTATTAAAAGATTCACGTTTTTGTAGCTCACATCAATGCTTCCCCGTTTTCACCTTCCTGTCACCTCCCATCTCTTACCCTAATCATTGTTTTTATCATTCTCAATAGAACCATCAAATGAAAGCAACCAGCAAGAACCATAGACATGATGTTTACTGCGCGCAGTTGAGTTCTTTTGTGAGTTTTTAGCCAGTAATGAAAGTGTTAAACCAGCAGCATTTATGTAATGTTCATGTAATGGTTGTTTTTAGCATTGCTGAATGGCCAAATGGTCTTATTCCAAAATCTCCTTTTTTGTTATAGTGAAGAGACAGGATAGTAGATTCTTTGCTTTGTATATGTTCAGCATAAGAACTTTCCAAAGATCTTGCTGTACGAGAATTTTGAGGCAATATAGATCCCTTTTTTCCAAATGTTGTAACAGATTGTAGAGCCCAGGTTCATTCTTTTGGGTGCTGACTTGATCAGATAATGAAATGCCTGCTAGTGGATGTTTCTGGAAGTACCATGTATGGTAACTAAGCTGCAATAGGAAGAATTTTAAACAAGCCAGAAGTTAAAGACAAGAATCAGTTCACATACAGTGCCTGGGAAAATAAGGTTACCAGATTCAGGTGCGATGGGACAGCCAAATAATTGGGGTGCGCAAGCTCAGCCCCACACTCTGCATCTAGCCCCCACGGTCTTCTCCCCCTGTCCTTCCCACGGGGATCCGATTTCCTGATCCCCATGGGCAGAAGAGAAGGAGAATCATGACAAATCCTTCTGTCTGCTTCAGTCTCCCATGAACAGGCAGCAGACTGCCAGGATCATGGCCATTCCCTTCTCTTCTGCCCAGGGGGATTTCCTGATCTCCCTGGGCAGAAGAGAAAGAGTATCGCAGTAAAGACTCCTTGTCTGTCCCAATCTCTAGTGGGAAGACAGAAGGAGTCTTGTGGCTGCTCTCTTCTCTTCTGCCTGCTGGAATCAAGGTCAGAAGGCTGATAAACAGCTGGGAGTCAGCAACACAGCTCTAAAATCAGGGACAATCACACCCTTTTACATTCCTCACATTCTGCTGTCTTAAAAGTATAAGCCAAAATTCATGAACTTGGGAGTTTATTTCAATGTGAAAGTTATAGAAATATGCAAAATGTAATTAAGAATAACAAAGCAACAAGTCTTTATTACATGTCTTCATATCCTTTGTTATAGCAAACCCTGATTAGTGCCAATTCCAAAAATTGTCTTAATAAGACCCATAATAAGTCAAATAGAGCCTACCTATGTCCAAAGTAGCTGAGCTGATTCAAATACTCCTTAATTAAAAATCACCCTGTTTATTTTGTATGAAGTCAATTTGAAGCAAAGGTCTAAACATACCAAACCCAGTATTGCTGAAAGAACTTCAGGACATGAGCGAAACAAAACAAATACAGAACATCATCCTGCTAACACCATCCCTACAGGAAAGTATTGTAGCCACAGTACTATGTGTGGGGATACTTTACAGAAGTAGGGACAAGAAGGATTATGAAAGTGGATAGTTCAAAGTACGGACAGATCCTAGAGGAAAACCTGTGCCACACTGCCATAGACCTACAGTAGGACTGAAAAGACGATTCAATTTTCAGCAGGACTAGGGCTGCTTTTACCTATGGGCAAAAGGAGAAGCTGCACTGGGCCCTTACCTAATAGGGCTCTCCTTTGCACATAGGTAAATTCATCCCCAACTGCAGTTCCATTTGAGAACATGCAGCACTGCTGATCTTTGCCTTATGGCTGCTCACTCCTGTGATTGGCCTAGTAGTTAGGGCAAGTTGCCTTGGGCCAGAGGACTGGGGGTTTGAATCCTGCTGGAGGACAGCAACCTCAGGCCAGAGGGACTGGGGGTTCTAGTCCCAAAAGTGCTCCTTGGGCAATCCACTTAACCCTCTGTTGTCTTAGGTAAAAAGTGTAGATTGTGAGCCCTTTGGGGGACAAGGGAAATATATACTGTACCTGAATGTACACTGATTTGACCTGGTGAAAAGCAATATAAGCACTGTTAAATGATAATGGAGGAGGAGTAGCCTAGTGGTTAGAGCAACTGCCTAGTACCCAAAAGATCAAGGGTTTGATTTTCACTAGCACACCTTGGGCAAGTCACCTTACTCTCCATTGCCTCAGAAGAAAAGGCCTGGCAATCTACTTCTGGTGATACCTTGCCAAGAAAACCTAGAAGCAACTGGGTTGCTAGGAGACAGCACTAAAAAAAATAATAATTCAGGCTGAACCATTCTTCAATGACTCCACTCCCTCCTCTGTGTGCAGCAGCACCATATGCATATTTATGCACCACCAATGCAGCCACCTTCATTCTGCAGCAGCAGCACATGTGTCTGAAGGCCAGGACCCTCCTCTGATCCACCTCCAAAAAAAACACATGTCACTGGACAAGGTCTGTGGCAGCAATTTAGAGAAATGGAGGGGGAGGATCTGCTGGCCACTGAATAGACATATCTCTTGCCTTCTTGTGTGACTCAAAAGTGCATGCAAAGCAACGCTGTGCCGCACAAGTGTAGTTCCTTCTTACATGAACAGAGAATTGTGGGCACTTGGAGTCTAAGTCATGAATGGTGACTCAGAGCTGTGACCTGCCAGGAACATCAAGGATTCATCAGATTTAAGTGGCAATGGACATAGGCAGAAAGTAAAAGCAGTGATTTGTATGAGTTTTTATTATCATGCTCATCTACCTTTAGAAATGTTTGTGAATATTGGTAGCTCAGGTTGACGATCAAGATGTTGGAATGTTCTCCGAGCTTGAGAGTTTGATTGCAGACTTTTCGTTACCATTCAAGGTGACATCATCAGTATAGGGATAATGTGCTTGAATGCTTACATTTGTAGTTATATTGGGGTGACATAGTATATGACGGCAGATAAAGAGCAGTATGGTCCATCTAGTCTGCCCAGCAAGGCGGCAAGGGTAGGTGCACCTGCCGCTCTGTGCAGGTCACCTCTCCCCATGCCTTTAAGGGTGTACCCACCATTCTATGAGGATCACCCCTATTTTATAAGAGATAGTTATGTTTATTTTGATTTTATCCTGTTGCTATAAAGGGATCCACTATGTCTGTCCCAGATGCCTGCAGCCACAAAGCCTGAACCTCCAGACCAAATGTGTACCCTGAAGATTCACCTTCCCTTACCATCCAGAACACCTTTGAAATGACTGTGAGACTACTAAGAGACAATGGTATTACAACAGCACACAAACCAACCGTGACCCTGGGAAGAATCCTGGCAAAACCGAAAGGACAACCAGAGAAAGATCAAAGGACAAACGTTGTGTACAAAATTCAATGCGGTGATTGAGATAAGAACTACATCAGCCAAACAGGAAGAAAACTATCCACCAGATTGCATGAACACCAACTAGCCAGCAAAACACATGACCCACTCTCTCTGGTCTAAATCCATGAAGACGTGGAAGGACACAAATTCAACTGGAATACAACTGAAATCATAGCATCAGCACAAACAAAAAAAAGAGAATTTCTGGAAGCCTGGATTTCCACCACAAACTCGATAAACAGTCATATCGACATAGACCCATTCTACCAATCCCTGTGGGCCAAAGAGCTGAGACACCACCAACAACACCTGTGAACAGCAAACACACCCCAGCAACCCTCAGGGAAACCAACAATCTATCCCTGTGGACCAAAAAGCTGCGTCACCACCACCAAGGCCCAGGAACAGCAACCATACCCCAGCAACCCTCAGGGAAACCAATCAATTTCTGCGGACCAAAGAGGTGAGTCATCACCAACAAGGCTCAGAAACAGTAACCACACCTTAGAAACCCTCAGAGAAACCAACCAATCAATCCCTGCGAACCAAAGTGCTGAGTCACCACCAACCCCAATATGTACAAGTGCATGCATTCAGACAAATTACCATCTGGAACCCCACACTGATGATGTACCCTCGATTGGAGATGAAACATCTGCAATCAAAGTATCAAGCTCGGAGAACAATCCAACATCAACATCCACCTTTATTTTTGGTTTGGCACCACCTGCTTCACATGACCTTAAACCAATGGAACTGCAATTCCTACTTAAAGGCCTTAAGTGTGGGAGAAGCAGGTGTCATATCAAAAAGGTAGGAGCCTTCAGTAGGAACTTTTCTTAAACAAAAATAAATCTTGGATTTAAAAATATCCTCCAGTCCCTGAAAAAAATGAAAAGTGGTTGATCTGTTTCCACAGCTTTCCTGCTATCTATTGATAGCACTGGGTACTAACATTTTAAATGAAGCTCTAATCCGTCTTTCTTTATTTTGTGGTGTTGATCTACTGCTCACTCAGATATTTAGGCAGTTTCAGCAATTTTCTGCATTTGTTTGGGGTGGGGGTGGGGTGTTCTTTGGTTCATGTGCACTACAATTTTAGATGGAGGAAATGGCAATCCATTCTCTTAGCTATCCTTAAAATCCATCTCTTATTTGTTATCTTGGTGATTGGGGTGGGACTAAGGAAGATCAAGACAGGCAGCCAGTGGCAGCAGAGCCTGAGACAGAATGTGAGCCTGGGAATCACAGTGTAGTCAGTGAGCAGGGAGAGCTAAGAGGAGAGAGCAATAGAGCAAATGAGTAAAGATGGGGGCACAGATAAAGCCACAGAGGATTTGTTAAAACTACAGCTGTGTTTAAAAGAGAAATTGAGTTGAATGTGTATGGGGAGACAGAGAGAGGTGAGAACTGGAAAGTGTTCATGGGGGGGGGGGGTGGAGAGAGACAAAGAGAGGAGAGAGCAAAAGAATGAGTGAGGGCGGAGCACACAGAAGAGAAAGTGTGCAAGATGTAGAGGAGATCAAGAATTCGGATGCAGCAAGAATGTGAGCAGAGAGAGGATAGAGCAAGAAAGAATGTGTGTGTGTTTCTGAGGGAAAGCAAAAGGCATGTGTGAGTGAGGGGATATAGAGAGCAAGAGATTATGGGGGTCATTCCGATCCTCATTTAGTGGGTCTGGACATCAAGAGCTCCCTGCACGTAAAGCCAACTTATGCGCGGAGCTCTGTTCATGGGCGGCAGGGGGTGGGCTAAGAGCAGGAATGCGACCCTGGACATACAGCGCCGATTCAGAGGTCAGCACTGTATGTCCGGGGCTGGCCATGTACATGTGGGACTTATTCCATTTCGGAGGTAGAATAAGTCCCCCTGGATGTCAGGGGACCGCAGAGCCAGGCGATGTCAAAGAGGTGAGTGGGCACAGGGGGTTCCCCGCAGCCTGACCCTGACCATGGAAGGCTAGATCGGGGGTAGGGCTGCAGGGAAAGTAGTTTATTTCCTGCGGCTGGGAATCATGGCTCCTGAATGGAGCATGTATTACACAAGCTGCACAATCTCTATGCATAACGCCCTGCCAGCATTTCCTGATAATACAGCCCACCGTTGCTTGTATAGCAGATTTAAATGTGTTTATTTCATCAGGTTTTTTTGAGTTGTCCTTTTGGCTGGCTATGACATCAAATGCCTCCTTTTGATATGTACAGAGAAAGCACAAACAGCGTAGATTGGTTGCCTGTATGTCCTCTAGCTCTTGTAGGAGCGGAGATTCATAACACTTTTCTACAAAAAAAACTTCTCTTACCTCTGCTGATCCTAGTTTGCTTGGTGTTCCAAAAAGAGCCATTTTTTCTTTTTGAATCTCTGTGTTAAAATGTTCCCCTTAAACAGAACACACAGCCTTACACCAGGAGCATGCTCAGAACACCTGGAGCATGCTCAGAACAGGCCTCTTGTTTCAACCAATCACGTGTTACCACACCCTAGAGGCATGTTCAGACTTGTCTCTCTGTATTGGTTTTTTCAAAGCCACTAAAAATAGCTGTATTAGGGGAATTTGAACTCAGGTCTCTCTCTCTCTCTGTATTTCTGTGTTTGCCAGAGGTCTTAAAAGCAAAATTCTATCACATGGACAGCACTGGTTTCTCTAACAAAAGATGTGTTAATTGAGGTTTAACATTTGTAAAGAAAAGCTTCTACCCTGTCTGTGCCTCTGTGAAAAGCCCTGTGCTGTGCTAAGAATCTTTTGTGAGAAATAAGAAATGGGGCAGTGGGAGAGAGAAAAGCATTTTTTGTTTTCCAGGGTTCCTGCTTTTTGCAGATGTAAACATTAACCAGAAGCAAAACACATTTCCGGAGTCAGTCACTCTGCTTCCACTGAGGTCATCGTAAAAGGACACGGCTCTTTTCTGATGACACCCTGTTTCTGGTGATGTCAGCAAAAAGGGACAGTCCATTTCTGATGACATCCTGTTTCTGGTGATGTCATTTCCAATGATGTAGGCAGAGGCGTGGTTGAGGGTGGGAGGCTGTGGGTGGGGCACAAACCCGGAAGTGGGTGCTGATTGGCTAATGCCATATTGTAGGGCGGTGCGTGGGTGTGGCACAAACCCAGAAGTGGACGCTGATTGGATGATGTCATCCTTGGGGCGGGGTGGAGGCATGTCAAGTGGGGGTGGTGGCCACGCCTGGGTGCGGGAGTGGTTGGGGCTCACTCACCATTCACTTCTATTGGATGGGGCGTGGCCTAAGGCGGGGCATACACCGGAAGTGAACGCTGATTGTCTCCTGTCATCCTTATCTCACCTGTCAATCAGCTTATCTCACCTGTCAACCAGTTTGACGAGTAGTGTACCCATTATACTACTATGGTGGATCCGTGGAATAGTCTCCCAGTGGAGATAGTAGAGATGAGGACAGTATCTGAATTCAAAAAAGCATGGGACAAACACAGAGGATCTCTAAAGGAAAAAATGGGACTGTTGTAGTTGTTGATATGGAAGGACAGACTAAATAGGCCATATGGTCTTTTTCTGTCATCATATTTCTATGTTTCTATGTTTTTACTTCATTTTTAACTTCAAGAATGGATCCATTAATGATTATGTTGTTGGGTGGTATGTATTTTTTTGTTTCGAGATATTATTAGTGCTTCTGTATTTTATAGTTTATGTTTAATCCATGTGTTTTTAGCCAAGTATTGCCTTCTATGATAGCATGAAATTATGGGATCAAGGGTGTGCGTTACTACATCAAAAGGCATGTATAGCATTACTGTATGTCGTTGGTGTCTTATTAGATTGCAAATGGGCTGTATGTAAACATTGAATAGAAGGGCTGATAGTGTTGATCCTTGAGGAAGTCCTGTAGTTTGGGCGTAAGTGTCTGAGAATTTTTTGTCTATGTTGACTTCTTGTGTTCTGTCTGTTAAGTATGATGAGAACCATTGGAGAGTGATTCCATTTAGGCCAATTTGTAAGAGTCTTTGTAGAAGTAGTGTAAGTATGACTGAATCAAAGGCGGCCGCAATGTCTAGAAATATTAATATGGATGTTTGGTTGGGGTTGTTTATTCCTTTTATTAATTTGTTGTATAGGGCTAGCATTAGGGTTTCTATACCGTGCAGAGGTCTGAATCCAAATTTGTTTGTGTCTAATAGTGCATATTGGTCTATGTGATCTTGCAGTTGGATTTGTACATTTTTTTCAATTATTTTCACCAAAAAAGATAGGCTTGAGATGGGTCTATATGATGATAGGCACTTATTGTCTAATGATTTGTTTTTTAGGAATGGGCGGACTGTTGCTTTCTTGAGACTTCTGGGCATGTAGCCTTGTTCAAGAGACTGGTTTACTATTACTAGTATAATGGGAGCAAACTCTTCACCTGCGTCTTTAATCCATTTCACTGGACAAGGGTCAGATTTTGATGTGGTAGGGTTCAATTTTGCTATTAGCTTTTAAAGGGGATCTAGGTAGACTTTTTGGAACTCTTCCCTGATTTCTATCTGTGGAGAAGGGTTTGTATTATTTGTAGGTGCACATAGATTGTTTTGAGTTGGGTTGGTTTTAGACATGTTGTAATCTGCCATTGTTTGGGGGGAGATAGGAAGCGTTTCCATAGAGTCTCTAAGAACATAAGAACATAAGATATGCCATACTGGGTCAGACTAATGTCCATCAAGCCCAGTATCCTGTTTCCAACAGTGGCCAATCTAGGTCATACATACCTAGCAGTATCCCCAAGAGACACAGGTTCCACAATGCTTGTATTGGGTCAAGCATTGATATCCTGGGTCCCTTTTTAATAATGGTTTATGGACCTTTCCTCCAGGAACTTGTCCAAACCTTTTTTAAACCCAGCTACACTAACAGCTCTTACTACATCCTCCGGTAACAAATTCCAGAGTTTGATTACACGTTGAGTGAAAAAATATTTTCTCTTATTTGTCTTAAATAGTTTACCCTCTAGGCTTAGCTGTAAGTGACTTTGTAATAGCAAATAGATCCTTAAGTTTGTTTATTGATTTCAGCAATATGTCTGAGTAGTACTCTTTTTTAAAATAGTTGATTTGTTGGCGGTATTTTGTTAGCATAATGATATAACTTTCTCTATTTTCTGGTGTTTTACTTGAATGCCATTTATGTTCAAGTTTCCTCGGGTTTCTTTTTAGAAGTCTAATTTCTTGGGTAAACCATTGTTTAGAGGGATTTTTTTTTTCATTGTGCATTGAATTTGGGGTTTTGTTGCAATTCTCGTGATACAGTTATTCCAGTTTTTTATTACTTCCTCAAGGTCATCTGTGTGTATGTCAAAAGCTTCCAGCAATTTTTTGGTGAAAGCTTCTTTTTCATAGAATTTGAACATCGAATAATGTTTTGGGACTTGGTCGTCAGTTAGTTGGGGCACTTGTGGGATTTCTATTGAGAATTCAATAAGATGGTGGTCTGACCATGGGACTGGGGTAATCTTAGAGATCTCAATCTAATGGTCAGAGTTCTCTTGTGGAGTAAATATTAAATCCAGCTTATTCCCTTTAATGTGTGTGGGGCTTGATATGATTTGCTTAAAACATAGGTTTTCCATAGCATTAAGGAAAGCGGAGGATTGTGTGTTTTGTAGTGAAGGGAGGTTGAAGTCCCCCAGTAGTACTACTTTTTTCTTTCCTGAAATGTTGCACACTTCTTGGAGTATATTAGTCAGCCCATTGGGATCAGCAATTGGTGGTCTGTAAATTAAGCAGAAGGCAATGAAACGATTTCACAGGTACACTAAAAAAAAATTTTTTAAACTGCCTCTAATGTTTCGATTGATTTTTACGTTTTTTGGTGCGCTGAATCCAAATCTGGTAACCAATTTGCTCCAACACGTACAGATTTTTTGCTACATTGGGTTAGCAGTTTGAGGTGAACGTTTCAGATTGAGTGCGATCGAGATAAAAGTTTCTTGGATGAATTCTTTATACTAATTGTTTAGTAGTTATTCAAATAAGAATAAAGAAAATTGTAACAAGGCAGCACATAAGAATAGAGTAATGTCAACAAAACACACTGTGATGGTAGCAAAATTGTCTGCACTTAAAACAGCCACATACATGTGCACAAACATTGAGCATATAAGAGCGAGGTTAGACACAAAGCAAAGCAAAGAAATGTGCAAAAAATGCTGTACAGGTATGTATGTAAGAATAGAAAACGCAAACCGCACCATTGCAATACATGAAGACAAACACCCGATGGTGTGAAAATACAATTCTAATAAATGAGATCCGACACTGTGGTAATAACTAGCAAATTTTTATTTCAAAGTTTAGTAAAAACACGATATTTGTCAACACAGTTTAGATTTTAAAGTCATTCTTGGGTCAATCAATCTCCTGGTGGGCCCGTTTCTTCTTCCCCCGAATGCTTCTCTTGGTGCGCTGCTTGGCGTATTGTTCATCTGGGGTTTCCCGCAGCAGCAACCAGCAGAAATCAGCCATCATAGTGGTGTTCCATCTTCCTTGGTACCTTCTCTCTGCGTCCTTGATGTCCTGGTGAAACCTTTCACCTTGTTCTTCACTGTACGCCCCCACGTTTTCAGGAAAGTAGTTCACATGGGAGTGCAAGAAATGGACTTTCAGGCTCATGTTACAGCCTTGTTCTTTGAAGGCATTGAGCATCCTGGCAACAATATCCTTATAGTTCTCATCCCGCCTGTTCCCCAAGAATTTGAGAACAACATCCTTGAAGGAATCCCAGGCTTCTTTTTCCTTCTCAGATATCGTTTCAGCGAATGCTCCATCTGAAATGAGTTTCCTTATATCAGGGCCAACAAACACTCCTTCCTTTAGCTTTGCTTCAGAAAGTCGGGGGAACTTTGAGCAAAGGTACCGAAAGCACTCACCATCTTTTGGAAGGGACTTGATGAATTGCTTAATGAGACCCAACTTAATGTGGAGAGGTGGTAATAGAATTTTATCACGATGTACCAAGCTCTCATGAAGAACATTTTTCTCACCGGGTCTCAAATACTCCCGAATTGGCCAGTCTTTTTTCCCCCAGTGTAGGTCACGGGCCTGGCTATCCCACAAGCAAAGGAAGCAGGAATATTTGTTGAAACCGGATTGCTGCCCTAATAGCATGGATAGAATTTTAAAGTCTCCACAAATCATCCACTTATGCTCATCATAACGAATCTTCTGAAGAATCAGGGCCAAATTCTCGTATTTTTCTTGGAGAATAACAGAGTGAGCAATAGGAACTGAAGCGAATGTGTTGCCATTATGAAGAAGAACACCTTTTATGCTGTCTTTTGACGAATCAATGAACAGCCGCCATTCAGCAGGATCATACTTGAGTTTAAACTTTTCCATCACTCCGTATATATCGTTGCAAAATACCAAATCTTCCTCTTTGCTGAAATACTTCAAAAATTGTGTCTCGCGGTTGCGGTACCAATAAAAAGTTGTTCCTGGTGACAATAGATTTTTCTGTTTAAGCCGAGAACCTAGCAGTTGGGCAGCATCTTTTGGGAGTCCTAAATCCCGGACTAAATCATTCAATTCAGCTTGAGAGAAAAGTTCAGGTTTCGGATCTGGTTCAGTTTCAAACTCGGAAGTACTGGACTCATCGGGAAAAGCCATCTGATGAGTCTCATCATGATCAGAACCGTCCACACAAATATGATCCAAAGATTTTGGTGGTTCAGGCACAGGTACTTCGTTGCTATGAGGCATAGGCCTAATTGCTGAGGGAAGGTTGGGGTAACTTATTACGTTCTTATTTTTTAAGTTGTATCCCTTCACAATGCAAGAGCAAAAATAGCAGTCACTGCTGTGGTCTCTTTGTTCACGCCACATCATAGGTATTCCGAAACGAAATGCTTGTTTTTTACCTTTCATCCATAAGCGTAGATCTTCCTCACATGTCTTGTACACTTTGTGAGGAGCCCATGGTTTGTCTTGATCGCCTAACTTCAAACCGAAATAGGCGAAATATACTTTTTTAATAAATGCAGAAATGTTCCTCTGCCGCTTTTTCACGGTATATTTCCCAGAAATAAAACAAAAACTGTCCAGAGAGTTGACGCAACCTCTGGCTCTGTGAGCCATCACAAATACACAGCACTGCAAACTACAACTGTAGTGAACCACTTTGGAATAAAGCTGGATTACGACTGAGCAAACAAAAGGTAATAATGAACTTGCAAGAAACTGAAATTTGACAGGAACGTTCATGTCGCAACCACCGTGTTTGAGCGAGCGAACGAGGCGAGGCGAACAGGAAAGAACATGCGCCAGCGCGAGTACTGGATTTAGCCCCCCGCCTCCCAATTGTCCTGTTAATGTATAAAATGAATACAAAACACTCTAAAATGTCATGAGGGAGTGTTTCTAGTTAGTTAACCATTACAACCTCTATTTTGGGCCAAGAAAATAAACTGCAGTCGGCTAAAAAGAAATTATGTGAACATTCCTTATATGGGTAAGAAATCTAATTTTGCAAGAAAACGTGACGTGATGGAACATTTTGGCTATTTTTCCTGGATTCAGCACCCCAAAATCTATAGGAATCAGTTGCAAAATTGGAGGCAGGTTTTTGGTAGTGTACCTGTGTTTTCAATAAAAAGGAGGTCTATGTCTAAAACTATATCAGAGCAGTGTAATGTTGGTTTTAGGGATTCTTTTATAATAATGAGTCTCCACCTCCGCATCTATTTGATCTGGGTGTGTGAAAAATAGTGTATTTAGGAACTTTGATTTGGTTCAAGAGGACATTATCATGTTCTTTGAGCCATGTCTCTGTTATAAATAGTATGTCTGGGGCGGTGTCGAATTAATCAGTTATGATGGGGATTTTCTTTTGTATGGATATGGCATTTATATAGGTGCATTTGAGTGTTTGGTTTTCATTCTTGTCATTCCTAAGATTGGTAGTGGTTGTATTGGAGGAATTAATGTATATCAGTCTTTTGGTGTTGGTGTGTTTTTGGGACCTGTGATGCATTTTATAAGTAGATGTTGTCGCACCGCCGCCCTAGTGGCCAGAGGTTGTTAAGGCAGGTCGGGTGAACATGAGTTATATTTTTTTAAGTTTGAGTTGGTCCTTGAGTGCGGGGTCTGGGTATTCTGTTCCCAGTGACCTTCCGTGTACCAAAGCCTCAAATGAATACAAAGTCCGAGAGTAGGGAAAGAAAGGCTTTTTATTTCCCTTAATGCACAAAGATTCAAATATTGGAATCTACATCAACACAAAGCAACCTTACTTCAGGTAGAAAGAAACATAAACGGTTATTGCTTTATCTTCTGTTATCTTCACAGGAATTTATACATATGAAACACTCAGTCTCTGTATGCTGAGCATAGCTCTAGACACTAGGCAGGGATTCTAGGCTTCCTGCCTGACAATAGCTACAATCCATTGCCATTTCGGAAGGGTCCTCGGTAAATTCCACCTGCATGGGCTGAGGATCTGAAAGCTGGGACTCTGTATCAATATAGTCCAGTGGAATATGATGAGGCTTTTCATATAAAGTTTGTACCAGCCTCCAATGCTCTGGGCTTAAGTTTAGGCCTCGGTCATGTGCATGCTTACTATGAGAACAACCTCTTTTGTCCCTGTGCCTTTCATTAAACAGTCTTTCATTTGGTAACAGCTTATGTCTTGCTTTACAAACAGCTTGATGAGGAGAACACTCCCTTGTTTCCTGTGCTCCCTGTGTCACCAGGTTATAACGGTTAGTAGTAGAAAAATATGGATTACCTTTTCCTCTGGGCCTATCCCAGTGAGCTGAGGCTTGAGGCCTAGTCCTGCTGCAATTCAGCCTCACTCGGTTAGCAGGCTTCCCACTGTCCAGCTGGCCTTCGGGTGGAGTTATCTCCCTTTCACCCCCATACCTCTTTCTCCTTGAACAAAGAGTGTTATCTCCTATGGAGATTGCTTCATCTTCCTTCTGGTAACTTCCACAGGGTCCTGAGTCCGCTGGCACCGTTCCCTCAGCTAAGACTCTGCCTTCTGTTTCTCTCCGGGTACCTTTCCTCCCGATGTCTCTTTGCCAAGACCTCCTTCTGTCTTGTTGCCAAGAACTCCTTCTCCTCCCTTCTCCAACTTCCCAGCCTTTCTTAAAAGGAACTCCCCCTTTCCTGGATTGGCTGTTGGCTGGCATCACATCACAAGCTCTGGGGTGCGGCTCTCTAGGCCCTGGAAGGTCTCTCTTGCTCCCCCTATCTGGCTCCTCGTAATGTCGCATCTGGTGTTGGAATCTTTTTTCTGAATTTAAAACCTTTTTTTCTGTTTGCATAGGGTCTGCAGCACCACATATCCCCCCTCTTAAAATATGACGGGCTGGTGAAGCCTCTTTCACACAGCACGGAATACGGGACATGGCATCGGCGTTGAAATGTAGTTTGCCGGCTCGATGTTCTACTCGAAAATCATAAGGCTGCAGAGCCATATACCACCTGGTTAACCGGTTATTTTCATTCCTCATAGTATGTAACCACTTCAGAGGGGCATGGTCTGTTATGAGGACGAACTGTCTCCCCGTCAGATAAAATCGTAATGCCCCAATGGCCCATTTAATAGCGAGACATTCTCGTTCTATTGTAGCGTATTTCTGTTCAGCCACTGAAAGTTTCCGGCTAAGGAACATAATGGGGTGCTCTGCCCCTTCTTGTATCTGGGACAGAACAGCACCTAAGCCCATCTCGGAGGCATCTGTCTGCAACAGGAAGGGTTGCTGGAAGTCTACTCCACGTAATATGGGGGCTTGACATAGCCTTCCCTTTAGGCGTTGGAAAGCTGTCTCCGCTTCAGGTGACCATATTAGCAGATTCGGGGCATTTTTCCTTAGCATTTCAGTGAAGATACTGCTTTCCTCAGCAAAATGCGGTATAAAGCATCGGTAGTAGCCGATGAGGCCAAGGAAGCTTCTCAATTGTTTTTTGTTCTGTGGGACAGGAAACTGTTTTACACATTCCACCTTATCCCGCAGAGGCCGCACTGTTCCACGGCCCACGAGGTGACCCAAGTACTTAACTTCTTTAGCAGCAAAAGTACATTTTTTCGGTTTCAACGTGAGGCCCGCTCTTCTCATGGCTTCTAATATGGTGCCTACTTGGCAAAGATGGTCCGTCCAGGTGGCACTATGGATCACCACATCGTCCATGTAAGCAGTAGCGAACGTTTGGTATGGCCTCAGAATGATATCCATCAAACGTTGACAGGTGGCCGCTGCCCCGTGTAGACCGAATGGCATTCTGCGGAATTGGAATAGCCCCAAGGGCGTGCTGAAGGCAGTTTTGGGTCTGGCATCCCGTGTCAAAGGGACCTGCCAGTACCCTTTCGTCATATCCAATGTTGTCAAGAATTTTGCTTGCCCAAGCCGGTCTAGCAACTCCTCAATACGAGGCATGGGGTAAGCATCAAACGTAGACACAGCATTTAGCTGGCGGAAATCAATACAAAACCGCATAGAGAAGTCAGGTTTAGGCACCAGTACCACAGGGCTACACCACGGGCTGTGCGACTCTTCTATAATGTTCATTTGCAGCATCTCTTCTACTTGGTTAATAATTTCCTGTCTTTTTGCCTCCGGCAAACGATAGGGACATTGTCGGATGATTTTGCCTGGGGGCGTGAGGATTTCGTGAGCCGCCAATGAAGTTTCTCCCGGTATCGGGGTTAATACGTCCTTATATTCTCCCAACAATTGGGCTAAGTCGTCCTGTTGGCTTAAGGAGAGTTCCTCTCCGATCTTCGGCACAGAGTCCTCCTTGTGGTCTTCTACATGGGGACCCAGGTCTTCTTCAGGAGAATCACTTCCTATGGCCATGAGGTCTTCTAGCTCTGCCTTCCCTGTAGAGCCGAAACCGTCTGCCCCCCGGCTAGTGGGAGTTAGCATGGTGACTTCTTCCAAGCTGGGGAATCCGACTCGCTCGCAAATCAATTGCGCTATTCTGTCTCCAACTTGAACCTTGAAATCCTCTTTTGAAAAGTTACAAAGAAGAACTTTTAATATTCCCCTATAGTCGGGATCGATTACCCCCGCTGCTACATCCAGGCTGTGTTTGGCGGCCAGCCCTGATCGTGGTGCTATCCTTTACAGGGACTCTCTTTGGTTTTTCCCAGAGCGGACTAGGGACCATGGAGTTCGTGGTTGCGGCTAGGTTGCTTCGCTGGGTGTCAAGGCGCTCAGTAGGTTCAGGGCTACCCATAGGCTCATGCCCACTACAGGTGGAATTTGGGACCTTCTGAGGAGATAAACCCTCTCTCAGACTTTTTCGAAATTGTGGCCAGTCGCGGCCCAATACCAACTCTTGTGGAAGTTTAGGGACCACGGCCACCAACATTTCCTTTTTTATTCCCAATCCTTTAACCCAAAGTTTATACACGGGGTAGCTTGTAGCTGCTCCGTGAATGCACTTTATTTTAACTTGCCCTTCTGGATGTTCAGGGACTGACCACCCCTGGCTTCTGATCACAAACCATAGCCTTTTGGAGATCATGGTTTGGTCAGCGCCTGAATCCAGAAGTGCCTTTGCGTTAACTCCATGTATCTTTACCTTCAATACGAAGCCCTCTCTCATTGTCTTTGGGACTTCTCCCACTAGCGCAATGCGCGAATAGCATTCGTTTTTCAAATGTCCTCTCTTACCACAGGAAAAGCATCTTTTAACCGTTTCTATATCCTTAAGGTTATTACCTTTCCTACTGCTATATGCTGGTCGGGAAGGACTGCTTACCCTTTGAGCTTCCATCCCTATAGTCAGCTTGGGAATCCCTATCTTTGGCTGGGTAACTCTCTCTGCTTCCGATACCTTTCAGTAAGGGCTATTGCCTCAGTAGTGGTACAGCAATTTTGTAGGATTAAAAAGTTCTGTACCCTACTCGGCACTGCGGCTAAGAATTGCTCCAATATTACGGCGTCCATTAGAGTTTCTATATTTTTTTTCTCCGGCTATAGCCATTTATACGCCAGGCTCCTTATTCTATGACCAAGGGCTTTTGGTGTTTCCTCAGGGCTAAGGATAGTGGCCCTAAACATTTTTTTATAAGCCAATTGGGTGAGGCCTAGGCGATCTCTGATTGCCAGCACTACCTCTTCATAATTATCAGCCAATGATGGAGGCATTGACCGGTAGGCGGCCAGCGCCTCCCCTGTCAGGGATGCGGCCAGTCTGACAGCCCATTGTTCGGTTGGCCAACGAGCTGAACTCGCTATCCTACTAAAGGAGTCCAAGAAATCGTCCAGGTTATCAGTAGGACTTAATTTACCCACTGTTAGATCATTACATGACCATTGTCCTGCTTCCGGATTGTGCAGTCCAGTGGCTCGTAACTTCTCGGCCTTAACCTTCGCCATCTCTTCCCGCTGCTGGGTTAGCCAGTTGTCCATTGTCTGTAAGACGGGTAATTGCTGGTCTTGCATGGCTTTCAACGCTTGTGCTTGATTTTGCAGCGCCAGTTCCACTTGTTTATCAAATTGATGAGCCATCCATGCACACAACTCTTTAGGCTCCATGGCGAATCTATAACAAGGAACAAAAAAAACACAACCAAGTGTGGCTCTTCTAACAATTTTTCTTTCCTTTCCTTTTTTTTTTTTTTTTTTTCTATACTTTCCCTGGCATCCAACACTTATTCAGGCATAATTACATTTTACCTGATGGTAATGTTGAGTCAGCTCTGGAATGGTACTCGTTGCTGTCGCAGTCTGCGGTTCTCCACGCCGACAGTTGGGAGCAGGATTTTCCTTTTCAGGATTTTCTCCAATCCACTCCGGATTTAGATCACTCCACTCCAGGTTTTCTTTCAATCCGGTTTTTTTAGACAATCCGTTCCGGGTCTTATATTCCAACCTGGGGTTTTTTTTTTTTTTTTTCTGAAACCTGCAGCTTAAGCTTCTTTTCTTTGCGGCTGACGTAGGCTCCAACAATACATCCAACAACTACGCCATTTTTCATGTCGCACCGCCGCCCTAGTGGCCAGAGGTTGTTAAGGCAGGTCGGGTGAACATGAGTTATATTTTTTTAAGTTTGAGTTGGTCCTTGAGTGCGGGGTCTGGGTATTCTGTTCCCAGTGACCTTCCGTGTACCAAAGCCTCAAATGAATACAAAGTCCGAGAGTAGGGAAAGAAAGGCTTTTTATTTCCCTTAATGCACAAAGATTCAAATATTGGAATCTACATCAACACAAAGCAACCTTACTTCAGGTAGAAAGAAACATAAACGGTTATTGCTTTATCTTCTGTTATCTTCACAGGAATTTATACATATGAAACACTCAGTCTCTGTATGCTGAGCATAGCTCTAGACACTAGGCAGGGATTCTAGGCTTCCTGCCTGACAGTAGCTACAATCCATTGCCATTTCGGAAGGGTCCTCGGTAAATTCCACCTGCATGGGCTGAGGATCTGAAAGCTGGGACTCTGTATCAATATAGTCCGGTGGAATATGATGAGGCTTTTCATATAAAGTTTGTACCAGCCTCCAATGCTCTGGGCTTAAGTTTAGGCCTCGGTCATGTGCATGCTTACTATGAGAACAACCTCTTTTGTCCCTGTGCCTTTCATTAAACAGTCTTTCATTTGGTAACAGCTTGTGTCTTGCTTTACAAACAGCTTGATGAGGAGAACACTCCCTTGTTTCCTGTGCTCCCTGTGTCACCAGGTTATAACAGTTAGTAGTAGAAAAATATGGATTACCTTTTCCTCTGGGCCTATCCCAGTGAGCTGAGGCTTGAGGCCTAGTCCTGCTGCAATTCAGCCTTACTCGGTTAGCAGGCTTCCCACTGTCCAGCTGGCCTTCGGGTGGAGTTATCTCCCTTTCACCCCCATACCTCTTTCTCCTTGAACAAAGAGTGTTACCTCCTATGGAGATTGCTTCATCTTCCTTCTGGTAACTTCCACAGGGTCCTGAGTCCGCTGGCACCGTTCCCTCAGCTAAGACTCTGCCTTCTGTTTCTCTCCGGGTACCTTTCCTCCCGATGTCTCTTTGCCAAGACCTCCTTCTGTCTTGTTGCCAAGAACTCCTTCTCCTCCCTTCTCCAACTTCCCAGCCTTTCTTAAAAGGAACTCCCCCTTTCCTGGATTGGCTGTTGGCCGGCATCACATCACAAGCTCTGGGGTGCGGCTCTCTAGGCCCTGGAAGGTCTCTCTTGCTCCCCCTATCTGGCTCCTCGTAATGTCGCATCTGGTGTTGGAATCTTTTTTCTGAATTTAAAACCTTTTTTTCTGTTTGCATAGGGTCTGCGGCACCACAATGTGTATTTAGTCGTTGTGGCTTCTGTGGGGGATTGGGATGGGTTGGCTATACATTTGTGAGTTAAGTTGTGCATGTAGTTTTAGGGTGAAACTGAACTAGTGGCGGCAGCTCATATGCAGTAGACAGCAGCAGACTTTACATAGTAACATAGTAAATGACGGCAGATAAAGACCAGTATGGTCCATCTAGTCTGCCCAGCAATATGGCAGGAGTAGGTGCACCTCTTTCCATGTCTTAACTAATTAAATTCTCAGGACAATCCACCTGAGTTGCAGTACTCTCTCTAGACTCTAAGAATTGAAGCAATTGATCTGGTTCAAAGAACACAAATTATTTAAACTGATAAGAAATCAAATATTTGCAAGGAAAAAAACTTTCATAGTTGCACCGATTGTTACAGCCCTGGACCTCAGGGCCAGAAACTCCCAGTGCTTCTTCTGTGTATCTCTAGAGATGTCCAAAAACACATATATCTTTGAACCAAAAAATACAATAGACATATTACAAAGGAACAGATGTAAAACAGCATGCCTGTCTAATTCAAAGGCAAAGCATACTATTAAAGTTGTTCTTTCCGTAACCACCTCAAATGACTCCAAAACGGCAGTTAAGCTCCTTACATCAGAGGATTGCACCGGCCCTGGTCCTCCCTCAGCACCCTGAACCGGAGGGCTCAGGGACAAATACTGAGCCCAAACAATCAGCAGAACAGCGTTTCAGAGATCTTCAGTACTTTTTCGAAGTATTTCCTAATCATGTCCAAAGGTGGTATAACTGGACACTTTGGAAAGTTTAGAAATCTTAAATTATTCCTCCGAACTCGATTTTCCAGGAACAGGACCTTCCTATTCAGGACTTCCTTATCCCTTAATTGAGCATTACTCACAGTGCAGAGGTCTTCCAAAGCAGCTTCCATACATCCCAGTCGAGTAGCATGCTGAGCTAGAGTAGCTACACAGTCTGCAGTCTTAGCCACTGCTTGATCCATTTGAGCTTGAAATTTGCCTGCATATTCAGCTAGAGAAGTGTCCACAGCTTTAATGGCATTCCACAACGCTCCCAGCATTACTACAGCCAGTCTATCAGCCACCTCCAAGCCGGTGATTCCCCAGAATCCTCCAAAGACACCTCAATCACCAAGGGAAGCTCTGCTCGAGGAGGGAAAACTCCGCAATACTCCATCGGAGTCCCCATGCCTCTCCTCAGCAGATGCCGGTCATGGCAATGGTGGGGGCTGCTCGTTGCTTAGGGCTCAAAGATGCCCTACGTAAGCTAGTATCCAATACAGAAGCACTGGACTGAGCCGAAGAAGTCTGCGACATCGGGCCAGACACTGCAAATGGAAGGGTAGACTGCACCAAAGCCTTTGGCGTGGAAACGGACACCACCATCTTGTCATTCCCCTTCCTCTTGCAAAGCATTATGGTAAGCACAGGAAAACCCCTGCGCACAGCCACCCGTGCAGTCGCTATGCTGCCATCTTGCCTTAAAATGCATTTTTTAGGCAACAGAACATGAAAAAATGGATAAGGATATGAAGATTTTTACAAGGCATTGTAGATATAAAAAATATGATAGATGGCATAAAGCAGATTACAGTGACACTTCCATGGGGAGCACTTTTCAGGAGCAGAGCACTTAATCAACAACCTTATAAATCCGTATTCTCTAAGAAAAGCTTAAAACAATGCAGGCATTTAAGACATTTGGAATCTAAATTCTCAGATACTTTGGAACTGATACAAATGACAACAAAGATCTGAGCTTCTTAACCCATTATCAGCCACAAAATTCTATTATCTATCACCTTCTGATGACCCAACCACCCCCCCCCCCCCCCCCGCCATCTTTCTTCCTCCACTTTACACTACAGTATCTTTGGAATGCGTCTTATGATTCACTTATATTTTCCAGTATTCTCATCTGTTGCTCCTTCTGTTGTAGTCTGAGGAAGGAGGTGTTAGCTTCCAGCTGCTAATCAAGAAATGCAGCAATTAGTACAATAAAAATGTACTTTAATTATTATCATTTGTATAGCACTACTAGGCTACACAGTGCTTTAGAGACATATCTGACAGTTCCTACTCATTAGAGCTTATAATCTAATCAGGACAGACAACAAGAAACATAAAAGGTTCTGAGTTAAATCAGCAGGTGCCTTCCTTCAGACCGGGACCACTTACAGTATACTAAGGGAGTTATTTTGGAAGCTCTATTTATGCTAAGACGTCTCCAGAACCATTTTAGAAGCCGGATCTGTGGGCATCCCTAGCATGAGGATATTCAAGTCTAAAGGGGGGTGCAGCAGATGCGTGGCTGGTGCGTTTCCAAGAACATGGACATCCCCGCTGATCTCTGAAACATCCTCGTCGTCTGGCACTGCTTCTGAGATTATACTCAACAGGCATCTGAAAAGTGATTGTTTTTTTCAGACACCTGTCTGGAGGGTGTGGAGATGGAGCTACACTGATACCCCCTTTATTTTACAATACAACAGTGAACACCAACAGGGAATGGGGGCTATGTTTCCATTTTGCTATGCTGCTGGATGTCCCTTTATACTAGCTGCATGAGATAGACATCCCCGCCGCATGCTTTCCTAAGGGGGACATCTATGTGGCTGCCAGTGTGGATGTCTATGTCGGGGATGTCCACGTTATGAAAACTGGCCGGCGACATAGACGTCTCTGACATTTTTCTGCACGTTTCACCCTGGACGTCCTGGATTTGAATTGGACGTCCCTTCTAAAATGCCACTTAAAATGAATAAAGCAGCAAGAAATCCAGATTCTGTTCCAAAGTAATCTATAAAAGAAAAGCCAAGCTAGGAGGTAAGAGGGATTCCAGGGCAGCCGAACAGTGCCACATCCTAGTAAGTTAGAGAGTAATTCGTAACATCGCACGCAGGCAAAGCACATTGCCATGAGCATATGGGGGGGGGGGGGGCCTGGTCTATAGAGTAAAGCGTATGTGGGCTTTACTTTCTAGAATAGAGGCACACCAACATGACATACTGTAGTCTTGTCAGTTACGCTGCCCTAGAGAAGGTGAAGCTGGCAGTGCCTATATCAGTACAGGGATGTGAAAACATCATAGTACATATATCCCTCGAAGCCACACCTATGCTCTGTGCACACCGCACCTCCATGCACATCCCAACTCTGGATTGGCATAGAGGGCACTTCTTTGCACACTTACAGAATCCTGCCCGGCCAAAGCATGCACAGAAGTGCCCAAACACATGCGCAAGCCTGGGAAAGTACAGACTTGCTGGCGTAGGGGCCACGGATCTTTCTGCAGCTCCCTTATGAAATCATCCCCTCGATTCTGAATTCTCCTTCTCCCTGCAACTGATGCAGGTCATTAGGTCCTCCTTTTGCACATTATGTCATTTTCATGCTGTCTGACCCTTTTTTGATAAACCTGCCTAAACTGTTCTGCTCCGTACGGTAATCTCCCGCCTTGATTACTGTAACATCGCCTACTTGGGTCTACAACAATACCAACTCCGTCGCTTACAAACCATTCAAAATACAGCCATACGCGCCCTTACCCCTGCACATAAATCTGATCACATTACTCCTCTTGTGATGCAGCACCACTGACTCCTGATCAGAGCCCGTATCCATTTCAAGGCTTGACCTTAGTACATAAAGCGATTCATGATGTGGATCCCAAGTATATTTCCACTCTTATCACTCTCCAGGCCCCTGCAAGGGCGCTCCACTCTGTTCATATTTTACGGCTGCACATCCCTTCACCAGCTTTAGTCAAATTTGAGTCAACATGCCATTTTTGCTGAGGCTCCCACATTATGGAAATGTCTACCTGCTACTTTACCCACTGAACAAAACTTTGAACATTTCAAAAAGCCCTGAAAACATACCTGTTCGAAGATGCCTCTGGATCTTCATAAATTCTGCCCTTAAGCGGCTCCAGCACATTGCCTGGTCAGATAGAGCCTTACTCATCCCTATTTCCCTGCTCCACTTTTCTTCCCTCCCTTTCTTTTCCCCCTGCCCCCATCCTCTCCTTTCTTTCCACTTATGTTTCTCTATATCTTTCCTATCATAAAACCGGCGTTTCTTTGTCCTTCCCATTGCTGTATATTTTATTTTATTTTATCTTATTTTATTTTGAGTATTGTATTGTAAACTGCATTGTTTGTTCCAGAAATTGCGTTACATCAAATAAAGTCAAACCTAATCAGCACATACTAAGAGCCCCTTTTACTAAAGCCCACTATGGATTTGCCATTAACACACCAATCTCAGTTGCGTTAATTGTAAACGTCGCAGCTTAGCTGTTGGGGGCATGTTCAGTATGTCCCCGGCAGCTGATGCGTGAAGGCTTTCCCTAACATGTGCTCCGCTAGACCAAGCTAACTTAACAACTCCTAAAGAGGAGTCATCAGATGAACCCATATTAGGAGCCATGTTGCTGCTGAGAGAGCAGCAATTGCCCTAGCACTAGCAGCAATGGGCTCACCATGCCCACCCTCTGCTCATTCCCCATCCTATCCCACGTTGGCTGATTAATGCGCATTTTAATGCATGAAAGCAGACATTGTCAGGCGTTAATGTTCTCGACTGAATGTAACCATGCATTAAAACGGCCCTTAATCCAACAACGGGCTTTAATAAAAGAGGCTTCGCTGCACAAAAGAACATACAAATTCCCATATGAACTTCTTAATACATTTTAATAAAAGGGGCCCTGAATTTCAGATCTCACTTACCAATTATTAAATACTTGCTTTTTGAGAATAAGCTCTTGGATGATGAGAAGTAAATTAAAATTGAATTTCACAAAAACAAACCTACTTTGGATAGGAGATAAACAGAAAAATGTACCACCACAAACCTGGCGATTCAAGGAAAAATGATACATCTAGTGACATCTTTAAAAAGTTTGGGAGTCACTATTGACTCCACATTAGAGATGAAAAAACATAATGGTGACTTAGTAACAAAGATCTTTTATAAATTAAGGGGGGCTCTTCCTAAAGTGCGCTAAGCAGTAATGGCAGGTAACAGCATGCACTAACCTTGCACTATGACCTGCGATAACTGTTAGCATGGGGCCAGCACAGTTAGTGCAGCCCAGTTTCCATGCTAATTGTGCTTCATTCGTTAAGGTGGTAAGGGGTGGGTTGGGGCAGAGAGTAGGTGGGGTGAGTGCCTGGCAGTCAGAGCGCCCTACGTTAACTCCAAAGCGTGCGATCAGTGTGGGTGCATTTACCGCTACCTCCATAGATAGAGGTAAGTGCACCTGTGCTATTTTTATGCTGCATTAGGGCAGGATAAACCACATTAACTGCTAGGAACATGCCCTGGCAGTTAGTTAACGCAGTGGTGTTTCACCTAACACACTATGGTTTTGAGCGCTATCAGCATGTTAGCTACAACACCATAGAGTCCTTTAGTAAAGGGCTCCTAAGAGTCATTATACAAATTAAGTCTCAGCTCTCTTTACATAATTTACTCCAAATAGTGCAATCTATAGTTTTACTATTAGTTGATTATTGTAATATTTGGTACCAAGGGATGTCAGAATGATTGATGAAATGGTTATAGGTTTTGCAAAATGTTGCTGCAAAACTGGTTTTAGGGGGGACAACCTTGGGAGAGAGCTGCCCCATTTTTAATTCAGCTACACTGGTTAGTGAACCAAGCTCATATTTTATTTAAGCTCTTGGCATTCACTTTCAAAAATATCCATGATCTGGCCCTGTTATACATGGTTGATTTGACAGAGTTAGTCAGATATCTCATAGGTATCAATGAATATCTCCAGCAGCAAATTATTACCCAGGATGGCACACATTGCAGGAGTTCTTTAGAAACATCAGTCTACGTTAGGGTGGAAAGGGAATGGATTATCTTCCTCCGGAGATTAAACAACAAAATTATATTCTGTTTCGAAAGATGGTGAAAACTTGCCTGTTTCAAAAATATTTACTAAGATCTACATGTAAAATTGACTTACTTCTGGTTATTTTCTTATTTTGTAATATCTAACAGCTTATGTGTAAGAATAAGTTAGGTTTTAATTTTTTAGACTGGAGGCTTCTTAGACTGAGATATTGGGCTTAAGTGGTATATTAAGAGTATTAAGAGTTTATGTAAAGTGTTTACATAAACCAAATATGTAGTAATGTCTTTTGTAATGAATTTTTGTAATTCTCCTAGAACTATAAGATAAAGCGCAAAGTAGAAATTCTGGAATTACTTTAAATTAAAATTTCAAATGACAGGCAATAACAAGAATAATTAAAATAAGTTTCAATATTATATTTTTAGATACCTGGATGTGACTTTCTCATTAGAAATATGAAAATATTTTCACAGATCATGGTGTTATTTCCATGAAGTAGCAGAATATAAACACCCTGCCTCCTTTCTTTCTCTCATTCTGTAGTGCATTCAAGTCAAAATTCCATTTTTTCAGTGAGTGATTTAATCCAAGCATAGTGATAGCATCATACACTCACACTTTTAGTCATTTTTAAGCAAATAACAGCTACATTTGAAATTCAGCTTCATCATATCCTAGCACAATTCTAAAAAGACCAAAACATAAGATTTTGAATTGAGATAAAGACCACATGGCCTATTCAATCTGCCCTTCTATACCAACTACTAAGTTTTACAGTCCCTTTTTTTACTTATATCCTTATATCTTTTTTGGTAAATATCTGTTTGAAGGTGCAGTCTCCAGAATTGCATACAGTACTCCAAATGCGGTCTCACTAGAGACTTATATAGAGGTACTATCATCTCCTTTTTCCTGCTGGCCATTCCTCTCCCTATGCATCTAAGTAACCTTCTGGCTTTTGTCATTGCCTTTTTTGTTTGACACTTTAAGATAATCCCAAACTATCACCCTCAGGTTCCAATCTTCTTTCATGGACAGAAGTATTTCACCCCCTATATTGTATCACTCCCTTTGGTTTTTGCAACCCAAATGCATGACTTTGCAGTTTTTAGCATTAAATCTTAGCTACCAAATTCTTGACCATTCCTCAAGCTTCACTAGATCCCTCCTCATGCTATCTACACCTTCCAGGTGTTTACCCTGTTACAGATTTTAGTATCATCCACAAAGAGGTAATGCTTTCCTGACAGACCTTCCGCAATATCGAGTACAAAAATGTTAAAAAGAATAGGACCAAGGACCAATCCCTGTGGCACACCACTGGCAATGCCCTTATCCTCAGGGTCAACTCCATTTACTGCTACTCTCTGTTAGCTCTCACTCAACCAGTATTTAACCCTGTCACGTTAGAGTCCATCCCAAGGACATTAAGGGGTATGTTTACCACATGGCGGTAGTGGCTCTGATATCGCACGGAAGCCACTACTGCCATTTAGTAAACATACCCTGAAGTTTATAAGTTACCAGTGAAGAATGGTGTCAAAGAATTGTGATAGTACTATTATCGCTGTACACTCTAAACCCATTCAGTCCTACAAGAGGCACGTTTTATACTGGCAATGGAGCTTGCAGGCCTTTAGGGACCTTATCCCCATAGCCCTGCCAGCCCATTTTTTTGAAAATGTGGCCAGGCACAGGAAGAGGAATCCCATATAACTGCATGTATTTGAAGCAGGTGCAAAAGAATGTGATGAAAGTTACATGCCGGCCTTCCTCCCTCAACTTCCTTCTATCTTGACTCTGTCCCTTTAACCAGTGGATGAAAGCATCTACGTAGCAGCAAATGCAGGTATTTATACTCACAGAACTGGTTGCGCGATATTCAGTGGAGCTTTTTATCCATGTAAAAAGCTTTGAAAATTGCCCTTTTAAAAGAAAGTTCCACAAACCAGCTGTAGGTGATATTTTTATCAGAGTAAAATGATGCCTCTTTGATTAGCTTTCCAGAGCAAGGTTGCCTTCCCCAGATGATAAAAAAGTAAGATGTTGGAGATTTTTTCTTTTCATGTTTACTTACTGGTTTGACTCATTGATGAGTCTGAGCAAAATGTATTGTATATTTTCCTAAATCGCTTTCATGGCATAATTGCAACTGGAAGCAAAACAGGTATTTCAGAAAGTCAATGTACAGTGGTAATCACAGTAAGGGTTGATGGGAGGAGTAGGCTAATAGTTACAGCAATAGTTTGAGAACCAGGGAAGCCAGGGGTCAAGTTGCACGGCTGCCCCGTGTTACCTCAGGAAATCACTCAACTCTCTATTACCTCAAGTACAAACATAGGGTCCCTTTTACTAAAGTGTGTTATGTGTTTGCCATGTATTTCAGGACATGTTAACTGCTTCTGTAGGCCATTGTAATCGTTATTGTAGAGAAGGGATAATTACCACATGCTAAAATGCACGTTAACTGTGCATTGCATGATGAGGCAGAGATGGGACGGAGAGTAGGCACTGACTGCACACTGCGGTTAGTGTGGGTTCTAGTAGTGTGTGCTAATCGCCAGTGTGGCAATTTGCACAGGAGCGCGCACTGCCACCTCCACAGATGGCGATACAGTAGGCGCACTCGTGGTAATTGCTTAGGGCCAGAACGCACACTAAGGGGCTTGCCGGCATGGTAGCTGTGGGGCACATGCTGGCCACACCCCCAAAAATTACTACGGAGGCTTTGCACTTTTGATGCATTCGTTTTAGCGCCAAATGCAGTCAATGCAAAATCCTACAGCACTGAGATTGTAAGCCCTGCAGGGACTGGGCAATAAGGAGTACGATCGAATGCAACTTGCCTTGAGCTACTAGTAAAAAAGCATGAGCTAATTCTAAATAAACGGCTGCCACCTGCCATCGTCTGATCTATTATTTTACCACTGCTCTCCTTTTGTGCAATGATACTCGGTGACACATAATGTGCATTAGCATGTGCTAACACAGTAGCTCACATGCATAATTCTAGCTGTTGGTGAGAGATTTTCTAGTAAGTACAATATGGGAAAAAACCTTCTAGATAAAGCAAGTTTTTGTTCTGCCCTTGAAGTATATAACCATTATTATTTTAGTATTTATTTAAATGTATTTATGACTTGGTATTAGTTATGTTCTAAACCTGGGATTCTCAACCCAGTCCTTGGGACACACCTAGCCAATTAGGTTTTCAGAATAACCACAATGAATATGCATGAGATAGATATGTATACAATGGAGGCAGCGCATGCAAATCTCTCTCATGCATGTTCATCGTGGTTATCCTGAAAACCTGACTGGCTAGGTGTGTCCCCTGCTCTAAACAATAAGCAAAAGATCAGTATTGAAATTCAATCAAAATTAGCATCAAAATACTGTGAAATTACATATGTCATTTTAAAATCAAATAAAAATTCATTGCCACCTGAAAACAGGTGGAACAAATTTTTTAAAAAAGAAATCTCTAATCATATTAGCCGTATCTTATAGAAAATCTTGCTTGTGGGCTTTTGTCAGCCTTTCATAAGGCAAGCTACAAATGTAGGCAACATTCAGAGTGTGTAGACTGGAGTTTACAGTAGATTTGAAAGGCGACTGTAGACAGAATCCAGAAGTTTTGCTTTCTTGGTCGCCACTGCATAATGGGCAGAGGGTTTCAAAGAAGTAACCACAATGATGCCTAAATCCTTTTCCTGGATGGTGGTTTCTAATGTGGAACCTTGCATCATGTAACCAAGCTTGGATTGTTCTTCTCAAAGATGGTCATTCCAAAAGGCGAATAGGGCTGTTAAACGTGTGGTATAGATGTCCACTCCCCCCCCCCCACCCCCCGAAAATGTGCACCACTGTATTCTGTAGCCACACAGGCCTGCCTGTACATGGCGCAAGTACAGGGATCATAGAACGTGGGCGGGGAGGGGCAGAGCAGGGGCGTGGTTAGCCGCTGAGACACAGAAAGGGTATTCAGGAAAGGCCCCTGGACATCCCCCATTGACCTACACATTATTCCTGCCGGACCATGGAATAAGGCCAGGACTTAGAGCAGATACAGCTCTGCCCTACAGTGGATGCCATATGGAGCATGGAATGTGTCAGGGCTGTAGTGAGGTGGTGTGCATGCTGCCATAGAGAGCACAAGATGCAGTTGTGCATGACAGACAGATTCCATGTACAGACCTGTAGAACCACCCCACAGGAACACAACACTGTGCCAGGGACACTATGACGGCTATGCTGACATCCACTGATGTGGGCACCGGCCTAGGAGCTGCACATACTGCAAACAGAGGCATGGCTGCACAGTGACAGGGAGCCTCTGCAATGTCTAGTTTCTCTGAATGCAGTGCGCAAGGGGACGTATATCTCCCTGATCCTAAAACAGCAGGTGCGTCTATACCCGCGGTTTCGAAATCAGGTCAATATCAGCCCCATTTCCATTTTGTACGCGACCGCAGGCCAGACATGGCTGTTATTAAATCAGGCTCTAAGTGCATAACTTTGCACTTGTCTACATTAAATTTCATCTGCCATTTGGATGCCCAGTTATTCAGTTTATCAAGGTCATCTTGCAGTTTTTCACAATGTTCTTGTGTCTTAAAAACTTTGAATAATTTTGTGTCATCTGCAAATTTGATCACCTTACTCGTTATTCCCATTTCCAGATCATTTATGAATATGGTTATGGTTATAGGCATTTATGTTAAAAAGCAGTGGGCCCAGCACAGATTCCCGGGGTACTCCATGATTTACCTTTTCTCTGTTGAGAAAAATGGCCATTTAGCCCTACTCTCTGTTTTCTATCTTTTAACTAGTTCCTAGTCCACAATAGTGCACTGCCTCCTATCCCATGACTTTTTAATTTCCCCAAGTGTCTCTCATTAGGAACTTTGTCAAAGGTTTTCTGAAAACCTAGATATAGTATATCACCCAGCTTACCTGTATGTACCTATTTATTCACACCTTCAAAAAATGTAAGAGTTTAGTGAGACAAGACCTTCCTTCGCTAAATGCATGTTGGCTTTCTGCCATTAAACCATCACTATTTACATGTTCAGTAATTATATTCTTTATAATGGTTTCTACCATTTTGCCTGGTATAGATCTCAAGTTCACCAGTCTGTAGTTTCCTGGATCACCACTGTAACTCTTCTTAAAAATTGGCATTACAATGGCCATTCTCTAATCTTCAGGCACTACAGGTAATTATAATGCTGGCACACAGATTACTAAAAGTAAGTCTGCAATCTCATATTTCAGTTCCTTCAGCACTCTGGGATGTTTGCCATCCGGGCCAGGTGATTTGCTGCTCTTTAATTTATCGAATTACTGTATTACATCTTCCCGATTTATCTAGATTTATTTCAATTTCTCTGATACCTTTAAATTTAATTTCTGACATGGGTAAGTTTCCTACATCTTCTTTAGTAAAGACTGAAGCAAAGAATTAATTCAATTTCTCATATATGTCATTGTTCTCTCTTAGTACCCCTTTTACTCTCTATCATCTAATAGTCCAATTGGCTCTCTCACAGATGTTTTGCTATGAATATACTTGACATTTCTTTTTATTATGCACTTTTGCTTCTACAGCAAGCTTCTTTTCAAATTCTCTCGTTGCCCTCCTTATCAATGCTTTGCATTTAACTTGCCAGTACCTATCTTGTTTCCTGTTTTTATCGTTGGCACTTTTTTCCATTTTCTGCAGCAATTTCTGACTTCACCATTAAGCCATGCTGGTTGTCATTTGGCCTTCCTTCCACCTTTCTTAAAGCATAGAATACATCTGGTCTGGGCTTCCAAGATAATATTTTAAAATAATGTCCAGACTTCATGTAAACGCTTCACCTCTGCTCCTTTTAGTTTTTTCATAACCATTTTCCTCATTTTATCATAGTCTCTTTTTTGAAAGTTAAATGCTAGTGCAGTGGATTTCCTGTTATCCTCCCACCATTTATTAAATCAAATGTGATTATGTTATAATCGCTATTGCCAAGCGGCTCCAACACCATTACCTCTCCCACTAGATCCTGCAATCCACTAAGGACTATGTCTAAAATTGTTTCCCCTTGCTTTGGTTCCTGAACCAGCTGCTCCATGAAACAGTCATTTATTTCATCTAGAAACTTTATCTGCTTAGCATGACCTGATGTAACATTGACCCAGTCAATACCAGGGTAATTGAAATCTCCCATTATTACTGTGCTGTAAACTTTGCTAGCTTCCCTAATTCTGCTACATTTCATCATCTGTCTGATCATTCTGGCCTGGTGGAAGGTAGTACACCCCCACTGTCATTCCCTTCCCCTTTTTACATGGAATTTCTATACAAAGAGATTCCAGTCCAAAAGATGTGGTATAAAAGGATTACTTTATTTAGTATAACTCTTATGCCATGATGCCCGACACAGGTATAAGAGATATACTAAATAAAGTAATCCTTCTTTTGTACCACGTCTTTTGGACTGGGTTCTATTTTTCACATGGCATATCCAAAGAGATTCTACAGTGTATTTTGTTTCCTACAAAACCTTTATCCTGTTTGACTCAATGTCCTCTTTATCATATACTGCCACTCCTCCATCTATGTGATCTCCCCTATCATTGCAATATAGTTTGTAGCCTGGTATCACAGTGTCCCATAGGTTATCCTCCTTCCACTAGGTATCTGAGATGCCAATTATATCTAATCTTTCATTCATTGTATATATTCTAACTCTCCCATCTTATTTTTAAGACTTCTACAGTGCAATTGAAAAGTCTCTCTGCATTGAGCCACAAACTGAAAAGAGGGGCAAAGCTACCTGACTCTGTGAAAATGCCCCTAGCTACAGTTTTCCCACCATGGTGGTTGCCAACCAAGTGCTGATCCCCCTGAGCACCTCGGTCATCGACGATCTCCCCTGCACCTCTCTGTCTGTCACTGTGGATCCCGGGACAAAGTAAAAAACTCTCCTGTGAAAACCAGAACAGCTCAGCAATGACTCTGTGCAGCTGAGCTGCTCCATTTCTGATGGGAAGGTACACTGGTCCCAGGACCCACGATCACTTACAGAGAGACGCAGGGGAGATCAGTGATGCCCGAGGTGCTCAGGGTGATCAGCGCTTGGTCAACACCACCACAATGGGAAAACTCTGCAGCTGGGAGCATTTGTCTCTCCTTTTGGTTTGTGTCTCAGTGTGGAGAGACTTTTCAATCGCACTGTAGAATTTGCATACAGGCATTTCAAAGTTTGTTTTTTGTTCATATTAACTGTCTTGCTGTCGAATGACAGGGGTAATCTTTCAACTCTGCTTGAGTTTTACTTAAAGGCATCTGGGTTATTTTTACCTTTATTGAAACCTATCAGGATGTTCTAACTTTCCTTTTTTGCTAGTATCCTTCAAAGATACATCATTCCGAACCATGCACCCTTAGATGACTGTCATCTTTCCCACATTATCTAGTTTAAAAGCTGCTCTATCACCTTTTAAAGATTAATGCCAGCAGCCTGGTTCCACCATGGTTAAGTTGGAGCCCATCCTTTCAGAAAGCCCCCCCCTTCCCCCGTTCCTATTCCTAATAAATCCAAAACCTTCTTCCTTGCACCACTGTCTCATCTACGCATTGAGACTCCAAAGCTCTGCCTGCCTCTCAGGTCCTACGTGTGGAACAGGAAGCATCTCTGAGAATGCTACCCTGGAAGTTCTGGATTTCAACTTTCTATTGTCTGTTATGGAGTTCATTTATAACAAGTGACTCACAGATGTTTAGCAATTATTAATCAATTACAAATTATGCACCTTATATTTTCCAGCAGGATAAGATGCTGACCACGCTGAGATCTGAAGCTGGAAGTCTAACCTTATGTAGAGGGTATATGCTGTTGTCACCCCCTCTTCCCTCTCTCCACTACCAACTTTTCTCCTCAACCTCTATCACTCTTTCATCCTTTTCTAAAATCTCTGTTGAAGAAACATAGAAACATAGAAATATGACGACAGAAAAAGACCACATGGCCTATCTAGTCTGTCCTTCCATAACAACTACAACAGTCCCCTTTTTACCTTTAGAGATCCTCTGTGTTTGTCCCATGCTTTTTTGAATTCAGTTACTGTCTTTATCTCTACCACCTCTACTGGGAGACTATTCCACGGATCCACTACTCTTTACGTAAAGAAATATTTCCGCATATCACTCCGGAATCTATCTCCCTTCACCCTCATCCCATGTCCCCTCGTAGCAGAACTTGCTTTCAAATGAAAGAGGCTCTCTCCCTGAACATTTATGCCATGGAGGTATTTAAACATCTGAATCATATCACCTCTATCCCGCCTTTCCTCTAAGGTGTACATATTAAGATCTTTCAGTCTGTTCTCATATGCTTTATAATGAAGACCACTAATCATTTTAGTAGCCACCCTCTGCACCGACTCCATCCTGCTCACATCCTTTTGAAGGTGCAGTCTCCAGAATTGCACTCCAAATGAGGTCGCACCAAAGACTTATACAGAGGCATTATCACCTCCTTTTTTCTGCTAGCCATTCCTCTCCGTATGCACCCAAGCATCCTTCCAGCTTTTGCCGTCGCCTTTTCTACCTGTTTAGCTACTTTAAGATCATCAGACACAACCACGCCTAGGTCCCGCTCTTCTTTAGTGGACAAAAGTACTTCACCCCCTATACTATATTGCTCCCTTAGATTGCTGCAGCCCAAATGCATGACCTTACATTTTTTAACATTAAATCCCAGCTGCCAAATTCTAGACCATTCTTCAAGCTCAGCTAGATCCCTCCTCATGTTATCTACCCCTTCCTGGGTGTCTACTCTATTGCAGATTTTGGTATCATCCGCAAAGAGGCAAACCTTACCTGAAAGCCCTTCCGCTATATCACTAACAAAGATGTTAAAAAGAATCGGACCAAGGACAGATCCCTGGGGCACACCACTGTTAACATCCTTCTCCTCAGAGTGAGCTCCATTTACTTGTACTCTCTGTCGCCTCCCACCCAACCAATTTCTAACCCAAGCAGTAACTTTAGGGTCCATCCCTAGGGTGCTCAGTTTATTTATAAGTCGCCTGTGAGGAACAGTGTCAAAGGCTTTACTGAAATCTAAATACACCACATCTAGGGTTCTCCCTCGGTCCAACTCTCTGGTCACCCAGTCAAAGAAATCAATCATATTTGTCTGACAAGACCTGCCTCTGGTGAATCCATGCTGCCTTGGATCCTGTAATCCGCTGGACTCCAGAAACCTCACTATTTTCACTTTCAGCAGCGTTTCCAATAATTTACTCACCACCGAAGTTAAACTAACCGGCCTGTAGTTTTCAACCACATCCTTACTTCCGCTTTTGTGTAAAGGCACCACATGAGCCTCTCTCCAGTCCTTTGGCACCACTCCCGACTCCAACGAGGCATTGAAAAGGTCAGTCAGTGGAGCTGTTAGAACGTCCCCAAGTTCCCTCAATATTCTCGGGTGTATCCCATCCGGTCCCATTGCTTTGTCTACTTTAAGTTGAGATAGTTTCTCATGAACACAGTCTTTTGAAAATTGTTAAAGATGTCCTTTGCTTCTGTTCCTATTTGTGGGTGTTTTCCGAGGTCCTGCTCCTGGTTCTTCATCTGTGAACACAGAACAAAAATATTTGTTAAGCAATTCCGCTTTATCCTTATCAGCTTCTACATATTCCTCCCCTGCACCCTTGAGTCTGACAATACCACTCTTGCCCTTCCTCTTCTTCTCACTAATATATCTGAAAAATGTCTTATCCCCCCATTTTATTGCATTGGCTATTTCCTCCTCCTTTTGAATCTTTGCCTTCTTGACTACTTTGCTAGCTTCTCTAAGTTTTTCCAAATACAGATGCCTGTCTTCCTCTCTCTGTGATCTCTTGTATTTCATGAAGGCCTCCCTCTTTTTCTTCACTTTTTCAGCTACTTCTTTCGAAAACCATAGCGGTCTCCTTTTCCTTTTACCTTTATTTACCATTTTAACAAAAAGGTTGGTTACCCTTAAAATATCCCCTTTCCGTTTTTCCCACTGTTTTTCTACATCCCTCAGCTGTTCCCATCCAACTAACGACTCCCTGAGGTATTGGCCCATCTTCGCAGTTAGTCTTCCTAAAGTCTAAGATCCTCGCCTTTGAATGGATTCTAACAGCCCTAGTCTTAATACTGAACCACACCATCTGGTGATCACTGGATGCAAAATGATCTCCCACTACAACATCAGAAACACTTTCACCATTGGTAAGCACCAAGTCCAGTATGGCCCCTTCACGTGTGGGGTCTGTTACCAATTGCCTGAATAGTTCTCCCTGTAGAGAATCCAGGATCTCCTTACTTCTAGATGATACTTCAGCAGGAATGTGCCAATCAACATCTGGCATATTGAAATCTCCTATCAGTAGCACTTCCCCTTTCCTAGCAATGCTGCGCATGTCTTCAATTAACTCTCTGTCCAACTCTTCCTTTTGTGAGGGAGGTCCGTATATCACACCAATGTAAATAGATTTCTCTTTCCCTCTATCTAGTTTAACCCACAATGCCTCCCCTCTCCCTTTTAAGCTCTGTAATTCCAAAGCTTTAATAGTAGTTTTTACATATAGTGCCACTCCTACTCCCCTACTTCCTACCCTGTCCTTTCTGAATAAAGTATAGCCAGGTATAATTACATCCCAATCATGTTTTTTTGTGAACCATGTTTCTGTAACTGCCACTAAATCCAAGTCAGCCACTCCCACCAAAGCTTCAACATCAGGGATCTTATTTCCCATGCTACGGGCATTTATACACACTGCTTTCCATATGTTACCCCTGTTACCCATTTCCATAAAGTTATTTAATGTATCACCTACCTGGGGGCTTTCACTTACCTGGGGGCTTTCTTCACCCATCCCCAGTGAATCTAGTTTAAAGCCCTCTTCAATAGATTAGCCAGTCTACTACTGAAGACGCGTTGACCTTTCTTGGACAGATGGATGCCATCTCTGCTCTGCAACCCTTGGAACAGCATCCCATGGTCTAGGAAACCAAAACGCTCTCGATGACACCATCCACGCAGCCATGCATTCATCTCCAGGATGCGAGCCTCTCTGCCTTGGCCTTTACCCTCAACCTCTTTTCTTTCCTCCTCTAAATTCATAACTTGTTCTTCTGATTCTATCGCCACCCATCTCCTCCACTCCATCTCCTCCTCTGTCATCCCTTTCATCTCACATATTCTTAACCTTTTGCTTTCTACTGCAACCTTCCCTGTGGCCTTCAAGAGTGCTGTAATCACTCCTCTCCTCAAAAAACCCTCACTTGACCCTACTTGTCCTTCTAATTATTGACCCATCTCCCTTCTCCCATTCATTTCCAAAATTCTTGAACATGCAGTTCTCTGACACTGTCTCGAATTTCTCTCCTCTCAAGCTGTTTTTTGTCCATTTCATTCTACTGAAATGACTCTTGCCAGTCTCCAGTGATCTGTTCCTCACTAAGTTCAAAGTCCTTTACTCAGTTCTCATTCTTCTCGATCTTTCTGCTGCTTTTGATACTGTTGACCACCCCCTTCTCCCTGACACTTTATCCTCTCTTGGTTTTAGAGGCTCTGTACTGTCTTGGTTCTCTTCATACTCTCCAATCACTCTTTCAGTGCTTGTTCTGAAGGGTCTTCCTCTACTGCCATCCCTCTCTCAGTTGGTGTACACCAAGCTTCTGTTCTGGGCCCTCTCGTTTTCTCTCTCTATACCCATTCCCTTGGTGCCTTCATCTCTTCCCATGGCTTTCAGTATCATTTTTATGCTGATGACTCTCAAATCTATCTATTGACACCTAACATCTCTCCTTCGCTCCAAACTCATATCTCTACTTGCTTATCTGACGTCATCGCTTGGATGTCTCACTGCCACCTGAAATTGAATATAGCTAAAACTGAATTTCTCATTTTTCCCCCTAACCTTCTGCCCCCCCCCTTCTGCCTTTCTCTATCAGTGTTGACAACACTCTTCTTCTTCCTCTTTCCTCAGCCCGCAACCTTGGGGTCATCTTTGACTCCTCCCTTTCCTTCTCCACACATATTCAACATATAGCTAAAATCTGTTGTCTCTTTCTCTACAACATTAACAAAATTTGTCCCTTCCTCTCTGAACACACCACTAAGGCTCCTGTCCACTACTTGGTCACCTCCCATCTTGTCTATTGCAACCTCCTCCTTGCTGGTCTCCCTCAGTGTCATCACTCTTCTATTCAATCTATCCAGAACTCTGCTGCACGGTTAATTTTCCGCCAGCCCCAATATACTCACATAACCCCTCGTCTAAAATCACTTCACTGGCTCATCTTCAGTTTCTCTATCCAATTCAAACTTCTCCGTCTAACATATAAATGCATTCACTCTACTGCCCTTCATTACCTTTCCTCTATTCTCTCTCCCTATAACTCTCCTCATGAACTCCACTGCTCCTCTGGCTTTCTTCTCTCTCTGCCCTTTTCTTCTTCTGCAAACTCAGACTTTCATCTTTTCACCTTACTGCTCCATATGCATGGAACAAACTTCCTCTGTCTGTACGTCTAGTCTCTTCTCTGCCCCTCTTCAAATCCTTGCTAAAGGCTTACCTCTTTGAGGCCGCTTTGGATCCTAATCCCTTGTTCTTCTTGTGTCTCCTTCCCTATTTGAACCCCCCCCCTCCCCTTGTTTCTCTTGTATTGTTCTGTATGTCTGCCTTGATTAGATTTTAAGCAATATAAGCAGGGACTGTCTTCTTTATTGTTTGTACAGCACTGTGTATGCCTTGTAGCGCAACATAGTAAATGATGGCAGATAAAGACCAGTACGGTCCATCTAGTCTGCCCAGTAAGAAGGCAAGAGTAGGTGCACCTGCCGCTCTGTGCAGGCCACCCCCCCCCCCATGTCTTTGTTTAGGGGTGAACACACCGCTCCATGTAGGACACCCCTGTTTGTTGAGAAATTAGTTAGTTACGTTTATTTTGATTTTATCCTGTTGCTGTAAAGGGATCCACTGTGTCTGCCCCATGCCATTTTGAATTCTGTCCCTGTATTTGCCCCCAACACTTCCATCGGGAGGGCATTCCAAGCATCCACCATCCTTTCAGTGAAAAAGCATTTCCTGACATTGCCTTTCAATTTACCCCCTTGCAGCTTCATGCCCTCTAGTTTTACAGCTTCCCCGTCTTTGGAAGAGGTTTGTTTGTTCATTATTTCCCTTTAAGTATTTAAAGGTCTGAATCATATCTCCCCTGTCCCTCCTCTCCTCCAGAGTGTAGTAGTAATCGTATATCATAAATGGCACAACCTTTCCTGCAAAATATCACAGCATTTCACTATTTTATTTATTTATTTATTTATTTATTTGCTGAAGAAAACTCAGGAAATACAATTGAACATGTAATATATTGTCATATATTGATATTTTTGTGATACCAGGTAAAGCCACACTGCCATATTTGTGTCTAGGCCCTTTGAAATCTACTGGTCTGTGAAGCTTCACCACCACTTTGATAATATCGGCATTGTATAGGATTGCTTGATTTTCAGTGCTGTGTTTATGTAAATCCCTGATCAGTAAACACATCTTGCCTTTCAGCTGATACTCTACTGTAAGATTATACTTACATCATGGACATAAGCCCATTCCAGTTTCATAATTCTGGTGGATGCGTCATTGCTGCTACCTTTCACCGGAGACACATGAGCTGCTGTCCAGTACAGAACCTTATTATAAGAGATGTGTTCCAGTCCAAGTGAAAACCCTTGAGTAACTGAGGCACAGAGTGCAGTCCCTACACTAGTTGGCTGTACATCAACATAACTTTCAACACCAGAAGTTAGACAATCAGCAGCAAAAGCAGAGCAATTATCTTTATGGTAAAGTCTGCTAGGAATGAGACTTTTGTTACAGAACATGTGATTTCAAAAACTTTAAAACACTTAGGGGAGAATTACTAAGCTCAGTACAATATCACATTTTATTGCAGCTTAGTTTGCTGTGGGGGTCACTAACCTGCAATAACTCAGTACCACCGGTTAGTAATTCCAGCAGTAATGGAATAATGCAGTTTATGCTGAATTTTGCAAGCTGTGTTATTCCAGGAAAAAAAAAATAACACCAGCTCAAAGCTGGCATTAGTTTTCCTAACTGGGAGCACTGAGCCATTACTATGCAAACAGGAAGTTGGCATCGGGCGGTCTGAGGAGGCAGAAGCAAACAAACTGCAGCGCCAAAGTTTTAAAGGTAAGTGCTTTCGTCTTCTACATTCTACAGAAAAAGTTTTCACTGACCTTTTCTGGCCAAATTCAAGGGCTTCTACTCAGTCCACATCCTTCTCGACCATTCTGCTGCTTTTGATAGTGTTGATCAACACCCTTTCCTTGGCATCCTGTTTTTGTTTGGATTTAGGAGCCCTGTTCTGTCCTGGTTTTCTTCTTATCTCGCCCATTCCACTTTTAGTGTATATTCTGACAGGTCCCCCTCCACTGCTATCCCGCTTTCAGTTGATGTACCTCAGGGCTCTGTCTTGGGACCTCTTCTCTTCTCTCTTTATAATCATTCTATTGGTGCTCTGGTCTCCTCTGATGGGTTTCAATACCATCTTTATGCTGATGACTCTCAGATCTACCTCTCTACACTGCAAATCACTTCTAGAATCTAGACTGAAATTTCAGTTTACTTGTCTAATGTTGCTGCCTGGATGTCTCATTGCTGTTTGAACCTGAATATGGTCAAGACAGAGCTTCTTATCTTTTCCCCTAAATCTACCACCCCCCTTCCTCCTGTGGCTAGCACTCTCATCTTTCTTGTTTCCTCAGCTCACAACCTTGGGGGTCATTTTTGCCTCCTCTCACTCTGCCCATATCCAACAGATAGCTAAACCTGGTGGCTTTTTCTATAACATCAGCAAAATTTGTCCCTTCCTCTCTAAACATACCACCAAAACCTTTATTCATTTTCTTGTACCTCCTGTCTAGACTACTGCAACCTGCTCCTTGCTGGTCTACCATTAAATCATCTCTCTCCCCACCAATCTGTTCAAAACTCAGCTGCATATCTAATCTTCTGCCAGTGTCACTATGCTCATGTAATCCCTCTTCTTAAAACATTTCACTGACTCCCTTTCCATTTCTACATACAGTTGAAACTTCTCCAACTGACCTACAAGTGCATGCACTCTGCAGAACCTAATTATGTTTCCTCTTTTATCTCTCCCTGCAACCCTCCTCAGGAGCGCCACTCATCAGGCAAATCACCCTTATCTGTGCCTGCCTTTTCTACAGCCAACTCCAGACTCCGTTCATTCCACCTTGCTGCACCATATGCCTGGACTAGACTACCTGAGCCCATTTATCAGGCTCCATCTCTGGTTCTATTCAAATTCAGACTTAACGCCCACCTCTCTTTGAGGCTGCTTTTAGATCCTGATCCACTTATTCTTCTGTTTAATACCCATATGTGTTTTATCATTTCCCTTAAACTATCCTAGCTCCCTGTTTCTTCTGTTTGTCTGTCTTGAATAGATTGTAAGCTCTGTTGAGCAGAGACAGTTTCTTATGTGTTTGCGTAAAGCACTACATATACCTTGTAGCACTAAACAATTAATTACTAGTAATAGTAATAGTAGTAGTAATTTTCAATAATCCATGCTGGGGCAAACAGAATGACCTAGCCAGCTGATAGCACCTCACATGTGGGTAGAATATCGGGTGCTAAATCATCGAAGATTATAAAAAGTAAAAACAGAAAATTCTACTTTATTTTCCATGGGTATAGCCACAGTAAGTCCTAGGGGAGATTTTATGTGGTAGAAGATATATTTTGGGGAGACAAGAGATCTATTTTGGGAGGTTGGATTCAGGGTGAAGGGATTGGATTGGTAGGCTTAATATGTCCACGGGGTGAGGTGTTTTTTGGCAGGGGCTGTGACAAGGGGGTGCTGTTTGTTGGGGGGGGGGGGAAATCGAGGAATGGGCATGATGAAGACCACCAGTTCCTATAAAAAGGCTTCTGGGAGCACCGTGTTTCCCATTAGCGACTCAATTTTCCTGGGGAGGAAAGATAATGCCAGTTTAAAGTTGCCATTTTTTTCTAGGAATAACACAGTTTGCAAAGTAAAAGATAAGGGCCCTGATATTCTTCTATGCAGGCTATGCACCGCTATAGTGCATAGTCCTGCCCACCGACTCTTAACCCTGGATATCCAATGTCGGAAGCCACATTAGGTAACTGGGCAGCAACGATATTGTATGCTGCCCGGTTAGCTGCTGCACCTTAAGATCATCAAGGGTGGATACAAGATGGCGGATGAGTAAGACACTGAGAAGGAAGCATTACCATGAGCTGCTGCTGCCGTGCCGGTCCCCTTGAGTTCGCAATGGGGAAGAAGAGGAAGTAGAAGAGCCAGCCCTCTGGCTCTGTATCGACTCCAGCAAGGCTGGTGCAGCAGTCTATCGCACATTTTTGTCTCTCAGCAGTTCAGATATGGCTTCAGTGAGACCGCTTAGTTCTACAGTGGACCTGAGCAGTGGGGTGGAATTCAGCCCCAAGCAGGTGTCCCAGCCTCAACTTGGAAGTAGTCACTAAGCTGAGGAGGAATGGTTTGGTGAGCTCTCGAAGACTGGGGCGCCAAGCGTGACAGAGGGTACCTAGCCAAAGCAGGAGTTGGTTGTGTCTGCGGCTGGGAGTGAAGCCCTGGGGTTCTCTCCAAGTGGTGCTCCTCCTGGCTTTCAGGGGGAGAACTTCACGCCAATGTCTCCGAGGTTTGGCGGGCTGGATAAGCCGGTGCTGGTAACATTGGATAGTTTATGGGAAGCTCTCTCTTGTACCTATGATGGGAACTTTAAGTCAAGAAGTTTCGTCTTTAAAAGGACAGCATTTGGTGGCAGAGGCAGATCTGGCTCAGCAGTCTACATGGATGGCCCAGCTGGAAACCCAGAGTGAGGACTTACAGGCACTTGGAGGGGCCCATATCAAAGAGCATAATGTTCAGACTCGAAAGACTGAATTTATGGAAAATCAGCTATGAAGGCACAATTTGAGGTTTCTGAATTTTCTTTGGTCACCTTTGCTGTCTCCAATGGACCTGGTTGATAAGTACTCTGTGGATGTTCTTAAAATGCCTGTTGAGGCCCTGCCGCCCATTGTGAGAACACAGTATGTGGCGGTTATGTCTTCGGCTCCTAACATTGTTTTGGACCCTGAAGATTCTGTCGAGCCAGGGAACTTAGAACTTTCTGGTTTCCTTGAAAGCTCCCTGGAGGTGGTGACCAGCTGTGCCACCTTGGTGGTGGGCTTTGCCTTTGAGTCAGACTGCAACTCTTTCCTGCAGCTTTATTTCCTATATCAGCTGCCATGCAATTCTATCTTTGCTCCTGATGTTATTTATTTTCTAGTTATTGTTGTTTATCCAAAACTTGGATCCGTATTTGTGGTCTAGTTTTATAATGTAATTTTTTTCTTTGTCAAGAGTAGATATGCCTTTTTTTCTCTTTTATTTCTGTTTATTCAGATACGTTGCTGGATATGATTGTTAAAACTGCTATAAATAAAAAATTGAAAAAAGAAGATAGGTGAGGGTTTTCCTCGCCTGTCTTTTCGGTGCAGATCATTAACTGGGCAGCATGCACTATCGCTGCTGCCTGGCTATCACTTGGCACCACCCCCGTTCCACCCCAGAACGCTCCGACATGCTGCAATGCTAACTGGATAGCATAGGGGCATGTAGGGGAGTTAGAAGGGGATATTCAACGGCACTAACCATGTACGTGCTGTTGAATATCCCGATTTAAGGCATTTACATGGTTTACCAGGCTGTAAACCATGTAAATGCCTTTTGAAAAATCGGGTCCAAGCTGCATTATTCAAATTGCATAGTAATGAGGTGCTTTGCATATCACTATTATGTAGCTTGTGTTGAGATAAACAAATGTGTTAAGGGTAAATAATGCAGGGGGGGGGGGGGGTCCAACAGCAACATTCATTTTCAGTACATGCGCCCACGCTAACCATGATGCACCGTCAACACACACATTCTCCCCCTAACCTGCCCAGTCCCTGCCAAATTGCAAGCTACCCTTTTAGCATGGGATTTTTAGCGTGGCACACTTACCAGGCAGTAAACCCTGTGCTAATGGTTAGCGAGGTTTTCTAAACATGCCCCTGAATTTATTAAGATACTATATGCAAACTTGTATCCTCCTGAGAACTGCTGTAGTGCTGTGGTATTTAAAGGCAGCTCGTAAAACTGACAAAACATCTAGCCTTTATGAAGACATGAAAACATTGTAGATGAGTAGTTTAAAATGTAATATAATATTCATTTTTATTTTTCTATTTTATTTCTCATGAGATTGCAAACAGCATTCACAGAAATGGCTTATCTGTGAAGGCTCGTATATCCCTCCTCTATCTACAAGGCTCAGTCTGTGCCTGTTTTTTAAATGCGAGTTCGTTTTTAGTAACAGGTGCCCACACATGATACACAGCAGTACGAGCCTGAAAGATGCACCATCAACACGCACTTCCCAAGAAACGATATTGAACTGGAAGCTATCAAATTCCAATGAGAGGAGGACAGAGTAACATTTGACTTTGCTTGTCATGCCGCGGTGTGTATCCAGGAGGTTTCAGGTGATATCAATGCAGCCCATATTTTGAAAGTGCTAAAGTTTAAGACGGGTTTGCAGTAATAATACCATTTAGGATGTTGCTGCAATAATCAAGACGGGATGTATTAGGGTCAGAATGAGGGTGTGAGGACCAGAGAAAGTAAGATATTGTTTAATGGACTAAAGTTTAGGTGGTTTTAATTGTAGCGGCTACATGTGTGTTGGGCTTTCAATTTCATTTTTGTCTATATATTTCTACTTTTTAGTTTGTGCTAATTAATTCTGTAGTTGGTGAGGGCCTATCTGTGTTCTGCTTATGTGACTAAGGCCAGGATTCTATTAGCGTGGAGTTTCTAGGTAGGGATCTGTTGCAATCTGGCTTGCTCAGTTTTCCAAATAGCAGTATGGATGTTCTAGGGCCCCTGCAATATTTATGGTGCTGCTCTTTGCTTGGGTAGACTCATTACTGTGTTAGTTTTAGAAGCTGGTGCCATTGTGATATGCTAGATTTGCTTTATAGGTCTTCAGTGACTTTTGTAGGGTTTTGTGTTAGTTCATAATCTGCCTGCTACTGGTGAGGCCTTATATTGCCAATACTGTAACAATATTGCTGCTCCTGACAGCCAAGAACTCTGTCACCTTGCCCAACTGATCTCCGCCTCTGATAGGGAAAACAACGTGCATCCCTTACCAAGTCTTCACTCTTACAGGAGGTCTCAATGGTGTCTATTTACGGGGGGGGGGGGGGGGGGGTGGGGGAGAGGAGGAATGATCCCCAGTCACTCATACTCTATGGGTGGCAGGTTCAAAATCGCACTGGTCAAACTCAAGAGTAGTGGGTTCTCAACCTTTCCTCTGTGGTGAAAGACTAGATAGACCATGTATATGTGTGTGACAGACTGAACACAACAATATTTGCCTGAACAAAAGAAGAGCCAAAATGTTAAACTATTATTAAGATAATTTATTATTACCTTTTTAAATAAAGCATTATTAAAATAAAAAGTGATTAATATTCAAAAGCATTGAGTTTTATTGTAAACCACCCTGCTGCTACTATGAAGGGTGGTATAGCAAGTTTTAATAAACGTAACCATAAGGGGATTCCACAATCAGATTTTTTTTTTCTTGTATGTTGAGTTCTATAGTGAAATGCCCTAGCTCTGCTCCGCAGCTACGGCTGGGGGAGGGGTCTAATTGGATGCAAAATAAATGTTTAAAAAAAAGAGAGAACTATAACACAGTTTCTAACACCAAAATAAAATTAGCTGTGATTTATTTTGGTGATGGAAACTGCGCTGTGGTTCTTTTTCTTTTTGACCCCTGGTGTGTGAGTACCTTACATCTTTGTTTTTCGAAGAGTATATATTTACATTTAACGCCTTGCCAGTCCAGTGTGCAGTTAGAGTGTCAGTCTAAATAAACAGCTACAGTTTTAGAATTGCCAAGTAACCCAGTTTCAGGAGTGAGATTTTAAGCTGGCCCTGGATTTTTGACAAGCTCATTCTAATGCATTATGGAATCTGCAGCATTGATTCCAATTTGTTAAATCAGGGATTACAAATACCATACTGTATTGCAATGCAAATTTAAAGCCAGAACCGGCAAAAAAATCTCACTCCTGGAATGGGGTAACTTGGCAATTTTGCAATTTTTGCTGCATTTTAATTATATAGCTTGGAATATGTTGTTTCCTTTGCTGGCAAAGCCAGTGAGTTAGGTGAACCTCTGCTCCCTGTTTGGGTATCTTGGGGGGAGGCACCAGATCATCCCTTGCCTCAGGCAGTAGATTGTCTTGAGCCATCCCTAGTCTGGAGCTTGCGCCCACAGGGCAGTGCCACAGAGGCTCTAGGGCAGCGATGGCGAACCTATGGCACGCGTGCCAGCTGTGGCACGCGAAGGCCTTGCAGCTGGCACGCGTGAAGGTCCGCAAAAAAAGAAAAAGCGGGCTCTGGCTGCTGCCGCGGACGCGGCAGCATGCAGTGTCCCGCGGGGCCCCCTCCGCCCGCTAAGCCCCTCTGCAAGGGCTTTCAGATTCGCGAGGGAGACAGCGTCTCCCTCGCGTCTCTGTTAAGCCCGTAGGGGTTAATGGGAAATTTCCCATCAGCCCCTTTAGACGCGAGGGACTGATGGGAAATTTCCCATTAGCCCCTGCGGGCTTAACAAGAGACGCGAGGGAGACGCTGTCTCCCTCGCGAATCTGAAAGCCCTTGCCGAGGGGCTTAGCGGGCGGAGGGGGCCCCGCGGGACACTGCATGCTGCCGCGTCCGCGGCAGCAGCCAGAGCCCGCTTTTTCTGTTTTTAACTTTGCGGGGGGGGGGGGTGTTAGGACTGCTAATGGGCTGGGGGGGTGTTAGGACTGCTAATGGGCTAGGGGGGGGGGTTAGGACTGCTAATGGGCTGGGGGGGGGTTAGGACTGCTAATGGGCTAGGAGGGGGGGGGGGGTTAGGACTGCTAATGGGCTAGGAGGGGGGGGGATTAGGACTGCTAATGGGCTAGGGGGGGGTTAGGACTGCTAATGGGCTGGGGGGGGGTTGGACTGCAAAAGGGCTAGGAGGGGGGGGGGTGTAAGGACATCAAATGGGCGGGGGGGGGTTAGGACTGCAAATGGGCAGTGGACTGATGGGGGCTGGCTGGAAATGGGGTGATGGGGGGTTAGGACTGCTAATGGGCAGGGGGGGGGGGTTAGGACTGCTAATGGGCTAGAGAGGGGGGGTTAGGACTGCTAATGGGCTAGGAGGGGGGGGTTAGGACTGCTAAGGGGCAGGGGGGGTTAGGACTGCTAATGGGCTGGGGGGGGGGGGTTAGGACTGCTAATGGGCTAGGAGGGGGGGGGGGGTTAGGACTGCTAATGGGCTAGGGGGGGTTAGGACTGCTAATGGGCGGGGGGGGGGGGGTTATGACTGCTAATGGGCTAGGGGGGGTTAGGACTGCTAATGGGCTGTGGGCTGTTGGGGGCTGTATGGAAAGGGGGTGATGGGGGTTAGGACTGGTAATGGGCTATGGGGGGGGTTAGGACTGCTAATGTGCTAGAGAGGGGGGTTAGGACTGCTAATGGGCTAGGGGGGGTAGGACTGCTAATGGGCTGATGGGGAGGGGTTAGGACTTGAGGTGGGCTGTTGGGTGGGGTTAGGACTGGAAATGGGCTGATGGGGGGTTAACACTGGAGGTGGTCTGATGGGATTAGGACTGGTAATGGGCTATGGGGGGGGTTAGGACTGATAATGGGCTATGGGGGGGCTGGGACAAGAAATGGGCTGATGGGGAGGGGTTAGGACTTGAGGTGGGCTGATGGGGTTAGGACTGGTAATGGACTGTGGGCTGATGGGGGGGTTAGGACTGGCAATGGGCTATGGGGGGCTGACTGGAAGTGGGGGGTTAGGACTGGTAATGGGTTATAGGGGGGGGCTTAAACTGAAAATGGGGTGATGGGGGGTTAGGACTGGAAGTGGGTTGATGAGGGGGGGATAGGACTGGTATTGGGTTGGGGGGCTGCTAGGACTGGAAATGGGCTGATGCAGGGACTAGAAGGGAATGGATGCTGGGTGAGGCTGGAACTAGAAGGGAGCTGGTGTTGGGGGAGGATTAGAATGGGATGGGGCTGGGAGAGTAAAATGGAGAGGGGAAAAATATTTTGTGTGGGAGGGATAAAAAATCTACAATTGGCCGGGTATTGGGAGAGTAAGTGGGGATTGAGGATGGAGGGGTAAATTTTGAGTAGATGAAATAGGAATGAGGAAAGAGCCAAAGGAGAAAGATTAGTATGTTAAAGCAGATGTAGAGAGAGAATGGAAAAAAAAAACAAGAAGACAGAAGAAAGGACAAATGGACAGCAGATGGAGAGTTAGCAGAAGACACGAAGAAACCAGAAGAAAGTGGCTGGAACAATTGCAACTGAAAAAAATGCACAAAAGGTAGAAAAATATCTCTTTATTTTGAATTTATTAACTGGAATATGTCAGCTCTGGGAAATGTGCATCATTAATTTTTGCGCTTTGTTTAGTACAAGAGGAAATTAATATATAGTTTTATTTCTACAGTGTTGTTGTATATTCCAAGTTTGGCTTTTGGGGTTCCCAGTTTAATTATTGTCTTCCTGTTTCTAAATTGTGATTCCTTGTTTGGTGATGGTCTGTTCTGCATGTGTAACTGAGCTGAGGTATTCTGTTTATATAATTCCTATTTGACATTGCCACTTGTTCTTTCCCCAGTAGGTCATGTATTGTTGTTCTCTGAGATGTATTGGTTTAATATTTGCAGTGTTGCCTTTTGATAGGTAGAGTATGGTGCTTTGTGAGTCCTGGTAGTGCTGTTAGGATACGGCGGGTTTGCTATGGGTTCTAAATGGGCAGCGTTTGTAGTAGTTCCTAATGTGCCTGGCGGTTGGTACTGGATTATAGTAATGTAGAAACCTTTTAGTCTTTCTTTATCCATATACTCATTAAGAGGCATGTTTACTAAAAGTTAGTGTATGGTAACATTATGCAAATATTTATGCAAATGAAGCACCTTATGCAAATGGGGCTTTAATTGACATGCTGGCACTTTGAGGAAATTCTTTGGTTTTGTGCGGCAGTTTGGGCACTCGGGCTCAAAAAGGTTAGCCATCACTGCTCTAGGGGATAGCACTACCATAGCAGCACATGTACCAGCACAAGCAAAGATTGGCCACACAAATCCCAGTATACCAGTGCATCCCTGTACCAGAACTGAAATCATAATTGCCCCACGCTCTTGGAACTGAAGGAAGAAGCACAACTTACATCCAATTAGGCATGCACCTCCTGCCACATTGGAGTGGAGATAAGTGGTACTTCGGAGGAATGGGGGGGGGGGAGGAGCGATGGTGCATTGTTGGGGAGAGGGAGTGGAAATGCTTGACTGTTGAGGGGAGAAGGGGAAGGGGAAGGAGTGAAGGGAGACATTTATTTATTTAGACAGTTTTGTATAGCACCTTATCCTTCAATGCACATTAGACTGCTGGGGGGGAGGATGGGCCACTATGCAAAAAAAATCACCAGGGACACTATGCTCTTGCAATCTGCCCCTGACCCTGGACCAGTTAGGGGGACATCGGAGAATCCTCACCTTTACTGAACTAGACAAGCCACAGAGCACCCATTGCACCTCATTTCTGACATAAGTGATCCCCAATTCACTACAATGGTGGGACAATTATAGGTACATACTGCTACAAATTTCTTAGGGTTTTCAAGTCTTTTGCTTTGTGAGAAGAACAGCTCTGCCCTAGTACCTCATGGGCCAAGCTATTAACCCACAAGAGAAACCGGTGCCCAGAACACCCTAGCAGCCCCAGCATCCTTTACCAGATCCAGCACTACCACATCCAGTACAGCCCTTTCCCTATATGTGCCCTCTCTCTGGAACTCAATCCCACACAAACTCCGGGCCACAAGGGGTCCATTAACATTTAGAAAGGTCCTCAAGACTCAACTCTTTATAGCCTACTACACTAAGGAAATGCCTCATGCAACTGCCTCTGCCCCCACCCATCCCCTCCCCCCTCTATCCCCTCATAAACAATGTTCACCCCACCCATCCCCTTCTCCCCCTCCCCACAATCATTGTTTTCCTCTTATATTAACTCCTCTCCAAGTTCTTTGCCCTGTTACAATGTATTAAGTTATCCAAGTTCATTGCCCTGTTACATTGTATCAAGTTTTGTTTCAATGTAAACCGCCTCGATTGTAGGATAAAGCGGCATACAAAACCTGTTAAATAAGTAAATAAATTAATTAAGAGGGTAATTTTATAAAGTCAAGCCTAGTAAATGCGCAGTCTAAAGGACGTCAATCGTGCCTATTTTATAAAGTCAAGTATTCGCGTACTTGACTTTATGAAATAGAGGTGCAAGAGGTGGGATAAGCAGTCACTTACACCAACCCTAGGGCAGTGGGCTGGGTAAATGCCTGCACCTAGATTCCTCAAGAAGCAATGTAAATTAATTATAATATTTTCTAAATTTATGTCCATAAATTTGTGCTCTGCCCATATGCAGACCCTCAGTGATAGTATATGCCATCGACTGATATATGTACTTACAGAATAACAACCATGTATGCAGAAGTCCATCTGCACGTGCACGTCACTGAAAATAGGAGATTTATGCATGCTGATGGTGTGTACCTTTAGGCAGCTCCCAATAAAAACAGCCCCTAAATGGCTAGGAGTCTAAACTTATGCATGTACTTTAAGAAAATGAAAGGGACAGAAAAGTACAAACAAATAAAAAAAAAATCTGATACTTGCACCAAAGCTGGAAACTGCAATTGTATTACATGTTCTCTTTTGCAGTGAATGTGACCCTGTCCTTTTACTTAGTAATAATAATTAATTTAACACATCAATTTATATCCCGACTATACCTCCAGGTTCTAGGCAGCTAACAATAGTTAAGAGGGTATTTAAAATACAATACAACCCTTATAGTTTCATTTTATTCCCAATCGGGAATCCTAACAACAAATCTCCTGAATACATTTGTTTTCATTGACAGAACAGCCAAAGACAAACTTTTCCCTAATTGGGACATTTGTAGGGTTGTATTAAACAACACAATGTCTCCCCTATAGGAAGGGATATAACTGTGTAATCTTTTAAATACATAGCATAGCAGTTTAACAGTAATCCCAGCCGATATTGGCAGCCAATGCGATTTCTTAAGATAGGGGGTAGTCCTATCATATTTTTTCCCATTAAAAATGAGCTTAGCTGCTATATTTTGTAACACTTACTCCTAAAAGAACAGATGCAGTATACTGCGCTACGCCTTTTTTGGCAAACTGATCACGCATGGTGTGTCCCAGTGGACTATGCAGGATTAGGGGTACCCATATTTCAAGATCGTTGCACAGAGGCAGGAGTGAGTGGGCATTGTTCCTGCCTCCCAATTTAAAGGTGCATGGGGAGAGGTCTGAGGGCTGTGGGGGCCACATGGGTTCTCAGGGATGTTTGTGAGATCTTGGGGATGGACCCACTTGGGCCACAAATGTGTTTTTGTGTGGATTGGGGGTGGGAGTCCAGGGGACCCACTTGGGCCACCAATCGGATTTCTGTGGGTGAGGGTGTGGGGGTCCAAGGGCCACCGATGTGTTTTTTGTGAGTCATGGAGTGGGGTGGGGGACCTGGGGAGTTGGTGGGGGTTGGTGACTGGGAGTGTTGGGAGGAAAGAGGGAAGCAGGAAAGGCGTATGATTTCTTTTTCATTTCCCTTCCTGTCAGTTCCTGAGGCATTTCCAGCACAAGCACTGACAGGAAGAGAGATATTTACTTGCGATGCAGAAAATGGCTGCATCCTAACACTGCACTGTGTGTTGGTTTGTTTCAGACAGTGCAGTTTTTAACACAGCAATTATTTACATGCAATTAGTTTACTGTATCAATAATAAAAATATTATTTAGCATGTACGATAGAACTCTGTGTGCTGGAGCTTAGGGCCGTCTTCTAATACAAAGCTTTCTGCATCATGGTCAAAGCTAGCAACCCACTCTGCACTGGCTGTGTTTGTTTATCTCGGGAAGGAACAGTAAGGAAAATAAACGTTCTGGTTGTAACAGCTTAAATTTGCCACTGGGTGTCTCAAGCGTATTACTTACTAATGTGAAAGAAACATTAACAAACCCAAGAAAATAGCATAAGGAAGGGCTGAACGCAAACAAAAAATTGTTGGTTTGATTTGGGAAAATTTGGCTTTTTGGCTGGTATTATTTTTTTTTGTTTGTTTCAGACATCTGTATTCATAAAAACATTTTAACCACATATGAACGTTTTAAGGTGTGGTTTCAAGCTGCTAACTTGTAGGTCAATGCACAGTAAATCCTCTGTCTGAATTTCAATGTTCTGAGTGAAAGACGTTAGAAAAAGCAGTTTAAGCACTGAGAAATGTGGAAATGGAGGAGTAGCCTAGAGGTTAGAGCAGCAGGTTAAGACCAGGGACGTTGGAGCTAGATTATTAACACACGCTAAAGCAGTTTAAAGTAGGTCTATTTACTAACAACATGTATTAAATCACATTAATGTCAAATAATGCATGCTAGCACATTAATAAATCTAGTACTTAGACTGTAAGCCTTCTGGGGCATGGAAACATCCACTGTTGTTGTTAAGGGCCATCGACTTATACGGACCCTGTGATAGCTGTTCTACCTGAAAGTAGTTCACCTTGAGTTACCAATGAAACTGAACTAAATCTAAGTAAATAAATCCAATTCACAGTAAGATCATGGGCTAGAAATGAGAGCAAACTTTGTTTTAGAATAGAATTGCAACTGTTAACAGGTGTTGCAGAGGCAGTTGGGGAGAATGAGGAAGAAGACCTACTGCACTATCAGAAAGAAGACAGGGATCTAGAACGTTTGAAAGGTCAGGCATAGATAGAACAGCCCGACGTACTGAATCAGGTAGTCTTTTCCACACATACAGTGCAGCAAGGTGGATCTGGGAGTAGTTTCCCATTTAGCCTAGTATCTCATCTTGCATAGTTAGTTAGTGATAGAAAAGGTTTGTTACGGAAAGGTGTTTGTTTTTGGAAGAAGTTGGGACATTGCACCATTACTGATCGGGATCTAGGGTAGACCATGGAACCGATACGGTTCTGAAAAGATGAATACTGTTAGAATATAGATTTTTAGCACAGAGGATTCACTGTTGATCTTCCTCAGTTGTGACTTGCTGCTGAAAGGCTTGTTCAGGGTTGGTTTAAAGGCAAGGTTTTAGATTGTTTGTTTTTTCTTTCTTTGGAGGGGGAGTAACTCAAAGGCACACATTACATTTGCATGATGTTGAGCGGGTAGGAGCTGGTTCTGAAGTGTATCCCTGGATTGTGGAGGGCCACAGGGCGGGGTGGAAGATGAGATACTAGGCAATAGTGGGAAACTATTCCCAGATCCAATCAATACTCTTTCAAAGGAGGATATAACAACCGCTTTTCTAAAGCCTTCCAGAAACTCGCCCAACAAACATAAAATCCTCTTCTACTTCTAGCCAGCCAGATTTTCAAGATAACCACAATGAATATGAATGAAAGAAATTTGCATTTCAATGGAGGCAAATCTTTCTCATGCACATTCATTGTGCTTATCCTGAACACCTGACAGGCTAGCTGGGTCCTGATGACTGGGTTGAGAGGCCCTGGTCTAAAGTAACGCACCATGTCCTCACAAGATGAAGCCCTGTCTTCTACCCTCTTCACCAAGACTAGCTTATAGTCAACCAATCCACTAAATAGAATAACTTCCATGGATGATTGCCAGTTTGCAGTCCAAAAATTTTCCTCTTTGCATGTTTTACAAATCCTATGTATATTCTATCTTCATCCCTACCACTCTTTTTCCATTTTCTCTCCAAATAGCAGATTTATTGCTTTGACAACTGTATCTCAGTGTGACACCATGCTTCCCCCACCATTCCCTTACCATGCTCTCAGTCTCTGGTGCCATAGCATCACTAACTGCTCTAATCACTCTATTCCATTCTTATACTGCTTCTTCTAAGGATGAATGTGTAAAAGACTAAATGACTGTGGCGGTCGGATAGCAAATAATGGATATAAGTAAATAAGCTGTGGAATTGCCTCCTTAAGTGAGAGTGGCCAGTGATTTGGATATTTAAAGGTCCATGTTGAAGCCTAGGGGTCTGGCTAGACTCACAGTTGGATCTGAGGGACCATATGTTACGGATGATGAGGACACTGTTTTATGATGCTGTGAAGGATTTGCCGAGGTGATACTTGTCAGAAGGGAATTTGATAGCAGTGACATGTAGGTAGTTTTGCCATGTTTAGACTACTGCAATGCCCTGTTATTGGGGGCACCAGAGAAAGAGCTACAACACTTGTGGTTAGTCCAGAATACAGTTGTAAAATTAATAAAGGGGCTTCAGATATTTTATCATGTGACTCCAATGTTGCTTGAGCTTCACTGGTTGCCAGTCAGGTCCTGGATTCAATATAAGTTCCTGTTGTTAGGTGTTGAGGGTTAGGTCCTAAATATCAGGTCCAAGCTATAGCTATATATACCAAACAGAGCACAAGAGTCAGAATTGTTGGAAGTTTCCAGCTTGAGAGGTATGAAGATGGGGCATTGTGCTAGGGCTTTCTCTGTTCAGGCCCCTGCAACATGGAATTCCCTCCCTGATCAGTTGCAGGGGGAAAGAGATTTGAAAATTTTCAGACTAAGATTGAAAACTTACTAACTTAACGTAGCATTTGGGGGAGTGGGGTGATCAGGATGTTTATGGGTTTTTTTTAAAGTTTTATTGTTTTTTAATATTGTTTTATACTGCTAAGCGCTCTCGTAGAAATACAGTCTATAAATGTAATAAATAAATGCAACTTTATGACAGTACTTCATCACCACCTTGGGCACTGACCCCGGGCACTTCTTTTGTCTAAGATTTGCCTCAAATCACTAGTCAAGCTGATGTGGTTTATGGTGCTGTGATAAGGAAGTTTATCATAGTTCAGGGAGAAATAATACAAGAGGTGAATTGGCTCTGAATAAGCAACCTGTGCTGGCTGGTAAAAGCACTAAAACAGAGTGTTTACCTAAAAGACTACCAGACCCAGAATGCACTGGTTTACAGAAAGCCTCTAGGAGAGCTGAAACGTGTGCCTAATCAAGGAAGCTATGAGGTAATCCCCAATCACCCATCTCCAAGGGCAGGGCCTGATTCAGAACACCTGGACTGTGCTAGGGTGGAGTGTCCATCTAGGTACTTTAAAACTAGAGGAAATTCTTCACACAGACAGCTACAGCAACGGAAGGAGAAAGAGCGAGGCTGGCAGCTGGAGCAAGAGCAAGGCTGGCAATGGCAGGAGGAGAGAGGACAGCGACAGCGACAGCAGAGAGAACACAGAAGGAAGAACAGCAGGACATCCAGGAGGTCTAAGGAAGGAGCCCAAGGCAGTACGTATGTTGGGAGAGATTCCAGGGGCAAGCATTCTTCATTGGACTGGAAGAAACCAGAGGCTTGGAGATATAGAGCCAGGAACCCCCAGAGAGCACCTGTAAAGGAGACGGCTGCATCTACAGAAAGAAGGAGCTCTAATACCTACTTAAGGAGGTATGGGAAAAGAGACCTAAAGTCCAGAGATTCTGACTGGAGAGCTGGGCACAGACGCTTTGCCACCTACTGGCCAAAGTATCCAGAGAGGAAACCTAATGGCAGCGTGATCTCAGGTATGAACTCTGATCTGTTCCCTAGCTTTGCACCAGGAAGACAGCAGGGAAACAAATGCTATCCTGAGAGTGATCAGTTAGAGAATTCCTCTGAGCCAGTGTATGAAAATGATTCCATGATATTTCAGGAGCAAGGGGAAATATCCAAATGTGCAAGTAGAATGCATGGATTGCTCTCTCTCTAAGCTGCTGTTTTAAAGTAATCCTCAGTAAAGCAACAATCACCAAAAGAAACTGTACTGTGTTTTCTTTAACTACCCAGAAAAGTTTCTTTAATTGAAAGCTTTAGGGTAAGTTGGAGCCACCTGGAGAGTGGACCAGCAAGGGTTTGCAGCTGGTTGAACACCTGTGATTAAGCTAGGCACAAGTGCACGTGGGCTCTGGAGAGAAAACTTCTTCACTGTGTGAATAGAAGAAAGTTGGTTTTTTTTTTATAAAGAGTATTTTTCCTTTTGGCTTTATTTTTCATTTAAGCACTGCTAATAAAGTTATTAGCAGGGTCTGGAAGAAAGACCTTTTCTGTTCCATCAAGGTCTTTACTGAGTTGTTGCCTGAGAATTTCAGTTGCCTTATTTGTTTTGTTACCTGAATATATTTCCTGAAGAAAGTATCCTGTTGATGTTACCAAGCATATCTGTGCGAGGGAATAACTCCCCATAAATAAAATCTGTTTTCTGCTTACACTCGAGCAACTACAATTCATTATTTTTTGTTGAACGGCTGATTTTGTGTGAATGAACTACAACACCCACAATCCTTTGCAAGTCATATAAAATTCTGTCTTTGCCAAGATTGTGGAACTTTCACAACAAGCACCCCCGTTTACAGTGCCCAGTTACTCATCCCACTGAACTAGACCTACCTACGGCTCTGAGTAAATTGACTGTCTAACAGCAAGTCAAGAATGGGAAAAAACCCTAATAAATTCTGGCTGAACCCAAGTAAAATAGTTACTGTGGGTCCTCAATCATCAAAATCCTTTTTGTGAACTGACTCAGCACTCATTCTGATCCCTCACATTCAAACAATCTTCAGGATCTGCTTCAGTCACCTGTGGTAACTACATAATCGCTCTCCATATATCGAGAAGACATGATAACATTAAAGATGGATTCTGCAATGCCCTCTATATTGGTCTGACCAGATCCAATTTATTCAGAATGCCACAAGCAGGACTGATACAAGGTTGCAAGCAACATGGCTCTATTACACAGTTGTTGCAAAATCTTCACTGGCACATTACAAAACTCCATCTGATCTTCAAAGGCCCTTACAGAAAATGGGCCAGAGTGCATGAAGAACAGGATTTCTCTCAAGGTCTTCCCAATGAGCATCCCAAACTGTACCCTCACCAGAAGGTATCATGCAATGTGATACCTGTCAGCAAGTCTTCTCAAGAGTAGCCCCCACACTCTTGAACTCGTTCCAAGAAATGTTTCGCCCAATGCAAAATTACCTCACTTTAGAAATCAGGTGAAAACTTGGCTCGTCTCCCAAGCTTTTAATAGGAAACACACTAGCAGGACTAGCTTACCACACACACCCCTAACTGAGATCAGTTGCGCACAACCTCTTTGACTGCACCTACGATTTTTTCCTTTAAGTTAGATAAAAGCCGGTGATTATTGTATTAGTTTTATAAATCCCATACCTGGAGTGGAGGAGTAGACTAGTGGTTAGAGCAACAACCAACCTCAGAAATCCGAGTTCAATTCCCACTGGCACTCCCTGTGGCCATGGGCAAGTCACTCCACCCTTCACTACCTTGGAAGAAAAGGCCTGGCAATCTACTTCCAATGATACCTTGCCAAGAAAACCCAGGGGCTACTGGGATGCCAGTAGTCAGCATTGACTTGATGGCACTTAAAAAAATAATCCCATGCCCACATATTCCCTTTGCTGCCTATTAAGATATTTGTAATGTGGTATGTTTATGTTTATTGACTTAATATACCGCTCAACAAATACATATCGGAGCGGTTCACATAGTACAAAAAGGAAACCATATGGTAGAGAAAGGAAAAGGAAGTTACAATATTAATAGGACAGCAAACCAGGCAGATTCATTCGACATGACAAGAAGAGAGGGGAGAGGGAGAGGAAAGAAAGGGGATGTGGGCTACACGGAGGGGTTGGGGAGATCGAAGGCAAGGGCAAAGAGATGGGTTTTGAGTTTATTTCTGAAAGTAGTGTGTGTCTGTTCAAGCCGGATAGAGGGGGGTAGAGAATTCCATAGAGCGGGGCTGAGGAAAAAGATAGCAGAGGAGCGAGTGGATTGGAGCTAGTATATATTATGCAATTCGGAAAATGTGCAAACGGATGCTACACTGGGGAGATGAGCCAAATGTTAAAGAACAGAATGAATTCACACAGACACAGAACAGAACAGATCAAGGTATAAATTCTGCTGCCTCCGCTGTTGAAGAGCATTTCACAGCTCCAGAACACAGCATCAATGATTTTATGCTGAGAGTCCTGAAAGGGAAATTTAAATCAATCCAAGAATGTCAAACTTATGAAATGACGATAAGTCACTTTCAATCGGACCAGACAGGACTTAACAAAGAGATGGACTTTCTATCATATTATAAATATTTACAGCCTGGTTTCCCTCTGATCAGCCATCCATCCCATTTCCCCTCTTCCCCCCCCCCCCCCCCATACTCTCTCTTCCCCCGAGACTGGCAATGGAATGCTTTAGCGATTCATTTATATATTATGATATTGCCATCTGTTGCTCATACTGTCCTGATCTGAACAAGAACGTTTTAACCTTTTGAAAGCTAGTCCAAAAACATATTGTTGGTCCAGTAAAAAGGTATCACCTTATTTTTCTTTTTTGTCTTTTTATTTAACTACATGTCTCCTGTTGATTACTAAGGGTTTTAACACGCATTAATAAACTCAATGTGTGTTTAGTGCCCACAGCCCTTTTACTTCTATGGGTGCCGTGGCACTTAACACACGTTAACTTCATTAATGAGCATTTACCTTTAGTAAATGTGCCCCTAAGTGGAATTTTACAAATGACGTCCAAGTGCAGTCTGAGACATCCAAGCCAGAATGTCTAAAAAAAAAATAAGCAGGCACATCCAAGTTCAGGCATGTTTTCACAAACAGGGATGTGCCCGATATGAGCATCTGCAAGACGTCTACATAGATGTCCCTGGAATAGCATTCCAGACATCATTGTAATTGTGGAGAGTACTGGGGATGGTGGCGTGCCATCTTTTCTACACCATCTGGATGTTTTATGGCTAAAACAAGCACTTTCTCAATACCTATTCGTACCTGGAGCAGCTCTAAACTTGGCTGGAGTCGCAGACATCCCCGATGTTTCTGAAATCAGGTAGGAGAGGTCTAGGTTCATAGCACCGCCCTAGACATGCCTCCACCACACCTCCTGTCTACCTAGAAGTCCCCACAGTGGAGATATCTTTAAAAGCCATTAGTAAAATAGCTTTAGAGATGTCTCCATAATTTGGATTTCCACATGTATGTTTTCAGACATCCAAATCATGACTAAGGCGTTAAACTGCCCCCGCCCCCCATTGTGATTATTATCCTTCTAATTCTACGAATGCTTTACTGTGGGCCCTTTTACTAAAGGTTTTAATGCGCGTTAATGAAGTTAATGCATGTTAAATGTCCACAGCCCATTTACGTCTGTGAATGCAAAGGCACTTAACGCATGTTAATTTTATTAACACGTGTTAACCTTGTCAGACGGGTGCCTGGGTGAGAATGTTCACAGTCTTGGCAAAGGCATATATCAATATGATTTGCAAGGGATTGTGGGAAATGCAGTCCATTCACACCAGACACAGCCGCTCACAATAATTAGTTGTGCTTGAGTGTAAAGCCAATAAGATATTTATTTACGGGGTTATTTCTCCCAACACAGATATGCTTGGTAGCACATAAAACAGGATACTTGCTTTCAGTGTTAAACTTAGAAAAACAAAATCAGGAAAACAACAGATGAACTTGTCAGGCAATCAAATCAAAAGAATAAAGACCAGGATAGTAACAGAATGGTCTTTTCTGTAGGCTCTAGCTAATATTTTCCTAGCAGTGCTTCCAACAACAAGCAAAACCCACAAAGTAGGGAAAAACTGTTCTTTTCAGGTTAACTTCTTATATCTTCACACATAGACTCAGAAGTGATTCCCTCAGAGCTCACAAGCAATTAGGTAAGGCTCAATTGCTAGCAGTTACCCAGCTGAAACCCCTTAGCTGGCTTACTTTCTACTGCTTGGCTCAAATCCTACTCAGGAGCTTTTCTGAGTAGATTTAAAGAACAAGTTTGTATTTCTTTGTGATGGTTGTTGTAGTTTGTAACAGAAATTTACCAAAGGAGTTTAGACAGAGAGCAATCCATGTATTCACAGCCTGTATCTACCACCGCTCCCCCTTCTTCAACAATCATGGGTTCAATATCATGGATTGGCACAGAGGAATTTCTCAATGGAGCACTCTCAGGAGAATACTTGTTTCCCTGCTGTCTTTCATAGGGTATAGCTAGGGCATAGATCAGTGTTCATACCTGAGCTTCCATTGCTGTTAGAGTTCCTCTCTAAATAGCCTGGCCAGTATGTAGTCCAGTTCTTATGTCCAGCCTTCCAATCCAGATCCCTGGACACTGGGTCTCTCTTCACATACCTTCTGGCACGGGTCTCAGGGTCCCTTCCATGTGCAGCCGTCTCCCTCACAGGTACCATCTGGAGATTCCTAGCTCTGCAGCACCATTCCTCTGGCTTTCCCCAGTCCAATGGTGTAAGCTTGCCTTTGGAATGCCTTCCAGTATACGTACTGCTATGGACTCCTTTAGACCTCCCAAATGCTTTTCTCTTCTTTCTTCCAAAGGGTTTCTTGCCCTCTCTGTCCATCCGCTCTGGTTTCTGCTTCTGATGATCCTCCAGATGATGAAGCTGTCCAAGATCATGAAGATATCCAAGCTGCAACTGAGGATATCCAAACTGATCAAGATGAGGATATCCACGCTGATCAAGACACTGAGGATGATTCTCTGTAGAATAAACTCTACCTTTATTCTGCTTAGATGAGTGCTCCACCCTAGCACAGCGCAGCTGTGCTGAATCAGGCCCTGCCCTTTGAGATGAGAGCTTGGGGATTACCTCATAGCCCTCTTGATTGAACACACGTTTCCCCACTTCAGCTCCTCTAATGGCTGTTGGAAACCTGGTGCATTCTGGGACTGGTAGTCTTTTATGGAAAAATTCTGTTTTCTTATTTCTACCAGAACTGACAGGTTGCTTGTTCAGTCACTTCACCTTTACTATAGCTCCTTCCTGAGCTATGATAAGCTTCCTTATCACAACCTTTAGTAAAATGTTAACATTTTTTTAATATGTACTTTTATTTGCATGCTCTACTTTGAGTTTTGATGTGTACCATGCTGACAGTGTATCATACTGTCATTACTACGATTAAATTTGCATATTTGCAAGTTTTTGCATTGCTGTTCTAATTGTTTATTACACAGATATTTGAGCATGTTTTTATAGTCATACTGCCACTATCATTGTAAATCACCTATGTCTTTTTGACCAATACTCAAGAACAACAAGTTGGACTCGGACCTCCCAAATTCTTACCGTCCAATCTCTAGCCTGCCCGTCCTCACAAAGATTACTGAAAAGGTAGTACAGCAGCAGCCATACCACATCAATGCTCATGCTCCCCTCAACCCCCCACAACATGGTTTTAGGCCACAACATGGCAATGAAACAACTCACATCCCTCATGGACAGGCTGTATGACACCGCCCGCCCCTTAACCTTGAGGGTTAAGGAGGGGTTGCCTTATGATGCCCTTGAGGCAGTTAGTTGTAGTTGTGTTATGCTTCGAGCAGTAAGGCTGGCAAGAGTTATTTATTTACATGAGGTTTATTTTCATGTGGCTCATATTGCCATTGTGCAGTTCAAAAGAAGATTACAGACGGTGCAGAAGTTTAAACCAAATAAACAGGATTAACTGAAACTTTGCCTAACTGGCTTTAAATGCTGTATTTCTTCACATTCCTTTCATGTGCTTTTAACATACAGGCTGGTAACAGAAAAGTCCTTCATTAATGATGCTCAGGTTCTGTCAATCACTAGTAGTGCTCTAATTCAGTTTCCCTCCACAAGCTTTCTTGTGTCGGTCAAAGTTACGTCACTGTTATATTACTTCATATACCAGCACAATCCTCTCTCTGCTTAATTGCCTCTATCAATTAAACAGGTAGAACAGTCCATCATCATCTCATCATCATCAGCAGGGGAAAACACAGAATTATGAACAGAGTTTTCTTCCTTACAGCCAGTAACTGGAACACTGTGGTTAAAACTCTTCTTCTGTTCTAAATAATCCTGGAACTCTTTAAGAAGTGATTCAGCATGAAACTTTTCTTCATTGAGCTGTCTTCCTGTCCCCTCGGTGAATAGGTATTGACTGAGCCTATCTATCTCAGGCTCCTTATCAGGTTTGTTTGCATTTGGTAAACAAACATGTGCTGGGCTTTCATTAGCTCCCCACCTTTCCCTGCACGTGGGTGCTGTACATTCAAACTTAGCAGTGCTAGGAGAATATTTAAAAGCATGTATATCAGCCCTGTCCTGGCTAGGTGACTCAGCTAGTTTAAAAGAATAATTATTGTCATTCAAAGCTTCTCTTTTCTGACACCAGCTGCCACCATCTTGACTGGCTTTGCTTTTAAAAGCAGAACATAGACTTTCTGGCTTTAGAGCATAAACTCCTCTTTCTCTGGGTACCTTATACAGGAGCTTCTCCCTGGGAGGATTCTTTATCCTTCTGCCTTTGTTCCCCAGCTCTGCCTGGTCCTGTAGCCTTGGGTTTCTCAGCGTTCTAAAGGAGCTCTGCCTCCAGCAGTTTCCTTCCTCATCTGAATGCTGCTCCAAGCTATCTTCCAGCTGCAGACTGTTAGGGAAATTATCACAGCAAGGAAACCTCCGTTGCTCTCTTGGCTTCTCTCTCTGCCTCTGCGTCTGGATCTCCGTCTCCCCGTGGATCTCCCTCTGCCTCTGCGTCTGCCTTTCACTTCCTGGTTCCTGTGTATTTAACCAGGTGCTTCTAGCCTGCACTGCCCGCCTCCCCTTGGGGCGTACCCAATCACAAGCCTTCCTACTCTCCTCCCTCGAGGTGAGCTGTTTTGCCTGATTGAAACTGTGTTTTTTTTCTTTCTGCAGAGAAATCCCTGCTTTCTCCTGCAGTACCGGCTTCTACCACCGGCTGCTCACTTGTATCCATCTGTTCCTGAGGAGCTACTGTGTCACAGCTGACACAAGGTATCTAAAAGTTTCGTTCTGCTCTTCCTGGATATCACAGCAGCCTTTGACTCTGTACCCCAATTAGTGCTAACTCATCGCTTACAAGAAATGGTGGCACAACTCTAAAGTGGTTTATATCATACCTCTATGAATGCCAACAGAATGTATGAGTAGCAGAAAACCCATCCACCCCATTCAAACTACAACAGGTGAGGCAGCCATGAGGTTTAGCTGTGGGTAACCCTTCCCCCAAGCCATGAGGTTTTACATAGTGACCAGCTTGCTAAGAGAAGACATAAAGGTTTCAGTAGGCACCCTTCCCTCCGCCTGAGCACAATACCCCCTTGCCCAGAAATCAGCAGACCAGAGCATACCGGTTTGGACAGGTCACCCAGGCACCTTCCCCAGGGGCTGCGGATTGGTGGAGAGGAAATACCTGAGATGAATGAGATTGTAGAATGAGTTTGAAAATGTACTGTATATAAGACAATGTAGGACGTCCTTCGGGGCTCAGATTTTTGTGGAGGGTACCGGCTCTCTGTCTGGGCCTGTGTGCACATTAAAAGATCCTGTTTGCATTCCAGCCTCTCTGTGTGTTTCCTTCTGTGGGTGAGTGAGAGAATGAGAGCATTTTCAGCTGCTTGGCTGCAACATTTGGCACCCCAGGTGGGACCCTATTAAATTAAACAAAAAGCCTCTCTCATCACACCCACGGTGGGAAGACTTCTGCTTTTGCAGCATCGGGCCTCCACCGGTCAGGTGATTAACGGTCCTTGGCGCCACCGGGCCCCTTTGTGCTTTGGAAGGACACCTTGACTTGTGTGATCAGTTGGTCCCTGCGGCTGACCCCCCCGATTGGATGCCAGTCTATCCAGCTGGTTTTCAAACTCTCTCTGATCAGAGGTCTGGTGAGTACAACTGCCTTACTGTTTTACTGTTTTGGGTAATTCTGTATTTCTGTATCTGGAAATTCTGGTAAAATCTGGTAAATCTGGTAAATTCTGTGAACCTGTAGCGGCCCGATCACCCGCAACGAGCAGTCCGAGAAAGGGCCCCAGGGGTCCTAAAACCACTGCTCGAAACGGGTGCCTTAAAGTTCTTTAAAAGCGCTGCCCAAAACTTCTTAAAAATGACCAAAAAATTAGCACTTGACCCCCTTAAGTGTGCTTCTAGTGTTGGGGGCTTCTTTTGTGTTGCCATGTGCTTCTAGTGATGGGGGCTTCTTTTGTGCTGCCATGTGCTTCTAGTGTTGGGGGCTTCTTTTGTGCTGCCATGTGCTCCTAATGTTAGATCTCCTTAAGGTTGGAACGCATGGGATCCACGTTTGAGAATTCCCTACACTGAGGTACTAAACAGAAGAAACAGCACGTAAAGTGATCATGGAGCTCCATCTAGTGGACATTAGAAAAACAGCTAGCTATATTTCTCATATTACTATTATCCTCATGGTAAAAGTTAAATCCTATGCTTCAGCTAGAGAGAGTGTGTGTAATGAGTATTTGTAACGGCTGCTACTGAGGAAAGAGAGTGTATGAGTATTTGCTGCTGAGATGTCTCTGTTTTCTGTTTTCCCTCTTTCTTTTTCCCTTTGTGGTCCTGTGTGTTTTGTGTAACCAAACTCTGCCCGTTACCTGGATTATATTGTATATTGCATTCCCTGAAATGAGATTAGAAGATTTACACTGAATATTGCATTCCAGAATTGAGATTAGATTAGAAGATCTATATTGTAATATTACATGTTCCTGAATTGAGATTACATTAGAAGATCTATATTGATATATTGCATTTCCTAAATTGAGATTAGATTAGAAGATCCATATTGTACATTGCAATTCTAGAATTGAGAATAGATCAGAAGATCCACATTGTATACTGCATTTAGTCATTGAAATAGAATTAGAGCATGGGGTCAGGAAAGTCAAAAGTGCAAACGCCCCTACAGTGCATGCTTCGCTATTTTAAATCTGGGTTTGGGGAGGATTACGGGGTACCCCTCTCTGCCTCTCGATTATCTTTTCTATGTGAGAGGGAATGGCCAGCCTTAGTTAAGTTGTGGCCTCCCCAGGGGTCCACTGATCTGCCCACTGTGTTTTTAGTCCATCAAATTGTAGTGAAAGAGCACCCAGACCAGTTTCCCTATATTGATTCATGGCTGGCCATATGCCAGCTCAGGCCAAAATGGCTCCAGCGCTGCCACGAGGATCAGTGTAGAATAATGGTGGCGGCTATCGGTCGCCAAAAGGGACGGATGCCCACCCCTATCTACCAGGGGAGGGACTCTCCAGATATTCCTCCATGCCCCCTCCCTCTGCTTCAACCCCTTGTCCCATCTGCACCACTGCAGGATCCGCCCATAGCTGAAGGGTCAGGAAGACCTCCTCTTGGGGTGGGTGATGCCAGATTTAGGGAAGATTCTGCGGATTACAGCCCCTCATCTTCGGATTCCCCTCCCACATCCTCCACCCCTCCCACTCCTGGTACCACCTCCAGTGCCACCGTCTCGTCCCCTGAGAGCACTTTGGCTGAACTTGGACCGTCCACCCCGCTGGCCCGCCGCCTGCAGTTGCATGATCTCCAAATGCCACTACCATAAGTACAGGGACTCCCGTACCTTGATGCTGCTGGGCATGTGGCAGTGGGACCATCCAGTCTGATTTATGTCCCCTCCTCCACCACGGACCTGTTGAATTGGAAAACCCACTATGCCTCCTATACTGAAGAGCCTCAGGAACTGACAGATCTTATGACCAGTATTATGCAAACACACCAGCCTACCTGGTCGGACACTAGGCAAATTCTTTCTACTTTATTCAGCACAGAAGAACGAGCGCGCATTGTGCGGGCCACCCTCGCGTGGTTGGAGGCGCATCCTGCAGATGCTAGAGTTATAGATCCTCGGCAGCAGGCAGTGGTGGATTTCCCGAATGAAGCACACTGGAAGCATGAGTGTCCAAATCATAACACAAGACGAGGGAGATACCCATCCACAAGGGGCGCGAGAGCACCTGTACATACTACACGGGAGCAGGACCAGTATGATGCTTTCCCGCCTCCACCGGGACCAGCCATTGAAGGCCTTGCAACTATGGAACATTATGACTCAGATGACTACTAAGCCAGACCGGGCTCCAAGTTTCTGTTGGGTCCCCAGGAGCCTATGGTCAACATGAATTTAGGGGACCGGAAAATGCAATTCATGGCCGATACCGGAGCAACACACTCGGTGGTCACCCAGCAAGTGGCCCCGATCTCCTCCCAATCAGTAACTATTGTGGGAGCCACGGGAGAGAGGGCCCAGAGACTTTTTTTTCTGTAAAAACTGCACGTGCTAGTCGGGGGGACGGACCATCACTCACCAGTTCCTGTATATGCCTGAATGTCCTATACCCCTGCTGGGTCGGGATGTTCTGGCAAAACTCCAGGCCCAAATCTCATTCGGGCCTGACGGCCAGGCTGAGCTCGAAATACCCAGCCTCGGCCCAGCAGTTTTGGTACTGTCCATCCCCCGAGAAGAAGAATGGCGGTTATATGAGAACAGGCCCAAATCTGATGTGGTTACCCTGGATACGTGGGAATCAGTGCCCCCTGGAGTATGGGCTGAAGGAACCCCCCCCGGAATGGCCATCAACATCCCTCCCGTATGCATTGAAATGAAGCCGGGAGCCTCCCCTATGCATGTGTGACAATACCCGCTGCCGCGGGCAGCTGTGGAAGGAATTCATCATCATCTGGTGCAGCTACTACAGCATAGTATCCTGCGGCCCTGTCAATCGGCATGGAACACTCCTTTGCTCCTGGTCCGAAAACCTGGAACCACCGACTACTGACCTGTTCAGGATCTCCGTCGTGTCAATGAGGCCGCTGTGACTCTGCATCCAATGGTACAAAACCCTTACACACTGTTGGGCCTCATCCCGGCGACTGCTTCACACTTCTCAGTACTGGACCTAAAAGATGGGGTTTTTTTGTATACGCCTGGCTACTGCAAGCCAGCACCTGTTTGCCTTCGAGAAAGAGGATCCTGCTACTGGCAGAAAGTCCCAAGTTACCTGGACTCGCTTACCACAGGGATTCAAGAACTCCCCTACCATTTTCAGCTCAGCATTGGCCCAAGACCTTGCCAGTTTCCCCCCTGGGAGAGCCCGGCAGACGAGTACTTCTGCAGTACGTCGATGACCTGCTAAATCGCTGCTGACTCTGAGGCTGAATGTATACTGGCAACCACAGAGCTTCTCCAACTCTTGTACGATGCGGGTTACCGAGCTTCAAGGAAAAAGGCTCAGTTATGCCAGTTGGAAGTGAAGTATCTGGGATTCCATCTGTCAAAAGGAAGCCAACGGTTGGGGAGCGAGAGGAAGGAAGCAGTGTGCTGGATCCCTGTACCAACAACCCGCAAGCAAGTACGTGCTTTTTCTCGGGGCCGCTGGGTACTGTCGTATCTGGATTCCCAGCTTCGCAAAGATTGCGAAGCCCCTCTATGAATCCACAAAGGGCCCAGAGAAGAGCCCCCTTGAATGGGGTCGAGACCAACAGGAGGCCTTCGAACATTTGAAAAGGGCATTACTGTCATCACCAGCCCTAGGCCTTCCGGATGTTACCAAGCCTTTCATCCTCTATGTACACGAAGCAGCAGGAACATCTTTGGGGGTCTTGACCCAACAACTGGGGTCTTGGCCGCGGCCAGTCGCCTACCTGTCTAAACTACTGGATCCAGTGGGCAAGGGATGGCCACCTTGCCTGAGAGCAATAGCAGCAACAGCCTTGTTGGTGGAAGAGCCTGATAAACTATCCATGGGCCAAGACCTTTTAGTCACCTTTTAGTACATTCGGTCCAAACATTACTGGAGCATAAAAGAAGTCACTGGTTCACCAGCTCCCGGATGTTGAAATACCAGAGCATGTTATGGGGAAATCCCAGAGTGCAGATAACTACCAGCCTGCTACATTCCTGCCTGTTGGCCCGGGACCACCTGATCACGACTGCCTGGAAGTGATGGATATACAATCTTCTCCGGTCTCCCTGATCTGACAGATGTGCCGTTAAGCAATCCGGATGAGACCTACTTCGTAGATGGAAGCAGTCTGGTGTTGGAGGGCCGCAGGTGTGCGGGGTACGCGGTGGTGACGATGGAAGTAATAGCCGAAGCTCAGCCTTTTCCCCCTGGAACTTCCGCACAGAAGGTGGAACTCATGGCCCTGACCCAATACACCCCTCTGCGGCTTGCCTCCAGTAATACTGCCCTCTATCGCCCCTAGCGGTTGAGGTCTCACTTAAAAAGGGGGGAGCGAGGCAGCCATGAGGTTTAGCTGTGGGTAACCCTTCCCCCAAGCCATGAGGTTTTACATAGTGACCAGCTTGCTAAGAGAAGACATAAAGGTTTCAGTAGGCACCCTTCCCCCCTCCAGGCCTGAGCACAATACCCCCTTGCCCAGAAATCAACAGACCAGAGCATACCGGTTTGGACAGTCACCCAGGCACCTTCCCCAGGGGCTGCGGATTGGTGGACAGGAAATACCTGAGATGAATGAGATTGTAGAATGAGTTTGAAAATGTACTGTATATAAGACAATGTAGGACGTCCTTCGGGGCTCAGATTTTTGTGGAGGGTACTGGCTCTCTGTCTGGGCCTGTGTGCACATTAAAAGATCCTGTTTGCATTCCAGCCTGTCTGTGTGTTTCCTTCTGTGGGCGAGTGAGAGAAAGAGAGCATTTTCAGCTGCTTGGCTGCGACACAGGGTGTTCCTCAAGGCTCTACACTCTCTGCCCTCCTCTTTAACATCTTCATTCAGCCTATCTGTGCAATCATGCAATCACACAAGCTCTTCTATCATACATATGGAGATGACATAATGCTATATATACCATTTTCCACTCTGCACCCTGTCTACTCCTCCCTAATAAGCTGCTTCACAGCCATCGCAAAATGGCCGACTAAACATAACCTTTCATTTACCAAAAAACGGAAATCCTCCATGTCACCAGAGACTCAACTTTTATCCCACCTACATGCTTAAAGATTCCAGGAACACAATTATAGGTTAAGACACAAGTCAGATACTTTGGAGTTATCTTGGACCAGGATTTAACCCTTCAACAACAAATCTGCACCACCATCAAAGTGGTCTACCACAAAATAAGGACAGTTCAAGCCCTCTGACCACTGCTTGACATCTAAGAATTCCACATGGTCTTCCAGGCCCTGGTCCTACCGTACCTAGATTGCTGTAACATAATCCTTGTGGGTCTACCAGGATATGTAATCCACCCTTTGCAAATAGTATAGAACACTGCTGCCTGGATCCTACAAAGCCTTGACCCACGATTTCAATCCTCAATGCTTTACACTGGCTCCCCATTACCTCCCAATCTAAATAGAAGGCATTACTCGCTATTTTCAAAGTCTTCCACAAAGTAGATTACTTACAATCTTTCATTCTAAAGAAATCAGATAAGACTAAGGAGAGCAAACATGCAGTTCACCCTAGCTATCCCTCCTGCAAACAGGACAACTACATACAGTCTCAAGATGTGCATTTTCACTATACTATAATGCTCTCAAGATTTGGAACGCACTCCCCAATAGCATCTGGTCCATCCCTGATCTTGAAGACTTCTGTAGAAGTCTAAAAACACATCTCTTCATTGAACACTTTGATGGTCCCGTCGGCTGTCGCCTCACTGTATTATACATAGACAGACCATGTGCGTAGACTACCCTCACCTAGTTAAATCCCTTCAATCAACCTTGGCCTTTGTAAATAATTGACATACATGTTAACCAATGTTTGCGCATGTGCTGTGTTACTGTGGTTCTCCTTGTTCTATGCAATTAACCTTGTTTTTGTTGATTGTAAAGCACCTCAACATACTAAAAGGCAGTATATAAAAACAGTTAAATAAATAACTTCCAGTTATATTTGGTCAAATTTCTTTAAAAATATGACAAATAAACCTTTAGAATACATAAATACCAGATAAATTTGTCTAGTTAACTTTATATTGGACATTCAGCTCAAACTTATCTGGTTAAGTCTGGCCTGAATATCCAGCTACATTTAACTGAACAAATTTGTCTAGTTAATTTTGCCGTTCACCATGCAGCTGAAATTCACTCCTAAGATTTTAGATTTCCTACTGCTATTTGCAGAGTTGCTTTTTGTGGGGGTTTTTTGTTGTTGTTTTCCCTTTTATTATACAATTATTTACAAATATAATTTACAAAATTAAGTTCATCTCGGCCCTTTTTTTCTGAAGGATTTATTTGGTTGGGTCATTTCCTATTTAGACTATACTTACACTTGTTACTTCAGACCTTGGGCACTAGTTGCGCTAGTTGAACAGGGAGCCAATAAGCAAGTACATTTTGGTTAAACAGGAACAGCAGGGCTGTTGAGAGCTATATGACAGCTGGAGAAAAGAACTTCTGGCTTACTGTAGGGAGAACAGTGACCTCCATAGCCTATAAGGGGAAGCAGACTTGGAGGGGGTAGGAATGTAGTAGTGTTAATTTAGAGGAAGTTATGATGGTACACAGGTGGCTAAGGATGTTCAGTGAGGGCTGCAAACAGGTTTGGATTTCAGGATGTCCGCTCTAAATGTTCATTAAGCATATTTGTATATACATGTTCTAAGAACAAGTGTAAACTATGTTGGTTTTTCTTTTCTCTCCCTCATTGCACATTTAGGGGTATGTTTACTAAACCGGGCTAACGGTTAACCCGGGCTATCTGCAACTAGGTCCCATTGAATAATATGGGACCTAGTGGCAGATAGCCCGGGTTAACCGTTAGCCCGGTTTAGTAAACATACCCCTTAGTGTATTTTCCTCCACGCTATCCCCCTTTCAGTAGGCATAACTCAGGGATCTACTTTGGGACCTCTTGTCTTCTCTCTCTATACTCATTCCCTTGGTGCTTTAAGCTCCTCTCATGGAGTACCATCTTTATGCCGATGACTCGCCGCAGCTGAAATCACTTCAGGAAGTCAGGTCCATATCTCAGCCTGCTTGTCTGATATTGCTGCCTGAATGTCCCAGTCATCTAAAACCAAACATAGCTAAGACAGAGCTTATTATCTTTCCCCCTAAACCCACCCTCTTGGGGCAATCTTTGACTCTCTCTCTTTCTTCCCATACATCCAACAGATAGCTAAAACCTGTCGTTTCTTTTACTATAACATCAGCAAAATTCATCCCTTCCTCTCTGAGCACATTACCAAGAACCTTATCCACTCTCTAGTCATGTCTTGTTTAGACTATTGCAACCTGCTCCTTGTTGATCTCCCCTGAATCTTCTCTCACCTCTTCAATCCATACAGAACTCAGCCATAAAGCTAATCTATCAGAGCTGCTATGTTCATATAACCCTTCTCTTCAAGTCACTTCATTGGTTCTCTATTCATTTCTGCATCCAGTTCAGACTTCTCCTATTGACTTACAAGTGCATTCATTCTGCTGCTCATCATTAACTCTCCTCTCTTACCTCTTCATCTCTCCCACACCAAGAGCTCCACGCATCAGGCAAAGCCCTTCTATCTCTGCCTTTCTCTTCCACTGCCAACTCTAGACTGTGTTCTTTCTACCTTCCTGCACTATATGCCTAGAACAGACTACCTGAGTTGGTGCATCAGGCTCCACTTCTGGTCCTATTCAAATCCATGCTAAAAACCCACTTCTTTGAAGCTCCTTTTGGATCCTGACCCTTTATTCTTCTATTTATCACCCGTGTATGTCAAGGCCACCTCTAGTCCCCTCTCTGTTGTGTTTCTGTCTTGCACAGACTGTAAGCTCTATTGAGCAGGGACTGTCTTCCATGTTATATGTACAGCACTGTGCATGCTTTGTAGCACTATAGACATGCTAAGTAGTAGTAAACTGCATAGCTTGGTTGCCATCGGCGATAATTCTTTTAAAACAAAGTATTGGAAATAGGGAAAAGATCACAAGTTCAGAAAAGTTCCAGGTTGGTAACCTGGCAGAAAATCACTATGATACCCTGAAAACCATACCTGTTTGCAAGCCAAGGCCATGAATGAAGTAGTCCCTATGTTGTATGCATCTTAGGTCACCTGTAAATAAATTCCAGCAGCAGGTTCACATCCTAGAAGAAACAATACCTACCAAAGAGAATAAACTGGCAGGCAGAGACTTACAGGCTAAATAATGGGGACCTCAATGGGAAACCATATATACACAGGACAACAGGAAAGCTCTGGTGAGTGCAGGTCCGAACTAAAATATTCTAAACCTTTTTAAGGATGATAAGCAATATACGAGTATAAAGAATAAGATGAGCTACCCACTATGCCTACAACAGCCCGACTGCTTGTAAATTAGAAGAATCGGCATCATCATCATCAGCTACTTCTACGTAAGGCGAAGTTTCCAGCAGGACCCGGAGACATATCGGCTCACGTGACCAGCTGACAGCTGCTGATAACGTCACAACCCTCTCCAGGGAGGAGCATAGCCACTGACAGCTAGGTTTCGGCCCATGCTCCCGCGAGCCAGCCTTTCTTCAGAGCGCCTATGTAGCGGATTGCTTTCGTGAGCGCGCCTCATTCCATCAGCGCTGCTGAGGCAAGCTCCATAGGGAGCAGAGGGCGGAGTTGCCGCGGAAGGGAGCAATCCATGGATCTTGCCTTTCGGCTTTCGAACCTTGCTGCCTGTCCTCGCTGCGCTGTGCGTTCGCGAGGCTCGAAGTCAGCGGAATAGTGGGCGGTGGTGGCCGGAGTCCGACTGCTGGCGCGCTGCCACTTGTGCGGTGAGTGTATCATTCATTGCAGTGTGCATGTGAGCAATACTGGGCCTCGGGCGGAGGAACTTTATACCCATCTCTTACAGTTGCTGAGATGTCAGCCATGGGCCTGGCTTCTCTCCCAGGTGCTGTGACACCCCCTCCCTCCCCCTTTATTCCCTGCTTCGCTCCTTGAGTTAAATTGCCTTTTATGGGGCTGCTGTTGGCCTGGACTCCCGTAATCTGTCCCTCCGGATAAATGCACGTTTTTCATAGCTGAGCACGATCGGGCCTTACCATATAAATATATATATTTTTTAAACATTTATTGTTTTGAATAAGGCTAAGCATTACATTGGTTCTAGTTTAAAACACCGTTAAGAACAGGTGCAAAAATCGTTTGCTTTTTACATATATACATATACTTCTTCAATGCGCTCAAAAGCCATGCATAATTCGAGAAAATTGGCAGAATACTGTTTACTGTCCCTGTTTTTATGATGTATGCATCTTGTGGCTTTTATTTTACATACGCGCTGCAGGGAGGTTAAACTGGTACCAGAAAGCGGCTTTCAGCTTGCCAAACTAATCTAGAATGAGCTAGAAGTTCATTGACATTACTGTTCGCAGGGGGACTAACACAGTAGTCGATCTCTGTGTCGTCCTTCCTCTGAGCGCTTGCCAGGCTGTTATGCACAGTTCTAGAAGGAATCCTCTTGGCAATCCTAAATATTCAGTAGTTTTGAGAGAGGTTTTGGAGAGTCAGCTGTTTTTGTATCCTCATATTAGAAAGGATGGTCAGAGTTAAAACAATCTTTTAAATCAAAGTGGTGCCATTTGAATAGTGAGTTGTGTTCTGATGCATAAAGGGGACAACGCTATCCTTTGTGACTGGAATTACTTTTAAGCTAATGCTCTAGTGGAAGAGGAACTTAACATATGTAACTGACTAAACTTGTGATTGAAAGTAATTGGCTTTGTTTTATTGTGAAACAAGCACAATAATTAACTTTATTTTCATGTTTTGCCCTTGCTACAGCTCAGGGTTGCTTATCACTGCTACTGCTACCACCCAAGAGGCACATATCACAGTGGGATGTCAAAGTCAGAATGCAAGTTTAGACACCATTTCAGAAATGTGGACGTGTGCGACATGCACATATATCAAATGTCTCCAAGGTAGCATTTCAGAACCAAGATGTCTACTAGCATAATAGTTAAGTAGTGGCTTAAGAGCAGAATGGCCAGGGTTCAAATCCCAGTGTAGACCTTTTATGATCTAAGGCAAGTCACTTAATAATTCTCCATCTTCTCTACACTCTGAATGTTTTAAGATGAAAACAAGCACTTTCCTGATACCTATTCGTGCCTGGACCAGGTTTAAACATTGACATGCCTGCAGACATCTCCAGTGTTTCTGAGATCGAAGGACATGTAAGTCCATTGTTCCACCCAGGACATGCCTCTGCCACACCCCCTGCACCACAGATGTCTGCGAGTGTCGTTAGTGGAATGGCTGTGGAGATGTCTGTGATTTTGATATCCAAATCATGACTAAACTTTTTAAAATGACCCTCTAAATCTCTTGGAGGGTAATTTTATAACGGAGCTGAGTGGAAGGTTCCTGTTTTATAAACAGGTGGACAAAGGTGAGTCGGTTGATATTGTGTATCTGGACTTTCAGAAAGCCTTTGACAAGGTCCCTCATCAGAGACTTTTGGCAAAACTAAAGAGTCATGGGATAGGAGGCAGTGTACTATTGTGGATCAGGAACTGGTTAAAAGATAGAAAGCAGAGGGTAGGGCTAAATGGCCAATTTTCCCAATGGAGAAAGGTGAATAGTGATGTACCCCAGGGATCTGTGCTGGGTCCGCTGCTTTTTGACATATTCATAACTGACCTGGAAAGTGGAATAACGAGTGAGGTTATCAAATCTGCAGATGACACAAAACTATTTAAAGTTGTTAAAACCCAAGAGGATTGTGAAAAATTGCAAGAGGATCTTGATAAATTGGAAGACTGGGCATCAAAATGGCAGATGAAATTTAATGTGGACAAGTGCAAGGTTATGCACCTAGGGAAGAACAACCCAAACTATGGTTACACGGTGCAAGGTTCCACATTAGGAACCACCACCCAGGAAAAAGATTTAGGCGTCATTGTGAATACCATGTTAAAACCCTCGGCCCAGTGTGCAGCGGCGGCCAAGAGAGCAAATAGAATGCTAGGTATGATAAGGAAAGGAATGGAAAATAAAACAAAAGATATAATGCCTCTATATCGTTCCATGGTGAGACCGTACCTTGAATACTGTGTGCAATTCTGGTCGCCGTATCTTAAAAAGGATATAGCGATTTTAGAAAAGGTACAGAGAAGAGCCACCAAAATGGTAAAGGGGATGGAAGAATACTTCTATGAAGAAAGGCTAAAAAGGTTAGGGCTCTTTAACCTGGAAAAGAGACGGCTGAGGGGAGATATGATAGAAGTCTATAAATTAATGAACAGAGTGGAACGGGTAAACGTAGATCGATTGTTTACCTTATCAGAATATAGAAAGACTAGGGGACATGCAATGAAGCTACAGGGTAAACTATTTAAGACTAATAAAAGAAAATATTTTTTCACTCAACGTGTAATCAAACTCTGGAATTTGTTACCGGAGGATGTAGTAAAGGCTGTTAGTGTAGCTGGGTTTAAAAAAGGTTTGGACAAGTTCCTGGAGGAAAGGTCCATAAACCATTATTAAGAAGTGACCGAAGATATCAATGCTTGACCCAGTACAAGCATTATGGAACTTGTGTCTCTTGGGGAAACTGCTAGGTACATATGACCTAGATTGGCCACTGTTGGAAACAGAATACTGGGCTTGATGGACCTTGGTCTGACCCAGTATGGCATATCTTATGTTCTTATGTAATGAGGAGATGCCTCTTTGTCTTCATAAAATACTAGTTTAAACCTTATAGAGATCGCATCTACCTTGCAGGCATGGACATTACACCTGCTCAAGAGTATAAATTATTGAAGTATGTGCCCAAAACCCTAAGAGCTAGTGGCGGCCGCCTCCCCCCCCCCCCCCCCATTCCGCCCATTGTGCTCATTGCAGTTGAGGAGCAGAGGGGAAGGGAGATCTATGGTTCTGCTTTAGGGCCTGATTTATTAAGGCTTTCTTCCCATTGAGTATCTAAGAAAAAAGAGAGGGATTTTTTTAAAGTAAATCTAGCACTTCTACAGTCCACCGACAGGAATGCACAGCCAATAGCCCTCCTCTTCTCCCTCTCTCACCACCCACCCACCATGTTGTCACCCATTCTCCTTCTTGTATCCTATTCCTCCCAACTAGTCTCCCTTCCCTATTCCACCATCTTCCTCCTCTTAAAATCAGCCAGTTTCCTACTTCCAGTTAGCCACTCTCCAACCCTTACCCCCCCCCATTCCTTACCCCTGGCCCAATTAGCCAGTCGGCCACACCGCAGCACCTACCCTCTAAATGGCCTTCAGTACCGCCATTCCCCCACCCCATCAAGCTAGTCATCCACTCTCTTCGTCCTTATCCCTGCCCCAGCAAGACAGTTAGCCACTGCCCCACAGTTCCTACCCTTGCAATACCAGCATCACCCTACAGCCCCCTTCTCCCAAAACTTAGCATCTACCAACAGCCCCCAGCCTGTCTTGCTGTGCACAGCTCCTCTTCCTTGGCAGTTGGTAGGTTTGAAACATGAAAGGAGGTACTTCTTGATACTTGCAGAAACAGGAAGTGTCTCGTTTCATGTTGCAAATCTAGTGTTTGAGCCCGCTCTTTGTGAGTTGGAGCCACAGTGTGTGGCACTCTCCTGTTGGTCTCTGGTTCCCACATTACAAAAAAAATGGCATGAGAATTCCTGTACAATGTGACTCGCTTGCACAGAACTGTGCTGTGCAGGGAGGGCATGGCTCCTGCTCAAACAGCATTGGTTGCGGCTAAAGAGAAAAAGAAAAATAGGAGTGAGGGGCAGAAAGAGAACATAAGAAAATAAGATATGACATCCTGGGTCAGACCAAGGGTCCATGAAATCCAGTGTCCTGTTTCCAATAGTGGGCAATCCAGATCACAAGCACCTGTTAGGTTCTCAGTCATTGATACCAGCGATTACAATAATGTTTGGACACCGCTGTGCATTCAGATAAGTCTTTTTGGTCACGAATATACTCATTAAAAGGGCTTTACAGACATACGAGCAGAGGTTTTCCACTCCTCTCCTGTCTGTTAACTCGACATTAAAAGAACGTTTATTAGCAGTAGTGCAGTGCTTTATCACTTATGACTTTATTCATAGGTTCTCAAAAAGGAACACAGATTCCATGCTGCTTGTCCAGTAGCTAAGTAGTAGATTTCTCCAGTTTTAATAATAGTTTATGGACTTTTCCTCCAGCAACTTGTCCAAACCTTGTTTAAATCAAGCTACACTAATAGTTTTTACTCTATCTTCTGGTAACAAATTCCAGCATTTGATTACGTGTTGAGTGAAAAAATATTTTCTTCAATTAGTATTAAATGTGCTATATTATAGTTTCATTATATGTCCCCGAGTCTTTCTACATTTTGAAGTAAACAGCCAATCTACATTTGCATGTTCTTCTCCATTATTTTATAGACCTCTATCATATCTCCTCTCAGCCGTCTTTTCCAGGTTGAAGAGCCCTAACCTTTTAAACCTTTCCTCGTAGGGATATCCTTCCATCCCTTTTGCTGTTGTTGTCACTCTTCTCTGTACCTTTCCTAATTCTGCTATACCCTTTTTAAGATATGGTGACCAGAATTGCACACAATATACAAGACGCGGTTGTATCATGGAGTGATACAGAGGCATTATAATACCCTTGGTTTTATTCTCAATTCCTTTCCTTATGATTCCTAGCATTCTTTTTGCCTTCTTGGCTGCTGCTGCACACTGAGCAGAGGGTTTCATCATATCCACAATGATGCCTAAATCCTTTTCCTGGTTGGTGGTTCCTAATGTGGAACCTTGCATCATGTAACTGTAGTTTGGCTTGTTCTTCCCACTTGAATAACTTTGCACTTGACGTTAAATGTCTTCTGCCATTTGGACACCCAGTCTCCCAATTTATCAAGGCCCTTCTTGCAATTTTTTTACATTCCTTGTGTGTTTTAACAACTTTAAATAATTTTGTCTCAACTGCAAATTTGATCACTTCACTTGTTCCTTTTTCCGGGTCATGTATAAATATGTTAAAAAAGATTGGGCCCAGCACCGGTCCTTGTGATACTCCATTGAGAAAAATTGCCCATTTAGCCTTACTCTCTGTTTCTATCTTTCAACCAGTTCCTAATCCACACTCCTATCCCGTTACTTTTTCATTTCCCCAAGAGTCTCTGAGGGACTTTCTGAAAACTGATACACACTACTATATCAACTGGCTCACCTTCATCTACCTGTTTGTTCACATCTTCAAAAAAAAATGAGATTGGCTAAATCCATGTTTGCTTTTTGCCTTTAAACTATGACTATCTTCATGCTCAGTAATTTAGTATTTTATAATGGTTTCTACCATTTTGCCTGGTACTGATGTATAGCTCACTGATTTGTAGTTGCCTGCATCACCTTTGGAACCCTTTTTAAAATTTTGGTGTTACACTGCCCACCCTCCAATCTTCAGATACTACAGATGATTTTAATGATAGATCGCGGATTACTAATAGTAGTTCTACAATCACATATTTTAGTTCTTTCAACACGCTGGGATGTATGCCATCCGGTCTAGTTGATTTGCTGCCTTTAGATTATCGTTTTAACTGTATTACATCTTCCTGATTTATTGAGATTTGTTTCAATTCCTCTGATGTGTCCCCTTTAAATATCAAATCTGGCATTGGTAAGTTTCCTAAAGACTGAAGGAAAACATTCATTCAGTCTCTCTGCTATGGCCCTGTCCTCTTTTTGTGCACCTTTTACCCCTTCATTATCTATTTATTTTTTTTTTTTATTATTTTATTAACATATTTTTATACCGCGCTTTCCAAAAAGATCAATCGCAGTTTACAGATAACAACGTACTTATTCAATTACATAGAACAATGGTCCAACTGACTCCTTCAGAGGTGTTTTCCTACGGATATACTTAAAATGCATAATAAAAGCATTTTTTGCTTCCACGTAAAGCTTTTCAAATTTCCTTTGTCTTCCTTATCAACAATGTCTTGCATTTTACTTGCCAGAACATATGCTTTTTCCTGTTTTTGTCATTTGGTTCTCTTTTTCCATTTTCTGAAGGATTCTCTTAGCTATAACAGCCTCTCTGACCTCACCTTTAAGCCACGCTGGCTATCGTTTGGCCTTCCTTCTACCTTGTTTTTTAAGCATGGAATATATCTGATCTGGACTTCCAAAATAGTATTTTTAAATTACAGCCAGACCTAATGTAAACCCTTAGCTTTTGCCATTGCCCTTTTATTTTTTTCCTAACTATTTTCCTTATTTTATTATATTTTCCTTTTTGAAAGTTAAATGCTAGAACACAGTCATTTTCCTTGCTATCCTCCCACCATTTATTAAATCAAATGTGATTGTGTTATGATTGCTATTGCCAAACGGCCCCAAAACAGTTACCTCTTGCACTAGATCCTGTGTTCCATTGAGGACTAGGTCTAAAGTAGTGTCCCCGTGCGTCATTTCTTGAACCAGCTGCTCCATGAAACAGTAATTTACCTCATCTAGAAACTTTTATCTTCCTAGCATTCCCTAACATTGATGTAGTCAATACCGAGGTAATTGAAAACTCTCATAATTTATTACTGTTTTTTTGTAAATTTTTCTAGCTTCTCTAATTTCTGTTAGCATTTCATCATCTGTCTGTTCATTCTCTTAAGGTGTGCGGTAGTACACCCCCACTTCCCTTCTCCTAGTTACATCGTGACTGGCACCTGAGATTTGTCGAGCCCTGAAATAAGGTGTTTTATAATCTGTGTGTGTACTTCATGTCCCCTCACCCCAGTAATAAAAGAAGGCCCTTTCATGTCTTTACACATACTTTTACATGTAGCCCAAATATGCATGAAAATGATTTTTATCTAAAGTTGCTCCCTTTAGTGTGAAGGATAACCTGCCATTTCAATTTAAAAAAGTTATTTTTAGCAGTGTCAATAAATAAAATACATAAACGTAATACAGCTTCTGTCCATTGGGGCTGTTGGATGTACTCAAGATGGAGGGGTGAGGGAGGAAAGCAAGAAAAAAAAAAGCAGTTGCTTTTGAGGCAGCCACTTTTGGCTAGTAATAAGGAGAAAATCTTATATTTTCCAAAACAAAATTGTCCCACTATATAGATCACTTTTGACTTAAGGGGAGGAAAAAGACCCTAGAGCAGCGATGGCGAACCTATGGCACGCGTGCCAGCTGTGGCACGCGAAGGCCTTGCAGCTGGCACGCGGGAAGGTCGCACATTAAAAAAAAAAAAAAAAAAGCTGCCCGCTGCCGCCGCGGCGGCATGGAGTGTCCCGCGGGGCTCCCTCTGCCCGGCGGGACTCTCCCGGCGCTGCTCAGCCCCTCTCTGCCGGCTTGCAGAGACGCGAAGGGAGAGAGAGTCTCCCTCGCGTCTCTGTTAAGCCCGCAGGAGCTGATGGGAAATTTCCCATCTGCCCCTGCGGGCTTCAGAGAGACGCGAGGGAGACTCTCTCTCCCTTCGCGTCTCTGCAAGCCGGCAGAGAGGGGCTGAGCAGCGCCGGGAGAGTCCCGCCGGGCAGAGGGAGCCCCGCGGGACACTCCATGCCGCCGCGGCGGCAGCGGGCAGCTTTTTTTTTTTTTTATTGCCATGAGCCGAGGGAGGGGGGTTAAGACTGGCAATGGGCTAGGGAGGGAGAGAGGGGGGTTAAGACTGGCAATGGGCTAGAGAGGGAGGGAGGGAGGGAGGGGGGTTAAGACTGGCAATGGGCTAGGGAGGGAGGGAGGTTAAGACTGGCAATGGGCTAGGGAGGGAGGGGGGTTGAGACTGGCAATGGGCTAGGGAGGGAGGGAGGGAGGGGGTTGAGACTGGCAATGGGCTAGGGAGGGAGGGGGGTTGAGACTGGCAATGGGCTAGGGAGGGAGGGAGGGGGTTGAGACTGGCAATGGGCTAGGGAGGGAGGGAGGGAGGTTAAGACTGGCAATGGGCTAGGGAGGGAGGGAGGTTAAGACTGGCAATGGGCTAGGGAGGGGGGGAGGGGGGTTGAGACTGGCAATGGGCTAGGGAGGGAGGGGGTTGAGACTGGCAATGGGCTAGGGAGGGGGGTTAAGACTGGCAGTGGGCTGGGGAGGGGGGTTAAGACGCAGTGGGCTATGGGGGGGAGTTAAGACTAGCAATGGGCTGTGGGCTGATGAGGGCTGGCAATGGGCTATGAGCTGATGAGCGCTCTCAGGAAATCGGGTGATGGGGGGTTAGGACTGGTAATGGGCTATGGGGGGGGTTAAGACTGGTAGTGGGCTGATGGGGGGGGGGGTTAAGACTGGTAGTGGGCTGATGGGGGGGTTAGGACTGATAATGGGTTATGGGGGGGGCTAGGACAGGAAATGGGCTGATGGGGAGGGGTTAGGACTTGAGGTGGGCTGATGTGGTTAGGACTGGTAATGGGCTGTGGGCTGATGGGGGGGTTTAGGACTGGCAATGGGCTATGGGGGGCTGACTGGAAATGGACTGATGGGGGGTTAGGACTGGTAAAGGGTTATAGGGGGGGGCTTAAACTGAAAATGGGGTGATGGGGGTTAGGACTGGAAGTTGATTGACGGGGGGCTAGGACTGGTAATGGGTTGGGGTGTTGCTAGGACTGGAAATGGGCTGAGTGGAAGGGGAGGCTTGAACTGCAAATAGCTGATGGGGAGGGGGCTTGGAATGGAAATGGGCTGTGAGGGAAGGGAGCTAGGACTGAAAATGGGCTGATGGAAAAGCTAGGATAGGACTGGAAATGGGCTGTTGGGGGGAGCTAAGATTGGAAATGGGCTGTGGTGGGGGCTTGAATTGAAATGGACTCATGGAGGGGCTAGAACTGGAAGTAGGCTCATGGGGGGGCTTGGACTGGAATTGGGCTGAGTGGAGGGGAGCTATGATTTGACATGGGCTGATGGTGGGGCTAGGAAATGAGTAGAAATGGGCTGATGGGGGGGCTAGGATTGAAAATGAGCTGATGAAGGGACTTGGACTGGAAATGGGCTGATGCAGGGACTAGAAGGGAATGGATGCTGGGTGAGACTGGAACTAGAAGGGAGCTGATGTTGGGGGAGGATTAGAATGGGATGGGGCTGGGAGAGTAAAATGGAGAGGGGAAAAATATTTTGTGTAGGAGGGATGAAAAATCTACAATTGGCCAGGTATTGGGAGAGTAATTGGGGATTGAGGATGGAGGGGTAAAATTTGTGTGGATGAAATAGGAATGAGGAAAGAGCAAAAGGAGAAAGATTAGTATGTTAAAGCAGATGTAGAGAGAGAGAGAGAGAATGGAAAAAAAACTAGAAGAGAGAAGAAAGGACAAATGGACAGCAGACGATGGAGAGTTAGCAGAAAACATGAAGAAACCAGAAGAAGGTGGCTGGACCAATTGCAACTGAAAAAAAAATGCACAAAAGGTAGAAAGATATCTCTTTATTTTGAATTTATTAACTGGAATATGTCAGCTCTGGGAAATGTGCATCATTAACATCTGCGCTTTGTTTGGTACAAGAGGAAATTCCTATTTGACGTTGCCACTTGTTCTCTTTCCCCAGTATTCTCTGAAATGTATTGGTTTAATATTTGCAGTGTTGCCTTTTGTTAGGTAGGGTATGGTGCTTTGTGAGTCCTGGTAATGCTGTCAGGATACGGCGGGTTTGCTATGGGTTCTAAATGGGCAGCGTTTGTAGTAGTTCCTAATGTGCCTGGCGGTTGGCACTGGATTATAGTAATGTAGAAATCTTTTAGTCTTTCTTTATCCATACACTCATTAAGAGACATGTTTACTAAAAGTTAGTGTATGGTAACATTATGCAAATATTTATGCAAATAAGACCACTTATGCAAATGACGTGCTGGCACTTTGAGGAAATTCTTTGGTTTTGTGCGGCAGTTTGGGCACTCGGCTCAAAAAGGTTAGCCATCACTGCCCTAGAGACTGTTTTTAGAGCCAAAAGACTTCTTACATCTCATACATCATTGGTCATTTAAAAAAAAGTCTCCTATTACACGATCATAAATTAGATTTAAAAAACTTTTTTTTTAGCAATAACATTAATTTAAAAACTGCTCAAGAACCCTTGGTGGGATACTTTCTCTTTTGAGTTAAATGATGGCAGTCCCCCAAGCTCTGATGCTGTCAGCGTTCCTCAAGGTGCTGCCTCAGGGAGAAATAAACTGTCAAATTTCTTTCTTATCCAGCCAACGTGTTCTTGTTGCCACAGTTTTTTCTTATTCCTGAGGCAACACTTTACGACATGCTGACAACATTGTGAGCATCATTTAACTGAAAGTATCCCCACAGAGGGTTCTTTAGCACATGTTTTTAATGAATGGTGTTATTAATAAGCAAAATTTATCAAAAAGGTTTATGAAATCTAATTTATAATCAAGTAATAAGGTTTGGGGTTTTTTTTGTTTGTTTTTATGACCGATGATGTGTGAGATGTAACAAGTCTTTTGGCTCTATGAACAGTCTCTAAGGTCTTTTTCTTCTCCTTAACTTAAGTCAATGTGATCTTTATAGTGAGACAATTTTTTGTTTTGGGAAAATACAGAATTGTTTGATCTAAAGTATATTTTTATATATCTTCCGTGTCATTTGAGATAGGAGTTGTCTTATAGGAAGCAGCCCTTGAATTGGCAGGGGTACCTTGTGCTGCTTGGACATGGTCAGTGGAGCAGTAGAAACCACCAACTGGGGAAAATGTGGGAAGGTGAAAAAAAAAATCTGAAACAAAATATTTTATTACAGATGTTTGCATTGCAAATGAACAAGAATAAGAAAACAATTTTAAATGAAAACATTGCTTGAACGTTAATTAAAAACCTCTCTGTACTGAATAAAACACATGTGGTAGAATACGTAAATCTTAGGATCTGTCAACTGCTTGTATTTTTTGATTGATTTTTCTGTACTTGGTATCAAGCCTCGTGGAGGTAGGAGGATGTGGTTTTTGTGTTTTGTTCTGTGGGAACTACTATCAATGTGCTTCATCTACTTTTCTGTGGTGTTCTTGTACCCTTTCTTGCAACCCATCTTTGCAGAGTTGTACAATGTATGAACATAATCTCTAACTCTGAGAAGAAATTTGAATATGCTGTAGGGATTCCAAATTGCACTTTTATGTTTTTTGGCTTAGATGCTGTATGCTACCTAGGGCTAACTTTGATGAGGAGAGATGTCAAATTTTAGTAGCTAAATGTATTGTAATTGCTTCCCTTTTACTCTTCCCTCTCTTCTTCTTTAGCATCTCCTTTTTCTTCTGTTTCACCTTTTTCACGTGCTCCTCCGTTTAGGCCGCTCTTCCTAGCTTATGTGTACTTGTCAGGCTGCATTTGCTGTCTTCATGACCTATATGGAACTGCCTCTCTCCCACCTTTGCACCTGGGAGAAAAAAAAAATTCTGCAGAAAAAGTTAGAAAATTCTGCATTTTTTATGAGTACACTTTTTTTTTTTTTTGTGCAGAATTCCCTCAGATGTAATATAGATAGCCCAGTTCTTTCACATTTTATTGTCCTAATATATTTTAGCTTTTCTACTTCACGTTTATTCCAAAGAATAAAAATGGAATGCACGTTTATGAAGGTCATACCTTCTCTTTAAATATCCCCAGCCCTGTGTCCACAGGCAGACGTTCTGCAAAGGGCCAGGATTAGTGCCGTCTGCCCCAGCCTGCAAAGTGTTTTTTGTTTTGTTTTTTTGCAGACTGCGGCAGACGGCACTAATCCTGGCTGCAGTTGCAGCCCTTTGCAGTTCTTCTGCCCACAGAAGATGGAAACCCCACGGGCAGCCAGCGCCTTGGGTTTGTCAAGCTCTGGGCCCTATGACTTACCCTTTTTGCAGATGACTTGACTGCAAGTCACTGGGTTCCTCTTCCTTTAACCTCCTCTATCTGCTGGCTCCTCTGCTGTCAATCACCAGCACTGGCTCCTCCTCCCCTCCCTGACTTCAGTTACATTTCGGCATAGGAGGAGGAGCCAGTGCTGCTGATTGGTTCTTCTGCTCCTCCCTTTACAGTTCCTGCGGAGCGGGCTTCAAACTACTAGGGCAAGGCTGTTCCTTGTGTCACGACGACTCCTCGTCTGGCAAGTTTGGGTGCATCGGCTCTTTTCCTCCTGCAGGTTTGGCTGGTTCCTCCTTCTCACACATGGTTTTTCTGTGTAAAAAGGTAAAATTCTGCACTGTGAGGGAATTCTGTTCAAATCCTGCATTGCACAGTCGCACAGAATTCCCCCAGGAGTACACCTTGCTGCTGCTGTCTTCCCTATCCCACTTGGCATTGGTACCTAGTCTGTAATTATAAGTTGAATTTATATGGAAGGGCACACTCAAATACCCCCTTCTTGTAATTGAGCCTATAAAATATTTTCCAATGTATTATGATATATATTTACATTTTCTGTGAGATAGTGTTTTTTGAGCAGAAAATACTAAATTTATTTTTCCTATTTTTTTGGGAGATACCCTCATTACAACTGTATGTATTTTTTATGTCTTTTTTTTTTTACAGTTTGAATTTAAAGGACCATGCTACCTGCGCTTCAGTCTGTCTCTTTTTAATTAAATGGCGTTTGACAGTGTTTGATAGAGTCCCCCTCTATAACCTAAGGTAGGGCACAATTCTCTTTCCACATGCTTGAAAAGGTTTAGTAAAAGTTTATTCAGATTTTGGTCTCATTTTGGCAAAAGCCCCCCCCCCCCCCCTTAGGGTTATTTCTACTAAAGGGTGTTAGGCTTATGCAGCTAATGCTGTGTGATAGTGCAGATGGTGCTGCATTAGCTACAAAAGCCCTGTGCTATCTTCAGGGGTGTGCACAGCATTTCCCCTACAGATACTGCATGGAACATGCAGGCAATGCGGTAGGGCAGCACCTCGGTTGCAACTATCACCAGCCCTTGAGGTGTTAGGTGCACCTGCGGTGTCTGCAACTTTGGCATTTACTATACAGTGTTGACAACCGCGGTAATCGCGTGTTACAGGCATGCTCAGTCTCCACCCTAATCTCGCCCAAGCATGCAGCTACCATGCAATGTGCAGACATTGCAGAAAATCACTGCGATAGCTGTTAACGCAGGAAAAGTGTGCCATGGTATCTCTGCGATAGCAGATAATGCGCTTTAGTAAACATGTCCCTTAGAGTTCTATGGCACATCTGCAGGGGGAAGAAAAACATTGCTGTATAATCGCTGAACACATGGGGATAAACGTTTTTGAAAGCATGTTTTATCTGTCAAACTATTTATAGGTAGTCTAATTATTGGATATTGTTGGATTCTCTTTCAATGTGTCACTGGCAAGAAGGTTGCTTAATACTTGTAACTCTATTTTCTACAAGAGCAGAGAGATGTCTTCACTGGTCCTCAGTGTCATTCTGAATGCATCTTTTAAACAGTGCATGATCTTAGATCCTGATTTCCTTTTCCCTTATTTATATTTCTGGATCACTGTACTAAAAGCAAAAATAAAAAAAAAGCTTAAAGCAATTTACAGGATGTTGTGCCTAGGTAAACTTTCATTCATAAAACATAAAAGGATTTTGCACTTTAAGGTGACCATAAATAGTATTCTTGTTTAATATGTCTATGCCAGTGCTTAACAAGCTTGAAGCAGTCTCTAAAATCTAGAATTCCTTATCATCCTGCTGGACCAGTCCAGACAAGTGGGTCATGCTTAAGGCTTTCAGCTTTCAGGTATAAACAATAACCACAGATAGAACCCCTCCCCCCTGCTCTAATTGCGATTTATCAGTTAGAACCAAATAAACTCCGATTCTCGAGGTGCCCCAGTGATGACATACCTTTGAAGAAAAAGAGAGATGTGACAGCGGGAGCTAAAGTCCTTGGCTCTGGCGATGATAAATAGAACTGTGAATGCGAGGCCTTGGAGATTTGGCATGCCTCAGAGGGGGTGGATTTGACAGGATCTTAGTTGCGCTGACTCTCCAAGGCCTCACTTTCATTATTCGATTTACTGCTGTCGGAGCCATGCTGACTTAGGGAGATGGGGGGGGGGGGGGCACGGTTTGGAGAGTAAATGCTGGACAAGTGACCGGCATTGGAGGGCTAGTACAATCACATGGCAAAGCCAGGGAACAGAGGATATAATGGATGGTGAGAGGGGCGACATAGGATACAGAAGGGAGATGTTGCACAAAGGAGTGACTAGGGGGACAAAGGGGGGGGGGCATAAAGAGACAGAAGAGCTATACTTGCCAAATATCCAGCATAGAGAAAGAGAAGGGAGATGCTGGGGAGGGGGGCGGTTTGAGACAGAGTGAAAATATTAGACAGCGGGAGCATAGGATGAAAGGGAAATGCTGAACATGGTGGGGTAGGGGGCATAGGGAGACATAGGCACTTTTTAAATTTTCTTTACTGCATTAAGAGAAGATACAGGGAAGTTGCAACCAGAGAATGGAACGAACACAATTGGGGAAAAAAACAATGGCCAGATTAACAGACAACTAAGGTAGAAAAAAAAGAATGTTCTTTTCAATTTTGTGATTGTAATATGTTAGCAGATCTAAATTCTAAAATTGGCCTTTTGGGGTTTCATATTTTTCTTAAGTTTGTGATCACATTTTTTTGCTCGGGGAGGGTCTATTTAAGTTCTGGGTATGTGAGAGAGGTCAGGTGTTCTATTAGCATACAGTTTCTATGTTAGGAATCTGTAATAATCCAACTTGGGACACTGATGCTGTGGCTGGAGCTGGGGGGGCGGGGGACGACGACAGGAAAATTGTGTTCCTTATCGTCGTCCCTCCAGTCCAGTCCCGCCCCGCACCTCTGGGTAGTGTACCTCTTCCAGCAGCTTGGAGACTGAGCATGTCATCTTTTTGATGACGCCAATGTACTTAAGCAGCTGGCACTGCATACCAGCCCCAGTATGCTCAGTCTCCAAGCAGCTGGAGGAGTTAGTGAGCCAGGGTGCTGTACTCACTGAAGGGACAACTAAGGAGATAGGTTTAGTTAGTTTCTTTTTTATTTCCCCTGTTAAGGTGCAGGTTTCTTTGTTTTTAAAGGCAGAAAAGAAAAGAAAAAGTCAGAAGGATCAGAAAGAACCTGAAGGACAACAGGGCTCAGGGGAGGATATTCCTTCTCCCCCCCCCCCACAAGGGGGGTGGAGTTCTGTGGGTGTCTTCCTCAGTCTGAGACTTCTGGTGGCGCCCAAACCTGTTACTGGGTGAGGAGCCGCCGCAGGGGCAGTAGTTGATTAATGGGAGTAAAAGCCTGCAGCCTGAGTCGCCCCCCTCAGCACCAAAACCGTGAAGGAAGGCTGAGCACGAGGGGCAAATGGCAAAGTGGCTCCAAAGTAAGAGTGGAGGGGGGGGGGGGAGAACAGCAGGAACCTCTAGCAACCACTGGAACATGAGGAGACAGAATGGTCTGCAGCCGTGTGTTTGGGAGTCTGCAGCGGCACGGGAAACTCCCGCCCGCTGTGTTTAGGCACAATTTCTTCTTCAGGCCCATGTGCGTTTTAACCCCCCGCTGTGTTTTGGGCGCCCAAGAGAGGCAGCCACCGAAGAATAAAGCAGGACAGAGCAGCTTCTTCCATTTGCAGTTTCCTTTCAATTTCAGTTTCAGTTAATTAGATTTTGGTAAAGTGGTTTTCCTTATCGTTCCTCCAGTTTAGTCCTCCACCTCTGGGTTGTGCACCTCCCTCCTGCAGCTTGGAGACTGGGCATGTCAAAGTCATGACATCACTGGATATAGCCTGCTGGTATCTCCCATCAGCCTCCAGTGTATCCAGTCTCCATGCAGCAGGAGGACGTAGTGAGCCTAGCTTCTGGGCTCACTTGGGGGGAACAGATAAGGAGCATTTAGTGTGACAAATTGTATTCTGATTTTCTTTGATTTTTACTTTTAATTTTACTTTTAATTCAGTTACCTTTGGTTAATTGGCAATCAGGGATTAGTTCCCTTTAGTTATTAGGAACAAATTTCCTTATATTTACAGTAATTTTAAATTTGAACCTGGCTCTTTAAATTAGTAGCAGCTCTTGCCTTCCCTCCTTGTCAGTTATTTTCACTTGCTGCAGGCATTCGCCGGTGTGGATCTCTCTCCCTGGACAGTACGGGAGAGAGCTCCGGGACCCGTACAGCCACACTGAAGCTGTGTGAGACGGAGCCTCTCCGTTGCTGCGGGATTTTAATTTTACTCTGAACCGGCTGAGCGGTCCTCGCCACGGCTGACAGGTGCATCAGCGCGGCTTGAGGATCGGATGAATTCAAGGTGGTAGGAGCTCTGTCGGTCTGCTGAGGCCTCCTTTTTGCAGCGGCTGTTGTTCTTGGCGCCAAAATTCATTGGCGAAGGGGCGGCCATTTTCTCTCTAGGTATTTGGACCGCATGGCGAGAGTTGTAGGGAGCTGCCTGTGTGAGGAAGACGACAGGCAGAATAGCTAGATTTTTGGGCCTAGTGTTTCTTTCTTTTGTTTGTAGGTTTTTTTGAGGCTCGGGGGGTTCCTCAGCCTTAAGGGGGCTGTTGTCAGCCCTCTTTATTTTTAAGTTTATTCTTAGTTTTATAGGACAGCAGTTTTGGCATTGATCTCTGATACCACATGTTCTTTCCCTCCTAATTATGTCTGAGGAGCATCTGTTAAGTCCAGGGATATTAGGCAAATTGCCAGCTTTTAGGTTCAAGAGCAGAGCCCTAACTTGTAGTTTGAAGGAGGGGCAGGCTGGAAGTGTGCCTTTGTGTATTCTATAGTGAAAGTTGCCCAAATGCCTGTGGTTTCACAGGGACAGGTTTAGGAAACCTTAGGATATAAAAAAGTATATAACAGTTAACTGTCAACCAAGAAGTGCCTGTGCTACGGTCTATGGCCACCAGAGGGCAGCTGATACACTCAATAGTGCCTTTCTGTGACCGTGTTTATGCAGCCATATCAAATTGATTATTCTCTGCAAGTCAGGGAAGAAATAACCACAGGGCCACCTCATGGGCTCTCAGGGGTTAGTGACTAAACAAGCAACTAATGTTCTGCAAATCAAGATTATATGACCAAGATTTAAAGCTCTTAACTTCTGTATCGTTTGTCGGACTCTGGTGCCCTAAAGGCCACTGGATGGCAGCGCTGCTCATGAATCACATATAGTATTCAGTGCCCCCATCCCTGGGGGGGGTGGTAAAATACAAAATCGTATTACTCATCAGGTTCACACAAGCAGCAACCTCTAAGACAGCGATGGCGAACCTATGGCACGCGTGCCAGCTGTGGCACGCGAAGGCCTTGCAGCTGGCACGCGTGAAGGTCCGCAAAAAAAGAAAAAGCGGGCTCTGGCTGCTGCCGCGGACGCGGCAGCATGCAGTGTCCCGCGGGGCCCCCTCCGCCCGCTAAGCCCCTCTGCAAGGGCTTTCAGATTCGCGAGGGAGACAGCGTCTCCCTCGCGTCTCTGTTAAGCCCGTAGGGGTTAATGGGAAATTTCCCATCAGCCCCTTTAGACGCGAGGGACTGATGGGAAATTTCCCATTAGCCCCTGCGGGCTTAACAAGAGACGCGAGGGAGACGCTGTCTCCCTCGCGAATCTGAAAGCCCTTGCAGAGGGGCTTAGCGGGCGGAGGGGGCCCCGCGGGACACTGCATGCTGCCGCGTCCACGGCAGCAGCCAGAGCCCGCTTTTTCTGTTTTTAAATTTGCCGGGGGGGGGGGGGGGGGTGTTAGGACTGCTAATGGGCTGGGGGGGGGGTGTTAGGACTGCTAATGGGCTAGGGGGGGGTTAGGACTGCTAATGGGCTAGGGGGGGTTAGGACTGCTAATGGGCTAGGAGGGGGGGGGGTTAGGACTGCTAATGGGCTAGGGGGGGGTAGGACGGGTAATGGGCTGTGGGTTGATGGGGGCTGTCTGGAAATGGGGTGATGGGGCGGTTAGGACTGCTAATGGGCTGGGGGGGGGTTAGGACTGGTAATGGGCTAGGAGGGGGGGGGGTTAGGACTGCTAATGGGCTAGGGGGGGTTAGGACTGCTAATGGGCTGTGGGCTGATGGGGGCTGTCTGGAAATGGGGTGATGGGGGGTTCGGTCTGCTATTGGGCTCGGCGGGGGGGGGGTTAGGACTGCTAATGGGCTAGAGAGGGGGGGTTAGGACTGCTAATGGGCTAGGAGGGGGGGTTAGGACTGCTAATGGGCTGGGGGGGGGTTAGGACTGCTAATGGGCTGGGGGGGGGGGTTCGGACGGCTAGTGGGCTAGGAGGGGGGGGTTAGGACTGCTAATGGGCTGGGGGGGGTTAGGACTGCTAATGGGCTAGGAGGGGGGGGTTAGGACTGGAAATGGGCTGAGGGGGGGGGGGGTTAGGACTTCTAATGGGCTAGGAGGGGGGGTTAGGACTGCTAATGGGCTAGGGGGGGGGTAGTACTGCTAATGGGCGAGGAGGGGGGGGTTAGGACTGGTAATGGGCTAGGTGGGGTTAGGACTACTAATGGGCTGTGGTCTCAAGCGGGCTGACTGGAAATGGGGTGATGGGGGTTAGGACTGGTAATGGGCTATGGGGGGGGTTAGGACTGCTAATGGGCTAGAGAGGGGGGGTTAGGACTGCTAATGGGCTAGGGGGGGGGTTAGGACTGCTAATGGGCTGATGGGGAGGGGTTAGGACTTGAGGTGGGCTGTTGGGTGGGGTTAGGACTGGAAATGGGCTGATGGGGGGTTAACACTGGAGGTGGTCTGATGGGGTTAGGACTGGTAATGGGCTATGGGGGGGGTTAGGACTGATAATGGGCTATGGGGGGGCTGGGACAAGAAATGGGCTGATGGGGAGGGGTTAGGACTTGAGGTGGGCTGATGGGGTTAGGACTGGTAATGGACTGTGGGCTGATGGGGGGGTTAGGACTGGCAATGGGCTATGGGGGGCTGACTGGAAGTGGGGGGTTAGGACTGGTAATGGGTTATAGGGGGGGGCTTAAACTGAAAATGGGGTGATGGGGGGTTAGGACTGGAAGTGGGTTGATGAGGGGGGGATAGGACTGGTATTGGGTTGGGGGGCTGCTAGGACTGGAAATGGGCTGATGCAGGGACTAGAAGGGAATGGATGCTGGGTGAGGCTGGAACTAGAAGGGAGCTGGTGTTGGGGGAGGATTAGAATGGGATGGGGCTGGGAGAGTAAAATGGAGAGGGGAAAAATATTTTGTGTGGGAGGGATAAAAAATCTACAATTGGCCGGGTATTGGGAGAGTAAGTGGGGATTGAGGATGGAGGGGTAAATTTTGAGTAGATGAAATAGGAATGAGGAAAGAGCCAAAGGAGAAAGATTAGTATGTTAAAGCAGATGTAGAGAGAGAATGGAAAAAAAAAAACAAGAAGACAAAAGAAAGGACAAATGGACAGCAGATGGAGAGTTAGCAGAAGACACGAAGAAACCAGAAGAAAGTGGCTGGAACAATTGCAACTGAAAAAAAATGCACAAAAGGTAGAAAAATATCTCTTTATTTTGAATTTATTAACTGGAATATGTCAGCTCTGGGAAAATGTGCATCATTAATTTTTGCGCTTTGTTTAGTACAAGAGGAAATTAATATATAGTTTATTTCTACAGTGTTGTATATTCCAAGTTTGGCTTTTGGGGTTCCCAGTTTAATTATTGTCTTCCTGTTTCTAAATTGTGATTCCTTGTTTGGTGATGGTCTGTTCTGCATGTGTAACTGAGCTGAGGTATTCTGTTTATATAATTCCTATTTGACATTGCCACTTGTTCTTTCCCCAGTAGGTCATGTATTGTTGTTCTCTGAGATGTATTGGTTTAATATTTGCAGTGTTGCCTTTTGATAGGTAGAGTATGGTGCTTTGTGAGTCCTGGTAGTGCTGTTAGGATACGGCGGGTTTGCTATGGGTTCTAAATGGGCAGCGTTTGTAGTAGTTCCTAATGTGCCTGGCGGTTGGTACTGGATTATAGTAATGTAGAAACCTTTTAGTCTTTCTTTATCCATATACTCATTAAGAGGCATGTTTACTAAAAGTTAGTGTATGGTAACATTATGCAAATATTTATGCAAATGAAGCACCTTATGCAAATGGGGCTTTAATTGACGTGCTGGCACTTTGAGGAAATTCTTTGGTTTTGTGCGGCAGTTTGGGCACTCGGGCTCAAAAAGGTTAGCCATCACTGCTCTAAGACCTCCATTAGCAAGGTTGTCGGTGTATCCCACTGCTATTTCTCTGACTGCAGGAAGGCCTGTGTGTTTCATAGCTCCACTTAGCATGCCCTTCCCAGGAAATTCTCATCTATTTCTAGAGCAGGATTTCATTTCATTTCTCTGGTTATGGTTAATGCACAGCGTTAAGGGGCTGTGTTCGAAGGCTTGGGTCCCACGGACTTCGGTGGGATTTCAAAAAGAAAAAAGAAACTCTTTAGTGAGAGATAGCCTTGTTCATTTTTTAGCTAACACTGTTGATTTATTCGGTGGCCTTTTGCGTCCTGAACCTGTGACGCTGTAGCAGTGCTAGGAGCTATAGAAACAGATGGTGACCCGGTGGAAGGTCCGGGTACTGCAGCTAAAAGCAAGATATTCCCTTCTCAGCACAAGATGGACATAGATAATCAGCCAACACAACTCACCTCGGGGGAGGGGAGAAGCAGAGTTGCTGATTGGGCATGCCCTAGCTGGAGGCGGGCTTCCCAGAGCAGAAGCAGCTTGTTAAACCGGAAGAAAGAGTTGGAGAGGAGGAGTGAGAAAGGGAAGCAGTTGGAGCTTCAGAAGCAGTTGGAGACTCAGAGAAGGAACCAACCGAGGAGGTGGAAGGAAATACTGGAACCAGATGAAGCAGGTGTGTGCTTTAGAGATGAAGTAGCCTTGGATGCCAGAGCCTTTGAATGTGAAGGAGAAACGTTCCCCAGCTGCAATTCCAGGAGAAGGCCTGTAAAGCCAAGAAGCAGGTACCAGGGAGACTCAGTGCACAGCAGAACCTTCTGGGAGAAGGAGAAGGGCGTGGCACTGAGAGACCCAAGGGTAAAGCCTAGGCTTTTGGAGCAGAGAGCTGATCAATGGAATGAATGGCAGACGGCTGAAAAACCTCCAGATATTCCTCAGCACAAGGTACAGGGTACTGTTAATACTGATAACAGCTTTTATGAGAAGCCAGACTGTATGAGTGCATATTTTAAAACCCAGGAAAAGCCCAGGTTTTATGAGAGCAGTTGGCTACAGCCAGAAGCTTGTTCAGTTAAACCCTGTTTGTCTCCTCAAACTGCTGACAAGATTAACAAGCAAGCTAGCTATAAGGACATAGCAGAGATATTTGCCAGAGACATTTGCCAGAAAGTTTCAGGAAGCTCTAAGTTTGATTTGTTGCCTACAAATGCTCCACCTGCAAAGGAACTGATTTACCCAGCACTTGTTGACAGAGACAAGTGGGGGAGGGGTAATTCCAATGCACTGAATTTTATTTATTTTATTTATTTATTTAGACAGTTTTGTATACCGCCTTATCCTTCAATCAAAGCGGTCACAACACAATTGGGGGATACATTTAACACGCGGGGATATGAGACACATACACTAATACTTACAGGGAACATGGGCAATGGAGAGTTAAGTGGCTTGCCCAAGACCACAAGGAGCATCTGTGGGACTAGAAACCCCAGTCCTTCCGGCCCAAGGTTGCTGTCCTCTAGTGGGATTTGAACCCCCGACCTTCCGGCCTGAAGTACCGTGCCCCAACCACTAGGCTACAGAGTAACCAAGCTGAAGCACTCCTGAGAGACTTTAAAACGTTTCTAGAGGAACGTAATATTCCTGGACCTAGGATAGTTGAACCAGTACAGAGTCCAGAAGCACCAGTACCATTGCCTCATCCCTTACAGACGCAGGATTTGAGTCAGCCAATGGACTGCTCGACGTGCCTTGTAGATAAGTAATGATAGTCAAGCAAAGCTTGTGTGGTCATTCATCATAAAGTGAAAACTGTACATTGTCAAAGTTCCTTACCTGAAGAGCTTATGAGAAAGATAAGAATAAGCTAAAGCAGAAGTTGGAAGCAGTGCATGAACTTTGTTTGCCTTTGGTTTAAATGTTTTCTAATACAGCTCACATGACTGGAATGTGAAGTGCTGTGAAAAGGACTGTTTTGAAACACAGTGTTGGAAAGCCTATCTTTTCTTTGTTCTTGTTTTGGCTGTAAAAATACTTTGCCTTTATGCCTGTTCCAATTCCACCACGGAGCGGGAGAAAATAAAATCCTTATAAAATAAATATTCTTTATACCTGCCTTGTCGCTCGACCACCGCAACTACAATTCAACCTCAAGGCACACCCCTCCTTAAACCCTCAAGGTCAAGGGGCGGGTGCATGGTTATAAACCCCAAGGTCGGGACACTGTTTGCTTCCAGGGGTTCTACTCTCTATTTCGCTCTTCAGCTCCCTGGCAGATGCAGCAGGCTGGCAGGGGGTGCGCAACGCGTCCTGCAACGCTGAATCCCTCAGGATAAGGGGGGGGAAGAAAGCTGGGTGCAGCGGGGGCTGGTAGCTTCTTGCAAAGCTATAGGAGCAGTTTGGGTAATTTTAGCTGATCTGCTTTGATTTCATTGGAGTTGGCGGAAACTTGGTTTTTGAAGTCCTATACTTTAAAAAAGAAAAAAAAAAAAGGGCATAGCTATGTTGATTTACAAGAATCTCCTTCCGCTATCCATAGAAGGTCCTATAAAGCGTTAGTCGGTTTATATGGCAGGGTAATATTTTGGCTTAGCTGCTGTGATATAGCGCTATGATCCTCTGTAAACATATTCAAGTCAAAAGGAATTATGGTGATAACTCTCTTGGACAGTTGTAACAGGTGCTTGGGTGAGCACCATGGCCAGTCCACAGATGTGGAATGCTCTGCCATAAGCATTATGTCATGAGAGGGGTTTTTATAGTTGTGTGGTTTCTTAATGGAAAATATTCCCGTTTAGTTTGGCTTTGCCCAAATTATAAGATTTTACGGTAGATTTGTAATGTCTTAATTTTGGCTATATGTGGTTTAATTTTACATATGGAAAAGGCAGCTCAATGGAGAGAGGTTGCAAAATATAACTCTGGCCTTTGAAGCTGTCTATGCTCCCATTCCATTTATCAGAGGTTCTCTGGTACGGAGAGTATCTGCTAGTGTTCAGCGAATGCCTTAATGGGGGCCAGAAGCACGCAGCCAGGCTAGTTCTCAAGCAGCAATAGCAGCAGCTCAGATTCTAGTAGGCATACATTATATGCTGGGCTTATAAGATGACTTCCACACTGATCGGCATCAGCCAAGATGGCTGCCGGTTTAGACTGTGAATGTGGAGGCAGCCTGGATGAGGGACCTTGCGTTATTAAGCTTTAGAAATAGTTTAATTAGGTCCTTTTTTTTTTTTTTTTTAATATACTTTATCATTTTAGTCAAAGCAGTTTACATTATAACTTTAAACTTGGTAATGTACATTAAACATGGACATTGATAACCCTCCATTGCCTCAGAAAAATCCAAGTTAAGTGACTTGCCCAAGGCCACAAGGAGAATCAAACCCTGGTCTCTTGGTTCCCAAGCTAGTGCTCTAACCATTAGGCTACTCCTCCACTCCAACTTGAGGTGAATACTAAGCCAAATCTTTTAAATGTATTAGGTATGTTTGTATTGGTTCAAGTATCCCTTATAGCAATTTTAAATAACTGAACAACTTTAAATAACTAAAGAAATCATTAAAACTAAGATGTGAGAAGGGGGGGCTATGCAGTCTTTTGCATTTAGGAGTGTGTTTACTAAATTGGGCTAATGGTCCTCCTGACATACAAGGCCCTCCACTGCCGCCCTACATCATACCTGCATACCCTACTCTAAACCTTGCAGCCCAACCAACCTAGAAGGCAGTCCATAAAGACCACTCTCGTCATCCATCACACGAGCAAAATCCAACCAATAAGCATGTACACAATCCTTTGAACTTGACCCACCATCTATCTGGAATACACTCCCGGACTGAATCAGAAGCATATCAGACCTATATACCTTCCAAAAACACCAAAAGACCCACCTATTCAATGAACATTTTGGGCCCCTCTCCTGACCCCCCCCCCAACCCTAACATTCATAAGAACATCTCAGAATATCTCATTCTTCTCTCGTATATAGCTCAATAATGAATATAATTAACATATGCTTGTACCTCTACTCATGTTCATAACTTACTTGTTCCATGCATATAAACGAACCTTTTCCATGTATACAAGTTAATCATTCTTGTAACCCTCTAAATAATTGTTCTATATAAACCGCTTTAACTTGGCAAAAAGTGGTATATAAGCCTTGCTAAACAAATAAATGGTTTAATCCAGGCTTCTTGCAACTAAGTCCCATGTTATTCAATGGGACCTAATTGCAGATAGTCTGGGGTTAACCGTAGGCCAGTTTAGTAAACATATCCCTTAGTGTTGTATGATTTCCAGGTTGGTGAGACATCTTATGTGTGCACTAGTTGCAAAAAGCTCCTTGCTCTCAGGGAATGAGTCTGATTTCTGGAGGAGCTGAGATATATAGATGAGACCTTCAGGAACACAGCAAAGAAGTCCTACCTCCAGGCTGGCAGCTTCTCTGCTGCTATGGAAGAGAGAGGTCACGTAAAAGGAGAGCATCACTTGGTGTGACAGGAAGTGACCTATAGCTAGGACCTGTGCTCCAGATGATAGAATGCCATCTCGCAGAGGAGATGTCTCCAGGGCCATGTGCCCAGGAGACGAGGGTTAGAATGGCTGTTTTAAAGTTGATGATTCGATCATTAGGCATGGTTATCCAAGTTTTACGTCCTATTAATTGTAAACTCAAACACATGTATCCTGTCTGATTTTTCTGTTCCATGTAAACCGCGCTGATGCCGAAATAGTGCGGTATATAAGAAATTGTAAATAAATAAATAAATATAGATAGCTGGATGACTGATGGATGTGAGAATAGCCTGATAACTTGTCTGCCTGGTGCAACAATGGCAGACCTCACATGCCACCTAGATAAGATTTTAGAATGTGTTGGGGCGAGTCTAGGTATCATAAGGAAAGGAATGGAAAATAAAACAAAGGATATTATAATGGCTCTGTATCGTTCCATGGTACGACCGCACCTTGAATATTGTGTGCACTTCTGGTCGCCGTGTCTTAAAAAGGATATAGCATTATTAGAAAAGGTACAGAGAAGAGCCACCAAAATGGTAAAGGGGATGGAAGGCTACTCCTATGAAGAGAGGCTACAAAGGTTAGCGCTCTTCAACCTGGAAAAGAGATGGCTGAGGGGAGATATGATAGAGGTCTATAAATTAATGAATGGAGTGGAGCGGGTAAACGTAGATCGATTGTTTACGCTATCAGAATATAGAAAGACTAGGGGACATGTAATGAAGCTACAGGGTAAACTATTTAAGACAAATAAGAGAAAATATTTTTTCACTCAACGTGTAATCAAACTCTGGAATTTGTTACCGGAGGATGTAGTAAGAGCTGTTAGTGTAGCTGGGCTTAAAAAAGGTTTGGACAAGTTCCTGGAGGAAAGGTCCATAAACCATTTTTAAAAAGGGACCCAGGATATCAATGTTTGACCCAGTACAAGCATTGTGAAACCTGTGTCTTTTGGGGATACTGCTAGGTACGTATGACCTAGATTGGTCACTGTTTGGAAACAGGATACTGGGCTTGATGGACCTTGGTCTGACCCAGTATGGCATATCTTATGTCTGCCCTCTTAGTACATGTACCACTGACAGAGGAAAATCTGGGAGGGAGGTTCTGGAAGCCAAATCTTAGGATTTTAGGTGGATATCCAGAACTGCCAGGGTAGCATTTTCAGAAATGCTTCCTGTTCGACACGCAGGACCCAAGAAGCAGGGAGAACTCTAGAATCTCAGTGAGTGGATGAGAATATGGTACAAGGAAGAGGGTTTTAGGTTTGTTTGGTGCCAACCAAGATGTTCCCTCTTACCCAAATGTTGTCCAGTCCAATCTGCTGGCATTAACCTTTAAAAAGGAGAAAGCAATTTTTAAACCTGAAAAAGGGTGAAAGCAGACAGTTGCCCAAGAGCGCATGCTTTGGAATGATGTATCTTTTGAAGGCTACTATTGAAACAGGGAAGTTGGGGTATCCCAATAGAAAGGTTCCAACAAAAGTAAAAGTAACCCAGATGCCTTTAAGTAAAGAGCAGACAGAGTTAGGACAGACTAGATAGACCATGTGGTCTTTTTCTGTCGTCATATTTCTATGTTTATATAAAGTTGAAGGATTCCAAATTACCCCTTTCAACTGATAACCAGATTGTTAATATAAACAAAATACTGAACAAATTTTGAGATGCCTGTATACAAATGCTAGACATTCAAAAAATAAGATGGGAGAGTTAGGAATATATGGCACTGAATGAAAGGTTAGATATAATTAGCACCTCAGAGACCTGGTGGAAGAGGACAATCGGTGGGACATCGTGATAACTGGATACAAATGATGTTGAATTGATAGGGTAGATCGAATTGGTGGAGGGGTTGTGTTTTATATATTAAAGAGGGCATTGAGTCAAACAGGATAAAGGTTTTGCAGGAAACAAAATACGCTGTAGAATCGATGAATAAAAATCTCATGTAAAAAGGGGAAAAGAATTGCGGTAGGGGTGTACTATTCACCTGGCCAAAATGAACAGATGGATAACAAAATGCTAAAAGAAATTTAAGGAAGCTAACAAAAGCTACAACACAGTAATATCTTTATCTTTATTTGGAAATTTTGATATACCGCTTAGCCGAAGCAACAAGAGGTGTACAATAAAAAAAAAAACAAGGTTACTCAGAAACAGAAAGGAATGGCAATAAATGATAGGAAAGAGGAGGACAGCAGGATAGGAGAAAGAAAAAGATAGAATAAGAGTTGAAGGGAAGAGTCAGAGGGCAATAGCAGGAGGGTCAAAGGCCAGGTGGAAAAGGTGAATCTTCAAAATAGTTTTGAACTTTGCATAGGAAGGCTCAGCGCAGAAGGAAAGAGGCAGAGAATTCCACAGGGAGGGACAAGGAAGAAGAAAGCAGAGGAACGAGTGCACTCTAGATGGGCTTGGCTTGGGTGGGGGAAGGAAGGGCCAGGCAGAAATTATGAATAGAGCGGAGGAGACGATGGGGGTTGTGATAATGGAGGAGATTGGCAAGATACTGAAGGGAGGCTGAATGAATTACACTTTGAACAAACATGAGTATTTAGAACTGAATCCGAAAGTTTACAGGTAACCAATGGAGGCCAGCCAGGAGAGGAGAAACATGGTCATAAGGGATGAAAAGGTGATGAGATGAGCGGCGGTATTCTGAAGAAGCTGAAGCCTGTGAAGTTGGTATTGCAGGAGCCAGGCAAAGGAAATGTTGCAATAGTCCAGTCTGGAAATAACAAAAGAGAAAAGGAGGGTAGTCGGTGAGGTGGGGGGCAGAAAGGGCAGACTGTGCGAACCTGCCAAAGATGGTAAAACACCTGATGGGAAACTGAGGAGATGTGGTCGGAGAATGAGAGGTCAGAGTCAAGTGTAACTCTGAGGTATTTAAAGGAGAATACCATGGGAATAGGGATGGAGGAGCAAGAAGGGGTCAAAGGAGGGGGAGGCACCCCAAAAGTGATCCAGGTGGCAGATGACTTAGAGGGGTTCAAGTGCAGGAAATTAGAGGACATCCAGTCATGTATAAGCATCAGGCAGGCATCAAGTGGGGCAATGTCAGGGAAGGATGAACTGGTACGATACACAAGGATATTATCGTCCGCGCAATAGTACACGGAAATACCAGACTGTTGAAATAGGAGTGCAAGTTGGGCCAGGAAAATGTTGAAGAGAAGGGGGGACAAAACAGAGCCCTGAGGGCTACCACAGGACAGAGGTAAAGGAGAAGAAGTGGAGGCCGAGGACAGGACAAAGTGTGACCAGTGAGAAAAGAATGAAGACATCTCCGGGGGGTGCATGAGACGCCGAGGTCTGAAAGACGTTGAAGGGTGCGGTGGTCGATCAGGTAAAAAGCAGCAGAGAGATCCAAAGAAACGAGAAGTGTGACATTACCTTGGTCGTGAATAACATGCAATGGGTGATTTCATTTACTTCGGTATCTACTTCGGATCAGTGTCACTTCTGGAGATGTTGAAGAGAGAAAGTTTCTAGATGAAATAAATGACTACTTCATGGAACAGCTGGTTCATGAACAGACATGAGTAGAAGCTATTTTAGACCTTGTTCTTAGTGGAATGCAGAAGCTGGTGTGAGAGATAATGGTGTTGGGCCACTTGACAATAGTGATCATACCATGATCACATTTGATTTAATAAATTGAGGGAGGACAGCAAGGAAATCCGCTGCATTCGCATCTAACTTTCAAAAATAAAGAGGAAAATAGTTGGTTAAGAAAAAAACTAAAAAGAGCAACTGCAAAGGTTAAGAATTTACATCAGGTGTGGGTGTTTATTTAAAAATACTCTTGGAAGCTCAAACCAGATGTATTCTACGCTTTAAAAAAAAGATGGAAGGAAGGCCAAATGACTACTGGCATGGTTTAACGGTGATGTCAGAGAGGTTGTTATAGCCAAAAAAAACACCTTTCAGAAAATGGAAAAAGAAGACAAATGATGAAAACAGGAAGCACAAGCACTGGCAAGAGGGTTAAGTGGCTTGACCAAGACCACAAGGAGTGCCTATAGGACTAGAAATCCCAGACCCTCCGGCCTGAGATTGCTGTCCCCAGGTGGGACTTGAACCCCCGGCCCTCCGGCCAAAAGTACCTTGTCCTAACCACTAGACCACTCCTCCCTCCTGAATAAACAGGTAAAGTGAGATGGCTGATATAGTGTATGCATTTTCAGAAAGCCCTTTGACAAGGTCCCTCATGAGAGACTCCTGAGGAAATTAAAAAGTCATGGGATAGGAGGCAGTGCACTTTTGTGGACTGGGAACTGTTTATAAGATAGAAAACAGAGAGTAGGGCTAAATGGCTAATTTTCACAATGGAGAAAGATGAATAGTGGAGTACCCCAGGAATCTGTGCTGGGCCTGTTGTTTTTTAACATTTTCATAAATGATCTGGAAGTAGGACCAATGACTGAGGTGATTAAATTTGCAGATGAGACAAACTTACTCAAAATTGTTAAATCTCCGGAGGACGTATATGCATCCGTTGCAGGGGTTGCTCTGTTGGTGGTCCCACCAGAGCCAGCCTCTGATGCAGGTTCTCCCCTGCCCTCAGGATGCCAGGAAATCTCTAAGATGGTGGCTGCGCCCGGGAAACCAGGAGAGGGGCATGCCCCTCGAGGCCCCGTGATGGATCCCAGTAGATACGGATGCCAGTTTGTCTGGCTGGGGGGCCCATTGCGAGGGACACTTTGCCCAGGGACAGTGGGACCTTCTGGAAGCTTGGTGGTCGATCAACAGACTCCAGATGCAGACAGTGACTCTGGCCCTACGTAGCTTCGAAGAGTTCTTGCAAGGAAAAGCAGTATGGGTTTTCTCGGACAATGCGACCACTGTCGCGTATATAAACTAGCAGGGAGGCATGGACAGTCCAGCCCTGGAGGAGGAGGCCAAAAGGCTGTTCGGTTGGGCGGAGGCCTGACTGCAGGCAGTGTCAGCGGTACACGTAGCGGGAGCACACAACGTGGAGGTGGACTATCTCAGCCGGGTTTAGGTGGACCCCGGAGAGTGGTGCCTTAACCAGGAGGTGTTCGAGCAGCTGGTGCAACGCTGGGGCGAGCCGATCATGGACCTGATGGCAACCTTTGAATTGGCCAAGGCCGGCCTCCCCCCCCCCCCCCCCGTGGACGCTCATAGGCAGAGTACTGCAACGGATAGAGGCACACCGGGGTTTAGTAGTACTGGTTGTCCCCGATTGGCCTCAGTGCCCTTGGTTTGGCGACCTGGTTCGGCTCCTGGTGGCCCGGCCATGGCAACTCCCGATGCACAAGGACCTGCTAATGCAGGGCCCAATATGCATGCTTCAGGTGGATCGATTCTCGCTTACCGTCTGGTTCTTGAGTGGGCAAGGTTGTGGAAGAAAGGATACTCGGGGGCGGTGATAGCGACCCTGCTGCATATATTCGTGTTTGGCATATATTTGGGTCTTGGTGCAAGGACAGGTGGTAGACAAGTCAGTCTGCTGCTTCAGTCCCAGACATCCTGGCTTTCCTGCAGGCCGGCTTTGACAAGGGTCTGGCTGCTAGTTCCTTGTGCTTACAACTAGCAGCGATTGCCTGTTATCGGGGGAAGATCTGTGAAGTGCCTTTGGGTGCGCACCCCGACGTGCTTAGATCTTTGAGGGCAGTGACATATCTTCGACCACCGCAGAAAGTGGTGCCTTCTTGGGATCTAAATCTTGTACTTAACGCACTGGCAGGGGAGACTTTTGAGCCCCTGGGACGGGCTTCCCTGAAGGACCTGACTCTGAAGATGGTTTTCCTGTGGCGATTTGTTCGGCGCGCAGGATTTCGGAGCTTCAGGCCTTATCCTGCTGGGAGCCTTTTCTTTCCTTTTCTAAGGAGAAGGTCATTTTGCGGCCAGTACCTTCCTTTTTACTTAAGGTAGTGTCGGATTTTCATGTGAACCAGGAGGTCTCCTTGCCGGCGCTACCTATGGGGAAGGGTAGGCCGGCCTCGCGGCAGTTGCGCTGTTTAGATGTAAAAAGGATCCTCAGGAAGTATTTGAGGAGGATCGAGCCACTTCGGAAGACGAATCAGCTATTTGTTCTATTTGGTGTGCTGCGCAGAAGCGAAGCGGCAGCAAAGGCCTCCATTTCGAGGTGGATCAGGGAGGCTATTGCTAGGGTGCATTCCACGAGAGCGCAAGCGGCTTCATGGGCAGAGTATAGTTTAGTTCCGCCAGTGGATATGTGCAGGGCAGCTATTTGGTCATCGCTTCACACCTTCACTAAGCATTACTGCCTGGATCTCCAGGCGGCGGGGGATGCTAGCTTCGGATTGGCAGTGTTTCAGGCCAGTGGTGCGGGTCCCTCCCATTCATAAACTGCTCTGATGCATCCCATAGATGCGGGACTGTACTGGAGGGACGATAAGAAAAGAGAAATTAGACGTACTTGCTAATTGTGGTTCCTTGAGGAACTCCAGTCCAGTCACGAATCCCTCCCTATTGCTGTGCTGGTTGGGTGCGGTGGGGCTGAAGCTAGTTTCTTTGGGGAAGGAGTTAGCCGGGTGGAGTGGAGTGCTGGAGTGTAGTCTGGTCAGTTGGGGGGGATGGTCTGTGGAAGTAGTCAGTAACTACCCCCTGGGGTGGGTGGTAGTTCAGATAGAGAGCAGCTGCGTCTCCCTTCCTGGTGGGGAGGGTTTGGGGCACCCTTCCTGGAGGGAGGGGACGATCGTGCAAGCATAGTTCTGTTTTTTGTCTTTGCATTTGTTTCTACTTAATTGTTGCTCCTGTGAGTCTGCTTTGTCAGTAGGTTATTGGGGCTGGTAGGCAGTGCCAACTGTATATATACTGGGTGTCATCAAAAGATGACATGACATGCTCAGTCTCCAAGCTGGTGGAAGAGGGACACTACCCAGAGGTGTGGGACTGGACTGGAGTTCCTCAAGGAACCACAATTAGCAGGTAGGTCTCTAATTTCTCTTTCCTCATGCTTTTCTAGTAGATCAAAGCGCTTTCCTCCACTTTGTCTTCTGTCTGTTGATGAGGCTGTGGTTTCCTATAACTCTCTGCACTCTCCTCTGCTCTAGATGCTCTTGCTTCGCCCATACTATGTCCTTGAAGGCGCACTGTATCTCAGCCCTGGCTGTCTTACTACCTACTACTACTATTCAGCACTTATAAAGCGCCACGCACGCAGCGCTGCACAGCTAACCTACAAGAGGTAGCCAACATACAAGAGACAGTCCCTTCCCATCAGAATCATGCTCATCGGAGCTTACAATCTAGTCAGAACAGTACAGAGCATTAGTCAGTTCAGCGCAAGGTACGGTGTGGTACAGTTTGGTCATAAAGGTTGACGGGGGTTAGGATAAGATGAGGATGGAAGTCAGGATCTGAATGCAACAGTGAAAAGGTGGGTCTTCAGCCTGGATTTGAAGAGGGCCAGGGAGGATGCCTGGCGCACAGACGCAGGTAGGCTGTTCAAGGCGTATAGTGCAGCAAGGTGAAAGGAGCGCAGTCGGGAGTTCGTGGTGCGGGTGCAAGGCATTGATAGAAGTAATTTGTTAGCAGAGCGCAGATTTCGAGAGGGAACGTAGGGAGAGATAAGAGGTATTAACATAGTAACATACATAGTAACATAGTAGTTGACGGCAGATAAAGACCAGCATGGTCCATCCAGTCTGCCCAGCGAGATGGCAAGAGTAGGTGCACCTGTCGCTCCGCGCAGGCCACCCCTCTCCATATCCTTGTTCAGGGGTAAACCCACCACTCCATATAGGACACCCCTATTTGTTGAGACGTTATATGGTTCGGAAGTTAGATGGTACCGTTTATTTTGGTTTTTTTCCTATTTCTGTAAAGGGATCCTCTGTGTTTGTCCCATGCCTTTTTGAATTCCGTCACCGTGTTCGTCCCTACCACTTCCATCGGGAGGGCATTCCAAGCATCCACCACCCTTTCAGTGAAAAAATATTTCCTGACATTGCCTTTCAATTTACCCCCTTGCAGTTTCATGTTATGCCCTCTAGTTTTACAGGTTCCCCGTCTTTGGAAGAGGTTTGTTTGTTCATCATTTCTCTTTAAGTATTTAAAGGTCTGAATCATATCTCCCCTGTGCCTCCTTTCCTCCAAGGTATACATATTTAGGTCTTCAAGTCTCTTCTCATAAGGCTTCTGGGGCCATAGAGTGAATGCATTTATAGGTCAGTAGGAGAAGCTTGAATTGGATGTGGAATTGGACAGGAAGCCAGTTAAGTGACTTGAGAAGAGGAGTAATGTGGGCATGGTGAGGCTGGCAGAAGATTAGTCGAGCAGCGTGATTTTGTATAGATTGAAGGGGAAGGAGGTGGCTCACGGGGAGACCAACGAGGAGTAGGTTGCAGTAATCGAGAGGAGATTAAGGAGTGGATAAGCGTTTTGGTAGTGTGTTCAGAGAGGAAGGGGAGGATTTTGCTGATGTTGTAGAGAAAGAGGTGGCAGGTCTTAGCTACAAGCTGGATATGAGCGGAGAAGGAGAGAGAGGTGTCAAAGATAACCTCTAGATTGCGGGAACAGGAAGGATAGTAGATCCATCCACATGGACTGAGAGAGGGGGAAGTGGAGGGGAAGGGATGGTTGGAAAGATAAGGAGTTCAGTCTTGGCCATGTTCAGTTTCAATCGACGATGAGACATCCAGGCAGCGATGTCTGAAAGACAGGCAGAGATCTTGGACTGGGTTGCCGGAGAAATATTAGGTGTAGAGAGGTAGATTTGGGAGTTGTTGGCATAGAGATGGTACTGAAAGCCTTGGGAGGAGATAAGCGCGCCAAGGCTTTGGGTGTAGAGAGAGAAAAGGAGGGGGCCCAAGACGGATCCCTGGGGTACTCCTTCATGGAGCAGGGTAGGGGAGGAGGAGAAGCCACCAGAGCATACACTGAATGAGCGATGGGAGAGGTAGGAGGAGAACCAGGATAGTACGGAGTCCTTGAAGCCAAGCAAGGAGAGGGTGGTGAGGAGAGGTTTGTGGTCAACGGTGTCAAAGGCAGCGGAAAGGTCAAGAAGGATGAGGATAATATAGAGGTCCTTAGATTTAGCCAGGAACAGGTCATCGGTGACTTTTGTGAGTGTCGTTTCAGTGGAGTGTAGGGGACGGAAGCCGGATTGTAGTGGGTCCAGGAGGGCCTGGGAAGTGAGGAAGTCAAGGCAGCGATGGTGGACTGCTCGTTCTAATAGTTTTAGATATGAAGGGAAGTAGGGAGATGGGCCGATAGCTAGAAGGGCATGTGGGATCAAGTGAGGGATTCTTGAGGGGTGTGACAACAGCATGCTTGAAGTCAATGGGGACAGTTGCAGGGGAGAGTGAAAGGTTGATGATATGAGTGATGGAGGGACAATGGTGAGGGAGATGGAATGTAGGAGATGGGTGGGGATAGAGTCTGATGAACAGGTGGTGGTTTGGAGGAGGAAAGAAGGAGTGCAGTTTCTTTTTCAGAGATTGGAGGGAAGGAGGAGAGGGTGGCAGGGGGAGTATGGATGGGGGAGAATTGGGGAGGAGGGGAGGTACATGAGGGGGTGGGGAATTGGAGGGTAATCTTGTGGATTTTGTCATGGAAGTAGTCGGCTAGGGTTTGGGCAGAAAGGGAGGGCAGTATCGGGGGCGGGGGGACCTTGAGGAGAGAATTGAGGGTATTAAAGAGATGGCAAGGATCAGAGGCAAGGGAGTTGGTCAGATGGATGTAGTAATCTTGTTTGGCAAGTGCTAAGGCTGACGGGAAGGAGCCAAGCATGAATTTGAAGTGTAGAAGGTCTTCCGGGGGAGCAGGATTTGGACCAAGCTCGTTCGGCAGAACGGGCGCAGATGCTTAGGTAACGGATTGTGGGTGAAAGCCAGGGTTGGGGTGTAGATCGTTTGACAGGACGTGGGGTGGGAGGGGCAAGAGTGTCAAGGGCTGAGGATAGTGTAGCATTGTATGAAGATAATGCCTTGTTGACGGACTTGGAGGATATAATGGAGGAGAGAGATGGAGAAATGGTGGAGGAGAGAGTCAGGGGATCAATATTTATGAAGGTTTCTAAATAGGTCGGAGGAGACAGGACGAGGTTGGGACGGCGGAAGCTGAAGAGTAAAGGTTAAAATGTGATGGTCAGATGAGGAAAGGATTGAATTGCGGAAGTTTGAGGGAGAGGAATTGGAGAAGAGTATTAGGTAAAGGCAGTGGCCATGTAGGTGTGTGGGGGCAGTGGGGCAAAGTTGGAGGTCGAACGAGGAGGTAAGAGCGAGGAACTTTGAGGCATGGGGGTCAGAGGCGTTGTCGATGTGAATGTTGAAATCGCCAAGAATAAGAGTGGGGGAGGAGGGATCCATAAAGGCAGAAAGCCAGGAGTCGAAGTCGGTGAGGAAGGTTGATTTGGATTTGTCGGGTGGGTGATAAATAACAGCTACTCGGAGGGGAAGTGGTGTGAGGAGGCAAATGGAGTGGACTTCGAAGGAGGGAGGGGAGTGTGGTTGGGGTGGCAGGAGGGGTTGGAATTGGCAGGAGGGAGAGAGTAGGAGGCCAACGCCACCACCGTGACCAGTAGATCGAGGTGTATGGGAGAACTGGTAGCCCCCATAGCAGAGAGAGGCAATGGATGCTGTGTCGTCTGGGGGGAGCCAGGTCTCGGTCGTGGCAAGAAGGTGTAGGGCATTAGAGATAAAAAGATCGTGAATAAAAGGGTTTTTTTTAATGACTGAGTATGCATTCCATAGGGCGCATGAAAACGGGAGAGTGGAGGGGGGGAGGAGAGGGATATGGATAAGGTTGGATAAGTTATGTGTGGATTTCTTAGCAGAGTAGCGTGGGGGTCTATTTCTAGGGTAATACTGAGATTTAGAGGGATCAGGGTGTGGGTGGGTATGTCTGGGTGTGTGTGCTTTCCAAGAGGGACATGAAGGAGGGGAAGTGAGGGGTAAATTGATGGTATCAGGTAGGTTATGTGAGGATTTATTTTTGGAGATAGGATTGGAGTTGATAACTATGGATGAGTGTGGGATGAATGAGGGAGGGCGGAAGGGGGGAGGAGTGGGATGTGGATGAGATTAGATAGGGTACGTGAGGAGCTTTTTTTATGGTGAGAAAGAAATCGGGGGGGGGGGGGGGAGGGGGCAGGGTTGGAGTTGATATTACCTGATGAGAGAAGGAGAATGAGTATTAGAGAGCGTGGTAAAGTGGAGATAGTACAGCGGAAGCGAGGGTGGGGTTGCCTTAAAGAGAGGGGGGCTGGTTGAATGCGGGGGATGGTGTGATGAAGCTCAAGAACAGATGCTAGGCTAGGGGGCAGAATGGAGGGAGAAGTGAGGAAGGTAGGGGGAGGGGAGGGGGAAGAGGAGGGAGGGTGTTGGTAGGAGGGGAGGCAGTTGGGGAGGATGAAGAAGAGAAGGACAATGTAATGTGGAGCCATGGTAGTGGGCAGCAAGGTCTGTGCAAGCAATGGGTAGCATGTTCTAGGCAAACAATGGGAAGTAAGATCGCAGCCAGCAGTGGGAGGCAAGACCAGAGCAGAGATACGTGTAGGGTGGTAATCGTGAGATGGTTGGGGTGTGGGGGAGCGATCGTGCCTGTTTGGCTCTTCAGTAGCTACAGAGATTTGTTGGGGCTGCGTTAACGGTTCATGCAGGAGCAGGTCTTGGGTTAAACGTGAGGGTAACGCAGAGACTGTATGATCCTGGGGATTTGTTTCTGCCTGCATTCCCCGCCAAAGGGCCCTCTGGCGAGGCCCTCAGGTGCAGGCCCGCCAGGCGCGGGCATGCCTGATGGCGCCCTCCTTTTTGTGGGTTGCCTCAGGGCGGCGTGGAGACCAGCGTGCAGCTACCTACACTCCTGTGCCTGCTCAGCTGAATGCATTTGGCTCAAATCCCACTCCCTTTCTGATTTTCTTCACTTTATATTCATGCTTGCTTCCTTCCAATCTGCCATAGCATTCGCCAAACAAAGCTATTATGTTCATCTAACTAATTCTCTTGCCTCTGACCCCGCCTTCTCTTCTTGACTCTCTCCTCAAGGTGCCTCCACCTCCGACCCCCCACCTCCTCTTCATGGGCAAATCCTAGCCAACTATTTCCATGACAAAGTCCACAAGATTACACTCCAATTTCCCACAAGATCAGCTTCTTCCTCTCTGTCCCCTCTTCAATACCAACATTTCTCCTCTATCTCTATTACCCTTTCATCCTTTTCTAAGATCTCCGAAGAGGTAACCTTTCATCTTCTGTCCTCCCCTAAACTTACTACCTGTTCTTCTGAACTATCCCCACTCATCTCTTAATTCCATCTCTTCTTCTGTCATCCCTTCCATCTCACATAGTCTCAACCTAACACTCTCCATTGCAACTTTCCCTGCAGCCTTCAAGCATGCTGTGATCACACCTCTCCTCAAGAAACCTTCCTTTGACTGTACTTGTCCTTCTAACTATCAACCCATCTCCCTTCTTCCCTTCATTTCCAAACTTCTTGAATGTGCAGTTCTCCGCTGTTGCCTTGAATTTCTTTCCTCTCAAGCCCACCTAGATCCACTTCAATCTGACTTTTGTCCTTTACATTCTACTGAAACTGCTCTTGCCAAAGTCTCCAGTGACTTGTTCCTAGCTAAATCCAAGGGCCTTTACTCAGTCCAATTCTTCTTGACCTTTCTGCTACTTTTGACACTAACCACCACCTTCTCTTGGAAACATTGTGCTCACTTTGTTTTAGGGGCTCTGTGCTGTCCTGCTTCTCTTTTCTCTCAGACCGTTGCTCCTTTTTGTTCTGGAGGTTCCTCTTCTAATGCTATCCCACTCTCAGTTGGTGTACCCCAAGAGTCTGTTCTGGGCTCTCTCCTTTTCTTCCTCTATACCCAGTTCCCTGATACTCTCATCTCCTCCTTTGGCTTTAAGTATCATTTTTATACTGACGACTCTCAAATCTATGTATCTGCACCTGATATTTCTGTGACACTCCAGGCCCGTATCTTTGCCTGCCTATCGGACATCGCTGTTTGGATGTTTCATCGCCGTTTGAAAGTGAACATAGCCAGAACCGAACTTCTTGGTTTTTCCCCTAAATCCACCTCCCCCCTTCTCCTTTCTCTATCTCTATTGATAGTACTCTTACACTTCCTGTTTCCTCTGCCTGCAACCTTGGGGTCATCTTTGACTCCTCCCTTTCCTTCTCTACATACATCCAGCAGATATCTAAAACTGTTGTTTCTTTCTCTATAAAATTAATAAAATTTGCCCCTTCCTTTCTGAACACACTACTAAAACACATCCACTCTTTAGTCACCTCCCGTCTCAACATTTGTAACCTTCTCTTTGCTGGTCTCCCTCTGAGTCTTCTGTCTCCCCTTCAGTCGGTTCAAAATTCTGCTGCACGGCCAATCTTCTGCCAGCCCCAGTATCTTAACGTAACTCCTCTTCTGAATATCACTTCATTGGCTCATCTTTATCCAATTCAAACTTCTCCTGATCTATAAATGCTTTCATGTTACTGCTCCTCCCTTTCCTCTCTCCTCTCTCCCTACACTCCTCCTTGTGAACTCCGCTCTTCCTCTAGCTTACTTCTCTGTTTGCTCTTTTCTTCCACTGCCAATTCCAGACTTCGATCCTTTCACCTTGCTGCTACTTTTGCCTGGAACAAACTACCTGAATCTGTGTGTCATGTTTCATCTCTCCCCCTTTTCAAATCCATGCTGAAGGCTCACTTCTTTGAGGCTGCCTTTTGGATCCTGATTCTTTGTTCTCCTTGTGTCTCCTTATTTTTCCCTATTTGTACCCTTATTTTCAACTATTGTACTGTCTGTCTTGATAAGATTGTAAGCTCTGACGAGTGGACATCATCTGTAAAGAGGCTACCTGGTTTGCTCTCAGCAACTTCATCAAGCACTAAAGGTTGCAGTTGGGAGCTGGAGCGAATGGCACTTTTGGCAGGGCAGTTTTTTCTAGAGGGCCATCTTCTTCCACCCTGGATCCTGATTTACTTGGGTTTCATCCCACACATCTGGACTGGTCTATCAGGATTATAAGGAAGGAGAAATGTTACATATCTGATTATTTTCTTTCCTTAAATCCTGCTAGACCAGTCCAAGACCTGCTCAAATGACTATTCCTACAGGCTTGAGATTCCTGCTGCCATATTGATGGCATGGTTGGGTTCAGGGTCTGACAGTGTCAGTTGTGGTATGAGAGCTAAATTCATATTCCTGTTGGCTGGCTGTTCCAAATTATGGTCTATTGTGTTAGTTTGTTCTCCCCCGCCCTGTGTTTACTACTTGGGATGCACTATACTGGCTTGTCAATGCTGCACCAGGGAATATACCTGTGATATCATAACTGAATGTTTCTCAAGTCTGTCTCCATTTGTTGTGCTAGGGAGCATAACCCACACATCTGGACTCTTCTAGCAGGATTCAAGGAAAGAAAATGATCAGGTATGTAAAGTTTTTCCATGTAGTTCATGAGTGACATGGGTCATGGGTCACTGTTCTTTGTTAAAGAACAGTGCAGGAAAAATGTATAGGTAAATCCATGATACGATATATAAAACATAGCACAGAATCCACTAGTATTCATAGATATACAAATATCTATTCGCTATTGATGTATTAAAAGATCTATATTATCCATTTCTGCATGAAGCAGTGCAAGTATGAAGGGTATATAGGTGGGGATGTTGGCAATTTTGGAATATTATCAAGAATGCCAGAATAAAGTCAGGAACTGAATACGTCACACAGAGTACTAAAACCCATTTCTCCAGGAACAAGCAGGAAGTCAGTCCTCACTTATAGGTGACGTCGGCACCAATGGAGCCCGTGCAGAGCAATTCCCCAGCTTTTAAAGAAAGCCTTTAAGATTGCTGCCATGCATGCATAGTCCTCTTCCCACCCAAAGGTGCCATCTTGCTCAGTCTCCCTTTTCCACAGAGTCCTTCGGACGCACGTCCTCGTCCCTCAGAAAAAAGTGTTTCGTTTTCGGCCTCTGGGCCGTGTTTTTTCAGTTGCACTGGTCCTCTTCTGTCCTCCCCTGCTCTTCCTTTTTCCTTGAGCCGAGGGGATTTCCTTCATTAAAACTTGTCACACCCCCCTCCCCCCCCCGTTACGGGCTTCGAGACGTTTTTTCTTCCCCAACCTTTGGCTGCAAAGGTCTTTGACCTAGCAGGGGCCCTTTTTGCCCCTATGGCCACCGGTTTTAAAAAATGCGACAGATGCTCCAAGAACATGTCGCTCACGGACACCCATGACTGTTATCTTCGTTGTCTTGGGGCCAACCATGACCCGGAGCTCTGCTCTCTTTGTAAGAAAATGTCCTCCAAGGCTTTGCTCAGCCATAAGCAAAAGTCGGATGACATTTTCAAGAAGGTGGCCCAGGAATCCTCGGTGGCACCCTCTGTCACCCCTTTGCTGGTGGGATCCCCCACTTCGGCTCCACGTTCTCGGCAGCACTCCAACCAGGGGTCCCCTGAAGTGGAGCGGCGTAAGAAGAAGGCCTCGAAGTCGCTTTTGAGGGCTCCGGGTAAGCACAAGCGCTCCCGCTCTCGGTTGCCTAGCCCCCCACGGCGTTCCTGAGAGTCGGACAAGGAGCAGCCTTGAAAGGTACTTCGTACAGATACAGAGGCCTCCAGTGATAGTGCCCCGTCTCCTGAGGGTCATCCCGGTGAGGACCCCCTCTCCTCCACGCCAGACCCTGTAACCCCAGTGTCGGCGTTGCAGGGTCCCAAGCCCACGTGGGAGTCCCGAATGCTGGCACTAGAGCACAGCGTTTCTGCCTTCTTAGCTGCCCAAAAGGCGCTTACGCCCAGCATGGCTGGCCCGCGCCTTGAGATCGAGGTGCCCTTGAGAGAGACACCAAAGTCCACCGTGGAAACCCCCGAGAGCCACAGGCCTTGTGAGGGTCCTCGGCATCAGTCTCGGTCGCCTTCCCGGTCTTCAGGAGCGCGATTCTCCAAGGCCTCTGGCTCCAAGTGGACCTCGGTCTCTGGACGGGGCGACCTGCCTGAGTCGGACTCCTCCTCAGACCTCTCGGGCTGGGAATCAGACGGCGATACTTCCCCGGAAACCCGTGCCCAGAGGGACCTCCCTTTGGACTCGTCCCCGCCCGCTTATCAGAGTCGTTTGCCGCCCAAGGACACCGCTCACAATGTAGCCCCGACCACATGCAACCTCCCTCATGTATTGTATATAAGTATGGATATCATTCTGTTATCATTACAAATGTAAATAGTTAATACTGTTATCCAAGTTAAGCTACCTGTTTTATGTATCACGGTGTTAACCCCCGCCGTAAATACCTCATGTAACATGTAAACCACACTGATGTTAAATAAACCATTCCTGGAGTTCGTGCGGGACATGGCATGGGCCCTCAGACTGGCTATTCAGACTGAAGAGGAGCTGCAAGCTATGGAGCTAGATATTCTACAGTATGAGTCCCCGCCTCGAGAGTCTCTTACTGTCCTGGTTCCCCCCCATGTTGTCAAGACTGCTCCTCCGCATGTGGGAGACACCTGCTTTGGTCCGCATTGTGAGCAGGTGCCTTGACGCCATGTATAGAGTTCAGCGTGGCCCAGGGTTCCGAAAGACCCAGTTTCTGCACACTTCCATGGTTGTGGAGTCGGCGATGCGGAAGCAAAAAAGCCTGAAGTCTCACTCTTCGGTCCCCCCCAAGGTAGGGAGTCGAGAGCCCTCGACGCCCTGGGGCATAAGGTCTATTAGGGTTCCATGCTCGTTTGCCATATCCAGACATACCAACGCTATATGGGCATGTTCCTGCATGACCTCGCCAAGCAGCTTGGCAGTTTCGCCGTGGGCCTCGAAGGGGAATCACTCACTTCTAAGGTTCCAAACCCTCCTGAAATCTGTCGCGGAATGTTCGAAGTACCTTTCCCGTGCCACGTATGACAGGTTTGAGTCCTCCGCCCGGGTGGTGGCGGCCGGCGCCAGGCATGGCTCCAGTCTTCAGACCTGGAACAGTGGGTCCAAGAAAAGCTCCTGGATGTCCCTTGCCTTGGCGAGCAACTGTTCGGTAAACTGATGGATAAGGCTGCTGAGACAGAAACGGAGTTTGTGACCTGAACTCGTCTTTCGCGCAAAACCTCCTCCCTCCCTAGGAAGAAGCAGCAGGCCAAGAAGCCGTTCATCCAAAGGAAGCGGCTCCCTTACCGGGGTTACCCGCCTTTCCCGCCCACCTCTGCACCAGCTCCCAGCACGCAGGGGAAAGGAGGCGCACATGGCCACCGTAAGCCCAAAGGGCCTAAGGCCCAACCACCGGCGCCACCCCAGAAAACGCAGAGTTTTGATGCCGTTAACATAGCCTCTCGCCCCCGGCAGCTCTTCCGCCGGTGGGAGGACGTCTGTCCCTGTTCGCCCCAGAATGGGCATTGATCATGTTGGACACCTGGGTCCTCCGGGTAATCTGAGATGGATACCTTCTCCGTCTGGACAGGCGCCCTCCTGCCTTCTCCCCAGCGGAGCCTGCCCCTCTCCTCGCTCCACAGACCTTCTTGCAGTGGAAGCTGTCCAACCTCCTCACCCAAAGGGGGGTCGAGAAGTTACCGCGGCACCTTCGAGGTCAGGGTTGTACTCCTGCTACATATTCATCCAGAAAAAGACGGGGGGCTTGCACCCCATCCTCGACCTCAGAAACCTCAACAAGTTCCTGATGCGGCAGAAGTTCAAAATGTTATCGCTTGGCGTCCTGCTGCCCTTCCTTCAGCAGGGTGATTGACTATGCTTCTTGGACCTCAAGGACGCTTACGCCCACATCCTGGTTCACCCCCAGCACAGGCAATACCTGCACTTCAGAGTGCAGGGCGAACACTACCAGTACAGAGTGCTCCCCTTCGGGCTCGTGTCCGCACCACGGATTTTCACGAAGTGCCTTTCCATGGCTGCTGCCTCCATCAGGCGGCAGTGTATACCCATCTTCCCCTACCTCGATGACTGGCTTGTCACGGAGTTCTCAATCAGCGAAGCTCGCCTGGCCGCATCACGCACGATCCTTCGCCTCGAGCGCCTCGGCTTCCTGGTCAACTACTCAAAGTCCAACCTCGAGCCGGTGCAGACCCTGGAGTTCATTGGCGCACTCCTTGACATGGTGCAGGTGACCGCCTTCCTTCCCACGGACCACACAGGCTGCCTTCAGACCGTGGCTTCCCAGGTCCAAAACAGGGTTTGGGTTACCATGTGGGCAATGCTACGCCTCCTCGGGCACATGGCCTCCACCGTCCATGTGGTCCCCCATGCCCACATGCACATGCGGATATTCCAGTGGTGCCTCAGGGCACAATGGAGTCAGGCCTTCGACCATCTCAGAGACCCTATCCGGATCCCTCGCAATCTCCACGACTCCCTGAGTTGGTGGCGGGCCCCCCAAAGTCTCCTTTGGGGAATGCCCTTCCAGACCCTGCAGCATGAGCTCGTCCTAACGACGGATGCTTCTCTGCTGGGGTGGGGAGCCCACTGCGGTGCATTGTGTACCCAGGGGCAGTGGTCACCCGAAGAGTCTCGGCAGCAGATCAGTCTGCTTGAGCTTCGGGCGGTCTGATGGGCCCTGAGGGCCTTCGAGGGCTACTTGAGGGGGAAGTTGGTGCTCGTACAGACCGACAACAGGGTTGCCATGTTCTATATCAACAAGGAGGGGGGAACAGGATCACGCCTCTTCCTAGAGGCGATTCTCCTTTGCTCTTTTGCGTCTTGCTGGGGGATGACCCTGTGAGCAGTCTACATCCCTGGCCAGGAGAATGTCCTTGCGGACAAACTCAGCAAGATCCTCCACCCACACAAGTTGCGCTTGGATCCGGAGGTCGCCAGCGTCTTGTTCCATCTGTGGGGGACCCCATCCATGGACCTGTTTGCCAGCCCGGCAAATGCACAGCTTCCCCGCTTCTGCGGCCCAGTCCTGCACCCAAGCAGGGTGTCCCCAGATGCGTTCCTCTTAAGCTGGACCTCCGGCCTTCTTTTTGCGTTCCCTCCCATTCTTCTCATTGTGAGGACCCTCCACAAGGCTCAGCTGGACCGAGCTTCGAAGATCCTTGAGGCCCCCTCATGGCCTCAACAGCCTTGGTACCCGCTTCTGCTCCGGCTTGCTTCCGAGCCCCCAGTCCCCCTGGGTTGCACCCTGGGCCTGTTGACGCAGGAGGAGGGTCAGGTACTCCACCCGAATCTGGCATCACTGTTTCTTGCAGCCTGGCAGCTGAACAGGTCACCTTAGCTCTCCCGGAGGACACTGAGGAGATCCTCCTCGCGTCGAGGAAGGACTCAATGAGACGGGCGTAAGCCTTTAAGTAGCGATGTTTATCGACCTGGTGCTCTGAGCTTCAGATTTAGCCATTCTCCTGCTCTACCCAGTGGATCCTCTAGCACCTCCTCCACCTCTTGAAGGCAGGGTTGAAGATCAATTCGGTCAGGGTACACCTGAGCGCCATATTGGCAAACCACCTTCCCATCGAGCGAAAACCCCTCTCGGGGCAGCCCTTGGTCTCTCACTTCATGTGAGGTCTACTGCTTTCTAAGCCTCCCATCCGGCCTCCTCTGGCAGAGTGGGACCTCAACATGGTGCTGATGCAGGTCACGCGAGTGCCCTTCGAGCCAATGGTGATGTGCTCATTTCAGCATCTCTCCTGGAAGGTGGTCTTCCTGGTGGCTTTGACCTTGGCCCACCGAGTCAGCGAACTTCAGGCCCTCATGGCTGAGGTTCCATACACCAGGTTCTACGGGAACAAGGTGGTCCTTCACATCCATCCCAAGTTCCTACCGAAGGTGGTCATCTCATCCAGGAAGTAGTTCTGCCAACCTTCTTTCCGAGGCCGCATGCCGACCAGGCTTCAGCGGTGTTTCATACACTTGACTGCAAGAGGGCTCTTGCCTTTTACCTGCAGTGTACCCAGGGTCATCACAAGTCTGACTGGCTCTTTGTCGCCTACGACCCCAATCGCCTGGGGCAGGCAGTCACCAAGTGCACCATCTCCATCTGGGTGACGGACTGCATCGCCTTTGCCCAAGCAAAGGCGGGCGCGCCACTGGATCGGCGGGTCACCGCGCACGGCATCCGAGCCAAGGTGGCATCGGTGTCTTCGCTGCGCTCAGTGCCTCTAATAGACATCTGCTGGGCTGCGACCTGGTCTTCAGCGAACACTTTTGCTTCACACTACTGCCTGGAGACAGGGGCGGCCCAAGGGGGGTGCGGGGCCATGTGCGGAGACTCAGTGTGGGTCTCATTTGCATAAGGGCCTCATTTGCATAAATTTGCATAATGTTACCATACACTAACTTTTAGTAAACATGCCTCTTAATGAGTGTATGGATAAAGAAAGACTAAAAGATTTCTACATTACTATAATCCAGTGCCAACTGCCAGGCACATTAGGAACTACTACAAACACTGCCCATTTAGAACCCATAGCAAACCCGCCGTATCATAACAGTACTACCAGGACTCACAAAGCACAAGACCCTACCTATCAAAAGGCAACACTACAAATATTAAACCAATACATTTCAGAGAACAACAATACATGACCTACTGGGGAAAGAGAACAAGTGGCAATGTCAAATAGGAATTACATAAACAGAATACCTCAGCTCAGTTACACGTGCAGAACATAGACCGTCACCAAACAAGAAATCACAATGTAGAAACAGGAAGACAATAATTAAAATGGGAACCCCAAAAGCCCAACAACACTGTAGAAATAAAACTATAAATTAATTTCCTCTTGTACTAAACAAAGCACAGACGTTAATGATGCACATTTCCCAGAGCTGGCATATTTCAGTTAATAAATTCAATAAAGAGAGATTTTTCTACCTTTTTTGTGCATTTTTTTTCAGTTGCAATTGCTCCAGCCACTTTCTTCTGGTTTCTTCATGTCTTCTGCTAACTCTCCATCGTCTGCTGTCCATTTGTCCTTTCTTCACTCTTCTAGTTTTTTTTTCCATTCTCTCTCTACATCTGTTTTAACATACTAATCTCTCTCCTTTTGCTCTTTCCTCATTCCTATTTCATCCACTCAAATTTTACTCCGCCATCCTCAATCCCCACTTACTCTCCCAATATCCGGCCAATTGTAGATTTGTCTTCCCTCCCACACAAAATATTTTTCCCTCTCCATTTCACTCTCCCAAGTCTATCCCATTCTAATCCTCCCCCAACATCAGCTCCCTTCTAGTTCCAGCCCCACTCAGCATCCGCTCCCTTCTAGTCCCCGCATCAGCCCATTTCCAGTCCTAGCTCCCCCATCCGAGTCACTCCATCAGCTCATTTCCAATCCCAGCCCCCCAACAGCCCATTTCCAGTCCTATCCTAGCCCTCCATCAGCCCATTTCCTGTCCTAGCCATAAGATCATAAGATATGCCATACTGGGTCAGACCAAGGTCCATCAAGCCCAGTATTCTGTTTCCAACAGTGGCCAATCTAGGTCATATGTACCTAGCAGTTTCCCCAAGAGACACAAGTTCCACAATGCTTGTACTGGGTCAAGCATTGATATCTTCGGTCACTTCTTAATAATGGTTTATGGACCTTTCCTCCAGGAACTTCTCCAAACCTTTTTTAAACCCAGCTACACTAACAGCCTTTACTACATCCTCCGGTAACAAATTCCAGAGTTTGATTACACGTTGAGTGAAAAAATATTTTCTTTTGTTGGTCTTAAATAGTTTACCCTGTAGCTTCATTACATGTCCCCTAGACTTTCTATATTCTGATAAGGTAAACAATCGATCTACGTTTACCCGTTCCACTCCGTTCATTAATTTATAGACTTCTATCATATCTCCCCTCAGCCGTCTCTTTTCCAGGTTAAAGAGCCCTAACCTTTTTAGCCTTTCCTCATAGGAGTATCCTTCCATCCCCTTTACCATTTTGGTGGCTCTTCTCTGAACCTTTTCTAAAATCGCTATATCCTTTTAAGATACGGCGACCAGAATTGCACACAATATTCAAGGTGCGGTCTCACCATGGAACGATATAGAGGCATTATAATATCTTTTGTTTTATTTTCCATTCCTTTCCTTATCATACCTAGCATTCTATTTGCTCTCTTGGCTGCCGCTGCACACTGGGCCGAGGGTTTTAACATGGTATCCACAATGACGCCTAAATCTTTTTCCTGGGTGGTGGTTCCTAATGTGGAACCTTGCATCGTGTAACCATAGTTTGGGTTGTTCTTCCCTAGGTGCATAACCTTGCACTTGTCCACATTAAATTTCATCTGCCATTTTGATGCCCAGTCTTCCAATTTAACACGATCCTCTTGCAATTTTTCACAATCCTCTTGGGTTTTAACAACTTTAAATAGTTTTGTGTCATCTGCAAATTTGATAACCTCACTCATTATTCCACTTTCCAGGTCATTTATGAATATGTCAAAAAGCAGCGGACCCAGCACAGATCCCTGGGGTACACCACTATTCACCTTTCTCCATTGGGAAAATTGGCCATTTAGCCCTACCCTCTGCTTTCTATCTTTTAACCAGTTCCTGATCCACAATAGTACACTGCCTCCTATCCCATGACTCTTTAGTTTTGCCAAAAGTCTCTGATGAGGGACCTTGTCAAAGGCTTTCTGAAAGTCCAGATACACAATATCAACCGACTCACCTTTGTCCACCTGTTTATTCACTCCTTCAAAAAAACATAACAGATTAGTAAGACAAGATCTTCCTTGTCTAAAGCCATGTTGGCTGTCTCCCATTAGGTCGTGACTATCTACATGCTGAGTAATTTTATTCTTTATGATGGTTTCTACCATTTTTCCCGGTACTGACGTCAGGCTCACCGGTCTGTAGTTTCCCGGATCACCCCTGGAACCCTTTTTAAAAATTGGTGTCCCTCCCAATGCGGGGGCTTTCAGAGCCGCGAGAGTTTCCCTTTCTTCTCACGGCTCTGTTAATCTCGCCGGGGCTGATGGGATTCCCATCAGCCCCGGCGGGATTAACAGAGCCGCGAGAGGTCAGAGAAGCTCTCGCGGCTCTGAAAGCCCGCGCATTGGGAGGGACTCCGGAGCTGATGGTGAAGGGAGGCTCTGCCGGGAAGGCGGGGCCCCGCGGCGGGACATTTGATTCTGCCACTGCCACGGCGGCAGCAGCAGCAGCAGCCTGTTTTTTTTTTAATCTGCTTTTGCTAATGTAGAATGTTTTTTGCGCGGGGCCCCCTGAAACGCGGTGCCCTGTGCAAAAGACATACTTGCTCAATGGATGGGCCGGCCCTGCCTGGAGAGGGAGTGCCGCCGGGACAGCGCCTTCGACCAGGCTGTACTCCGTAATCAGTTCGGGGTATAAGCAATTCCTACCCTCCGACCCTTCTTCAGCGGCTAGCGAGAGCTTCGCCCCGGAGACTCGGGATCCTTTGGGCATCGACTTCTGCTCACGGCCTCGTGGAGGCGTTTTGGGTTACAGGTTCAGTAGCCTTTAGTTGGGAAGACCCATAAGTGAGGACTGACTTCCTGCTTGTTTCTGGAGAAAGCATAGTTACTCACCTGTAACAGGTGTTCTCCAGGGGCAGCAGGAATCGATCCTCACTACCCTCCCTGTTCCCCTGAGGAGTTGCTATTTTTTGTCCTTCCCTTGCCATCTGCTTAGTAGGGGAAGTTAGATGGAGGCGGGGAAGGGGCGGCTTGAGAGCGGGGAAGGGGTGGAGTCTGGGCTGTCGTTAGCCCTGTGGTGTATAGGGCCGATTCTAATGTCAGCCCTGATCATCCAGGGCCAGCGACATGTGTGGGGAAGTTATTCCACCTCCGAGGTGGAATAACTTCCTTAGATGTGTTACTTTGTCAATGCCGTGGCACAGATGGGGCGGAGGGGGGCAGAGGATATTCCCTACAGCCCGACCCTGGCATTAGGAGGTCAGATTGGGGGTCGGGCTGCATAGAATAAGTTTTTGTTTCCAATGGCCAGCATCGCTGCTCTTCAATGGAGCCACGGTGCCATGGCAACATGATGCCATGGTGCCGCGGCTCCATTGAAGAGCCTTTTCTGAGTTAGCCGGGAAGGTCCTGTACGTGCAGGCCAGACTGAATCGCAGTCCCGGCCTGCAGGTACAGGACTGTTCATGATTCTGATCTCACGGGGCTAGACGTGCCCCATGGGATCAGAATCGTGATCCCCTCTGTAAGTCCGTCTCAGACCGGATGTACTGAGGGGATCTATGTCTGGAACAGAATGAGCCCTAATATATTTTAGAAGGTGGTTGGATACATCAAAGGTTAAACATTTTATACATATTTACAATAGCTTAGGCTGGTGGGTTGTAGTAGTGGTTTGTTGTTGGGTTTTCTATGCTAAGGTGGTTGAGTTTTGTGGCTCCAGATGCATTTTTGTATTCTTGGAAGATGAATGATTTGAACTTTTTTTCCCTATAAATTCAGCTGTATCAGCTGTACTAATGTGAGCAAGGTCACATAACTATAGCTCAATGAGTTATGAGCCTAGTGGGTCAGGAGAATTAGTACCACTGCTTCATGTCTATAATAATATGACTAAACATCTCTCTCTTTCTCTCTCTCTCTCTCTCTCAACAGTGTTCAAGAACGGTGGCACATGCAAAGGTTTTGATCATTGAAACTGGAGGAAGAGCTCTTGCTTCAGGAAGGTTACAAACATGTTGTGCTGGGGAAATGCCTCCTTTGGGCAGCTAGGATTGGGTGGGATTGATGAAGAAATTGTAATAGAACCCAGGAGATGTGATTTTTTCCATAATAAGAAGGTCCGGGACGTGGGGTGTGGCCACAAACATACTGTATTTGTCCTGGAGGATGGGACTGTTTATACGTGTGGATGCAACGACCTAGGACAATTAGGGCATGAGAAAGGTCGAAAGAAACCAGGTGAGTAAAATTATTTATGGCTTATCTTTTATTTTTCCATATCTGTATGTCCTTTTTGTGCTTTTGACATAAATCACTACTTTGTATATTATGTGTTAGCTTTTATTCAAAATTTATGATGCAAACGGTCCCAACATTTTGGACTACAATTGCTTTCCTCTCTGGCAAATTGATGTGTGAATTTCTCAGGTTCATATAAATGTTTGCACCAGAACTTAATGCTTGTTCTCACTGGACACTAAGGAAATGAATTACAGAATGTCACAAACAATGCTATGAATATTATTGCACCAATGTTTGTTTTTAAAATGGTAATTTATTCAATTTCCTGTTTCTGCTGTGTTGCTGTTTTCCCAAAACATTTATTCTTTCTTTCCTGTGACATAAAGGCTTACCTTTCTTTGTTTTTAATTGTATTTTTATTGTAAGTCGCTTTGATTTTGTAAAGTGGTATATCAAACATATTGCAAATAATGGACCTCACCTCTTCTGCTGTCTGATCAGAAGTATTTTCCAGTAAGTGAGCGCACATAGTCACAGAGAGCTTTAGTCTGATCTTCCTACTTGTCAGGTTTGTCTGTGTAGGGACTTCTAATGTAAATTTAAACTCTGAAATCATGAGCTGTTCTAACATGGTTTATCAAGCGCATGTTGTAAAGTATAGATTTAGCAACTAACTGAAAAGTCCTTCAGTGAGAAATGGACTATGCATAGATTTAATTCCTGTCAGGCACAAAGAGAGCGGAATACTCTTGCTAATCCCACAGGAACACAAAGGAGCAAGAGATGTGGATGTGCACAATTGCCTTTATTGGGTCCCCTACGCGTTTCGGCCGAAGCCTTCTTCGGGGGGATATACTAGATCATACAAACATACAAACATTGAAAACATTAAAAATCATTAATATAAAGCATACCGGCATATAACATATAACCATGTTAATCTCAATAAAAACGTGAATCTCAATAAAAACTTAAATAATTAATAAACTAAGTAGGTAATATCATCTACTTAACATAAAACATATAAAAGAAAAGACAAATAAAAGGAATACTAAAAACTAAATTATTAAAACATAAGTTACAGTGAGTTAAAAAAGTTAAATGAGACGCAGGGCAGAAGAGCTGTGTGATAAAACTATCTTGTAGATCATAACTTGTGAGAACTAATGTTATACTAAACACACATAATATCTACTTACAAGGCACTACTGGTCACAAGAACAGTGTGAATATCCTAAACAGCGTGTGGATTCCTTGCACTGTTAAATACTGTAACACATAAATGAAGCACAAAATAAATAGAACAATGTAAAAAGATAAAAAGAGATACATTGTTCTATTTATTTTGTGCTTCATTTATGTGTTACAGTATTTAACAGTGCACACTGTTCTTGTGACCAGTAGTGCCTTGTAAGTAGATATTATGTGTGTTTAGTATAACATTAGTTCTCACAAGTTATGATCTACAAGATAGTTTTATCACACAGCTCTTCTGCCCTGCGTCTCATTTAACTTTAACTCATTGTAACTCATGTTTTAATAATTTTGTTTTTAGTATTCCTTTTATTTGTCTTTTCTTTTATATGTTTTATGTTAAGTAGATGATATTACCTACTTAGTTTATTAATTATTTAAGTTTTTATTGAGATTCACGTTTTTATTGAGATTAACATGGTTATATGTTATATGCCTGTATGCTTTATATTAATGATTTTTAATGTTTTCAATGTTTGTATGTTTGTATGATCTAGTATATCCCCCCGAAGAAGGCTTCGGCCGAAACGCGTAGGGGACTCAATAAAGGCAATTGTGCACATCCACATCTCTTGCTCATTTGTGTTCCTAGATTTAATTCCTCACAAGTAAATTTAAAAAAAAAATAAATTCTGATATCTTTTGGAAACTTGACTTGTCAGGTTGTCTGGCACTGTGGACAGTTTTTACATATGATCATAGTTTCCTTATCGTCCCTCCAGTCCAGTTCCAGTTCCAGTACCTGTGGGTTGTCTCACGCCTCCAGCAGCATGGAGACTGAGCATGCCACAATTTAATGACATCACTCTGGATAAGAAGCTGGCACCTCTCACCAGCCTCCAGTCTCCAAGCAGCTGGAGGGTGTGATTCATTAGACTCACTGAAGGGACAATTAGGAAATTGTAATTTGTTTGGTATGATAGGATTTGATAGAGGCAATTGAGTGGATGTTAGTTTACAACAGAAGCTTAGAGTTTAAAAAAAAGCCTCACAGGATTCCACGTGACTGCAGGTGAAAACAGGCAGTGCCGGAGGGGAACTGGCCGGTAAGAAGGGCTTCCTTGCCTCTTTCAATTTCTTTTGTGGCTCCAGAGCTTTAGTTAGTGAGGAGCCAGCACCGGGAAGGCAGACTGTGTTGGACACTGCAGCTATGGACAGCAGACGGAGCGTCGAAGCAGCACAAATTTGGTAAGGGGAAAGGAATGTGCTGAAGCAGCCCTGCATAGTGCTGAGCCATTTCCTGCTGAGCACAGGAACCACGGCAATCTTCGAGCAGCTGTGCTTTTATTTTGTTTTTTCATTTTGACAGCTAATTTAAAGAAATTGGACATGGGGAAAGATGATTTTGTGTTTTATTGTTTTCTGTATTTAACAGTGCTTCGTAGCTCGTGTTGGGGCTTCCAGTAATTAAAAAAAAAAAAATTGGCTAAGAGCAGGGAGTTTCCATGCCATCCAAGCCACAGGGTATAACATGCGGGTCACGCAAGAGTCTAGTTGAGCTGTTTTTCCCGATTAGCAACCAGTTCCTCTTTCTGCCTCGAGCTGGCACCATTTCAGACGCCGTTCTCGGCTCCCTTTTTCATTGAGGTCTTCTCGACCGGCATTCGCGCTTTTGTTTTGCCCTGGGGTCTTGACCCCATCCGGATGTTACCCACCATGTCTCCTAGTGGGTTCAAAAAATGTGACCACTGCAGTCAAATCATGTCAGTAACCAACACCCATGACTGCTGCTTGTGCTGCCTGGGCCTGGACCATGACAGCACCTCCTGTGATCATGACACCTAAAACTAACAGAAAAAAAAGTGGGAGTTGCAGGAGAAATTTGTTCTCCAGGTCTGACTCGGCCCTGGCCTCCCTGACGCCAAGCTCCAAGCCCAGCACATCCCATGAGGCCGAGCATCCTCTGAGTCCTGCAGTGGTGGGTCCTCTCACAAGACCTCAGACCCAGAGAAAAAGAAGTGTTCAAATTCCGCTGAGGTTGCACCGGAGAAACCCGGTAAAACCGCCCAGAGAGGCTCAGGCAACTCGGAAAAGTGCCTCACCAAGGTCCTCAAAAAGGATTCCTCGGCCAGTGGAGACCATGCGTGGTTCCTTGAGGCCATAGTCCTCGTGGAGGACACACTCGCAAGAGTGCTGGTGCCGGGCCCGAGATCCTCTGTGTCTGCACCGAAGGCTGCAGAGCCTTTTGGCCTAGAAACCAGAATGGCGACCTTGGAGCAGAACATTACTGCTATCCTGGCCCTGCAGCAGACAGTGATGACCGGTTTGTCCGCCTCATCTGCCCTGACGACCGAACCCTCGACTGCGAGGAAGTCCCTGGTCGTCGAGCCGAGCTCGGAGCACCACTGTCCTCTGGTAAGCCCTCAGCGTCGGTCGAGATCCTGGTCTCTTTCTTCGGTTGTCTGGTCCTCGCCAGCCAGTGTCCGTGATTCAGACCCCAGGTCCTCGACAGGCCACTGACCCTTTGACGCCAGCCTCGAGGCAAGGAATCACAGGGCTCTGACTCGTCACCGCTTGATTCAAAGTGGGAGATGGGCAACGAGACCTCTCTGGACACCAAGCGGCACCGAGACATCCCCTCTGACTCATCGCCCCCGGCGTCACTCTCCTGCGGACATGGCCAGAGCCCTCTCGATGCAAACAGAGGCGGTGGAAGACCCACACACTGAGAAGTTGGAGATTCTTCAGTATGAGTCTCCACCCAAGGAAGCCCTCATGGTGTCCGTGCAGCCGATCCCCAAGAGGCGGCTACTTCAGTGCTGATGGTGAGCCGGTGCCTTGATGCCATGTACTGCGTCCGGAAGGCCCAGAGTTCCACAAACCCCATCTCCCACATAACTCCATGGTTATCGAACCAATCGTGCAGAAACTGAAGAGCCAGAAGACCTACTCCTCTATTCTCCGGGAACAAGCAGGAAGTCAGTCCTCACATGTGGGTGACTTTGATGCCAACGTAACCTGCGCAGAGCAAATCCTCAGCTTTTAAAGAAAGCCTTTGAGAGTTACTACCACACATGCGTGGTCCCCTTCCTACCCAAAGGAGCCATCTTGCTCAGTCTCCTTTTTTCCTTGGAGCCCACCAGATGTAGTCTGTCCCTGTTCCAGAAAAAGTTGATTTTTTTTTATTCTGCCTTTTGGCTGTTTTACTGGTACCTTTCCCGCTTGACCCTGGTACCGGGCCAGCCCCCCTTTTCTGTTTTCAGTTTTTCTCTCTTGGGCATCTTCACGCCCTTTTTTTCCTTGCTGGCAGCCCGAAGGGTCTTCGACCTTGCTGGGGTTCTTTTTCCCCCCATGGCTACCAGTGGGTTTACAAAGTACGATCGGTGCGGGAAGATCATGTCCCTCACCGATACGCATGACTGCTGCCGCCGGTGCCTCGGTCCGGACTTACGAAGGCCTTGAGAAGCCGCCAGCAGCAGCATGAAAATTTTTTTCATGATTTCCCCCATGCTTCTGAGAGCCAGGAGCTCGTCTGAGGTCTCCACACCTCGAGAGGAGCAGTTCGAACCCGAGCATTGTCGAGGTGCCTCGGAGAGGGCGTCTCCCTCGAGGGAATCGAAAAGAAGGAAGAAATCCTCGACGGTGGCATCTCTGGATGGCTCAGAATGGCCAGGTCCCTCACGGGGCCGGTTGCAGAGCCCTGAGCGCCTGCCCGAGGCGTCTGAGAAGGAGCGCCCAGCCAAGGTTCCCCGAAAGGACCTGGTCATGGACCAGCCCTGGCAAGTACATCCTATCCTAGTCGAGGACTCCCCTCTGGGGGAACTGGCTTCAGGCCCGAGCCAGGGGCTGCGGAGCCTCCAGAACTGATGTCCAGGATGGCGTCCTTGGAGCGCAGGGTCACTGTCTTCATGAAGCAGCAGCAGGCATTGGTATCCGGCATGTCTGGTTCCTCCACCCTGACCACCGGGTGTTCGACGTCGAAGTCGACCCCGGAGGCCAAGCCAATCCTCGAAGCCTTGCGGGCCCGAGTAGATCCTCGGCCAAGGTCACGCTCGGCCTCCCATTCATCAGGACTGAGGTCATCACTGGCAAGCCAGCGAGCGCCGAGGCGGATGGTGCCAGGGCCCGAAGAGTGCCACCAGTCTTCCTTGGATAGCCTCTGCTTGGGCATCTGAGAACGAGGAGTCACTGGACACCCACATGTCACCGAGATGTCCCATCCGATTCCCCGGTATTGGAACCTCGGAGAAGGTCCCCGCCATTGGACATGGGGTTTCAGGACTTCATTCGGGATATGTCCAAGGCTTTGGTTTCCTGACGGAATCCGAGGAGGATCCTCGAGCCGACAAACTCAAGGTCCTCCAGTACGAGGCTCCCCCTCGAGAGACCCTCACGGTGCTCATTTCTACCAACCTGGAACGCCTTATGTTCCGCTTGTGGGAGATGCTGGTGTCAACATCCGTGATCAGCAAGCGGCTCGACTCGATGTATTGGGTCCACCGGAGTCCTGGGTTTCAGAAGTCACAACTGCCGCACAACTCCATGGTGGTGGAGTCAGCCATGCGTCAACTGAGAAGTCAGAAGATGCACTCCTTGGTGCCACCCGGTAGGGAGGCCTGCATCTTGGATGCCCTCAGTAGGGAGTGTTACCAAGGCGCGATGCTGAATTGTCAGATCCAGGCATACCAGTTGTACATGGGCATGTACCTGAGAGACCTGGCGAAGGAGATCGCCGGGTTTTCGTCTGTTCTTTCCGAGGAGCCTTTGCAGCGCTTCAGGGGCCTATCCAAAGCAGTCGGTGAATGCTTCAAGTTTGTCTCGGGTAGCCTATGACGGGTTCGAGTCGACAGCCAGGGTGGCCGCGGTGGGCATCGGTGCACGCCGCCAAGCCTGGCTACAGTCGTTGGACCTCGAACAGTGGGTGCAGGACAAGTTGGTTGATGTCCCATGCCAAGGGGAAAATCTCTTTGGCAAACCCATGACTGACAAGGCTGCCGAACTGGAGTCTGAGTTGATGATGAGGACTAGGCTCTCTAAGAAGAACTCTGCCTCTTCCTGACAAGGCTGTTTCTTCTTTTTTCTCCGACTTTGACTCATGACATTCCCTCTTTCTTATCCCTATCCCCATCCCTTGGTGATTTTAACATCCATGTTGATAACCCCTCTGATCCTCGTACTCTGAAGCTCCTCTCTCTTACCTCCTCATTTGGCCTTCAACTTTGTTCCTTTGCCCCCACTCACCATCGTGGCCACTGTCTGGATCTGATTTTCTTTTCTTGCTCCTCACCCTCTAACTTTAGTAATACTGTTCTTCCTTTATCTGATCATCACCTTCTCTCCTTTAATCTTCACCTCCCACCGCCTCTGCCTCATCCTATCTCCTCCAAACTATTTAGGAACCTTCTTGCCATTGATCCCCTGGTTCTCTCCTCCTACCATTTCTCCTTCTCTCTTTTCTATTTTGTCCTCCAAGTCTGTTGATATGACAGTGATGTCCTATAATGCTGCGCTCTTCTCAGCTCTGGATGTTCTCGCTCCTCCCACGCCTCGTCCTGTGAGACGCTCCTTACCTCAGCCCTGGCTCTCTCCCACTACTCGCTATCTTCGCTCCTGTGCCTGCTCTGCTGAGCATGCCTGGCTCAAATTCCGCTCCCCTGAAGATTTCTTTCACTTCAAATTCATGCTTTTCTCCTTCAAATCAGCCTTAGCTCTTGCCAAGCAAGATTACTTTGTTCACCTGACTAATTCTCATGCCTCTGATCCTTGCTGTCTCTTCACTGCTCTCAACTCTCTCCTCAAAGTGCCTCCGCCTCTGATCCCTCCTTCCCTTTATGCCCAAAAGCCTGGCTGATTACTTCCTTGATAAAATCCACAAGATCACTCTCCAATTTCCCTCTTAAGTCTGCTATTTCCCCTTCCTGCTCTCAATCCCCCCCCTTCTCATCCTACCCTCTCTTCCTTTCCTTCGATTTCTGATGATGAAACTGCTCATCTTTTCTCCTCCTCCCAAGCTCACCACCTGCTCCTCTGATCCTATCTCCTCCCGTCCCCTCCATTTCTCATATCCTCAACCTCTTGCTCTCCACTGCTACTGTCCCGGCTGACTTTAAACATGCTGTGGTCACGCCTCTCCTTAAGAAACCCTCACTTGATCCCTCTTGTCCTTCTAATTATCGTCCCATTTCTCCCCTTCCCTTCATTTCTAAACTGCTCGAACGTGTGGTTTACCGCCGCTGCCTTGATTTCCTCTCTTCCCATGCTCTCCTTGATCCCTTACAATCCGGTTTTTGTCCCTTGCGCTCTACTGAAACAGCTCTTGTCAAAGTCTCCATTGACTTGTTCCTGGCTAAATCTAAGGGCCTTTACTCTGTCCTTATCCTCCTTGACCTCGCTGCTGCTTTCGACACTGTTGACCATGATCTTCTCCTTGACACTTTGCCCTCGCTTGGCTTTAGGGACTCTGTTCTTTCCTGGTTCTCCTCCTATCTCTCCCATCGCTCCTTTAGTGTATGTTCTGGTGGCTCCTCCTCCTCTGTTACCCTGCTCTCGGTTGGTGTCCCCCAAGGTTCCGTCTTGGGTCCCCTCCTTTTTTTCTCTCTATACCCAGTCCCTTGATGCGCTCATTTCCTCTCATGGTTTTCAGTACCATCTCTATGCTGATGACTCCCAGATCTATTTTTCTACTCCTGATCTTTCTTCTGCATTCCAGTCCCGGATCTCTAGCTGTCTCTCTGCCATCGCTGCCTGGATGTTCCATCGTCACTTGAAATTGAACATGGCCAAGACTGAACTTCTCGTTTTTTTTTCCCCCTAAAATTTCCCTTTCTCCTTCTTCTTTTTCAGTCTCTGTGGATGGCTGTTCTCCAACCTGTTTCATCCGCTCGCAACCTGGGTGTTGTTTTTGACTCTTCGCTCTCTTTCTCCTCTCATATTCAACTCATCGCCAAGACCTGTCACTTCTTTCTCTTCAGCATTGGCAAAATCCACCCCTTTCTCTCTGAACTCACTACTAAAACCCTCATCCATTCCCTAATCGCCTCCCGTCTTGATTACTGTAACCTGCTCCTTGCTGGTCTCCCTCAGACTCATTTCTCCCCCTTCAGTCTATTCAGCACTCTGCTGCACATTTGATTTTCCGTCAGCCTCGTTTTGCCCATATCACTCCTCTCCTCAAATCTCTTCACTGGCTCCATATCCGTTTCCACATTCACTTTAAACTTCTCCTTTTGACTTATAAGTGCATCCATTCTGTGGCTCCTCAGTACCTTTCTTCTCTCATTTCTCCTTACTTCCCCCCTCGTGAGCTCCGTACTTCTCGTCAACTGCTTCTTGCTATGCCTGTCTCCTCTATTGCCAACTCCAGATTCCGCTCTTTTTACCTTGCTGCACTTTACCCCTGGAGTAAACTTCCTTTGTCTATACGTCAGGCATCTTCTTTGTCCCTCTTCAAACTTAAGTTAAAAGCTCATCTTTTCGCTTCTGCCTTTGGTTATTGATTTAGCTGTTCTCCTCCTTCCCCTCTTTTATTTTACCTATCCTACTTCCTCTTACACTTGTTCTTACCTCTTTCCTTTGTCTTGTCTCTACTGCTCTCCTCTCTTTGCCCTTGTTCTTCTTATCCTTCTCCTTTTCTTGTTTTGCCTTTACTAGATTGTAAGCTCCTTTGAGCAGGGACTCTCTCTTGTGTGTTTTCTCTTTGTACAGCGCTGCATGTGCCTGGTAGCGCTATATAAATGCGTAGTAGTAGTAGTAGTAGTAGAAAGCCCTTTTACCCAAGGAAGTCCACTGCTTACCGAAACTACTCCCCTTACTAGGCCTCCCCGGCTCCCCAGCAGGGGCAGCAGGCCAAGGAACAGGGCATGGCCCACGTAAGCAGAAGGCTCCTAAGCCTCAGGCTCGGGCTTTGGCCCAGCCTGGAGGGAGCTTTTGACTCCTGCAGCATGGTCCCTCTCCCAACCGGAGCTTGGCAGCCCACAGGAGGTCAGCTCACCATGTATGCCCACAGGTGGGGAGCTATCACCACCGATTCATGGGCATTACAGGTGATCAAGGAGGGTTATCTCCTCCGCCTAGCCGAAGTACCTCCACACTATTTCCCCGGAGAGCCCTTTCGGCCTCCCCTTCACCGGGACCTTCTTTTGAAGGAGTTGGCAGGTCTTCTCGAACCGAGCGGTGGGACCAGTGCCCCCACCATTTCAAGGGCAAGGGGTTCTACTCCATGTACTTCCTTATGCCAAAGAGGATAGGGGGCCTAAGGCCCATCTTTGACCTGCGCAACCTCAACAAATTCCTGGTGAGGGAGAAGTTCAAGATACTCTCCTTTGGAACATTGCTGCCTTACCTCCGCCAGGGAGACTGGCTATGTTCCTTAGATTTAAAGGATGCCTATACACACATCCTAATCCACCCAAACCACAGGCAATACCTAGCTTTGTGGAGGGGGGCCATCATTTTCAATACAGGGTGCTTCCCTTCGTCCTCGCCTCGGCACCGCCTTTCTCAGACTTCAGGGGATCTTTGTCTTCCCCGTCTCGATGACTGGCTCATCAGGGACACTACAGCCCCCTAGGTGCAGCAGGCCATGGCACGCACCATCCAGGTCCTTCAGCACTTGGGTTTCGTTATTAACTAGCCCAAGTCCAGCCTTCGCCCGACTCAAGAGCTGGAATTTATTGGGGCAAGGATCAATACACTTCAGTTGAAGGCCTTCCTACCTGAAGACAGGGTAGGCAGACTCATGGTGCTAGCCAAAGACATACAGCGCCGTCCCTCAGTCCCAACAGGACACCTGTTGCGCCGCCTCGGGCACAAGGCCTCCACGTTCCATGTCACGCCAGATGCCCGCCTCCACATGCGAATTGCGCAGTGGTGCCTCAGGGACCAGTGGTCCCAGGTCACGGGGTATCTCCAGGTCAGAGTCAAAGTGACCAGGCGCGTGGCGCAATCCCAGACCTGGTGGCTCTCACCCTGTCACTTGGAGGCGGGGATGCCTTTTCAAGCCCCTCACCACTCGAGGGTCCTCACCACAGATGCCTCCCAGTTAGGCAGGGGAGCCCACTGCCAGGGGTACCGCACCCAGTGCATTTGGTCCCCACATAAGAGTACTCAACAGATCAAGCTTTTGGAACTGCGTGCAGTCCATCTCGCCCTAAAGGCGTTCCAGCGGTCCCTGGGCCACAGGTCCGTCCTGGTCCAGATGGACAACCAGGTCGCCATGTTCTATGTGAACAAACAGGACGGGCATGGGGTTCCGTGCCCTCTGTCGGGAAGCCCTGGACTTGTGCTCGTATGCAGTCCGACAGGGCATTTTCCTCAGGGCAGTGTACCTGCCGGGCCAGGACAACTGGCTGGCCGAAAGATTCAGCAGGCTGCTCCAGCCGCATGAGTGGCAACTGGACCCAGAAGTGGCCTGCGGGCTTTTCCAGATCTGGGTGGAATTGGTGATGGACTTGTTTGCCAGCCCAGAGAATCACCAGTTACCCCGCTTCTGCTTCAGGCAAACCACACCCTGCCAGGGTAGCTGCTGATGCTTTTCTAATTTCATGGTCAATGGGTCTTCTGTATGCGTTTCCTCCGACACCTCTGATTGCCAAGACCCCTGTTCAAGATTCTTCATGACAGAGCTTCAATCATTCTGATAGCCCCACGGTGGCCTCGGTAACCATGGTTCCCACTCCTCCTGCAGCTAGCGGTGGAGGCCCCCATCCCCCTGGGGACAGCTCCACAGCTCCTTTCCCAGGAGAGGGGCTCTCTCCTCCACCCCAACCTCAGCTCCCTTTCGCTGATGGCGTGACTGCTGAGAGGGTGTCACTACTTCCGAAGGATATGGAGTATGTTCTGCTGGCTTCACACAGAACGTCTACCAGATGGGCTTATACTTTTAAGTGGCACAGGTTTGCGCTTTGGTGTGCGGCATGGGGGGTCGACCCCTTTTCTTGCCCAGTGGTTATGGTGTTACAGCACCTTTTCCACCTCTCCAGCACAGGGCTGAAGTCCAATTCAGTCAGGGTGCATCTTGGTGCCCTAGCGGCAAACCACCACCAGGTGGATGGGAAGCCCCTCAGCTCACCCAACGTGTCCTGGTTCCTTAAGGGCCTACTCCTGTCTAAGCCCCCGGTCCACCCTCCGGCGAATGGATGGGATCTCAATGTGGTGTTGGGGCGGCTCACCCTGCCGCCTTTCGAACTGATGGCTACGTGTCACCTTCACTATCTCTCCTGGAAGGTGGTTTTCCTTGTCGCGCTCACTTCTGCCCTCGTGAGCTTCAGGCCCTCGTGACAGAGAGGCCTTATACCAGGTTCTACAAGAATGGGGTGGTGCTTCTTACACACCCCAAGTTCCTTCCGAAGGTGGTGTCCTCGTTCTACCTCATCCAGGAGGTGGTCCTCCCTACCTTCTTTCCCAGAGCCGTTCCTCCATACCCTGGACTGTAAGAGGGCCTTGTCCTTCTACATTCAACATCCTCAAGGCCACTGGAAAGCCTCTCAGCTTTTCATTTCCTACGACCCCAGTAAGCTGGGGGAAGCGGTGACCAAGTGTACACTGGGTGGCAGACTGTATTGCCCAGGCTTCTGAGGAAGCGAAGCTTCCATTGGAGGGCTGTGTCACGGCTCACAAGGTCAGGGCCATGGTGGCATCAGTGGCTCATCTGTGCTCCATTCCACTGGCAGACATCTGCCAAGCCGCCACCTGATCTTCGGTTCATACCTTTGCAGCCCATTACTGCCTGGATAGGGAGTCCCGCAGGACAGTGCCTTTGGCCAGGCTGTACTCTATAGCATTTTTGAGGTCTAGGCAACTCCTGCCCTCCGACCCTTCTGTGTTCAGGCTACCGGAGTGCTAATTCCTTTGGACGCAGAGGTCCTGTTTCTCCATAATACGGATTTCATTGCGGCTGCTTGCGGCTCTCGATGAGGGAGCATTTTTTGGGCTATAGGTTAATGGTAGCCTGTAGCTGGGGAGTCCCATATGTGAAGACTGACTTCCTGCTTGTTCCCGGAGAAAGCGTAGTTACTCACCTGTAACAGGTGTTCTCCGGGGACTGCTTGAATCAGTCCTCACAACCCTTCCTCCTGCCCTTGGAGTTGCAGTCCTCCTATCTTCATTGTTTTGTTTTGACATCTTTTAGCTATGTCATTTTGACTGAGCAAGATTACTCCTTTGGGCAGGAAGGGGACCACGCATGCTTGGTAGCAACTTCCAAAGGTTTTCTTTGAAAGCTGGGGATTTGCTCCGCGTGGGCTCCATCGGCGTCGACATCACCGATATGAGGACTGATTCCTGCTGTCCCTGGAGAACACCTGTTACAGGTGAGTAACTACGCTTTCCTCCACAGGAGGGAGGCCAAAGCTCTTGACGCCCTCGGGTGCAAGTTCTGCTAAGGCTCGATTCTCAAATGACTGATCCAGGCCTATGAACTTTACATAGGCATGTACCTGAAGACTCTGGGCCAAGAGCTGTCAGGATTTCGGCAGGCCTCGTCAGGGAAACCTTCCATAGGTTCCAGGCCCTGGCCTCGGGGATCAAGGACTGTTCCAAGTTCCTCTCCCGGGCAGCCTATGATGGCTTTGAGTCAGCGGCTCGGGTAGCTACGGCCGGCATCGGGGTTTGATGCCAAGCCTGGCTACAATCCTCAGACCTTGAGCAATGAGTCCAGGATAAGCTGCTCGATGTCCCCTGCAATGGGGAAAGCCTGTTTGGCAAACCCATGGCCGACAAGGCAGCTGAGATGGATGCTGATGTGCTGACCCGCCAGAGGCTCTCTAAAAAGACCTCACCCCATCCACGCAAAAAAACATCGGGGAAGAGGTCCCTTTTCCTGAGGGGGAAAAAGGGGTCCTTTGGGCAGGGTCACCAATATCAGTCGTCCTCATGCCAGCAGCAGCAGGCTTCTCATTCCAGAAGGCAAGGGCAAGGGGCTCAGAAGACAAAAGCACCTAAGCCCCAGACCCCAGCTCCCACCCAGCCTGGGGGGAGCATTTGACTCCCAAAACAGGGCCACCCCTCCCCCAGGAGACCTTTACAAGTCCACAGGGGGGCGTCTGATGCTCTTTGCCCACAGATGGGCTACAATCAACTCAGACTAATGGGTACTGCAGGTGGTCATGGAAGGATACCTTCTTCACCTACAGCAGATTCCACCCAGGTTCTTTCCCGGAGAGCAGGTGCGATGCCTCCTTCACCAGACCCTGTTGCTCTCAGAGCTTGCAGGTCTTCTCAGGGACAATGCAGTAAAGCCTGTACCCAAACACCTATGGGCAGAGGCTTTTACTCCAGGTACTCCCTCGTCCCAAGGAGGACTAGGGACCTCGGGCCCATCCTAGACTTGCAAAACTTAAACAAGTTTCTGGTGAGGGAGAAGTTCAAGATGCTCTCCCTTTGAACACTGCTGCCTTACCTCCCCCAGGGAGACTGGCTGTGCTCCTTGTATCTAAATGATGCGTATACACACATCTTAATTTACCCCTCCCACAGGCAGTACCTAAGGTTCATGGTAGGAGGAGGGCACTACCAGTACATGATGCTACCCTTCATCCTCGCATCCTTGCCAGGGGTCTTCACGTAATGCCTAGCAGTGGTAACTGCCCACCTGCAGTTGCAAGGGGCCTTTGTCTTCCCCAGCCTAGACAGAGGCAGCACAGTCGCAGAGGCCAGTCAGGCCGCAGGACGTAAAACCCTTCTGCTGCAGCACCTGGGATTCCTCATAAACTACCCCAAATCTCATCTCTCTCTAGCCCAGAGTCTGGAGTTCATAGGTGCTCAGCTTGACACATTATAGGCCAAGGCTGTCCTTCCCAGGGAGAGGGCAGAATGCCTCAGGCAGCTAGCAGTGGAAGTTCAACTCCGCTGGTCAGTGCCAGCTCATTGCCTCCACGGTCCATGTGACCCGCTAGCCCACTTAAACATGCGGGCAGCTCAGTGGTGCCTCCGCTCTCAGTGGACGCAAGCTACAGGCAGACTGCGGGACAGGATCAGGTAACCCGCCAGCTGGCAGACTCCCTCGACTGGTGGCAACTTCTCCGCCACCTACTAACAGGGATGCCCTTTAAGGCACCTGCGCCCCAGAGGATCCTGACCACAGATGCCTCCCTTCTAGGTTGGGATGGCACACTGCAGGAACAGCTGCACACAAAGCAGCTGGTCCCAGGTGGAATCTCTGCTTCCAGTCTATCTCCTGGAGCTCAGGGCTATCTCCCTTGCCCTTTTGGCATTTTCCCACTGTCTACAACACCAATCCATACTGATTCAGATGGACAGCTAAGTCACCATGTTTTATGTCAACAAGCAGGGGAGCACAGGGTCGTACTGCCTCTGCCAGGAAGCGGTGACCCTCCTTTCCTTTGCAGTATGCAACAACATGCTTCTACAGGCGGTTCATCTCTCGGGCCAGGACATCCTCTTGGCGGACAGGCTAAGCGGGATACTCCATCCACACGAATGGCGCCTGGACCCCAGAATGGCCGCTCGGCTTTTCTGCCTCTGGTGCAGGCCTGTGATGGACCTATTTGCCATCCCAGACAACATCCAGTTGCCCCACTTCTGCTCATGGCAACCACAACCCTGGGATCTCTAACGCTAACAGCATGGCTGCTGAAAGGATAGCATTGGCCCCTTTTAACCTCCCAACGGAGATCGAGGAAGTCCTGCTGGCCTCCCGAAAGCCCTCCACCAGGCAAGCTTATGCTTTTAAATGGCAAAGATTTTCCTTATGGTGTGCGGAGAGACGGGAGAACCCATTCTCCTACCAGGTGCCTTTAGTGCTCCAGTACCTATTGCATCTGTCACATACTGGGCTGAAGTCCAACTCAGTGAAGGTGCATCTGAGTGCAATAGCCACACACCATCACCCTATGGAGGGAAAACCCCTTGGGTCAGCCCTTGGTCGCTTTGGTTCCTCTGGGGCTTCCTGTTGTCTAATTCTCCTGTCTACCTTCTGCCGGCAGAGTGGGACTTCAGTGTGGTACTCTCACAACTCACTAAACTGCCATTTGAGCTGCTAGCCACTTGCTGTCTGCAGTATCTCTCATGGAAGGTTGCCTTCCTGGTGGCCTTCACATCCACTCGGAGAGTAAGCTAACTTCAGGCCCTGGTGGCGGAGCCACCATATACAAGATTCTATAAGAATAGGGTGGTGCTCCGCACCCACCCCAAGTTCCTTCCAAAGTTGGTATCTCCTTTCCATCTCAACCAGGAGGTGGTTCCTCCAACCTTCTTCCCACGGTCTCACGCCATTCGGGAGGAAATTGTACACAATACACTGGATTGCAAATGGGCTCTGTCCTTCTACCTACTGTGGACACAGGGCCATCGCAAAACTCCTCAGCTTTTTGTTTCTTATGATCCCAGCAAACTGAGGCTTCCCGTGAGAAAGTGAACGCTATCCACTTGGGTGGCGGACTGTATTTCCCTCGTCTGTGAGTGAGCTGAGCTCTCGAACACCGGATCACAGCACATCGCGTGAGAGCGATGGTCACATCAGTGGTGAACCTGCGCTCAGTGCCGGTGATGGAGATCTGCAAGGCTGCCAATGGTCTTCAGTTCATATGTTCGCAACTCACTATGGCCTGGAGAGCGAGTCCCATTGGGACAGTGCCTTCGGCCAGGCGATACTCCATAATCTTTTTGGGGTGTAGGCAACTCCTGCCCTCCGACCCTTCTGTGTTCAGACTATCGGAGTGGTGGAAATGGAAATTGCCTTAGCATGAAAGTGTGTGAAAATGCTGTTGAGAACATCTGCTGTGGAAATTGAGCAGTGTGTTCTGTATTGTATTGCTAGACACGCAGTCATTAAACATTTGGCTATGGTGAAATTTTAAAAAAGATTGGGAGTTACATGGGATGTGGCTGAGAAAGAAACTGGATGGATTTAAAGGTAAAATGTGAGTTTGCAGTGGATGGATGGTTGGACTAAGTATGCTATGAAGATGGGTTTGAGAACACCAGTTGACAAGGGAATGAGTCCAAGGAAGTTCGGAGGGTTGGGGGTGCTAATTGAAAAATATGGAGCTACTATTGAAGGAAGACCATCCTAGAGTTGGGATCTTTTGTTTTAATGAGAATGATATATATTTTGTATTTATCAATGTCAATTTTTGGATGTGTTGTTTGAGAATTGTTTACACGTTTTTATGCTCCAATAAAGATTAAACAAAAGTCACTCCATGAAGCAGATAAAGAAATCAAAGAAGAATTTTTTTTTCATGCAGTGTCTTAAATTATGCAATCTGTTGCTGGAGGATCTGGTGAAGCCAACCATTGTAGTAGGATTCAAGAGAGGTTTGAGCAAAGTTTTGGGGAGGGGGAGTTGATAAATCCTTAGCTAGGCAGACTTGGAAAAGCCTGTGCTCCTCCTCCAAAACAAATTGAGAAATCTGCTGGGTACTGGTGACTCACAGTGAGCACTGTTAGAGAGTGCTGGGCTGATGGACCTTGGTCTCATCCAGCATGGTGTTTATGCTTGTATAATGAGGACATGGTTGGGAAATCCTAAACAAAGAAGGCTATAGATGGCATTAGTTGAGGATTGTTTGGAAAGCAAATGACTGACCCAACCTTACTTGCCTCTCTTCCTTCCCTTTCCCCTTAACCCCTAACTCCATGTAATGGTGCATTGTGAGAGTGGAGGAGTCGCCTAATGGTTAGAGCAGCAGTCTGGTGACCAGAGAGACCAGGGTTCAAATCCCACTAGTGGTCCTTGTGGCTTTAGGCATGTCACTTAATCCTCCATTGCCTCAGGTACAAACTTAGATTGTAAGCCCTCTGGAGACAAGGAAATGCCTACTGTGCTTGATTGTAACTCACATTAAACTACTACTGCTGGAAAGGCGTGAGCAAAATACTAAATAAATAATGCTGAAGCAGACCATGTCCAGAATTTACAACATTGAGGATCTGTAGGGATTATGAGCTGCCAAGGCCATTCAATTTTTACTATTACAAATGATGATGGGAGGGGCACAGTTATTAGTGTATATGCCATAAAAAAATTCTTGTCCCACTTCCCTTGAATGTTGAGGTTATCAGAATTATGTTTAAATCTTTGAAAAACAGAGTAGCATATTAGATGATGACAGGTACAGATTAGTTGGCCCATCCAGTTTGCCCATTTATCTTGTCTACAATGCTAAGGATATAGCCCAGCTCCAGCTATAGAATCTTGACCAAAAAATAGCCTAGAGGACAACCAAGGAAGCCACAATGTAGTGCATTTAAGACTAATCATAGAAATGTTTTTGTTTTCACTCAACACATAATCAAACTTTGGAGTTTGTTGCCAGTGGATGTAGTAAAATCTGTTAGTGTAGCTGGGTTTAAAAGAGGTTTGGACAAGTTCCTGAAGGAAAAGTCCATAAACCATTATGAAAGTGGACAGGGGAAATCCACTCCTTACCCCTGGGATAAGCAGCATGTATCGTCTACCTTTTGGGACCCTGCCAGGTACTTTTTACCTGAATTGGCCACTGTTGGAAACAGGATACTGGGCTTGCTGGACCTTTTTTGGTCTGACCGAGTATTGCATATCTTAAGTTTCTATGATCTTATGACCACTTGCAGAATATTACTTGTTTATTCAAATGTAGTGTTTTCTTCCCCTTTATTTTCGGTCTTCCTGGGTAGACTAATATAACCCAGCAACTTGGGCCTCCCACCCCAGTGTTTTACCATTAAAACTCTCTAGTAATCTAAAGAGCTACCAAGTGACAGAATTCAAAAAGATGTGGGACAAACACAGGGATCACTGCATAGCAAGAGGATGGAATCAAAACAAATGTAAAGAACTTCTAAATGGAGAGGAGTAATTTGCCTGGGGCAGCACGTGCAACTCTGGGCAGACTAGATGGACCATGCTGGTCTTTATCTGCCATCACTTACTATGTTACTAATTCGCAAAGCTGTTACCTGAATATCTGGCCACCAATGCCTTCTGTCCTTGCTGGGCAGGACCTGGCAATTAACAGTCTGCTAGCATCAACCTGTTTGCTTTCTGAGAAGTTGTAACTTGCTTGTTTCTACCCAACTATGTCTTGGCCTGCAGTGTGACTAGATGTACTTTTTTTTGTTTGTTTTTTTTATATCTGCACCTTGTTTTCGCCATATCACCCTCTCCTCTTTCATCTACTCTTGGAGAGGTGAACGACTACTACTACTAATCATTTGTATAGCTCTATAAGGCGAACACAGCACTGTACATACAATGATGAAAGACACAGTCACTGCTTAACAGAGCTTGCAATCTAATCAAGATGAAAAAAGGTCACAAAACTGGGGACTAGAGTATGGCAAGATACACATAAGGAGTGGACAAGAGAATGAGGAGCATCAGGATCCAAAAGCAGCCTCAGAGGTGGGTCTTCAGCCTTGGATTTTGAATAGTGTCAGAGGTGAAGGGATGAGTTGTTGACAGTACTGCATCATACTGACTTTAGTGAGTTGCCAGTTTAGCTTAGACTCTGCTCACTCATTTTGATGCTTAAAAGGAGGCAAAGGTGAATAAAAATATTTGCTATTTAAGCCCCCTGCATAGGAGCTGAATAGATGTGAACTGGATGCAGATGATTTTATAATGAAATATTTCAGAGTTTTCCGGCTCTGAGCAGGGAGGAGTATTCAGTGGTGGCGGCCAATACTATTAAAGAAGCTGGCCATCGCCACTTTAAATTTAAAATTGGGTATTCGGTTAACTGGTCAGTAGTTAACCGCTGACTCGCTAGCTAAACTGGCTAAAGTTAGGCCAGCATTCAAAGTGTCTAATTTTATCCGGTTTAGGATAACTGGTTAGCATTGAATATCGCCTCTAACCGGTTATCGGGTGCTGCCCTAATGCTAGCCAGCTAGTGTCATGGTGCTCAGTGACTCAAACTGGGTATATTTAGGGGCACTAACCACACACCTCCTAAATTCCTTTGAATATCCCCCCTAACTACTTATTTTTCTATGCATGACACACAATTATCCCTTTTTGTTCATAGAAATTTGCTCAACTGGAAAAGGTGGAAAAACTACATTGCGGTCTCGATGCAGAAAGCCATATGCTAAAATGTTGTGCTTAGCTCCAGCACACAGCATTCTAATGCATGTGCTAAAAATATTTTGACTCCTGATGCAGTAAACTAATGTCATACAAATTACCACTGTACTAAAAAGTATACACCATCAGAAAAACTGCACACTGCTGTGGTAAGGTGCAGCAGTTTGCTGCATTGTGAATAAACGTTTGCCTTTTGTCAGTGTGTGAGTGAGGATTGGCTCACTCATTGACAGGAGGGGAGTTTTAAAACAAAATAAAACAAAAGAACCACCCCCGCACAATGCCAACTTCCAATCCTTTCCTGATTTCTTCCCCCTGACCCTTAAGCAGGCACTTGAGGCCCAAGTGGGCCTACTGTCAACAACCCCACAAATGTTCCTAGTGGCGCCGACAGCAGACCGCAGTAGTGCAATGGGCCTTTCCCCTCTGTACTCCTCTATGATGGGAGGAAGGAGTAATGCCCATCTTGAAAATGGCAACATGAAGGCAGGAGTGAGTAAGCATTGCACCTACCTCCCACCTTTATATACGGTGGTGATCGCTACTACTACTACGTATCATTTGTACAGCACTACAAGGCGTATGCAGCGCTGTACAGAGACATGTAAGACACAGTCCCTGCTCATAAGCGCTTACAGTCTAGTCAAGACAAGGGGCAACTGCAAACAGAAATCAGCCATATGACAGTTTGCATGGGTTGATCTTGAACTGTCAACCATTCCATTGGAAGGCAGGACGCTACCTGGTAGATCCACTGGCATATCCCTCTGCTCCTGTGCCGCATCTTTACGTAGCCTGAACTGTTGTACAGATTCATTGCTAAAAAAAAGAGAACATCTGCACTGCGTTTTAATGCAGTTTTTTACTTTGGGAGCAGTTAATTACTTAGCAATTTGCATATATTTTGCATGTCCATTACGCTTAGCAGAGTGGCTAATGCAGGAAAATCGGGGTAAAATCTTTCTTCTTCCATTAGGAATAAGATTAGCATGCAAAAATCAAGGACTGCATTTGCCTCTAAATGTGTATGGGCCATGATGTCAGCAGAGCCTAACGTTGAAATCCAAATCACTGTTTCACGTGGCTAACTCCTCACTGCCTAATTTGTTCCTTGTGGAACTCTTCACTTTTCACTTTAATTGAAATACTTGCTTGCTGGATTTAAACAGCGTCTAAATATTTGTTTCATTCAACATGTCTTTGAGACCAAACTCTCTAAGGGTAGGAATGTTGGAGGTGGGTGCTGGCGATGGCTGACTCTTTTTTTTTTTTTTTGTTTTCATTTATTTAAATACATTTTAATTATTATACACAGCCTTGATGCTCTTTGGTGCAAAGGCATTTTAGCAAATTCTGAATTAAACATAAACTCTCTCTAAAACACTTCTTGGTCTCTGTGCCGTAGGAATCGACAGAGCAAACACACCATTCATACCACAACAACAGTTCTCCAGGAATAAGCAGGAAGTCAGTCCTCACATATGGATGATGTCGGCGCCGACGGAGCCCTCGTGTGGAGCAATTCCCCAGCTTTCAAAGAAAGCTGTTGGGATTGCCTGCACATGCGCAATCCCCTTCCCGCCCAAGGGTGCCATCTTGCTCAGTCTCCCTTTTTCTGTGGAGCCCAACGGACGTTGTTTCGTTGTCCTCATTTCTTCGACCCAGTTCGACGCCGGTTCCCCTTCCCGCCTTCGGCTCGATACACAAGTCCGGTCACATTTTTCGGTTTTGTCCTTAGTGACTAGCGTTTGCGCTCTTTTTTTCTTCATTTTCACTGGCATCCCAGTCATTTGACCTTGCAGGGGCCCTTTTTCCCCCGATGACTGCCAGCGGGTTCAAAAAGTGTGATCGGTGTAAGACGTTTGTCCCTTACTGACACACATGACCTCTGCCTCCGATGCCTCGGGCCCGACCATGACCCGGTGGTCTGTAGCCCGTGTGGCAAGAGGTCTTCCAAGGCATTGAGGAGCAGGCAGCATCAACGTAAAAGGATTTTCTCGGAGTCCGCAACCGTCCGAGCCCGAACCTCGTCAGAGGCCTCGACGTCTCGGGAGCTGTCCGACACCGAGCGTCGTGGGCCCTCTGAGCGGGGGTCTCCCTCCAGGGAACACCGGAGGAAGAAGAAGCTCATGACGGCAATGTTGTTGGAGGCCTCTGATCGGCCTGAGCCCTCGGGTTCCAGGACGTGAAGCCCCGACCATCACCCTGGGTCCTCGGAGTTGGAGCAGCCGGCCAAACTAGCTCATAAGGAGCCGGAGACACCGAGTCAGGTAACACTTGTTGTCCTCATTGATTCTCCTCCGGAAGAACTGGCGTCGGGCCTGACGATGTCGGGGACCGAGCTGGAGGCTGTGGAGCCTTCTGAGCTTGGTCTCAGGATGGCGGCCCTGGAGAGCAGCATGACTGCCTTCATGGAGCAGCAGTGGGTGCTGATAGCCAGTCTCACCGGTCCATCCGCCACGACCACCGGGACCTCGATGTCCAAGTCGACCTCGGAGGCCGAGCCGATCCTCAAGTCAATCAGGTCTCGAGTCTATCCTCAGCCAAGGTCTCCCTCGAGCTCCCGTTTGGGGCCGAGGTCGTCGGGGCGGTCGGGCTGGAAGCCCTCGCGGCCGGAGCCGCTCGATTCCTCCTCAGAGGAATTGGCGTGGGAGACGGAAGAAGAGTTGTCTCCAGACACCCACCGTACCCGGTGTATCCCATTGGACTCGCTGGGTTCGAAGCCTCAGAGAAGGTCCCCCCCCCGGAGGACACCATGTTCAGGGACATGGCCAAAGCTTTGGCATTCCCGGCGGAGTCCGAGGAGGAGCCTCCAGTATGACTTTCCCCCGAGGGAAGCCCTTACTGTGCCAGTGCCTCCAATGCAGGAACGGCTAATGCTCTGCATGTGGGAGTCCCCGGCCTCGATGCCAATTCTCAGCAAGTGGGTCGATTCCATTTATCGAGTCCGCAAGAGCCCCGGGTTCCAGAAAGCACAGCTGCCGCACAACTCCATGGTTGTGGAATCGGCCATGCAAAGGCTCAAGAGTCAAGACACACTCCTTGGTGCCTCCCTGCTGGGAGGCCCGGAACCTGGATGCCCTCGGCAGAAAGTGCTTCCAGGGCTCGATGCTGTCATGCCGTGTCCAGACCTACCAGCTGTACATGGGCATGTACTTACGGGACCTGGCAAAGGAGATTGCCGGGTTCTCAGCTGGCCTCTCCGAGGAACCCTTGCAGCGCTTCAAGGTCTTGTCAACAGGGATTCGAGAGTGCTCGAAGTTTGTCTCGAGCAGCCTACGACGGCTTCAAGGCTTTGGCCCAAGTAGCCGCGGCTGGCATCAGTGCACGCCGTCAGGCCTGGCTAATGTCGTCAAACCTGGAGTCATGGGTTCAGGACAAGTTGGCGATGTCCCTTGCTGAGGTGACAACCTATTCGGCAAACCCATGACTGAGAAGTCTGCGGAGATCGAGTCCGAGTACTTAACCCGGACAAGGCTCTCCAAGAAGACTTCTGCCCCTTCTCACAAAAAGAAGGGCTTGGGTAAAAAGCCCTTTTTCCCGAGGAAGGGTAATGCCTACCGCAACTACCTCACTTACCAGGCCACCCCAGCTCCCCAACAGGGGCAGCAGGCCAAGGGACAAGGGCACGGCCCACGTAGGCAGAAAACCCCCAAGCCTCTAGCTCCGGCTCCCACCCAGCCGGGAGGGGGTTTTTGACTGACTCCCACAGGATGGCTTCTCTCCCATCTCTGGTATAGCCTTGCACAGGAGGAAGGCTGACCCTGTACGCCCACAGGTGGCCAGCCATTACCACCGATACCTGGGTCCTGCAGATAGTGCAAAAGGGGTATCTACTCCATTTCGACCAGGTTCCACCACCCTCCTTTCCAGGAGAGCCTCTAAGGCCCCCTCTTCACAGGAACCTCCTCTTACAGGAGTTGGCAGGTCTTTTGAAGGACCAGGCGGTGGAACCGGTGCCCCACCACCTGGAAGGGCGAGGCTTCTACTCCAGGTATTTCCTCGTACCAAAAAGGCCAGGAGGCCTCAGGCCCATCCTTGACTTACGGAATCTGAATAAGTTCCTGGTAAGGGAAAAGTTCAAGATGCTCTCTCTTGTAATTATTTATTTATTTATTTATCATTTCTTATATCTTATATACCGCCTTTCATGTTATCAAGGCGGTTTGCATTGAACAAACTGAAATTACATCGAACAGGGCATTATAACTTGGAGATAACTATTTTACAGAGAACATTGCTGCCATACCTCCAGCAGGGAGACTGGCTATGCTCCTTAGACCTGAAGGATGCTTATACACAACATCCTCATACATTCAGACCACAGACAATATCTCAGATTTGTGGTGGGAGGAAACCACTTCCAGTACAGGGTACTTCCCTTTGGCCTAGCATCCGCTCCCAGGGTATTCACCAAATGCTGGCTGTGGTAGCGGCCTTCCTCAGGAGCCAAGGGATTTTTGTTTTCCCATATCTGGACGACTGGCTAATCAGAGGCCAGTCGATCCAGGAGGTCCAACAGGCCACTTCTCATACAGTAAACCTGCTACAGCATCTGGGTTTTGTCATAAATCATGCAAAGTCTACTTTGTTCCCCATTCAGAACTTGGAGTTCATAGGGGCAAGACTAGACACCCTCTGGGCAAGGGCTTACTTGCTGTACGACAGGGCAAACCAGCTGCTGGCGATAGTTCGCCAGGTCAGTCAACAATCTCAGATTTCTGCGAGAAGCTTCCTCCGCCTACTAGGCCACATGGCCTCCATGGTGCATGTAACCCTGAATACTCATCTGCACATGAGAACAGCTCAATGCTGCCTCAGGGACCAGTGGACACAGTCCACAAGCCACCTCAGAGACAGAATAGCGACTCCTGAAGTCATTGCAGTGGTGGCTTCAGCCATCCAACCTGCTTGGGGGAGTGCCTTTTCAGCCTCCCTCGCACACAAGAGTACTAACGGCAGATGCATCCTTGCTGGGTTGGGGAGCCCATTGCCAGGGTTCATGCACTCGGGGGCTGTGGTCTCCTCAGGAGGCTACGCACCAAATCAACCTCTTAGAGCTGCGAGCAATTCACCTAGCTCTTTGAACCTTCTGTCAGGTTCTCTCAGGTCAGTCTGTCTTAGTGCAGACAGACAACCAGGTAGCAATGTTCTATGTGAACAAACAGGGGGGCACAGGGTCCTGACTCCTATGCAGGAGACCTGGACCTCTGCTCATTTGCAGTCAGGCAGGGTATGTCGCTCAAAGCAGTTTATCTGCCTGGTCAGGAGAATGTTCTAGCAGACAAGCTAAGCAGGATTCTCCAACCTCGCGAACGGCAATTGAATCCGGACGTGGCACAGCGGATTTTCCACCGTTGGGGGTATCCGTCCATAGATCTCTTTGCCAGTCTGCAGAATCACCAGTTGGCCAGGTTTTGCTCCAGACAACTACATCCTCAGAGGGTGGCTGCGGATGCTTTTCTCCTCTCTTGGTCAGTGGGCCTCCTGTATGTGTTTCCTCCCACGCCTCTGGTGGCCCGAACATTGTTTAAGATCCTTCGGGACAGGGCCTCGGTCATCCTGGTAGCCCCCAGATGGCCAAGACAGCCTTGGTTTCCGCTCCTCCTCCAGTTGGCAGTGGAGACCCCACTCCTTCTAGGTACGCAACCCGACCTGCTGTCTCGGGAGCAGGGTTCTCTCTTGCACCCCAACCTCAGGTCCCTCAACCTGATGGCATGGCTGCTGAAAGGGTAATGCTGGCCCCTCTACTCCTTCCTAAAAATGTGGAAGAAGTGTTACTGGCCTCCAGGAGGCAATCCACTAGGAAGTCCTATGCCTTCAAGTGGTGTAGGTTTGCAGAGTGGTGTATACAATGCAAAGAAAACCCTTTCTCCTGCCTTGTACCGGTGGTGTTGCAGTACTTGCTTCATCCCTCAGAATTAGATCTTAAGTCTAACTCTGTCAGGGTCCACCTGGGTGCTTTGTCGGCAAACCACTATCCAGTGGAAGGGCAACCTCTGTCGGCTCACCCCTTGGTGTCCCAGATTCCTCAGAGGTCTGCTTCTTCTAAAGACCCCGGTTCGTCCTCTGGCGACTGAGTGGGACTTGAATGTGGTCTTGCAGCAGCTTACTCGCCCACCTTTTGAGCCGATGTCTACTTGTCATCTGCGCTTTCTCTCCTGGAAAGTGCTCTTCCTGGTGGCACTCACATCTGCCAGACGTGTGAGTGAGTTGCAAGCTCTGGTATCTGATAGACCGTACATACGGTTTTATGGAAACAGGATGGTCCTTTGCACTCACCCCCCCCCAAGTTCCTTCTGAAAGTGGTCTCCTCATTCCATCTCAACCAGTAGGTGGTGCTTCCAACCTTCTTTCCCAGGCCGCATGCTAGCTGGGCAGAGGCAGTACTGCATACCCTGGACTGCAAGAGGGCGCTCGCTTTCTACCTGGAGTGTACGCGGGGACATAGGAGGGCTTCTCAGCTCTTCCTTTCTTATGACCCAAGTAGGCTGGGTCTACCTGTCTCCAAGTGCACGTTATCCACTTGGGTGGCAGACTGCGCCTGGGCGTATAGGGCAGCTGACCTCCAGCTGCAGGGTTGAGTCACGGCCCACCATGTCAGGGCTAAGGCCGCGTCAGTGGCTAACCACCGCTCTGTTCCGTTGGCAGACATCTGCCGGGCTGCAACTTGGTCTTCAAGCCAGACTTTTGCAGCCCATTACTGCCTGGAGAGAGAGTCCCGGCGGGACCGTGTTTTTGGCCAGGCGGTACTCCGTAACCTATTTGAGGTTTAGGCAACTCCTACCCTCCGACCCTTTGGTGTCAGCCTACCGTGGGGGTTGCGTTCTTGGAGAAAATCCTTTTACAGCTGCTGCGGCTCTTCTAGAGGGAGCCATTTCTCAGCTAAGGTTCTCGGTAGCCTATAGCTGTGGAGCCCCATATGTGAGGACTGACTTCCTGCTTGTTCCTGGAGAAAGCGTAGTTACTCACCTGTAACAGGTGTTCTCCAGGGATAGGAGGAATCAGTCCTCACTACCCTCCCTCCTCCCCTGCAGTTGCAGTCCTATAGAATTTTTTCTCTTTTTGCCATCTTTTTAGCTATGTCATCTGACTGAACAAGATGGCACCCCTTGGGCGGGAAGGGGACTGCGCATACGCAGGCAATCCCAAAGGCTTTCTTTGAAAGCTGGGGAATTGATCCACACAAGGGCTCTGTCGGCGCCGACGTCACCCATATGTGAGGACTGATTCCTGCTGTCCCTGGAGAACACCTGTTACAGGTGATTAACTACGCTTTACTGGTTTACAAAACAAACTGCTTATGTATTAACAAGTTGCAGAGCATAAAGGCTTGAAAGGCCAGCAGGTTTTCAGATGAAAAGAAAATCCCTGTCTCTTATTTACACAAGCATTATACTGCATTCTTCATGTGGAGTTTTCCTTCCCATGAAATAAAACATTCATAGGACACTAACTTCACATTTTTCTTTCTTGCACATACCATGCAGTCCAGGTTAGCGTGTTAGAGACTATTGGAGCCTCACCCCTCGCACATAAGGTTTTCACCTAACAGCCCTGCACTCTTTAAATGCTACTAAAACATCAAACTAGCACTAATGCTAGACAGAATGTGCAAACAAGCATCACATGTTTATGCCTGATTGAGAGCTAAGAACGGCCATGATATTGGCACTTCTCTGATATTTCTCCTCTTTCTCATTTAGAGTCAACATCCAGAGTCCTTTCTGCAGCTGATCCACTGGGATCGACAGCTGTAACCCTGGTGATTCTTCTTAATGGCATCAGTGATTCTGGCATGTCTCCTGTTTTTCTTTGTGAGAGTCTTAGTCTGCACACATTGTCGATGGGCCCATTATGTGCTGCTAGAGTAAGAGTAAGTCTTTCTTTAGCTAATATTTTGTACTTGGTGGGCTTAGTCCACTAGTGAGTTTTTGTGTTGGGCTTTCTTAGGCAGACCCAGACCTCATGAAAAGCTGCTTCTACATTGGATGTTGGAGTGGGGCAACCTACTTCCAGGATATCTATTGGCAGGAATGGAAGAAGCAAAGATTCCTTGATGTCTTTGTGAGGGCTTGAAGGACTAATTGAATAGTTAAGCTGATTCATCCTGTGAGTATTTCTCAGTGCATATCTGTTCTTAATCATGGATTCTGGTGTGTATGTGTTCACAAATGTCTTCTCATGAGATATCTACCTCCATCTGGCATGCTAGTATGGCACATGCTTTCTTTTCCTGTCTTCTTTATATGTAAACATACATGTTCTTTCCTTCCTTCTGTCTCCCTCTGTTGTGCTCATGTGTTTACGTTCTATGTTAGTGTTTCACTTTTGTGCTTTTGGACAGTCTTCCGTTGCATTCAGTGGCACATCATATGCTGCAGTGCTTGCTTGTTGCTTGTCTTAGTTTTGTTGGTTAGATTATATCCATTTCTTGTGTGCATGCTACCTTTATTTCTTGTTCATTCTTCTGTAGTGACCCTCATGCATCAGAGTTGTTTGCCGCCTTCTCTTGGCTGACCAAGGGCAGCAGCTTCCATCAGATTGGGCACACCATCAGTTGATGTTTTATGCATTCCCTGGGGTTGCTTTGGAAGTGAAGTGATGTCTTTTGTTTTCCCTTTCGTTTGCATGCGTACATTGATTTGTTGGGGGGTGGGATCCGGAGTTACAATTCCTTAAAAAATTTTTTTTTCCTTTCTTGGCCTCACTGGGACATGCTCTCGCTTTCCCTCCAGGAACAGAAGGGACTCTTACCTTAACCTGAATGTTCAGAAGCCTGCTACAGTGTTTCTTGATCTCCCTGTGAATTTAGGGAAAAAAAGGTATAGTTTTCTGTGAATAAAGTTTTTGTTGAAAATCTTATGTCCTTGACTTTTTTTTTCCTAGGCTTAGTGGTGTGTGCATGTGTACAGGTTAAGTCCTGACAGAGCACTCTTGAAACGTGATTGTGGGAAAGAGGTAGAAATGAAGGCTGTAAAGATGGGAGTCGTGTAGAGGTGCTTGTGTAATAGAGATTCTTAGTGTTGCTTTTCACAGCCAAGTGCTAGGAAGTGCTGCAGCCATCGTAGTAGTGTCTTTTTAAAATCTGTGAGACATGGATCCAAACATGACTTCCCCAGTTCCATTCTAGTGAAATGAGAGAGGGAAAAAACTGTGCAACATTGGTCAGTTTCTATGGGAGGAAAAGGAAATTGAAAAATTCATTTTTACTACTGCAGGATACAGTGGTAGCTAACAGTCAAATGGGAGGCTGACTAGATTTACACTTGCTGTGATCTGGAGTAAATCTGTTTGGGATGGAGGGTTTGGGAATGTCTGGGGGGAGGGGGACTCAATATGGACAGCAATAGGGATGAATAGAGTCCAGTAATGAAGAGAGTATAGGTGAGCTCTGCCAATTTATTTCTTCAAAATATTTGTTTTTTGAAAAAACACTGAATAGTAACCTCCCTTTTGTTTAACAACACTGAACATTTCAGGCAAAGCCAATATTTGTTCATGGTTCACCTCCTGGGGGCCCAAGCTGTTAAGAGTGAATACTCTGAGGATGTGCATGTTAAAATAGCTTAGCTGGGTAGAAACTGTAAATCATTTTTGGCCCGATACTGAGCTAGGCTTATTTTAAAAGGGCTATGTGCCTCGTCGGCGCATAACCCTCCCTGCTGTCCTCTAACCCAGATATTCAATGCCATAATAATGGCATTGAATATCCAGAAATCGGGAACCACACTGGACCACCACACTGAAATCCACCACACCGAAGCTAACCGGGCAGCAGAAATATTGGATGCTGCCTGTTAGCTCCTGCACCTTAAAGATAAGCGAGAGTTTTCCTCATCTTTCTTTTCAGCACAGATCACTAACCGGGCAGCATGCATTAGTGCTGCTGCCCAGTTATTGCTTGTCGCTTTCGCTCTACCCCTGAATGCCCCCGGCATGTCCCGATGCTAACCGAATAGCATTGGGGTGCGTAGGGGAGTTAGAAGGGGATGTTCAATGGCGTTAACAATGTGAGTACCGTTGAATATCCCGATTTAAGGCATTTACACGGTTTACTGGGCTATAAACCGTGTAAATGCCTTGTGAAAACTGGACCCTTTATGAAGAGTTTATGAACATTCAAGTCTTCATGTGAGTCTAATATGGATATTTGATTTAGATTGGTTGTGCTAAGTGCTAAGCTTGAATTCTTCTACAAGACAAATAAACAGCGGTAGCAGGTAATTTTAAAGTTTATGAAACAAAGCAGTCTGTATCAAGTTCTCATTTTTATATGGACACAAAGCATAAAAAAATGACTGCCATACTGGGTAGACCAAATGTCCATCAAGCCCCGTGTCCTGTTTCCAGCAGTGGCCAATCCAAGTCACAAGTACCTAGCAGTTTCCCCAAAAGTCACACAGGTTCCATAATGCTTGTATTGGGGCAGGCAGTGGATTTCCTGAGTTTTCTTTAATAGTAGTTTATGAACTTTCCCTCCAGGAACTTGTTCAAACCTTTTTTAAACCCAACTACACTAACAGCTTTTATTACATCCTCCGGTAACAAATTCCAGAGTTTGATTATGCATTAAGTGAAAAAATATTTTCTCATATTAGTTTTAAACAGATTACACTGTAGCTTCATTGCATGTCCCCTAATCTTTCTACTTTTTAATGGCATGAAGAATCGATTTACGTTTACCCATTCCACACCATGTATTCATTTTTGGCCTCTATCATATCTCCCTTCAGCTGTCTCTTTTTCAGGTTGTAAAGCCCTCACCTTTTAAGCCTCTCCTCATATGGGCATCTTTCCATCCCCTTTACCATTTTGGTGGCTCTTTTCTCTACCTTTTCTAATTCCACTTTATCCTTTTTAAGATATGGCGACCAGGACTGCCCACTATTCAAGGTGTGGTTGCATCATGGAACTATACAGAGGCATTAACAATATCCTTTGTTTTATTCTCCATTCTTTTCCTTTTGATTCCTAGCATTCTATTTGCCTTCTTGGCTGCTGCTGCTGCACACTGGGCGGAGGGTTTCAATGTGTTATCCACAATGATGCCTAAATCTTTTTCCTAGGTGGTGGTGGATCCTAATGTGGATTCTTGCATTGTGTAATCGTAGTTTGGGTTGGTCTTTTTGGGGTGCATAACTATGCACTTGTCCATAATAAATTTCACCTGCCGTTTGAATGTCCAGTCTTCCAATTTATCAAGGTCCTCTTGCAATTTTTCACAATCATTTTGGGTTTTAACAACTATGAATAATTTAGTGTCATCTGCAAATTCGACTACCTCGCTCGTTATTCCCATTTCCAGGTCATTTATGAATATGTTAAAAAGCAGCGGACCCAGCACAGATACCTGGGGTACTCCACTATTCACCTTTCTCCATTGGGAAAATTGACCATTCAGCCCTACCCTCTATTTTCTATCCTTTAACCAGTTCCTGATCCACAATAGTACATTCTGCTATCCCATGACTTTTTTTTTTTTTTTTAACTTTGCCAAGAGTCTCTCATGAGGGACCTTGTCAAAGGCTTTCTGTAAATCTAGATACACTGTATCGACCGGCTCACCTTTGTCTACCTGTTTATTCACACCTTCAAAAAAATAAAACATATTAGTAAGACAAGACCTTCCTTGGCTAAAGCCATATTGGCTTTCTCCCAAAATATGTTCATATCCCAAAAGTACTCCCCAAAATATGATCCTGAACAGGGTCAAATTTATACTAACTAGCTCCAGAAGTCAGCCTCCCTGAAAAGTTACCTTCAAATTCCAATGTGTCTATATATACAGTGGGCCCAATTACCATCGGGGCCCATCCAGACATCCAAATCTGGATGGGCCTGTTTGGCACCCAATTGTGAACCTGCGGGAGCTATATGTTCCCATGGGATCAGAATAGGGTGCATCGGGCCTGGATGTGCCCTGATTCTGTGCCTTTGCATGTCCAGCCTGTTCCCTGTACAACCCACCGAAGGCTCCTGCATGGAGCCTCTGTGCCGTAGTGTCCCATTGCCATGGCACCGGGATTTATTTATTTATTTACATTCTCTTATATACCGCGCTATTCTGCATCAGTGCGGTTTACATTGAACAAACTGAAATTACATTGAACAGGGCATTATAACTTGGAGATGCCATGTAGGAGCCCCGATCAGCCGCAAGCATGGTAATCCACCCTTTCCCTGCTGCCCGACTCCTGATTGGGCCTGTCAAGGCTGGGATCAGGTGGTGTGGCTCCCCCTGCACTCCTCACCTGGTCAGTGCTGGGCCCGCTATGCTGTCCTCCAACGTTGGGGTGTACTTATTCCACACACACACATGCACAGCATTTGCCTGGCAGGTAAGGTGGAGCTCTGTCCCATAGCATATGCTGCATTAGCGCAAGTGCACCTAATGCTTCCTAGCCCGTCATAGGGCTATAGATTTTGTTCCTGTTAACTATCATGGAGGGGATCATGGTAAAGTATTGGATTTGGTGACAAAGCATTAATTCAGCCAATTTGCATCAGTCAAAGCATTAATTCTCCCGAAATAGCACCACAATTCAAAGTTCTGTATCAGGCCAACACTTAAATGACAGACTAAACCAAGGTGCTTTATCCAGATAATCGCTTATCTGTCCACAGAAATCCCCTTAGTTTGGCTCTAGTCCCCTGTTGTGATTTGTGAGCTCTATTAAGCAGGGATTATCTCTTACATCTGTATATATATGCAGCACTGTGTATCCTTGTAGCGCTATAGTAGTAATAATAGCAGTAAAACCCCTGTTTACACTGCAACTTTGGTTTGGCAAGAATTCCTCCTCTTGAACTGTTGCTTCAAAAATGGTGGTGGTATTTGTGAGTCAAAAAGAGGCTGGAATATTTAAACCCTTTCTGATCAGCATATCAACCAACTGGGTACATCATGCATATACTATATAATCAAATCACTGAGGCGCAGTCAAGTTCAGCATTTAGTCTCCTTAGTTGAACAGAATCTAAAGTGTAGATCGCTATTGTTCCTACCTGTTCAGAACTGCATCTCTGTTATCACCTCTCCAACTTGGTGCACCATGACCCAGTAGCACACATTAGTAACTCCAGTTGAGAGCAACATAGTACAAGCCATACATACGTAGTAAAGGACCAAATGGCTCATTCAGTCTGCCAGTTGATATTCTTCCTCTTGGGTAGATGCACATATGAATTCTAGAAATATTCTTTCATTTGAAATAGGAAATTTGATGAAATGGGCAAGGGGCTCTAGTTACTGAAAGCTAGTGCATGCTAATACCCATTAGCACATGCTATCTGCCATCATGTCTATAGGAATAAAATGGGGGCACATGTTAACATTTAGTAAACTGACCCCAAAAGAAAAATGAATGAAATTGTGTGAGCGTTTTGTGTGAGTGTTGTATACTGAAACAACGTATTTTATTTAGCTATTTTTATATACCGCTTTATTCCTGAGTCAAAGCGGTTTACAATTAAGTGAACTTCAAATTGTTACATGGAATGAGGGACCTAAACTTGGAGGTAAAGTTGGATTGTATTATACATTGAATTTAGCGATTCTTGTAATGAGGATAATGCCTTATATACGTTAGTGAAGAGGGAGGGTGAGGGGAGTACCATGGGAGAAAAAACCTTGCACCTTGGGGAAAAAAAATATGCCCCCTCTCTGGCCCTATTCTAACTTACTCTTTCCGTGTATTTCACTCCAACCATCGTTTAAAATAGGACAAGAGTGGTCCCCAATTGTTTGCCCCATAAATGCCATACTTTTTAATGACACAAGTTTAGCATTTTGAAATACAGCCCGCTTTACACAGATGGATGGGTTGTTACAAGCTGAGGATCTGTAAGGGTGGAGTAGGTTTTTTTTTTAAAGAATGTTTATTTCCTTTTTGTATATTACATTTTAAATGAAATGGGGAGAAAAGTGAAACAAAAAATTTCAGTGTACATCTCTAAATTCCCATATGCAATTCAACCCTCTTCTTCAGCCAGACCATGTCTTTTTTCCTATAGCTGTTTTTCATTTATGGCCCAGGCATGCTCAACATCTGTTAGTGAGCCCTCCTTTTATTTGACAGGTTAACAACTATTTGTCATCCTGGGGCAATATTCCTGTGACTTGGTCGGTAAAGATTAAGGGCCCGATATTGAAAAGACATTTACACTGTTTACAGCCCAGTAAACCATGTAAATGCCTTTAATCGGGATATTCAACAACATGGTTAGGCCATTGAATATCGCCTTCTAATTCTGCTAAAGTCCCTGATGCTGTGCGATTCGTATTGGGGCGTGTTGGGGGCATTCTGGGGCGAAGCAGGGGCAGAGATAGTCATTAACTGGGCAGCGGCGATATTGCATACTGCCTGGTTAGCGACCTGCGCCTAAAAGATAGGTGAGGGAAAACTATTGCCTATCTTTAAGGCACAGGAGCTAACCGGGCAGCATGCAATATTGCTGCTGCCTACTTAGCTATTGTGGCTTCCGGCGTGTGTGGCGATCTCCAGATATTCAATGCTGGGGCCGCATATGACCCGGCATTGAATATCTGGAATTAAGGGTCAACGGGCAAGGCTATGTGTCGTAGTGACACATAGCCTGCCCAGCTGAATATCAGGCCCTAATTTTTTTTAAATGATTGTGTTAACTAGGGTGCTTTACCTATTTCAGCATGTCCTTTGTATGGTACCTGGTAGGGTGTTTAAGGAACTATGTAGTAAGCTATCTGGCTTATAAATGGAAAAATAAGGCCCCATGTATAAAGTTCCACGTTATATCATCCTAAAGATCCAGGAGGCATGACTTTGCCTAATCGTCAGTTATACTACTTGAATAGGCTGGCATATATTGGGAATTGGCTGGGCACATGACCCCATGGGATGACTCAGCATGGAGAGGACTTTAGAGGGCATGGAGCTGGCTCACCTAACTTAGCAGTCCCAGCGAAGCATACACACCTACAAACATGCAACAGGAAAAGTATAAGGAGCGAGGTGACAAAACCACACTGTGGAAGTACAAGTAAAACCTTTATTGGAGTGTCAACAAGTCCCACCTGGAATAAGAGCATGGTCTGCATAAGCCTAAGGCTCCCAAGCCCCAGACTGTGCCACCGGCACAACCTGGAGGGTGTTTTTGACTCCTTGAGCATAGCCTCTCTTCCCCCAGGAGGCACAGCTCTGCAGCACACATGGGGTCTTCTGGTACATTATGACCACAGGTGGTCTACCATCACCACAGAGGCGTGTGAGCTCCAGGTGGTCAGGGAGGGTTACCTCCTCCACCTCCTATAGACCTCCCCACTATTCTTCTCGGGAGAGCCCTGTAGGACTCCCCTTCATCGGGCCCTGCTCCAGCAAGAACTTGCAGGCCTTCTAACAAGCAAGGCAGTAGAACCTGTCCCTCTCCAGCTCTGGGACATGGGGTTCTACTCCTGCCATTTCCTGGTCCCCTAAAGGATCGGAGGTTTTCATCCCATTCTAGACCTGCGGAACCTCAACAGGTTCCTGGGGAGGGAGAAGTTGAAGATGCTGTCCCTTGGAACATTGCTGCCATACCTCCAGCAGGAAGACTGGTTATGCTTCTTGGACTTAAAAGATGAGTACACGCACGTCCTTATCCACCCCTCCACAGGCAGTATCTTTTAATCTCCAGGAACAAGCAGGAATGAGTCCTCACATATGGGTACGTCGGTACCGACGGAGCCTGCACGGGAACGCTCCCCAGCTTCCCAGAAAGGAAAGCTTTTGGGAGCATCCCACAGCGCCTGCGCGCTGCCTTCCCGCCTTTCCTCACCAACTCTCCTCAGTTCTTCTTTTCCGCGGAGCCAGCAGGTCGTGTTCCTGTCACCGCTGAAGAAGTTCTTTATTTTAATTTATTTCTTTGGTCGCGTGTCTGCCTTCCCCGACGCCGGACCGGTACCGCCGGTCTTTTCTTTTCTTTAAAAAAACAAAACAAAACTATTTTCTTCACTTGATGTATTTTTCTTCTTAGGCCTCCAGACCCACAAGAAATTTTTCCCTCATGGAAAAACCAGCCTCCGGGTTCAAAAAATGCACTAAGTGTAGCGGTACAATTTTTGTCACAGATACCCATGAATGGTGTCTGAAATGTTTGGGGCCTGAACACTCCATTCCGGATTGCCAGTCCTGTTCTCTAATGTCTAAACGAGGGTTACAGAACCGGGCAGCCAAGCTCCATGTGCTGTTTCCCACAAATGCACCGGCGGTGGCATCGACATCTTCCAGGTCTTCCTCTCCTGATGGATCTCAGGTAACCAAACATACTTTTAGCAGGTCCTCAAAGGACAAATCTCCCTCTAAGCATCGAGATGCCTCCGGGCTTGCCCTTGAGGATCCTGCCCCAGCCAAACAACCCCGGCGGGAAGCTCCGGCTTCCAAAGCTCCTCCTATGGGGTTACAGGTTGACATCGATGGCACGGCCTCGACCGATCACCTGTTAGACTGCTCTGGGGTACCGGCACAATCTCTCGGTACCGACATCCAGGCAGTCGTGGCGTCCATGGATCACACTGTGCAATCCATGCAGCAGGCTATTCTGGCTTTCATTAAGGCTGCGACGCCGACGGTACCGCAACAAGCTCCGTTGTCGGTACCGGTACAAACTTCGATACCGGTACCGACTGCATCGACATCGGCCAGGATACCGATTCTGGCTCCCTGTCCTGGGCTCTTTCTCGGTACCGATCCGGTACCGGGAACACCCGATGTCGGTACCGATCGATACGCCTACCGATCTTTGGAATCGAGCAGACGATACTTCGATTCTTCTGAGGATTCTGATTCATCGGATGAGTCTCCTGAAGTATCTATCACCCTTCCTGAGGAGCCCTCTTCTCCAAAAAGGAGAATGTCTCCTCCAGAGGATTTGTTCTTTCAAGACTTCATAATAGAAGTAGCTAAAGGACTCTCTATTTCAGTATAACCTCTGAAAAAGAACCTAGAGCAAAAAAATTAGATATTTTGGGATACTCCAAGGTTCCCAAAGAGGCAGTCACCTTGCCAATTCATGAAATTCTTCAAGAACATTTGATAGAATTATGGAAGACTCCTCTCGCCCTTTCTCCTCATTCTCGCAGATTGGACACCATGTACCGTGTCCCTCCTTCTCCTGGTTTTCAAAAAACTCAGCTTCCTCACCACTCCATTGTGGTGCAGTCAGCAATGAAGAGGATAAAGAGTACCAAAAGACACACTTCTATTCCGCCAGGAAGAGAATGCAGGACCTTGGATGCTTTTGTTAGGAAAATCTTCCAAGCTAGCATGCTTATTGCCAGAATCAATTCATATAGCCTTTATATGGGTATGTTTCTGAAGGAAGTTGCAGAGAAGCTGCACCACTTTCTCCCTTTTATTCCAGAGGATAAAAAGGAGGAGTTCCTTCTTTGGCTCAAGCATACTCAAAACATTTCAAAGTTTTCCAACAGGGCAGCCTTTGATTCCTTTGAAGGTGCCAGCAGAGCCTCAGGCATTGCTATAGCTGCTCGTAGAATTGCTTGGCTCCAGGCTTCTGATCTAGAACCCTGGGTTCAAGATGGTTTAGGAAATCTGCCCTCTACAGGTGAAAATCTATTTGGCAAAGAGTGGCAAATTAAAGCCACTCAAATGGATGCAGAAAATGCTGCTCTGGATAGACTTTCTAAGTCTACCTCCACTCCAGCCAAGAAAAAATCTTTCAAAAAGTCTTTTTACAAAAAGGGCAGATTTCCTTCCACTTCTGGTCAACAGTCTTCTACAGGTCGCTTTGCTACTAAGCGCCAGCAACCTAAACAAGCCAGGTCTAAACCTGTAGGGGCTGCTACAACCCAGCAGTCCCAACCCCCTCAGGGTTTTTGACTTGATACTAGAGAACTTAACCTTTCTGGCTCTACAACAACCAGAGCCTCTCACCATTCCAGGAAGGTTAGCTCATTTTGCTCCCAGATGGGAGCAAATCACATCAGAGCAGTGGACCCTCTCTATCATAAGAGAGGGCTACAAACATCATTTCTCAAACCTTCCTCCCTACACCATGGTGAGACACTTCAATTCTCCCACCTCCCTCGACCTTCTGGATCAGGAGGTGACCACCCTTCTGGCCCAGAGGGCCATAGAAGCAGTTCCGCTTCTTCAACAGGGGTCAGGGTTTTACTCCCCCTATTTTCTCATTCCAAAGAAAACAGGGGGATACAGACCCATTCTAGATCTCCGAGAATTGAACAAATTCCTATGCAAGGAGAAGTCCAAGATGCTTTATTTAGGAACTCTCCTTCCATACCTGCAGAGTCAGGATTGGCTTTGTTCTCTAGATCTCAAGGATGCGTACACTCATATACTCATCCATCCATCCCACAGAAAATTCCTACGTTTTCTGTTCCAGGGAAAACATTACCAATACAGAGTGCTTCCTTTCGGTCTAGCCTCTGCTCCAAGAGTGTTCACCAAATGCATGGCAATAGTTGCTGCATTTCTACGCACTCTGGGAATATTTGTCTTCCCATACCTGGACGACTGACTCATCCGAGCTCCATCTCAGTCAGAAGCCCAAGTTTCCCTGAACCCGCACCAGGCGCATTCTGCAGTATCTGGGACTTGTGGTAAACCTCCCAAAGTCTCAGCTCACCCCTACTCAGTCCCTAGAATTCATAGGGGCCTGGTTGGACACCACTACTGCAAGAGCCTACCTTCCTGAGGCTCGTTGCCAACGTCTAGTGCAGTTAGCCTCCCAGATTCAGTCAAAGAGCCACTTAACTGCCCGGGAGATGCTACAACTATTAGGCCACATGGCTTCCACAGTGCATGTGGTGCCCTATGCTCGCCTACACATGAGAGCAGCTCAATGGACTTTGTCCACACAGTGGACTCAAGCATCAGGAGCTCTCTCAGACCAAATAGCAACCTCCAAACGTCTCTTTTGGTCCCTCCAATGGTGGATGTCCACTCAAAATCTGTTGCTGGGGTCCCCCTTCCAACCTGTGCTACCCCAAGCAACCCTCACAACAGATGCCTCCCAAACAGGTTGGGGAGCTCATCTACAAGACCTTTCCACCCAAGGCACTTGGTCCCCACAGGAGACCTCCCTTCATATCAACCACTTGGAACTTCGAGCAGTGTTCCTAGCTCTCAAGGTCTTTCATACCCTCCTCAGCTACAAGACAGTCCTCATTCACACGGACAATCAAGTAGCCATGTTTTACATAAACAAGCAAGGAGGAACTGGCTCTCTGTTGCTTTGCAACGAAGCTCTAAGATTATGGGCCTTCGCCAGAGAGCATCAAATCCATCTCCTGGCAGTATACGTCCCAGGAATCCAAAACTCTTGGGCAGACAGACTCAGTCGAGTTCTGCTTCCACACGAATGGTCCCTGCACATGGATCAGGTACTCAGAATCTTCCAGGAATGGGGAACCCCGGACATAGACCTCTTTGCAAGTCCGTGGAATGCCAGACTTCCCCGGTTCTGTTCCAGAATTCCGTGTCAGGGAGCTCTGGCCATGGATGCCTTCCTCCTTCATTGGGGTCAGGACTTCCTGTACGCCTTTCCACCCATTCCTTTGATTCCCAAGACTCTGTTCAAACTTCAGAGGGATCAAGGATCTATGATCCTCATAGCTCCACGTTGGCCACGCCAAGTGTGGTACCCTACAACTCTCTCAAGCTCCCTCCCTGGACTTGGGAGCTGCTCCAGACCTTCTGTCTCAGGAGGAGGGGACTTTGTGGCACCCAAACCCCAAGTCCCTTCACCTCAGAGCTTGGTTACTGAAGGCCTAGACCTTCAAGACTTCAATCTTTCTCAGCAAGTGAAGGATATCCTCCATGCTTCCAGGAAACCTTCCACTAGGCGTTGCTATGCTTTTAAGTGGAAAAGATTTTCCATTTGGTGTGCTCAAAAGGATCTTGACCCTTTGGCACTTCCCCTGACTTCTCTATTAGAATATCTCCTGCATCTCTCCAATGCAGGCCTTAAAATGAATTCAGTAAGGGTCCATTTGAGCGCTATTGCAGCATCACTTAAACCCCTCAATGGACAACCTATTTCCTCTCATCTTCTTATTGCAAGATTCATGAGAGGCCTAACTTTAACAAAACCTCCCATTCGACCTCCCCCGGTGGCATGGGACTTAAACTTGGTTCTTGGTTAGCTCATGAAGCCTCCTTTTGAACCCTTAGACAATACTTCCTTGAAATTTCTTTCCTGGAAGGTTATTTTCCTTATTGCAGTCACTTCTGCTCGCCGCATCAGTGAGTTGCAAGCCTTCGTGGCTAATCCACCTTATACAAGGTTCCATCATGATATGGTAGTCCTTAGGACAAATCCACACTTTATGCCTAAAGTGGTCTCACTTTTTCATCTTAATCAAGAGGTGTATTTACCTGTCTTTTTCCAGCTCCTCATGCATCCACTGCAGAGAGGAACCTTCATACTCTAGATTGCACATAGTTTATTATGTTCTCTGTTTTATGAAACCTGTTTTATGTATACCCAGCTTATTGTCCTGTTCTTTGTAAGCACTGATCAATTTTTGTGACGTGTAGTTTCTGTTCATTGTAAACCGCACTGATGTCAAATAGCGCGGTATAAAAGAAACTGTAAATAAATAAATAAATAAATTGTAAAAGAGCTCTTGCTTTTTACCTGCACAGGACACAGCAACATCGAAAGTCTTCCCAGCTTTTTGTTGCTTTTGAGCCTTCTCATTTAGGACTTCCAGTCTCTAAAAGAACACTGTCCAATTGGATTGCTCAGTGTATTTCTTTTGCTTATCAGAGTAAGAACCTTTCTCTGGAGGGCCATGTCACAGCTCACAATGTGAGGGCCATGGCCACCTCTATGGCTCATCTTCATTCTGTCTCCATCGATCAGATTTGTCGAGCTGCCACCTGGGCCTCGGTTCATACCTTCACAGCCCATTACTGTTTGGACAAGGACTCCCGCCGAGATGCCCTGTTTGGTCAGGCTGTCCTCAAACACCTGTTCCATTCTTGAACAACTCCTGCCCTCCTTCCCTGAATGGATGCCTGAGATCCATAGGAAGACGAGGAACCCTTAAGGGTCTCATACCCTTGGGGATCTCCCAGGCATCTCTAGCTAGGGAGTCCCCATATGTGAGGACTCATTCCTGCTTGTTCCTAGAGATAGCACAGTTACTTACCTGTAACAGGTGATCTCTGGGAACAGCAGGAATTAGTCCTCACAACCCCCCCACCTCCCCTAGGAGTTGTATCTCTCTTTCTCTTTTCTTTCCTCTCTCTCTCTATTGTCTCAGCTTTAAACTCTAACTGAGGAGAGTTGGTGAAGAAAGGCGGGAAGGCAGCGCGCAGGCGCTGTGGGATGCTCCCAAAAGCTTTCCTTTCTGGGAAGCTGGGGAGCGTTCCCGCGTAGGCTCCGTCGGTACCAACGTACCCATATGTGAGGACTAATTCCTGCTGTTCCCAGAGATCACCTGTTACAGGTAAGTAACTGTGCTTTACCAGTACAGAGTGTTCCCCTTCGGGCTGGCCGCCACCCCATGGGTATTCACCAAGTGCCTGGCTGTCATCACAGCCCACATCTGGCTTCAGTGGGTCTTCGTCTGCCCCTATCTAGATGACTGGTTGGTAAAGGGCAGCACAGCCGCCAAAGTATAACAGGTGATTGTCTGCACAGTCCTTGTCCTAGGGCACTTGGGGTGTGTAGTCAACTACCCAAAGTCTCATCTCCAGCCAACTCAAAACCTAGAATTCATAGGGAGACAGTTGGACACTGTCCATGCCAGGGATTCTCTTCCAAGGGACAGGGCCCTTTGCCTCCAGGCATTCGCAGAGGGCACCCAACGCCACCGCTCAGCATCTGCTCGACACATACTCTGCCTACTGAGACACATGGCATTCACGGTGCAAGTCACCCCAGATGCCCCTTGTGGATATGGGTGGCACAGTGGGCATTCTGCCCTCAGTGTTCACAATCCACAGGGCACCTGTGGGACAGGGTGACAATCACCAATCCCCTGGCCGACTCCCTTGGCTGGTGGCAACACCTCCCACACCTCAGAGGATCCTCATGACAAATGCCTCAAAATTGGGGTGGGAAGCCCAGTGTGGCGACCTCTGCACTCAGGGCATTTGGTCTCTGGCGGAGAGCCTCCAGCAAATCAACCTCCTGGAGCTCCGAGCTGCAGGACCAAACAGTACTGGTCCAGACCGACAATCAGGTGGCGATGTTCTACATGAACAAGCAAGGGGGCACAGGGTTATCCCTCCTTTGCCAGGAAGCAGTGGGCATCTCCACTTATGCCATCAACAACAGGATGCTTCTGCAGGCAGTATACCTCCCGGGCCAGGATAATGCCCTGGCGGAGCAGCTCAGCCAAGTCCTCCAGCCGCATGAGTGGAGGCTGGACCCCAGAGTTGCCCATCAGTTTTTTCAGTGCTGGGTGCTCCCACAAATGGATCTCTTTGCCAGCCCAGCTAATGCTCAGCTGCCCCGTTTCTGTTCTCGGCAGCTGCACCCTGCCAGGGTGGTGGCAGATGCCTTCCTGACCTCATGGGTGGAGGGTCTCTTTTATGCCTTCCCACCCACGCCTCTGATCGCCAAGACTCTCCTCAAAGTCCAATGCGACAGGGGCACAGTGATCCTGATAGCTCCATGGTGGAACAGGCAGCAATGGTTTCCCCTGCTTCTCTGCTTGTCCATGGCACCCCTGGTTCCCCTGGGATGTGACTCAGGCCTACTGATGCAGCAAGAGGACTCTCTCCACCCCAGCCTGGGGTCCTTGATGCTCATTTCCTGGCTGCTGAGTGGGTAGCCCTGGTTGCTTTCAGCCTCTCTGCAGAGGTGGAGGAGGTGCTCCTGGCCTCCTGTAAAACCTCCACTCACTGGGCATACGCCTTTGTGGCAGAGGTTCTCCTTCTGATGCACGGAGAGGTAGATCAACCCCTTATCCTGCTCCTTCCAGCTGGTGCTGCAGTATCTTCTTCACTTGACTCAGACAGCTTGAAGAACATGTCCCTAACCAATATACATGACTGCTGCCTCTGGTGTCTAGGTACCGATCATGACCCAGAGGTTTGTGCCCTGTGTAAAAAGATGTCCACGAAGGCCATCCAAAGTCGAATGCAGAAGCAAGACAACATCTTTCACAGGTCAGCTTATGCCCTGGTATCCCCTGTAGCCTCATGCTCTAAGTCCCCACACGGATCCTCTGAATTGCATAAAGTCCCCGTGGTACCCGATCGGGTCAGCAGACACTCCAACGACGGTTCCTTGGAGCATGAGTGCAAGAACAAGAAATCTTTGAGGACCTCATCCTGGGAATCAGGGACAAGTCCTGTGCCAGGTCCCACAGTCCCCCGAGGGTATCTGAGGAGTCTGAGTGGGAGCAGCCGGCGAAGGTGCCTAGAACAGATGCCGAGGCCTCCGGTGATGGGTCACAGACTCCCAAGGACTGTCCTGTCAAGGATTCCCTCTCCTCACCGACGCTGGACCCAGTCACCCCCGGTGTCCATGTTGAAGGCTGCAACTCCTGAGTGGGAAGCTAGGATGATGGCATTGGAGCACAGTGTAACTGCCTTCATTGCCTCGCAGCAGGCGTTGATGTCCGGCTTCGCTGGTGCTCATGCCGAGACCGCAGGGACCTCGACATCAAGGACTCCTCGGGCTGCTGAGATAATCCTCAAGAGCCTCGAGGTGATCTTTGGTCCTTCTCCCGGTCCTCAGTAGTGAGATCCTTCCCGGCAAGCGCTTGTGGCTCTTGCCAAGCAGCTGCCTTGGGTCACTGAACACCCGACCCGAGCCTGACACCTCAAGTGCTCTCCGGCCTCGAGTCCTCTACCAATTACTCTGACTGGGAGTCAGAGGACGAGGCTTCCCCAGAGACATGTAAACACCACGATCTCCCCTCGTACCCGTCTCCCCTGGCGTTGTGGTGCTGGTCTGCATTCAGATACATCGTTCCTCAAGTTTGTCCGGGACATGGCGAAAGCCTTGTCTCTCACCATGGATTTGGAAGAGGACCCTCGCACAGGGGAGCTTGAAATTCTCCAGTATGAGGCTCCACCTAAGGAGACCCTGATGGTCCCCGTCTCCACCATCCACGGGCAAATCCTTCAGATGTGGGAGACACTGGCATCGGTGCCAATAGTTAGCCAATGCCTTGACACCATGTACCAGGTCCAGTGGGGCCCCAGGTTTCAAAAAGCGCAGCTCCCACACACCTCTATGGTGGTAGAGTTGACCATGCGCTGGCAAAAAAGCCCAAAGACTCGCTCCCCTTTGCCCATGGGCAGGGAGTCCTGAGCCCTCAATGCCCTTGGATGCAAATGATACCAGGGGTCTATGCTGGGTTGCCGACTCCAAGCCTACCAGCTGTATATCTGTATGTATCTCTGAGACCTAGCAAAAGAACTTTCAGGTTTCTCGGCAGGTCTCAGCAGAAATCACCTCCAGTGATTCCAAACCCTCACAAAGTGTATCGAGGAGTGCTCAAAGTACATGTCGCGAGCCGCCTATGACAGCATGGAGTCCAACGCAAGGGTGGCCACTGCAGGCAGCGGTGCCTGATGCCAGGCCTGGCTCCAAGCAGTGGGTCTAGGAGAAACTCCTTGATGTCCCTTGTCTTGGTGACAACCTCTTTGGCAAACCAATGGAGGAAAAGGCAGTGGAGATTGAAACAGAGTACATCACAAGGACTCAGCTCTCCGGGAAGACCTCCACCCTTCCCAAAAAGAAACTATCAGAGAAGAGGCCTCCTTGTCACAGAAAAGACCAGCCTTACTGAGGCTATCCCCAATACCAGGCTCCTCAGACCCCTTGGCAGGGTCTACAGTGCTAAGGAGAGGGCCAAGACCAACACAAGCCTAAGGGCACAAAGCACCAAACACTGGCTCCTGCCCAGGCTGGTTCAGGGTTTTGACTCCCTGAGCATAGCCTCTCCTCTCAGAGAGGAGCAACTGCCAACATGCGGGGGTGTCTGATCCACTTTGCCCATCAGTGGCTGGCCATAACCACCAACACCTGGGCCCTCCAGGTGGTCCGAGAAGGCTACCTCCTTAACCTGGACCGGACGCCTCCTCCTTTCTTTCCAGGAGAGCCCCCTCAGACTCCCCTGCACTAGGCCCTGCTACTGCAGGAACTTGCCGGCCTCATCGGGAATGGAGCCTTGGAATCAATACCCCTCCACCTCAGGGGCTCTACTCCTGTTACTTTCTTGTCCCAAAAAGAACAGGGGGCCTAAGGCCCATTTTGGACTTGTGAAACCTGAACAAGTTCCTGGTGCAGGGGAAGTTAAAGATGCTCTCCCTTGGAACATTGTTGCCCTACTTCCAGAAGGGAGATTGACTGTGCTCCTTGGACCTGAAGGATGCTTACACCCACATCCTTATTCATCCCAGTCACAAGCAGTACTTAGTGGTCACCCCGACCATGAACCTTATCAGTACAGGGTACTACCCTTCGGTTCAGCCTCTGCACCAAGAGTCTTCACCAAATGCATGGCAGTGATGGCCACCTACTTCCGACTCCAAGGGGCCTTTGTCTTCCCATACCTGGATGACTGGCTCGTAAAGGGGACACAGCCACCAAGATACAACAGGCCATGGCCCACACCATCAGGGTCCTGCAGCATTTAGGGCTTGTGATAAACCACCCCAAGTCTCTCCTCACTCCAACGCAGGACTTTGAGTTCGTCTGGACACTCTCCAGGCCAGGGCCTTTCTTCCCTTGAACAGGGAAAATCACCTCAGGACCCTAGCTTTCAAGGTGTAATGCCATTATGCAGTGTTTGCACGGTCCATGCTCTGCATACTAGGCCAAAAGGCATCCACGGTGCATGTGGTTCCATCCCAACACCCGTCTCCACATGCGGGCAGCCCAGTGGTGTCTCTACTCACAGTGGACATAAGCCACAGGCAGGCTCCGGAACAAGGTCTTAGTGTCTCATCAGGTGGCAGGGCACACGGCACCTGCAGGAGAGCATGCCCTTCCAGTCCCCAAATCCCCAGAGGGTGCTCACCACGGATACGTTCCTACTGGGCTGGGGTGCCCATGGTGAGGAATTGAGCATGCAGAGCAACTGGTCCCTGGCGAAGAGCCAGCAACAGATCAACCTGCTGGAGCTCACGGCCATTTTTCTGGCAATCAAGGCCTTCCACCATTGCCTGCAGAACCAGTTGGCGCTATTCCAAGCAGACAACCGGGTCACGATGTTCTAGCCGAACAAGCAGGGGGGCACAGGGTCTCAGTGCCTCTGCAGGAGGCAGTAGCCCTCTGCTCGTACGTGATTGGTCAGGGAATGCTCCTCAGGGTGCACGAATGGCACCTAGATCCCAGGATGGCATGGCAGCCGACTCTGGGTAACTCCAAATCTGGACCTCTTTGCCAGCCTGACCAATGCTCAACTGCCCTACTTCTGCTGTCCCCAACCACATCCGTCCTGGGTGGCAGCGGACGCCTTCCTCATCTGGTGGTTGTGAGGCCTTCTGTATGCCTTCCCTCTCATGCCACTAATCTCCCGAGCCCTCTTCAAAGTCCTGTGGGACAAAGCCTCCATGATCCTGGTGGCCCTGCAATGGCCCAGGCAGACTTGGTTTCCCCTGTTGCTGTGCCTCTCAGTGGAGCTCCCAGTCCCTCTGGGGAATGCCCGGGGCTACTGACCAAGGAGGACGGCTCCCTTCTTCATCCCAAATTTGGGTCCCTGTGGTTAAAAGCATGGAGGGAGGTGGAGGAAGTCATCCTGGCCTCTTGTAAAAAAGCCATGAGATGAGCCTTCAAGAGGTGCAGATTCACAATATGGTATTGTAGAGCAACGGGTTGACCCATTCTCTTGCCAGGTGCACACAGTGCTACAGTAATTGCTTCACCTTTCGCAAACCAGATTCAAGTCCAACTCCGTCAGGATACACCTGAGCACTCTCTTGGTGCAGCATCGTTCCATAGAGGGCAAACCTCTTTCTGCACAGGCCTTCATTACCCGATTTATGTGGGACTGCCTTCTTTCTAAGCTTCCCATCCACCCGCCCCCAGTGGAATTGGGACCTCAACGTGGTTCTGATGCAGCTCACCAAGCTGCTTTTTGAACCTCTAGCTACCTGCCATTTATGTTATCTCTCCTGGAAGGTTGTCTTTCTGGTGGCACTCATCTCTGCCCACAGAGTCAGCGAGCTTTCAGTCCTTTGTGGCCAAACCACCTTATACCAGGTTCTACAAGAATAGGGTCGTGCTTCACACCCACCCTATTTTCCTTCCGAAGGTGGTATGTGCCTTCCACCTCAACCAGGAGGTGGTTCTCCCAACCTTCTTTCCAAGGTCCCATGGCAACAAGGTGGCAGCCATTCTCCATACTCTGGATTATAAGAGAGGGCCCTGTCTTTCTACCTTCAACATACCCAGGGCCACCGTAAAGCCTTTTCATTTCCTCTGACCCCAGTCGACTGGGGGAGGCTGTTACGAAGTGGACCCTGTCCACCTGGATGGCAGACTGCATTGACCTTGCCCACAGTCAGGCTGGACTCTTAGAGCACCAGGTCATGGCACACAATGTTAGGGCTATGGTGACTTTTGTTGCAAGCCTGTGCTCTGTCCCTATGGCAGACATCTGCCTGGCCGCCACCTGGTCCTCATTTCACACCTTTGCAGCTTACTACTGCCTGGAGAGGGAGTCCCGATGGGAGAATGCCTTAGGCCAGGCTATACTCTGTAATCTGTTTGGGGTTTAGATAACTGCTATCCTCCGACCCCTCTTGTTCAGGCTATTGGAGCAATGGTTCTCCCTGGACACTGGGTCCTTAGTCTTTCCTCAGACTCACTTGTGGCTGCTCATGGCTGGACCGTGTTTTTCTTCAGGTTCTCGGTAGCCTGTAACTAGGGGGTCCCATATGTGAGGACTGACTTCCTGCTTGTTCCTGGAGAAAGCGTAGGTACTCACCTGTAACAGATGTTCTCCAGGGACAGCAGAAATCAGTCCTCAGAACCTTCCCTCCTCACCTTGGAGTTGCTGTACAATTTTTGCTATCTAATTTTGTCAGCTCTAATTATGCTATCTGACTGACTGATGGCACCCTTGCGCGGGAAGGGGACCACGCATGTGTGCTGGCATCTCCCAAAGGGTTCCATGGGGGTTCCATCGGTGCCGATGTCACCCATAAGTGAGGACTGATTCTTGATGTCCCTGGAGAACACCTGTTAAAGGTGAGTAACTATACTTTCTCTGATGGTGGGGCCTCCTGCATAGGCAGCTGGCGAAGTGCTGCTCGATTTTCGCTGACTGGCTCATTGGGTGCTGGGATTCTCTTTTCAGGACTCCCTTTTTCATGTGACTTGTGCTGTTTCTTTTTGCAGTTAATTTTTTTTTGCAGTCTATGCCGTGGTGTGTTTTGTGGTTCTTTTTTGTTTGCCACATTGGAGCCTTGAAAGCATACCTGGTGCTCAGATTTGTGCCATGTGTGTCTCTCATTGAGTCAGCATCATGGTGGGCTCTTTTTACCTCTGTATAATGGGGATACCCAAATCCTGATTTATTCCCCTCACCCCCAGCATTGCCAGGACACCTTACAGGGGGCCCTGGACCTGATGCCGATTCTAGTGCCTCCTCTGAGTCCTCCATGCCAGTCTAATTCGCGGAGCAGGTGACCCTATTTTTGAGGCCCACAAGGCATTTGCTCAGAGGGATCTGCTCCTATGGGGGGACCCTAGGCCTTGGGTGGCTCTGTCATAGCTGGCAAGGGAGTTACGTACTTTCATGTTGCTCTTTCGCCTATGTGTTCCTCTGGAATCTCAGCCTTATCCGCTATGGAGGTTGGGATTCTGAAGAGGACTTAATCCCCAGAAGGTGAGACTGAGGAGGAAGGGGAACTCCTCCTTACAGATTGCGAAGATCCTTCTATGATCCACTTTTTTCACAGAGGAGACCTTTTGGGGGCTGATTCAGGATGCCATAGCAGCCTTAAACATGATGGAGGCTGCCCCTGTGAAGATACCACAAGTGGACCCTATCTTGGAAGGTATCAGGTGTCCTTCAAGCTGTTCTCTTTTGGTTGTATCCCCTGCCTAAGTTGAGCTGGATCAGGTTTTTGGGCTCCTTTGAGTGGATGCCTTCATCACAGTGGTGACCAAGTGCATGGCTAGTCTAGTGTGTAAGGGGGCTCAGCAATCAAGGAGTCTCAAAATAGGAAAGTAGTGACCTTCCTTAAGAAAGCTTGTGTGTCCTTGTCTTTGGGCTCCAGGTGACCTTGTGTTCAGACCTCATAACAGAATATTCTTGCACTGGGTTAAGCAGCTAATGGACATATCGGAGACTGGCAAATTGGATTCTGGGGCCTGTGTGATTTGATCAGGATCTTCTCCAAGCCCATGGAAGAAGTACATAAGAACATATGATATGCCATACTGGGTCAGACCAAGGTCCATCAAGCCTAGTATTCTGTTTCCAACAGTGGCCAATCTAGGTCATACGTACCTAGCAGTTTCCCCAAGAGACACAGGTTCCACAATGCTTGTATTGATTCAAGCATTGATATCCTGGGTCCCTTCTTAATAATGGTTTATGGACCTTTCCTCCAGGAACTTGTCCAAACCTTTTTTAAACCCAGCTACACTAACAGCCTTTACTACATCCTCTGGTAACAAATTCCAGAGTTTGATTACACGTTCAGTGAAAAAATATTTTCTTTTATTAGTCTTAAATAGTTTACCCTGTAGCTTCATTGCATGTCCCCTAGTCTTTATATATTCTGATAAGGTAAACAATCGATCTACGTTTACCCGTTCCACTCCATTCATTAATTTATAGACTTCTATCATATCACCCCTCAGCCATCTCTTTTCCAGGTTAAAGAGTCCTAAATCTTTTAGCCTTTCTTCATAGAACTATCCTTCCATCCCCTTTACCATTTTGGTGGCTCTTCTCTGAACCTTTTCTAAAATCGCTATATCCTTTTTAAGACACGGCGACCAGAATTGCATACAATATTCAAGGTGCGGTCTCAACATGGAACGATATAGAGGCATTATAATATCTTTTGTTTTATTTTCCATTCCTTTCCTTATGATACCTAGCATTCTATTTGCTCTCTTGGCCGCCGCTGCACACTGGGCCGCGGGTTTTAACATGTTATCCACAATGACGCTTAAATCTATTTCCTGGGTGGTGGTTCCTAATGTGGAACCTTGCATCGTGTAACCATAGTTTGGGTTGTTCTTCCCTAGGTGCATGACCTTGCACTTGTCCACATTAAATTTCATCTGCCATTTTGATGCCCAGTCTTCCAATTTTTCAAGATCCTCTTGCAATTTTCCACAATCCTCTTGGGTTTTAACAACTTTAAATAGTTTTGTATCATCTGCAAATTTGATAACCTCACTTGTTATTCCACTTTCCAGGTCATTTATGAATATGTCAAAAAGCAGCGGACCCAGCACAGATCCCTGGGGTACACCACTATTCACCTTTCTCCATTGGGAAAATTGGCCATTTAGCCCTACCCTCTGCTTTCTATCTTTTAACCAGTTCCTGATCCACAATAGTACACTGCCTCCTATCCCATGACTCTTTAGTTTTGCCAAACGTCTCTGATGAGGGACCTTGTCAAAGGCTTTCTGAAAGTCCAGATACACAATATCAACCGACTCACCTTTGTCCACCTGATTATTCACTCCTTCAAAAAAACATAACAGACAAGATCTTCCTTGTCTAAAGCCATGTTGGCTGTCTCCCATTAGGTCATGACTATCTACATGCTGAGTAATGTTATTCTTTATGATGGTTTCTACCATTTTTCCCGGTACTGATGTCAGGCTCACCGGTCTGCAGTTTCCCGGATCACCCCTGGAACCCTTTTTAAAAATTGGTGTTACATTGGCGATCCTCCAATCTTCAGGTATTAGAGATGATTTTAATGATAGTTCACAGATTACTAATAGAAGGTCTGCAATCTCATATTTCAGTTCTTTCAACACCCTTGGATGTATACCGTCCGGCCCAGGTGATTTGCTACTCTTCAGTTTATCTAATAGTTGTAATACATCTTCCCGAGGTATCGATATTTCCTTCATTTCTTCCGCACCTTGAAATACCACTTCAGTCATGGGTAACATCCCTACATCTTCCTCAGTAAAGACTGAAGCAAAGAATTCATTCAATCTCTCCGCTATCGCCTTGTCGCCTCTTAGTGCTCCTTTAACCCCTTTATCCCCTTTATCATCTAATGGACCAACTGACTCTCTCACAGGTTTTTTGCTACGAATGTACTTGAAAAGGTCTTATCTCCAGGAACAAGCAGAAATGAGTCTTCACATATGGGAGATGTCGCCGACGGAGCCCGCACGGGAATGCTCCCTAGCATCCAATCAGAAAGCCTTTGGGAGCATCCCCTGCGCCTGCGCGGTGGCTTCCCGCCCTTCCTACTGCCTCTCCCCAGTTTTTCGTTTTCCGCGGAGCAGGCAGGACGTCCCTCCTGCCACCGCAGAAATTTTTCCCCCTTTTTCTTGTTTCTGTAGTCGCGGCTTTTTCCCGCCGACAGTGGCACCTCTGTGCCCCTTTTGTTTTGTTTTTTTTTCTTTCTTTTTTCACTTATTTTTCGTCGCCTAGAGGGATTTTTTTCCCCTCTGGGCGCCGAGGCCTACCGGGCTTACAGCATGTAGCCTTCTTCCCCCCCAGAAGTGCCCTCACTGCGGGGACTTAGTTTTCCACATGGACTCCAATGCCTGGTGCCTCTCTTGTTTGGGGCCTGACCCTTTCCTCCCGGGTCCTCCGGGCTACAGTGTCGGGAGAAGACCTTCCCTTTTTCGGGTATCCCTCGATGACGTTTCACGCCCAAGGCGCGGTCATTGGGGTTTTTCTTCTCTCCAGGATCAGGTAACCACACAACAGTCTGTTAAGACTAGCCAAGTCTTGAGGGGCGAGTCTCATGCGCGGCATGTCGACGGCTCCGGCCAACCCCTCAAGTCCCCCTTGGCTAATATACCCCGGCGGGAGTCCTCGGGCTCCAAAGCATCTACGGGGTTTCGGGATGTTCCTGGGGTTCGCTCCTCACAGAACATTCCCGAGCCGTGCTCGAGGGAGTTACCCGCTTCGAGCGGTGCCGATTCCCCAGCATCGGCGCCGGCGTCGAGTGTCCCACTCTTCGCCAGGGATCGTCAGCTGGTGTCCTCGGCGCCTCCGGGGCCGATCGACTCGACCGAGTCTGACCTCCCTATATCCAAGCCACGCTCGAGTGTGGTATCCGCTCCTGGCGGTGCAGACCCCCCGGCATCGGCATCGGTGTCGAGCGTTCCGTTCCTCACTGAGGATCGTACGGGGCCGATCGAATCGGTCCAGTCTGGCGTTCCTCCATCCCTGCCATGCGCGGGGGTGGTATCCGCTACAGGCGGCACCGACCCCTCGACGTCGGCGTCGGTGTTGAGCGTTCCGCTCCTCACCGGGGGTCGTCAGCCGTGGTCCTCAGCGCCTCCGGGGCCGACCGACTCATGCCGGTATGGCGTTCCTACGGGGGTGGTATCCGCTTCGGGCGGTGCTGACCCGTCGGCGTCAGTGTCGAGTGACCCGCTCCCCACCGGGGATCGCCAGCCGCTGCCCTCGGCACCTCTGTGGCTGATCGACTTGACACAGTCTGGCGGCCCTACGTTCAGGCCATGCGCGGAGGTGGTACCCGCTTCGGGCGCGTCGGCGTCGATGGTTCCACTGTTCGCCGGGGATGGTCATCTGGCCTCGCTCCCTTCGGGGCCGATCGCTTCGACCCGCGCTGGGTTGCCGGTATCCCAGCCCTGCGCGAGGGTGGTACCGGGTTTGAGCGGCACCGCTCCGCCGGAGACGGCAGGGGCGTCGAGCGCCAGGGACCGCCGTTGACCTTCCCCAGGGGCCTCGGGGTATGTCGATCAGCCCCAGACGGGCGACCCCCCCCCGGCATCGACGCGGTCGTCGAGGGCCCCGCCCTTTCCTAGAAAGGGGACCCCGGGGTCTTCGATCGCTTCGATCCAGCCTGGATCCGCACCGTCCCGCAACGGTACCCCGGCGTCGGCGCAGGACTTTTGCACTTCCCTCCCCGCAGGGGCTCGTCGTCGGGCGACCTGGGTACCCTCGGGGATGGGTTGTATGCCCCGGAAGGATTTCCCTCCGGGTAAGATGGGCTCGAGAGGGGGCCCGGCATCTGGCAGTGCCCGCCGCCCGACATCGGCGCCGGCGTCGGATGACCCCCTCTCCACCGAGCTTCGTCCTTGGGGGCCCTTGATGCTCGCGACGCCGATTGACGCGGTTCCCATCCGCTCCCCGGGATCAACACCGCTGGCACGGCTGCCCCCGCCGGGGCCCTCTAGAAGGGAGTCGATCTCATCGCTCAGTTCGATGCCCAGCCTGGAATCGGTATCCAGCCTCGAAGGCTTGGCCACGACACATCTCGGGATCGGCCCCTGTCCCCTCCCACGACGCAGAGCGGAGATCGCTGGCCACTGCCCTCCGGCTGCCGCGGAACCGCTTCAGTTGCCGGGGGCAGCGCCGCCCCCGGGTTCGGGGCCGAGGCCGATTCCTGCGACTCCGTCGGTGCCATCGACCCCTTCGATGCCTAGCTTGGAATCAATTCCAGGAGCCAACGACGCCATGTTGACTGCCCTGATCTGGGGCTGTCGGTCCCCTCCTCTGCCCAGCGGGCATCAGCCCGAGAGGCCTCTTGGTGCCCTGGCGGCCTCTCCCGCCACCGCCTCCCACGGCATAGCCCCTCCGGGAGAGCCGTCTTTTCAGAATTTCCTCCTTGACATGGCGGACTTTCTGGCCATCCCTATCCCAGACCTAAATCCAGGCCCTGCGGAACAGGCCGCGGTGATGCTTCCTCTGCATCCCTCCCTGCAGGATCTCCTGCTGGGGGCTTGGCTGTCGCCTTTGAGGGTTCCGGCACCGTCGACTGCGATGCATGCTCTGTATCGGGTGCCCCCCTCCCCGGGTTTTCGGCAGCACCAGCTTCCACATTGTTCCATTGTGGTGGAATCGGCGCTGAGGAAGGCCGGAAGCAAGGAAAAGCATTCTTCTCGCCTTCCAGGCCGCGCCTCGAAGACGCTAGATACCCTAGGACGTCAAACCTTCCAAACGTCTATGCTGGCGTCCAAAATTATTTCATATATTTTTTATATGAGTCTGTCGCTCCGGGAGGTCACCAAGAGATTATCTCTGTTGTCTCCCTTCTTGTCTGCAACCAAGGCCTTTGAATATTCCTTGCTTCTTTATCACTGCAGGAATATCTCTGGGTTCCTTTCTCGTGCTTCTCTAGACTCCTTCCTGTCGGTCAGTAGATCCTCTGCTGTTGCCATTAGAGTACGCCGTACAGCATGGTTGCAGGCGTCCGAGTTGTGTAGACGGGCACAGCATAACCTGGGTAATTCTCCCTGTGACGGAGATCACCTTTTCAATAGCGAAGCCTTACGTCAGGTCGCGCAGTGCTTTGCTAACCTTCCCAGCGTTAGAAGCCATCCTAGGGCCCGGCTTCCCCCCGGCGGTGGTAAATGCCTCACCAGACCCTCCTTCCCTAGGAAGAGGAAATGTCACCCCTCCGCCCACCCGCCAGGTGCGCCCAAGCAAGGGACCTCTCACCCTGGTTTGCAGTTCCCGGGCCCGTGCCAGGACTCTCATTCCAAGCAGTTTTAGTCTCTGGTGGTCGGCTGCCTGCAATTTACCTTCTTACCAGAGGTTTAAAATTGAGCTCTACTCTGGGGCTCATTCAGAAGGGCAAATGGTTCGGAGGCTTATCCAGGGGTTCAGGTATTCTCCTTCCATTGGAAGAGGGAGACCACCTCTACTCCATACTAGCTCTGGCCCACGGTCAACTGACTTACCCTTAGGTACGTCCCCGAACCTTTCTCGGCCAGTATTCCCCTGCTGATTGCTTCCGTACCGGAATTCTCCTTCCAGCCGCTATAGTCCCCCAATGCTTACCAAGGACTATACCCTCATGTCCCCCGATTAGTGCGGGGGGCGAGTTTTCTGCGTGCAGGTCCTGGGGACACATATAGGGCCTGAAGCACCCCTGATGTGTTCTTCCGGACTGATACTATCCTCTGTTCTTCACGCTACCGTGCTGTTAGTTTGCCGATCTGCCCTTGTTCCACCGGAATAGATCCCTCTCCCGGACGGATCTTGACGCCACCTCCCCAGGTGGACGTTCTGTGGATCAATGGCAGGTCCGCCTTACCAGTGTTATGCTCATGGAGGTAGGTTCCTCGGCGTACCTGCGTTAGTGCCGGGTTGGGCGTTCTCCATGCCCAACGGCCTAGATATACCAGATATCACCTGCTCGATAGGCGCATTTTGAGGGGATGCCCACAGTGCCTGTGTTCTACCGCCTTTTTTTCCCAATGGCCGGTACTCACGCCCCCCCCCCCTCCGGCGTCCGGCCAGTCCGCCTGCCTATTCCTTAGATCGGCCCTCGGACTGGTTGTACTCTACTGCTGTGAAGTCAACAGCTTCTACTTTCAGTTATGCCCTCCTCCCGGAGGTTCAGACCCTTGTCTCCCTATCTCTTCGCTAGGGCAGACTGTGTACTCCTTCTGCTCCGGGGTACACCCCTACTCTTCTCCGGAATAGGCTATCCAGATTGGCCAGTCTTCTACTGTTAGTCCTCTGAGTTATGGACTCTGCTCCTGAGGGAGTGCTCAGCTTTGCATAAAGCTTCCTTGAAGACCTGCCGTCCTTCTCCTGACCCAGCTGACACCTGGATCTCCTGGCCTTCCGGATTTGGAACTTCCTCCTCGCTGCGGTGAAGTTCCCTTGAAGACCTCGCTACTGCGTCTACAGTACCTTCATCACAGTTCTACTTCCTACAACTCAGTAGGTAAGCTCTACATGGTACTAAGTCATTAATTCATTAAAAACTTAATGATGCTTCCATGCATTCTAATGACTACTCTCTCTGTAGTCTTGGTTTTTGCTGTTCCTCTCTTCTCAAATCCTACCCTCCATCCCTCAGGGGATGCCGGGGATTCAGGTTGGGCAAATGCCATCCCGTCCTGGGCTGCGCTTACGGGTTCTCCCCCGGGCATCCTCAGCTAGGGAGTCCCCATATGTGAAGACTCATTCCTGCTTGTTCCTGGAGATAGCACAGTTACTTACCTGTAACAGGTGATCTCCGGAACAGCAGTAATTAGTCTTCACAACCCGCCCACCTCCCCTAGGAGTTGTATTTCTTTCTCTCTATTCCTTCCTCTCCTCTCCTTCTGGCTCAGCTATGAAACTCAACTGGGGAGAGGCAGTAGGAAGGGCGGGAAGCCACCGCGCAGGCGCGGGGGATGCTCCCAAAGGCTTTCTGATTGGATGCTGGGGAGAATTCCCGTGCGGGCTCCGTCGGCGACGTCTCCCATATGTGAAGACTAATTCCTGCTGTTCCGGAGATCACCTGTTACAGGTAAGTAACTGTGCTTACTTCGCGTTTTTGCTTCCGCAGCAAGCTTCTTCTCAAATTCTCCCTTTGCCTGCCTTATCAGTGCCTTGCATTTGACTTGCCAGTGCTTGTGCTGTTTCCAGGTTTCGTCGTTTGGCTCTTTTTTCCATTTCCTGAAAGATGCCTTTTTGGCAACAACAGCCTCTCTAACCTCACCTTTAAACCATGCTGGCAGTTTTTTGGACTTCCTTCCAATTTTCTTAAAGCGTGGAATACAGCTGGTCTGGGCTTCCAAGATAGTATTTTTCAACAGCCAAGCCTGATGTACGTCTTTAACCTTTGCAACTGCTCCTTTTAGTTTTTTCTTAACTGTTTTCCTCATTTTATCATAGTCTCCCTTTCGAAAGTTAAAAGGGTAGTACTGTGAATTTCCTTACTATCCCTCCTCCACTAATTAAATCAAAGGCGATCATGCTATGATCACTATTGCCAAGTGGCCCCAACAACCTTATCTCTTGCACTAGATCTGGTGTTCCACTAAGGACTAGGTCTAATATGACTTCCCCTCTGGTCGGTTCATGAACCAGCTGCTCCAAGAAGCAGTCATTTATTTCATCTAGGAACTTTATCTCCCTAGCATGTCCTGATGTGACACTGACCCAGTCGATACCGGGGTAGTTGAAATCACCCATTATTATTACTGCCTTGTAACTTTTGTTAGCTTCCTTGATTTCTTTGAGCATTTCATCATCCATTTGGTCATTCTGGCAAGGCGCTCAATAGTACACCCCCACTGCCATTGCCTTCTCCCTTTTACATGGAATTTCAATCCATATAGATTCTACAGCAGATTTTGTTTCCTGCAAAACTTTAATCCTTTCTGATTCAATGCCCTCTCTAACATAGAGAGCAACCCCTCCACCAATTTGATCAGCTCTATCATTACGATACAGTTTGTACCCAGGTATCACAGTGTCCCACTGGTTGTCCTCCTTCCACCATGTCTCTGATATTCCAATCATATCTAACCTTTCATTTAGTGCTATATATTCTAACTCTCCCATCTTATTTTTTAGACTTCTAGCATTTGCATACAAGCATTTTAGAGAATGTATTTTATTCATATTAATTTGGCTATTCTTAGACATGGGTAGTTTGGGATCTTTAAGCTCTGTCTGCTCCATACTTGAGGGCATTTGGGCTAGTTTACTCTTTTGTGGAACTTCTCTGCTTTTGGTAGTATCCTTCAAAGATACATTCTTCCGAACCATCCGCTCTTGGGCGACTGTCGGCTTTCCCCTAATATCTAGTTTAAAAGCTGCTCTATCTCCTTTTTAAAGGTTAATGCCAGTAGCCTGGTTCCATCCCGGTTAAGGTGAAGCCCATCCCTTCGGAAGAGCCCCTCCTTTCCCCAGAATCTTCCCCAGTTGCTAACAAATCCAAAACCCTTATCTCTGCACCATTGTCTCATCCACGCATTGAGACTCCGGAGCTCTGCCTGCCTTTTGGGTCCTGCGCGTGGAACAGGAAGCATTTCGGAGAACGCTACCCTGGAAGTTCTGGATTTCAACTTCCTACGTAACAGCCTAAATTTAGCCTCCAGAACCTCCCTACCACATTTTCCTATGTCATTGGTACCGACATGTACCAAGACAGCAGACTCCTCCCCAGCACTATCTAAGACCTTACCTAGGTGGCGCATGAGGTCCGCTACCTTCGCACCAGGCAGGCATGTTACCAGGCGATCCTCACGTCCACCAGCCACCCAGCTATCTACATGCCTAATGATCGAGTCACCAACTATAACGGCTGTCCTAACCCTTCCCTCATGGGCACATGGCCCTGGAGAAACTTCCTCGGTGCGAGAGGGTGTTACATCACCTGGAGGACAGGTCCTAGTTACAGGATCACTTCCTGCCACACCAGGGTGATGCTCTCCTGTCACGTGACCTCTCTCCTCCATGGCAACAGGGATGCTGCCAGACTGGAGTTGGGACTTCAGGACTATATCCCTGTAGGTCTCGTCTATGTACCTCTCTGTCTGTCTTATGCTTTCCAAGTCTGCTAGTTTAGCCTCTAGAGAACGGACTCGTTCCCTGAGAGCAAAGAGCTCCTTGCACCTAGTGCACACGTAAGACCTCTCACCAACTGGGAGAAAATCATACATGTGACACTCAATGCAAAAGACTGGAAAGCCCCCATCCCGCTGCTGGACTGCTGTCTGCATCTTAGTTTTAAGTTTGTGTTTAGATCTAAGTTCTTTACTTACTAAGGGTTGCTATGGATATTTATACTAAGAAAACTGTACCTAATACGTATAATATACCTTGTTCACCTGAAGCTTAACTAATCTCAGGTCCTTAGTGTATGACTGATTTGGATAATGAGCTTCACCTGAGAGCACCTCCTGTCTTGTAAGATGTGTAAGTACCTATAAAGCTACGATTATCCCAGGGGTGGGTGGGTGTGGGGAGGGAGGGAGGGAAATAACATTTATTAAAAGAGGGCTGCTACACAGTACCCTGTCTTGTGCTGCTGAGGTAAGCTATATTCTGATTTGATTTAAATTATAGCTCTTAGCTGCTGCTAGGCTCTAACTTCTTATGAAATTTAAACTACAAGCTCTCTGCTGGGTTCTAAATTTAACCAGAAAGCTCTCTTCTGTGTTTTAAATTTAAGCTAAAAGTACTTTGCTGATGCTAGGCCCTGAGTGACTATTAGATTTAGACTACAAGCTCTCTGCTGGGTTCCAAATGTAACCAGAAAGCTCTCTTCTGTGTTTTAAATTTAAGCTAAAAGTACTTTGCTGTTACTAGGCCCTGAGTGACTATTAAATTTAAACTACAAGTAGTTGTGACTAGGTGTGACTCTATCTTTGCAATTGGTCAGCTGATGTGGCTTCCATATTGAAACTGGGCAAGCTCCTCTTCAAAGGCAGGTTGCTCTTTGGGGAGGATCGCAAGGTTGGTGAAAGACCTTGGGCAGACATACCCTCAAAGGCTCTTGGAAAACTGTCCCAAGGAGAGGTCAGCCTCTCAAAGGGCTTTATGCAAAGATGTTCTGGGAGTCTGTTGTAGCTGTTAAGTGCCATGGAGTCTGTTGTAGCTGTTAAGTGCCGTCGAGTCTGTGTTAAATCATGGTGACCATCTCGATAGTTGTCCTAAACTGTGTTCAGTCTTCAGTCAGGTGGCTCATTGTTGACAGAGTGGTTCCCATAAGTATATTATAACATAAGATATGCCATACTGGGTCAGACGAAGGTCCATCAAGCCCAGTATCCTGTTTCTAACAGTTTCCAATCTAGGTAATACGTACCTAGCAGTTTCCCCAAAAGACACAGGTTCCACAATGCTTGTATTGGGTCAAGCATTGATATCCTGGGTCCCTTTTTAATAATGGTTTATGGACCTTTCCTCCAGGAACTTGTCCAAACCTTTTTTAAACCCAGCTACACTAACAACCTTTACTACATCCTCCGGTAGCAAATTCCAGAGTTTGATTACACGTTGAGTGAAAAATATTTTCTCTTATTTGTCTTAAATAGTTTACCCTGTAGCTTCATTGCATGTCCCCTAGTCCTTCTATATTCTTATAACGTAAACAATTGATCCACGTTTACCCGTTCTACTCCATTCATTAATTTATAGACCTCAATCATATCTCCCCTCAGCCGTCTCTTTTCCAGGTTGAAGAGTCCTAACCTTTTTAGCCTCTCTTCATAGGAGTAGCCTTCCATCCCCTTTACCATTTTGGTGGCTCTTCTCTGTACTTTTTCTAATAACACTATATCCTTTTTAAGATACGACGACTAGAACTACACACAATATTCAAGGTGCGGTTGCACCATGGAATGATACAGAGGCATTATTATATCCTTTGTTTTATTTTCCATTCCTTTCCTTATGATACCTAGCATTCTATTTGCTCTCTTGGCCGCCGCTGCACACTGGGCGGAGGGTTTTAACATGTTATCCACAATGACGCCTAAATCTTTTTCCTGGGCGGTGGTTCCCAATGTGGAACCTTGCATCGTGTAAACATAGTTTGGGTTGTTCTTTCCTAGGTGCATAACTTTGCATTGGGCCACATTAAATTTCATCTGCCATTTTGATGCCCAGTCTTCCAATTTATCAAGATCCTCTTGCAATTTTCCACAATCCTCTTGGTTTTTAACAACTTTAAATAGTTTTGTGTCATCTGCAGATTTGATAACCTCACTCGTTATTCCCTTTTCTAGGTCATTTATGAATATGTCAAAAAGCAGATCCCTGGGGTACTCCACTATTCACCTTTTTCTAGTGGGAAAATTGGCCATTTAGCCCTACCCTCTGCTTTCTATCTTTTAACCAGTTCTGATCCACAGTAGTACACTGCCTCCTATCCTATCTGTTACTAAATTAATCCATCTCATTGCTGGCCTTCCTCTTTTGCTTTGACCTTCTACCTTGCCAAGTATGATGTCTATCTCCAGGAACAAGCAGGAATGAGTCTTCACATATGGGTACTGTGGCACTGCAGAGCCTATTCACATGGAGAAAAAGGTTTTAAATCCTGAAAAAAGATTTCAACATCAGTTGCAATGCTATGAGGAGCCTGATAGGGGGAGCAGGAGTGACCTTCCAAGGCCTAGAGAACTGCACCCTAGAACTGATGATGTAATGCAACCTAACAGCCAATCCAGGAAAGGGGGAGTTCCTCTTAGGAAAGGCTGGGAAGTTGAAAAGGAGGAAGTAGGACAAGTAAAGGAGACACACCAGGAGACGCACCAGGAGGAAGAGCACCAGAGAGCGCATCAGGAAGAGCATCAGCGGTGGTACCAGCAGCAGCAACGGAAAGCAGATGCTGTGGTAGAAGCTGAAAGAGAAAAGAAGTCTTGGCAAAGATACCAGAGAGGAAGGAGTTCCTGGCAGGAAGGCGCAGTAAGTCCGGTGCAACAGAATTCCAGGAGTTCTTGGCTGAGAGATACTGGAAAGAAAGGCACAAGGGGAGAAATAAACCCCAGAGTTTTATATGAGGAACCGGCAGCAATAAATGCAGGACACTGTGGCTGTTACCAGGGGAATGATGAAATCATTGCTGTAAGAGGTAACACCCCTTATTCAAATAACAAAAGGTGTGGGTGTGAAAGAGTGCTGATTCTACAGGAAGGCCAGCTGAAGTCTGAGAAGCCTACTGCTCGAGTAAGGCTGAACTACAGCAGGACTAGGCCTCGTGACTCAACTAACTGGGACAATCCTAAGAAACAAGGTAAACCACCTTTTTATTCTGCTAAGCATTATAACTTACTGAAACAGGAAGCAGAAGATACAGAAGTGTGCCCTCCTTATCAAACTGTCCGTGAGATAGGACACAAGCCTTTGGTAAAAGAAAGACTGTGTAACATAAGGCAGCAAGCCAAAGGAAGTTACTGCCCTAACAAGCCTTCACATGGGCGCGGCCCAAACCTAGACTCAGAACACTGGAAGCTAGTGAATGTGCTGTATGAGAAGCCCCAATACACTCCACAAGAGTATATTGACACAGATTCACAGTTATCTGACCCTCAGCCTATGCAGGTGGAATTCAACGAGGACCCACCTGAGACCGCTATGGATTGTAGCTACTGTCAGGCAGGAAGCCTAATGTCTTTGCATGAAATGTAAGCAGTGCTCAATAGCAAAGCCTGTGTAATTGGTTTATACAAAGTCCTGTGAAGTAACAGTAGACAAAGCAAGTTTTGAATATATTTCTTCTTTTTGCCTGAAGCAAGGTTTCTTTATTTTGTTGAAGTAGTCTCCACTGTTTGAACCATTGTGCGTAAAGGGAAATAAAGCCTTACTTTCCCTACATTCGGACTATTGTGTTCTCTTGAAGTTTGGTCCCCGGTAGGTCCTGGGAACAGTACCCGACCCTTACATAAAGACCAAAATTCAAAGTTAAAAAAAAACTCTCATGTCCACCCGACCTGCCCATACCAACCTTGGCCTCTAGGGCGGCGGTGCGACAGTACGTCGGTACTGACGGAGCCTGCGCCGGGAACGCTTCCCAGCGTCCAATCAGAAAGCTTTTGGAAGCATCCCACCACGCCTGCGTGCTGCCTTCCCGCCTTTCCCAACTGCCTCTCCTCAGTTTTCGTTTTTCTGCGGAGCCGGCAGGACGTCCTCCTGTCACCGCAGAAAATTCTTCTTTTAATTCTTTAGTTTTCTTGTGGTCGCGGCTGTCTCCCCGACGCCACCGGTACCGCCGGTGTTTCTTTCTCTTTTCTTGTAAAATTTTTTCCTTTTAGGGAATATTTTTTCTTCTGAGTGTCTTACGGTTTTTCAGGCCTTCCAGGCCTCTCCATGTGCTTCATGGAGCCGCTAGCCACTTTCTCCAAGAAATGTTCAAACTGTGGCGGTACAACTTTATTTTTAGACTCCCAAAATTGGTGTCTAAGCTGTTTGGGTCCTGACCTTTTTCCTCCGGAGCCCTCGGGCAACAATATTGTGAGAAGAGGTTTTCAACATCGAGTTTCCCTCGATATGAGGTTCCCTTCCAACTTCATGGCACCGACCATTTCTTCTTCTACACAGGATCAGGTAACCCACAAACAGTCTGTTAAGACTAGCCAACCCTCGAGTGGTAGGTCTCATGCACAGCATGTAGACGGCTCTGGCCTTGCCCTCGAGGGCCCATTGGCTTCAAAACCCCGGCGGGAGTCTTCGGCCTCCAAAGCCCATGTGGGGTTTCAGGTTGTTCCTGGGGTTCACCCTCCACAGAACATACCTGAGCCGTGTCCGGTGGTGGCATCCGCTTCGAGCGGTACTGATACCCCGGCATCGGCACTGGTGTTGGACGAAACACTCCTCCCCAGGGATCGTCGTCTGGCATCCTCGGTGCCTACGGGACCGGTGCATACATTCCAGATTGACTTTCCAGTATTGGTACCGGCACCGATACTACCTCCGACGTCGATACCCTCCAGACATGCATCGATAAACTCGCTTCCTTCGATGCCGAGTCTGGAATCGATCTCCAGTCTGGAGGACTGGGTACCGACTCAGCTTGGTACCGGCTCCCGTCGGTACCGAAGGCTCAGCTCCGATGGTTCGGATCCACAACTCTCGTCCTCGGTATCAGACACGGTACCGAAGCCAGTACCGATGTCTACATTATCCTCGATGCCGAGTTTGGAATCGATCTCCAGTCTGGAAGACGCGGTTCCGACACGCCTTGGTACCGCGACCTGTCGATACCGGAGGCTCGGTGCCGAGGGTGACTGCCGAAAGTTTTCGGTTACCTTGGTACCGATTGAGCTGTCACCGATGGCTCGTCCGATGTCTGTGTCTGGTTCGGTTCCGACATCGGTACCGGTATCCACTGTAGCAGCGTGGCCAGCTCCTTCCATGCTTCTTTCAACAGGATCGCTCCCTTCTATACCAAGTTTGGAGTTGATACCTGGCATGGACGATGTGCTACTGACTGTCGCTAGTCCTGACCTCCAGTACCAGGTCCATCCGTTAAGGATCCCATATTGCACCGTGCAGGATCCTATATTCCTATATACCCAGATAGATCCTTCGGTGCCCAGGCTAGTTCCTCAGGTCTAACCTGTCCAAGGGAGGTTCTCTTTGGAGATCCTTCTTTTCAGAGTTTCCTCTGGGATATGGCAAGATCACTTGCCATCTCTATCCCTGGACATGATCCTACACAAGGCTCTGTTTCTACCGAAGCAAAGGAAAACATAATGCTTCCTTTGCATCATTCCTTGCAGGATCTTCTTCTAGGAATGTGGGAGCACCTTTAAGGGTACCTCCACCTTCCAGAGCAACTGATCTCCTATATCAGGTGCCCCCCTCTCCAGGTTTTCAAAAGACTCAACTTCCTCATCATTCCATTGTAGTGGAATCAGCAATGAGGCAGGTGAAGAGTAAGAAAAAGCACTCTTCTTATCCGCCAGATCGTGAGTCTAAGACAGTAGATGCCTTTGGACGTCAAACCTTTCAGACATCCATGCTTTCAGCAAGAATTCTCTCATATATTTTTTATATGAGTCTATCTCTTGAGGAGGTCACAAAGAAATTGCATCTTTTGACTCCTTTTCTTTCAGAACCCAAGAGTGCAGACTATTCCTCACTGCTTAGTCATATTCAAAATATCTCTTGGTTTCTTACTCGTGCTTTCCTAGACTCATTTGAGTCTGTTAGCAGGACTTCTGCTATAGCTGTAGGGGCACGACGTAAAGCCTGGCTCCAAGCTTCAGACTTAGACAAATGGGCACAACAAAGACTGGGTAATACTCCTTGCACTGGAGAAAATCTCTTCAATAAGGAGTCTTTACGTCAGGTTACTCAGTGGTTCACTGACTTACCTGTTTCTAAGGGCTGTTCTACGCCCTCTTCTTTCCCAGTAGGTAGGAAATGTCCTACCAAACTTTCTTCCCCTAGGGGGAGAAGGTTTTATTCATCTTTGCCCATCACACAGATGTTCCCAAGCAGGGGAAACATCGCCCTGGTCTGAAGAATCCAAACTCTCACCAGGCTCACCAAACCTAGCATCCGCAGGGTTTCTGATTAATCACATATTTTTTGTGTCTCTTGGGGTTTAGAGCCTGCAGTTGGCTTCTTCTCAGTAGAAGCCTTCCACTGCTTCATTCTAAACTCTAGGCATGGATCTCTTTTCACAAGACATCCATTTTTCTCTGTTATACGAGCTCTTAGGATGTTCATGCCTATAGATCACAGCTTCTCCTCCTCTTCTTCCTGCTAGGGAAAGAGGTTTAACAACTATCAAATGATAGTTTTCTGTACCAGCATGAATTTTTCCTTTCTACAGACTTACCACATTGTAAGTCTCCATTCAGCTCCACCTTCTCTACCCTCTTATCCAGCATTTCCCCTGTAAGAGTGGTACTATTACACTGGAGGGCTTCTCTTCAGCCCTTCTAGTTTTGTCACTATTACAGTGTGGAGTTTTCCTCTCTGAGTTAACTCCTTCTTCTTTTTTGCTTTGGGGCAGCTTTCAGACAGGTCCAGAGTTTTCTTACTCCTATTCTGCCTGTTCTTTCTGTTTTTTAACAGGAAGTTTCTTTCTGATGTCTTACTAGTAGCTGCCCATGCAGGAGCTCTAGTGATTGGACCACTGGTTCTTCCCCCACAAGCATCCAGAGTTGTCCTCCACTATATTCTTTCTGGCCTTAGTAGTGACTCCAAGACAGTGGATTCATCTTTCTTGGCAAATCTTATCACTACAGGCTTCTCAGATTGTTTTCTATTCTTGCCATCTCCAATTCCCTTGGGTCTGGCAGCATAGTCGACCTAGGTACTGGGCAGCCAGTTCTATCTCCTAATTCTCCTGCATTATGCTCTCTGCAATCTTTCAGAGAAGCTTTCCACTATGGGCCCTTGCTAGAGAGCATTAGGATTTCCTCAAACAGCTGTCCTAGATGGTTGGAAAAGGCTCCCTCAGTCATGCCCCTCATGACTGGAAGGGTTCTTCCTATCCTACTATCTCCTTTCTAAAGCAAAGGACATGGGCCTTCTCTTACGTGAAAGCTTAAAGAGTTGTTCAATTCCCTCGTTTGGTCCTCAGGATTCCCACCGGGAATATGCTCTTTTTTTCCTTGCAGCTCGTCCTCATGGTATCCTAATCCTTCATGGACAGCGCATATTTAGCTAAAGAACGCATGATACCTTTTTGCCCCTCAAGTAGGTCAATATGGTATCTCATTCCTATGCGTCTTCTGTCCATTTACCATGCCAGAGTTCTGGAGGACTCGGGACTTGCTGCCTGCAGACTGATATTATCCTCTGCTTTTCACGTGACCATCCTGGTTATTTCACTGACTAGCATTCTTGCAGCAATCTAGTCTATTCTTTGTCAGGGAGATTTTTCCCATGACTTCTTCCATCATAACCAGGGGGAATAGATTCTCTATATATCTTCTCAAGTAGGTTCCACCTTCTTGTTATTAGATGAATCTTTCCTCTTCACATCTCCTATGTGAATATACTTTCTATAGGCATATCTCTGCTTAATTGCAGACACTTATATATAGGCCTATATATTCATATCTATCTATCTATAGAGAGATATATGTCTGTCGAGATATTTATTATAGGTAGATATGTATTTCCATACTTATCTATCTGACTGTCTATGCTCATATAGATATATATGTCTCTATATGATTCTGACAGTTGGGCTCTACCCATACCATGCTGTCCCAGCATGTTTGGGGTGCTACACACACAACCACTCCAGTGGTAGTTAACAACTTTTCTACCATAACCTTAAAGGTTTAGGTACCCCTGAAGCTCTCCATGTTCCAGTATCTTTCCTACCTGACATCAGTTAGGAAAGACATTGCAGATCTTCAGTTATTCTGAGGCTAACGCCTCGGGCATCTGTCCTTTCTTATGGGATATAAGGGTTTTCCATACCCCTTCTTCCCACAAGGACTAGGCCTGTTTGTCCAAATCAGTCAGCCTTTTCTTCTTTTTGCTCCTATGAGTGAGCCACTCTGTAGCCAAAAGAGTTTGGGCTTTTTTCATAAAGCCTTCCACTGACGGCTTACAGTTTTTGTACTACCCCAGTTTACCCCTGGGGTTACCTCTTACCTTTCAGAATTCTGACCTCCTTTGTGTTTTCCTACAGGTTTATTACCTCTACTTTTGCAGTGAGGTCCTCCTTGAGGTTCTTCTACTGGATCCCCAGTAGATCTCATGAACCTCCTTACTTTTGTACAATCCTGTTAGGGGAGGTCCATATTGCAATATTTCATTTTCAATATATTTGATGATAATTGTCATCCACACAAGGACTTCTTGTCTGCAGTCCTATGCTAGGTTAGCTGTCTTCTACAGCACCTTTCTGTTTCAACTCCTTCCCACCATCCTGAGGATGCCTGGCCATATGAGGTGTAGCATGTTCCAATCCATAACATGCTGGGACTCCAGGCATCTTAGCTTGGGAGCCCCATATGTGAAGACTCATTCCTACTTGTTCCTGGAGATAGCACAGTTACTTACCTGTAACAGGTGATCTCTGGGAACAGCAGGAATAAGTCTTCACAACCCACCCACCTCCCCTAGGAGTTGTATTCTCTATCTCTCTATCTTTCCCTTCTCTCTCTCTCTATCTTTCCCTTCTCTCTCTCTCTCTCTCTTTGTCTCAGCTTTAAAACTTAACTGAGGAGAGGCAGTTGGGAAAGGCGGGAAGGCAGCATGCAGGTGTGGTGGGATGCTTCCAAAAGCTTTCTGATTGGACGCTGGGAAGCGTTCCCGCGCAGGCTCCGTCGGTACCGACGTACCCATATGTGAAGACTTATTCCTGCTGTTCCCAGAGATCACCTGTTACAGGTAAGTAACTGTGCTTTCTCTAATGATCTCTCTCTTCGCATGATGTGTCCAAAGTATGAAAGTCGAAGTCTTGTCATCTGAGCTTTCTTTTGATCTCCTCTAGCACTGACTGGTTTGTTCTTCAGGCAGTCCATTGTATACACAGTATTTGTCGCCAGCACCATAATTCAAAGACATCAATTTTCTTCCTGGTAGCTATTGTCTCCATGAGGAGTGTCAGAGCTGCAGATGCCTTGTCTTGTCGAGAGCCCTTTTTAATAATCTCGGCTGCTTCCATTTTCTTACAAACCATGCCATCCTTTCTCACAAAAGTGCTATCCCCCTTTTGATATCAGTCGGACCATCGTCCTGCCCCCTCCTCTGTGGAGGACCTTCAATCAGATGGACAGACCCCTCTGTGTCTGGTGGATGCAAGGAGGGCACTGCTCAGATACCTGGAGATTACTCTTTTCACGGCCCATCTTTTTGTTCTCTTCAGTGTTCTGAGGAAAAGACAGGCAGCGGCCATGTTTTTTTTTGATTGCCCACTGGATTAAGGCGGCCATTAGTTCAGCATACTTTCTGGCTAGAAAATAGGTGCAGAAAGAGTATGAGCCATCCCAGCCTCCTGGGTGGAGTCTGCCTTTATGTCTCTGGAGAATATCTGTAAGGCAGCTAACTGGTAGTCTCAGCACTTTTTGTCAGCACTACAGGTTGCATGTAGGGACCGGATCAGATGGAACTTTTGGCAGGGCAATTCTGTGCAGTGTCTTTCTCCCACGCTGGGTCCTGGCTGCTTGGATATGTCCCACTCATTTGGATTGGTGTAGCAGAATGAGGAGGGAGGAGAAATGTACATACCTGATCATTTTCTTTCCTTGAATCCTGTTAGACCAGTTCAGGTCTCCTACCCTGGGGGACTCTTCCTACAGATCTGAGAGCCCTGCTGCCCTTTGATTGTATTGCCTGATGCAGAGTCAGTTATGGTAAGAGAGCCAAATACTTGTTCCAAATGTTTATTTCAATTTATGATTGATTATTAATGTTCATAGCTGCTTTTATCTGAGTTTTCAGTTTTGCTTACTGCACTTAAGATGCAATCTGGAGAAGGTTTTGGTCTTATGGGGTATCTGAGGATGGAGGTTAATTTAACCCTTTTAACCTTTTGCCTCCGTCTTTATTCTTTCTGTTGATTAGCAAATGGTAATTCATTCTTACAGATATTTTTGTTAATGCTTATCCTATATAAAATGTACCCATTGCCTCTACAGTGTTGGCTGATTTGGGCCTTATGAGTATGTTGTGCATTTGATTGCTGTAGTTTTAGATTAGTTGGGAGTTTTGGTTGTCTGCTGTCAACTGCAGTGTGTCCCGATTTAAAAAACAAAACAAAAAACAAAACACATTGTTAAAACAAATTCTAATAAATTGGGAAGTCAAGACTTGCCATTACTAAACCCATACTGACTTATTTCTAATCTGTGTCTGTGTGTCCGTCTATATGGTCACATGCGGGGAGAGCAAGGATTGGAATCGGGAGCAGTAGCTGAGCATGGATTGTATGTCCAACCAGGACGTACAACCCAAATTTTGGGTGAGCAGAATCTACCCCAATGTGTACAACCAAAACATGGCTTACGGACATTGGGAGATTACCTGGTTTAGTATAATGTTGTCAATCTTACACCGTGCGCAACTGTCGAAGAACGACAAGAAGGGGGTAGGGGAAGAGTCCTCATAATAGCGAAACAGTAACTAAAATTCAACACAATATCCATTGATAATACAGAGGGAAGCAACACTTTAACAATCACAAATAAGCATCTTACGGTTTATCTAACATACAGAGCTACAAATACCAGAGCAGAGGAGTTATCAGCCATCTTAGAAATAGTATGTTCACACACAACACCACGCAAACCCCTCATAACATTAGGAGACCTAATCCTAGCATCCTTGTTCTCTAAAGATGCCAGTTCCTTCCTAAATGCCATGGAGGATCTACACTACACACAGCTGACAAATCCCAACACACAAGAAAGGATGAACCTTACACTTCATCTTTGTACCTAACCACATGCTGGACCAAAATTTTACAACCCACCCCACAGCATTATTCATTCCCTGGTTGGACCAGTACATGCTCACATTCGACCTAAAAATATTCACAACAGATAAGAAAGAAGACATACTGAATGAATGCAGAAAAATCAAACAATTCAACAAAGAACCCTTCTTGCGACAGGTGACAACACGATGGACTTGGAAGCCATCATCGACAATTGGAATGATACCATAGACAACACTGCAGTGGCACCATACAAGAGGGCACCCAAAACCAGAAAACATCTTGCACCATGATACTCCAAAGAAGTCAATGAATTAGAGTGCGCTATGAAAACTAGAACATAAATGGTGGCAAACCAAAGACCAAGAAAACCTACAAAAGTACAGAACCATGTAGCAAGAATTATAACCACCTAACTGTAAAAAGGAATATCACACCAATCTCATAATGAGTTCCCTCAACAAACCTAGAGAACTATTTGAAATAGCACACACACAGCAGAATAAACCCACAAGAAATGGCAGATTTCTTGGAATCAAAATTCAAACCTGCACAAGCTCAAGCCCCATTACACTTGGATGACACATCTTCACACCATACTAGCAACAGAAAATGGAACTCATTCCATACGCCAACCATAGAATAACTAGACCGCATCATAGCCAACATAAACACAACTACATCTCCCCTAGATCCATGTCCGCTGTCGTGGATCAAGCTTGCAAGAAAAGAACTAGGACCATCCTTACTCAAAACCACTCAACTATTGCTCTTACAAGGTTACTTGCTCTCTAGCCTCAAACAAGATTCAATAAGACCAAAATTAAACTCCAAACTAGACACCAAGTATCCCAGCGCATACAGACCCATCTCTAGCTTGCCAAGATCATCAACAAAATGGTGCAACAGCTACAAGACCACATGGATTAACACGCTCCACTAGACCCTCACCAACATGGCTTCAAACCGAACCATAGCATGAAGATGTTATTTGCATCACCCTTTGGCAGATTAATAACATGCATAGACAACATAAAGCAAGGCTTCATCTTACTCTTCATTGACATTACAGCAGCCTTCGACATAGTATTACAAAGAATCCAAGAAATAGGCCTCTGCAACACTACCCTGAAATGGTTCCTTTTGTTTCTAACACACAGAAAACAGCAAGTCAGAAAGTAGACCACACAAATAAAGACCATTTGGTCAACCCCAAGGAATCCCACAAGGCTCTTCCCTATCATTGCTAATCTTCATTATATACCTGCAGCCATTATGTGCTATAATAAAAGATCACAAGTCTTCAGTGACTGAGTTACAACAGAAGGTTTCTCGGATTGAAGATGGGGGGTTTATCTTTTCAGAAGGACGCTATGGCTTTAAAAGCGAGGATTGAAATTTTGGAGAACTTATCACACTATCAAAATCTTTGCCTTATAAATTTTCCAAAGTCATCTGTTAGTGCTAAAGAGATGTTTAAGAAGTATTTAATTGATGTTCTTGGAGTACCAGTAGAATCTCACCAACTAATGACTAAGTTGTATTATTTTCCATCTGTTAAGGAGGAGGATGGTGGGGGGACAATTTCTGGTGTTGAGCAAGTTGATTCCTTGAATAAAAGATCATAGCATCCTATACCTATGCTGCCAATTCATTCCCCCCCCCCCCCCACGGAATCAGCAGCAGCTGAAAGGGGCAGCACAGCCGTCCATGTGTGCCACTGCCACTGCTGCCCATCTGGGCCAGCTGCCCTAGGTGGCTGCCTAGCTCGCGTATTGGATGGGCCGACTCTGGTTACAGGAAATGTTGAGGAGAATGTGGATGCATAGTGCCCTAGATGGGGAAGAGAAAAATGTTTTGTTCTGTCTCCATCTGCTGGCCGAGGGGTATAACCCATTTGTTCTGGACTGGTCTGACAGGACTCAAAGAAAGAAAATGAGCAGGTAAGCCCAAATTTTTCCTTCCTATATTTTTTTTTAGTGCCATCAAGTCAGTGTTGACTCATAGCAACTCAGCTACCTCTGGGTTTTCTTGGCAATGTATCACTGGAAGTAGATTGCCAGTCTTTTCTTCTGAGGCAATGGAGGGTAAAGTGACTTGCCCAAAGTCACAAGGAGTGCCAGTGGGAATCGAACCCTTGATCTTCTGGGTACTAGGCAGTTGCTCTAACCACTAGGCTATTCCTCCCCTTCCTATATTAGCTCTTGCTTATTCCTGTCTAACTAGAAAACAGAGCACCTAGTGCAAAAGAACTAAAAGAACTAGTATTCAGATATTCCTCTTGCCGCCCTTTGTTTCATTGCTAATGTAAGTAACAAATGCCACCGTGCTCCACCAACTAATTCTCTTTATGATTCAACTGTTCAGCACTTGTACCTGATTTGATCCAGAATAGATGGGCTCACATTTGTACTTTATTTAACAGTGTTTTTTATACTGCTTTATCATTTCAATCAGAGTGATTTACATTGCAACTTAAATTTGGTAATGTACATTAAACAGAGAGATTGGTAATTTGGATTTTTTTTGAGGCAATGAAGGGTTAAGTGATTTGCCCAAGGCCAAAAGGAGTTCTAGTGGGAATCAAACCCTGGTCTCTTGGTTCCTAAGCCAGTGCTCTAACCATTAGGCTACTTCTCCACTCCTTTATTTACTCCACTCTTCCACTCCAAATTAGAGTGACTCTAGCCTTCTAACTGCTATGGTACATTTTAATATTGGAGGTGGCCAGCAGGAAAAATGGAGGTGATAGTGCCTTTTCATAAGTCTCTAGTGATACCTCCTTTGGAATACTATGTACAGTTTTAAAGACTACACTTTCAAAAGGTATAAATAGGATGAAGTTGGTTCAGAGGGTGGCTACTTAGTGCGTGGGCTTCATCAAAATGCATATGGGAGATAGACATAAAGATGGCAATATGCTTTCTTTTGTGGAAAGGCAGGAGAGGGGTGGTATGATAAAGACGTTTAAATACCTTTATGGTTGAAGTGCACAGGAGGTGGTCCTCTTTCAGATGAAAGGAAGCTTTGAAACGAGGGGTTGTAGGGTGAAGGTGAAAAGGTATAGGCTTGAGTAATCTGAGGAAATATTTCTTTACAGAAAGGGTGATGGATGCATGGAACAGCCTCCCAGTTGAGGTGATGGAGACTAACTGTATTCAAATTCGAGAAAGTGTAGGACAAGTACAGAGGATCTCTGAGAGGGGGGGGGGGGAGGAAGGGATTGTAGAAATTAATAGTTCTTAAGGATGGACAGACTGGATAGGCCATATGGTCTTTAAATTGGTACTGGATGAGAAGGGAAAGATCACAGTAAATGAGGAATTGAATCATTCCTTGCAGCCTAATCTTTAAAGGTGCTAGATTTTATCTGGACATGCAGCTGAGGAACTGACAGAGCTTTCATGTTAGCAGCTGCCCCTGTCTAGTTGATCTGTAAGAGTAAACTTGGCTATTTGTATTGGCTATCTTTGCCAGCCTTGTCATGCCCATATTTCCCCTCTTCTCGTCACTTCATTGGCTCCCTATCCATTTCCGCAACCATTTCAAACTTCTCCTGCTGATCTATAAGTACATTCACTCTGCAGCTCCTCACTACCTTTCTTCTCTTATCTCTCCTTACACCTCCACCTCGGGAACTCCACTCTTCTGGCAAATTGCTTCTATCTGTGCCCTTCTATTGTTAACTTCAGATTTCACTCCTTTCACCTTGCTGGACCTTACACCTGGAACAAACTACCTATGTTTGTATGCCAGGCACTTTCTCTGACCCTTTTCAAATCCAGCTGAAAACTCACCACTTCGCTGCTGCTTTTGGATCTTGACTCACTTGATCTCCTTGTTTCTTTACCATTCCCTGTCTACATCTTCTATATTGTCTGTCTTGACTAGATTTAAGCTCTGATGAGCAGGAACTGTCTCTTACATGTCTGTGCAGCACTGTGTACGTCTTGTAGCGCAATACAAATGCCTAGTAGTAGTAGTATTTAAGCATTTTATGTAATATCTAACCTTTGAAGGTCGGTCTTGTTAGGTATGATATATCTTTTTGTGCACTTGACAGTGTTTGTTTCCATATCATCCTGTTAGACCAGTCCAGACAAGTAGGTTGTGTTCCCCTACCAGCAGATTGGTGGAGACAAAGAACCAGTGAAAAGCCCAGGTTCCAATGACATCACTCCTAAGCTTCTATTCACCTCAGCCACCAGAGGTCCCTTCAGTATTTCTTTATCTCCAGCAGATGGTGGATGGATTTTCTTCTCTCTGAAGAAAATCTGAAGAATTGAGAGGAAAGTATTGATTAAAAAAAAAAATTGCTCATGACAGACATCTTTGAAGATGACTCTTTCACTTGAGCATGATGGAGACTCCATTAGACTATGGTCTTTTTGGTAGCCATAGGAGGGGGGAAGATTGGTTCAACTCCACATTCTTATGATAAGAGTCTGAGCAGTCACAAAATTGGAAGGATCTGGAAGAGTGCAGCAGCCTCTCACAACCTCAGCACCCCCTCCTCTGTTCCCCCCTGCTCTCTCCCAAAGATCGCAGAAGGCTCTCTGAGGGATCTGTCTTCAGGCTACCTTAAATGGCTTTTGCAGCATTGCCTTTAAACAGTTTCATGGGAGTAGAGCTGAGCCCGGCATAGATCCTCTGCCCTGGGCTCTTGGGGTGAGTACTAAGGCTTGTCCTCGTTATTGTCCTTGTTCTGGGCTCCTGATTCTGTCTGTGTGGGACACAATTCAGGGTAGACTGCTGATGACCGTTAGTGCAGTGTGGGGTTTTCCCATAGTTTTCTGCATTCGTTAGTAGCGTTTTCTTCTCTTTTGTCACGCAGTCTGTGCATGTGTTCTGCCCAAGCAGTTCCAATGCATGTTCCTGCCCTAGCACAGTTAATTTGTGCCTTCTGACTGCCTCAGCCTTATCATGCACTGTTGTAATACTTGCCTTAACTCCCTATGTCTTCTTCCAGGAAACATCGTTTGACCTGTGGCAAGTGAGGTGCCTCATCTCTGGATTCTGGACTCCGCTCTTCTTACATGGCAGTTTTCTGAATCATCCCTGGAGGCTTATTCCTCCTCTTTCAGACCGAGGTTGCGGCTAGTTTGGCTTTGCCTGCCTCGGGGCAGGAGGTGACAGATGGTGCTATGGGTAATATCCAGCCAGTTGCAGGATCCGACGACTGTGCTGTAGACCTCTCATCATCCTCTAGGGGATCTTTGGTGGCTGTGTCCCCTGGTGTTTTGGGGGGTCATTTCTGAGAGGAGAGCTTCCGGACTCTTTTTTTTTTGCAGCAGGCCTGGTCTTTCTGGGGTAGAAAGTCAGACTCTGTGACCTCTGGGTGCCCCAGACGCAGTCTCATGCAGGGCAGGTGGAGAGTGAAAGCCCTGTTTGATTGCCTTTGACTAAACCTCCCAGGCGTGGGATGCCTCCAGGACATTGGGGAACAGCTGGGAGCTGTCTGAGATTTTGACTATGACTTGAATTCAGATGGCTTGGTGCTGGACTCTGACATGGATGGAGAAGTACTCTCACCTTCAGAAGATTGTGAAGAGGCCAAAGTGATCTGCTGATTCTGGAAGAAGGAGCTGGTGGTTTTGATTGTCAAGGTCTCATCCTCCTTGAACTTGATGGATGCCTCCAGCATGGAGCAGAAGCCAAAGGTACACCCACTCCTTCAAGGGGTGTGAAAATCCACTATTGTCTTCCTGTTTCTAGATGTGATCAAGGATATGATCCGATCGGAGTGGGACTCTCCCGACTCCCTGCTTAAAGAGTTATAGGTGTATAAGAAGATCTCTGCTCTCCCAGACGAGGAGTGCGTTGAGTGGTTTGGCATTCCCAAGGTGGATGCGCAGGTCATGTCGGTTACCAGACGGACAACCATTCCTGTGGAAGGCAGATTGGCCTTAAAGGATTTTCGGGATCGTAAGGTGGATTAGTGGTTGAGGAGCCAGTTTGCTATAGCGGTGGCTATTCTGGAGCTGGCGGTATGTCCCAGCCTGATATCTCAAGCCCTGCTTCAGTGGATTCAGTCTTTTCTGCTGGATGGTACTTCCCCTTTTTTGGAGTCAGCTATGGCCTTCCTTTCTGATGCCATGTATGACCTGATGCGTTTGGTGGCCATGGATGGTGCCTGATGATGGTATCATGGTATTGGATTTGGTTCTGGCACAGGGTAGTGGGCACATCTTCCAAAGCCAGGTTGGCCCAACTAGTTTTTAAGGGGAGGTTTCTATTTGGAGCTGCTTTGGAGAAGCTGGTGAAGGATCTAGGTGAGACAAAACCTACCATCTTCCAGAAGACCGATCCAAGGGGCCTGTGAAGCAAGCTGTGGCCCTTGTCAGCCTTTGCCCGTCCACCGAGGGTGCGTTGATCGGATTCCCGGGGGTCTCAGGACTCTCGTCGTTACAAGCCTGGAAAAACCCTTCTTCCCCTCTGCTTCTGGGCTTCAGGTTCATGCTCAGTTCTTTCGTGGAGCGCTTGGGCCCTGGGCTGCGCATTGAGACTTTGGGGGTCAATTTACTGGCTTCTCCAGTTGGAGGCAAGCTTTGCCTTTTTCTTTCAGGAATGGGCCTGGGTTACGAAGCATTGCTGGGTGCTATATCCTGGAATGTAAAGAACCGATTCTGGATGCTTTCATCATCTCCCCTTGTGGATCTGCGATCAAGTGCTGCTGTGCAAATCATTTTGGACAAGTTGCTGTGCCTAAAGGCGGTGATGCCCTTTTCGTCGGACGAGTGGGGCAGGGTCAGAAACTCCATCTTTTTTGTGTTGCCCAAAGGGATGATTCTTTCTTGCCCATTCTGGACCTCAACAGGGCCGACAAGCACTTGCATGTCCTGTGCTTCCAGATGGAAGCCTTGCACTCTGTGATTCAAGCAATGCGCCGAGAGGAGTTCTTGGCTTCTCTGGATCTGGTCGAGGCATATTTTCATATCCCGATCCGGGTAGATCAGCAAAGTTTCTGTGTGTTACCGTGTTTGAACTTTACTGGCAGTTCACCACCCTCCCTTTAGGGCTTTCAACCACCCCAAAGATGTTCTCTCGGTCATGAGGATGGCAGCTGTGGCACCAAGGAATCTGTGTCCATCCCTATCTGGACAACTGGCTTATCTGGGCCTGCTCCCTTTCAGAGACGTCTCAGGTGGCATCCTGAGTGGTGTCCTTTTTGGATAGCCTCATCTGGGTAATCCATCGGGGAAAGAGCCAGCTGTTGCCTTCCCAGTCTCTGAAGTTCCTGGTAGCACTTTTCGACACTCGAGTGGGCAGAGTTTTCCTGCCAGAAGAGAGTCTCTAAAGGCTGTTGGATTGCCTGATGCTATTGAAGCATGCTACTTAAAGGATTTAATGCTCAAGACTGTCTTATTAATTGCGATTTGTTCTGCAAGGCAGATTTCTGAGCTACAGGCTCTGTCTTGCCAAGATCCTTATCTGTCAGGGAAAGGATAAGGATCTGTGCCTTGTGGGCATCTGGAGGTTGTTTCTCTGGCACTTGGAGGTTACAAATTCCTTTCATAAGTCCGACCATCTTTTGGTGGTGTTTGATGGCTTGCGCAAAGGTGGCGAGGTGATCAAGTCAATCTTGAAGTGCTGGATTAAGGCGGCCATTGCCTCTGCGTCTCTGTTGCGGAACCAGCCAGTTCTGGAGGGTTTTATGCAGCCATTCTACCAAAGTACAAGATTCCTCATGGGCGAAGCGGAGCTTGGTAGCTCCTGGGGACGTTCGTCAGTCAGTGATGTATCACTTTTGCATTTTGTCAAGCATTACTTCTTGCATGTCCACACGCAAGCGGACATGGCCTTTGGCTTAGGGGTTTTGTGAGCTGTGTGTCTTCTTCCTGCCCAGTGGCATTGTAGCTTTGGTACATCTCACTTGTCTGGACTGGTCTAGCGGGACGATATGGAAGGTAACATTTTACTTAGCAGTTAATGCCCTTTCCTTGAGTCCTGCTAAACCAGTCCAGGGCCCACCCCTGAAACTGTCTTTGCTGTGTTCTTCTGATGCAGTACCCTTGGGTCTGCTATGCTTGGCTCTACAGGTTCATCTTCTACTGACAGCCTTCTGTTTTAGGCTTTCCTGTACATAGTTCTCTACTGTTGATTACTCCTTGTTGTCCATGATTGAGATAGTGTAAGGCTTGCCATGTTTCTCCCATATGCTTTGGGACAAATACTGAAGGGACCTCTGGCTGAGGCGAATAGAGGCATGTCATTGAAACCAGGGCTTTTTATTGTTTCTTTGTCTCCACCAGTTTGCTGGTACGAGAACACAACCCACTTGTCTGGACTGGTCTAGCAGGACTCAAGGAAAGAACATTAACCGGTAAGTAAAATATCACCTTATTTTGTGAAGTTTGATATTGTACAACAAGACAATGAGGGCAGTAAATGATTTAAATTTTGAATATAGATTGTGATTGTAGTTGTTGGTGGTGTGTGTCATTGAGTCTATGCAGACTCTTGGTGACCCTGTGGCTTAATATTATTTAAAAATAATTCTGAGATTATACACTCCCATAATGTGATCAGGTCGTACACCTGGAAAAGTGAAATAAAAGCATTTAAATTAAATCTTGAATCTATGAATAAAGGCATTTTTTGTTATGAACCTGCACATTGTTTGCCATTACCCCTTGTGTTGGATTTCTTTTTTCTTTCTAATTTTACAGAAGTCTCAATTACAGTAAAAGGGGGAATGGAGGCACATGGTCAAGTATATTTATTGCACCTGAATGTAACTCTCCTTGAGCTACTCCTTAAAAGGCATCAGCTAAATCTAAAATCTAAGTAGTGTCTTCATATGAAAATATGGAAACATTTTGTGAACTGATGTGCTGTTCGACTTGAGTTCACAGCTAAGATGAGAACTTCTCCTCATGGGGGAATTCTGCATATTTTTGTATAGAATTCTCCAATCTTAAGGCTTGACTCTTTGCTGTTCTAGGCCTGACATACTCCCAGCTTTCTCCCTCCTCCGGCTCAATTCCCTGTTTTCTTTCTCTGCTCACTTTAGCTGGATCCCTTCCCCAGGCTTGATTTCCTCTCCCCTGCAGGTTCCACCCTACTCTTTCTCTTCCCTATCTCCAGGATCAACATCCTACAGCTGTCTGCCTCTCTCTACTATCCAGCAAGACCCTCAGCTTTCTGTTCCTCCCCTTAATAGGATCCTCATTCTCACTCCCAACAAAACCCAGCTCTTTGCCTGTTCTCGCTCTCTCTCTCTCTGCTCTTCCCACTAAGTTCTTTCTCTCCCCATCTCCACAGGAAGATCCTCCCCTTCCCAACTTTCTTCCCCTTCCTCCAGGCACATACCACTTTCTTCTCTCTACCCCCCCTCCCCACCACGTTGGCCCTCTGACTTTCTTCTTCATGGTTTCCGGTAACCTCCTTTCTCCGGAAACAAGCAGGAAGTCAGTTTTCAAATATGGTTGACTTCGGCACTGGTAGAGCCCGTGCGGTAACCTCTCCTCAACTTTCAAAGAAAGTCTTTGGAAGGTGTACCACACATGCATGGTCCTCTTCCTGCCCAAGGATGCCAACTTGCCTCAGTCTCCTTTTTCTGTGGAGCCCATCAGATGTGTGTCTGTTTTTCTGGAAAAAGTTGGTGATTTTTGTCTTCTTTTTGCTTTCTCCGGTAGCGTACCAGTGCCTTTTCCCACCCCAGAGCCCGCTTGCCTCGGCATTGCATCCTCTGATTCCTTTTTTCTCTTTTCTTATTACTTTTCACTTAGCGTGGGTTTGTACCTTTTTCCTGGTCAGACCCAGTGAGTTTTGACCTTGCAGGGGCTGTCTTCCCCACCATGGCCTCGGCCAGTGGCTTCAAGCCGTGCAAACACTGCACTCAAACTATGTCACGCATGGATCCGCACGATTGCTGCCTTTGATGCCTTGCTCTGCGGTCTCTGTAAGCAGATGACCCCCTAAGGCCCTCAGGAAATATCATCAGTAGTGTGAGTCACTTTTTCAGAAGACCGACTTGGCCCCGGAGTCCTCTGCGAGAGTCCGCTCTGAGACTCTTTCCAGGACCTCGAGCACCCACGGAGACCGTGTGGCCTCAGAGCTCCGGGACCACGGAACCTCTGAGCGGAGCTCTCAAATAGAGGATCGCACCAAGAAGATCTGGAAGACTCGAGAACCCCATTGGGCGACAAGTTGGGGAAAGTAGGGAAATCCCAACGGCCCCAGTCCTGCAGCCCTCAACGGGAGGCCGATGATGACGGCAAGGAGCAGCCGTCCAAGGTGCCTTGCCGGGAACTGTCCATGCCCTAGGACTGGTCAAGGACTCCCCCTCAAAAGAGCCGGCACTGGGCCTGAAGTCCTCTGGGGCTCATGCTGAAGGCTGTGGAGCCATCTGATCTTAAGGCCAGGATGGTGGCCTTGGAGTGCAGTTTGCCTTCATGGCCCAATAGCAGGCTCTGATGCCTGGTTCTTCTGAGTCATCACTCCTAACCACTGGGTCCTCTACTGCAAGGGAATCCCCGGAGGTTTATCTGATCCTCAAGCGCCATCAGCCTCAAGAGACGCCGTGGTCCCGGTCTTTGGAGCCACGGTCCTCACCGCTCGGTGCCCTCTGCTCCGAGCACCTGGCCACCGTGGCCCTGAGATCCTGAATTGGGCCAGTACCCTGAGTTCCAGAGGACCCCCGACGACTCCTCCAGGCCAGACTCAGATTGGGAGACCGAAGATGATGAGTCTCCAGATACCAATGGCACCGCAATGTGCCCTCTGACCCGTACCCTCTGGAGTTGGAGGTGCCAGTCCCCTCCCAAGGAGATGTCCTTCCTCAACTTCATGTGTGACATTTCCAAGGCTCTTGCCTTTGTCATCAAGTCAGAGTAGAATCCTTGCACGGAGGACCTTGAGATCCTCCAGTATGAGGCCCCCCAGAAGGAGGCGCTCACGGTGCCCTTTCCCACCTCATCCTGGAACAGCTGCTCCTCCACATGTGGGAGACTCCCACATTGGTGCCCATAGTTAGCAGGCAACTGGACTCGATGTACTGGGTACGCCGGACCCCTGGCTTCCAAAAAGCCTAGCTGCCCCCACAACTCCATGGTGGAGTCAGACATGTGGAGGCTTATGAACCAATAAAATGCACTTCTCGGTGCCCCCGGGCAGGTAGGCCCATGCCATGGATGCCATGGGCAGAAAGTGCTTCCAGAGCTTGATGCTTGTTGGCCGGATCCAGGCTTACCAGTTGTACATGGGCATGTACCTTCGAGACCTGGTGAAGGAGCTCACTGGGTTCTCTGCTGGTCTCTCAGAGGAACCCCTCCAGCGGTTCTGGAACCTTGGCTTGGCAGTTAGGGAGTGCTCCAAGTTTATCACTCGAGCGGCCTATGATGGCTTCGAGTCGGCGGCTAGAGTAGCTGTGGCAGGCATTAGTACCCAGCACCAGGCTTGGCTACAGTCCTCTGAACTGGAGCAGTGGGTCCAGGACAAATTCGTCAACATCCCTTGCCATGGAGAGAATCTCTTCGGCAAACCCATGACAGACAAGGCCGCCAAGCTGGAGCCAGAGTTCCTGACCAGAATCAGGCTCTCCAAGAAAACTGCTGACCCTTCCTGGAGGAACATTTTGGGTAGAAAGTCCTCGTACCTGAAGAAGAGGAAGGCTTATAGAAACTGCCTTAAGTAGCAGGCCTTCTCAACTCCCCCACAGGGCCAGCAGGCCAAGGGACAAGGGCATGACCCCAAGTAAGCCTAAGATCCCCCAACTCAGGCCCCCAGCACATCCTGGAGGGGTTTTTGACTCCTTGGGTATAGCCTCTCTTCCCCCAGGAGGCACAGCCATGCAGCACACAGGGGGCATCTGGTGCTCTTTGCCCACAGGTGGCCCTTCATTACCACTGACACATGAGCCCTTTGGGTGGTGAGAGAGGGTTACTTCCTCCACCTCCACCATGCACCTCCACCATTCTTCCTGGGAGAGCTCCTGCAAAACCTCCATCGTCGGGCGTATGCCTTCAAGTGGTGGAGGTTCCTTGTTCTGCTGCGTGGAGCATCAGGTCAACCCTTTCTCCTGCTTCGTCGAACTAGTGCTGCTGTACCTATTTCATCTGTCCTGGGCAGGGCTGAAGTCTAACTCTGTAAGAGTCCACCTTCTCATTGAGGGCAAACCCCTCTCCTCAACGCCTCGTGTCTTGCCTCCTGAGAAGGCTCCTCCTGTCGAAGCTGCCTGTCTGCCTGCTTGCGGCAGAGTGGGACCTTAGCATCGTGCTCTTCAAGCTCACTGTGCCACCCTTTGAGCCTCTTGGCTCATACCACCTCACCACGGACCACAGGGTCAGCGAGCTTCAGGTGTTAGTGGAAGAACCACCATACACTAGGTTCTACAAGAAAAGGATCATGCTCCACACTCATCCCAAGTTTCTACCCAAGATAGTATATCCGTTCCACCTCAACCAGCAGGTGGTGCTCCACACCTTCTTCCCATAGCCTCATGCCAGCAGGGCGAAAGCAGTTCTCCATACACTGGACTGTAAGCCGGCACTCACCTTCTATCTCAGATGCACCCAGGAGCACTGCTGAGCTTCTCAGCTCTTTGTTTCCTATGACCCAAGTTGGTTGGGAGCGGCGGTCTCTAAGCGGACCCTGTCCAACTGGATCGCTGACTGCATCACTTTCTCTTATGAGCAGGCTGGTCTCTCACTGGCATGCCATGTCACTGTGCACAGTGTTCAGTCATGGCGGCCTCTGTAGCGAACTTGCGCTCTGTTCCCTTGTCGGAAATCTGTCGGGCCACCACCTGATCCTCAGTTCACACTTTTGCAGCTCACTACTGCCTGGAGAGAAAGTCCCATTGGGACAGTGTCTTCGGCCAGGCAGTACTCAGTCATTTGTTTGGGGTATAGGCAACTCCTGCCCTCCAGCCCTTTGGTGTGTTCAGGCTACTGGAGCATTGGCTCCTCATTGGGCACCTGAGCCATTTGGGAATCTGTTATCTCTCGACTCATTGCTGCTGCTCATGGTTCCCCCTTTTTTCTGGTCACCCGTGACCTTTTATAGGTTTTTCAGTAGTCGATAGCTAGGGAGTCCCATGTGTGAGGACTGACTTCCTGCTTGTTCTCAGAGAAAGAGTAGTTACTCATCTGTAACAGGTGTTCTCCGGGGACAGCAGGAATCGGTCCTCACAACCCTCCCTCCTCCCTGTTGAGTTGCTTTTCCTTTTTGCTGTCTTGTGCTATGATACCATACATTTTTTGCAACAACTGACTAGTGAAAATTTGCCCTCTTGGGATTTTTTTCTGGTGACGCTTGATGTTGAAGCCCTCTACACTAATATCGACCAAATGGAGGTGATGTCCTTGATGTCAACTTTGTTTTGTTTTGCCCCACATCGGCTTCCTTGACCTTTTTTGTGCGAATTGATGAGATTTGTGTTGACTGAAAAATGCTTCCTTTCTGAGGGCAATTCTACCATCAGATTTTTGGCATAGCCATGGGCGCGACGGTGGCCCCTTCTGTTGCCACCCTGTACATGGCTCACTTTGAAGAGACTCTTCTTTATTCCTCCCCGTACTTTGCCCCGGTGCGTTTCTGGAGGAGATTTTTAGATGATGTCTTTTTCTTGTGGTTCGACACATTGCCTCATTTGCATGTGTTTATCGCCTGGTTAAATACCTTGAAACCAAACCTCCGATTTACAGCACATTTCAATTTTGAACAAATTGAATTCCTTGACATGCTGATTATTAAGAATCAGGGCATGTTTCGTACTACATTATATCGCAAAAATGTCCAACGAAATAGTTTGCTGATGTATCATAGTTGCCATCCTGGCCCTATGCGGAGAAATTTATCCTATGGACAGTTCCTCCGGCTTCGACGGATCTGTTCTACACTGGCAGATTTTAAATATCATGCGTCTGATTTGTCTTTTCGGTTAGCTCAAAGGGGATACCCACAAAAGGTAATTAGGATAGCGTATCGTCGGGCTCTCTATACCCATCGTGAATGGTTGTTAGATGAGTCGTATCGTCCACAACGCTCTTCTTCAGACGAGGTTGCCCCTGTTGTAGGGGTATTACCTTATACTACCTTAAGTTCTGCCATTGTAGCTATCCTTCGTAAGCATTGGTCTATTTTAGGGTTGCATCAATGTTTTCAGAAACCGCTTCGGATTGCTTATTCTAGGGGACCAAATCTGCAGGATAAACTAATGCATACGGCCACTTTGACTGAATATAGTGCACGGGGTCATTCTGTTTGCTCCACTTGCACATTTTGTGCATGTTCACTTACAGGGGTGGATTGGATCCATCCGAATACTGGTCAACTATTCACTAGACGATGGGCGACTATCTGCGACTCGACCTGCGCTGTGTATGTACTACAATGTGCCTGTCCTCTCATTTATATTGGCAGAACGTCCAGGAAGATAAAAATTAGACTGAGTGAACATGCGTTGAGGCTGCGGCAACAAGTGTTGTCAGCACCGATTGTGGAACACTGTATTGAAAAACAACATCAATTTGGAATTGATATTTTTTGGACTGTATTAGATCATGTTCCGTTTAACCCCCGGGGGGGCAATCGTCTAGCATTGCTGCAACGTCGTGAGCAACAATTGATTTTTGATATGGCTGCGGTCCATCCAACGGGCTTGAATAAGGAAATAGATTGGCCAAGCTTGTTATGATGTCACCTCTACTACCAAGGGATTCCCCGATGTGCAGTGGGGTCTCCCATTTGGTGATTGGTGCTCCTGACTGATTGATGCTTTTGTTAGCCACTCTGTGTGATTCACCCTCCATATCCGGTGTGTGTTGTTTGGTGAGCTGTAAGCGGGATTTCTGTGCGTTTATGAACACTTGACACAGGGCTTGCTGGCCCGAAACATGCGCGTCGTGGAGTGAATAAGCTGCTTGTGACCGCTATCACATTGGACAATAATTTTGTTTCTGAAGATTACTGCAATACTTCACTGGGACAAAAATCTGGATAAGTACCATATTTGCTTGGTTTGATTAAAAAGGAACTGGCTGTCTGGAGCGGCTGTATTGTTCTTTCAGTCGCCTCCAGCTTGCTCCAACAAAAAGATATTATAGATGGGGGAATAGTTTGATTTGGTTTGGTTCTATTTTTGTGAATGATATCATACTGAGGCAAAATGGCACCCTTGCGCAGGAAGGGGGACCACGCATGCGTAGTACATCTTCCAAAAGCTGGGGAGAGGTTACTGCGCGTGCTCCGTCAGTGCCGATGTCACCCCTATGCGAGGACTAAATCCTGCTGTCCCTGGAGAACACCTGTAACAGGTAAGCTTTCTGCACGCCCTCCCCCCCGATCATGACCAGTTGGAGAGCAGTTGCATATTGAGCTGCGTTCTCCTCTACGAGACAGAGCTCCAGCTACTGATTTGAAAGGCATAGCTGTATGGTGTTCCAAGTGATTAAAATCAGCAGTCAGGCTCTGAATGCCAGAGAGAGCGAGTCTAATCACACACAAAATGTCCCAGTTCCAGAATGAAGTAAAATTATGCTCAACAGCAAAAATACCTTCATTTACAATAGTGCAATGGGAGCTCTCATCTCTACATAAATATATTCTTTATGTAAATGTGCAAATTAAAATTTAGGAAAAAAAGGATCTGAGATTCATTTGAGCAAAGTGTTTATGGGCATATAATAATTATCAGTCCTTGGGTTATGCTCATCGCATCCCAGATCCAAAAAACTCCTTTAGCTGTTGTTCTAAATGTTTTATAAATAGATTTTTAAAACTTTTTTTTTACACCTTTTTATCACATTTCTTCAATATTTTTTTATTTAAACCCTCTTTGCACATTATTAGCCTCACTATCTTGCTTCTCTTCTACTACAGCTTCAAAACAACATATGCACTTATCTGCAATCCGTATCATAAGCCCCATTGCCACAGATGAAGCCAAACGGCATTTCGCTGAAGCTTCTTCAGGGTGCAGTCAAATGAAATTTATTGTGATCAAGCCCATACCGCAAAAGATAGGAGGATGTGATAAATTTATAATCTAAAACAGCACACAAGTTAGAAACTCCTCTTTATCTAACCCAAAGAAACAAATTCATGGCAAGAGAAAAAAGAACCTGACATAGAGAGCAATAATAAATTCTACATATCCAAGGGAAAACTGAACATCTTCACAATGACCCTCAAAAAGGCCATGCAGTGCCTTATTCCAATCCATCGGGCATACCCAGTAAATATTGCTCTATTGGAAAAGGTGTCTGTACAGAGACAGATATAAACCCCATTAACGTTCTTTTATACTGTTACAATATCTTAGGGATGAACAAAAAGTATCCAGAATAAACTTCCACATCAGCAATGTAACAAAAGCTCTTCCCTTGTACATACCCAAATGATATAGATCAGAAAAATACTGACTAGCAACATTAGACTACCCGTGAACTTTAGAATATGCATATTTATTTAGACAGTTTTGTATACCACCCTATCCTTCAATCAAAGTGGTCACAACACAATTGAGAGATACATTTAACACAAGGGGATATGAGACACATACACTAATACTTACAGGGAACATGGGCAATGGAGGGTTAAGTGGCTTGCCCAAGACCACAAGGAACACATGTGGGACTAGAAACCCCAGTCCTTTCAGCCCAAGGTTGCTTTCCTTTAGTGGGATTTGAACCCCTGACCTTCTGGCCTGAAGTACCTTGCCCCAACCACTAGGCCACTCCTCCACTCTGCATATACACACTAGCGCTTAAAACAAGCCTTAAATCAGCAAAATATTGCATTTAAAATGACCCAAATCACTATGTTGCCAAGGTAAAACCATATTTAGAGAGTTTTGAAGCTCAAGTAAATTTTATATATGTATGTTATGATACCACAATGGCAATGCACATTGTAGCAGAGTATTTAGGCTAGCGGAGTACAGATGCTGCGCAGCAACGGACTTTAATTACCAAAGACATCCCAAGAGATTTGAAGAGAACTGCACAAGGAAACCCTCATGGATGCAGCACTGGAACTAGTGTTTAAAGACACAAATCAAGGAATTTTATAGAACTAGGCAAGGGCACAACACAATCAATTTCAGACAATGGTAGCTGTTGATCTTTCCAAGCAAAACTTAAAATCAAGCAGTCTAGCAATTAAGCACACCAAACATACTAATTCTTATAAAAACCTGAGTATGCTCGGGAGGCTAACTCAAAGCACAAAACTACTGAAGGAAAAAAACAACCACCCACCCATCAGAAAACCGGACATGCATAAGACACCTGAAATCCATACAGTTATAATCAACCACAGAGATTCCAGTCAATCTTGAGTATTTAAACCATTAGGCACTATTGTATTCAGTCAAAAAATCCAATGCTGTTCACATTTAATAAGCAATTCATCTCGAACAAGTCCAAACTCCTTCTGTTCTAAACCTGGTACTGTTTGTAAGATAGACAGTCCATAAACATCTATGTGCTGTAATCGAGAACTGACTGATGAATACCCAGTTATGAAAGGTATCTATTCATTTTTTCTCTTTGCATTTCCTGAAATTTTTGGTTGCAGTGGCCAACTCCTGTTGTTGAACCTGGCTCTACGATGGGCCCGGTCCATGACAAAAGAAGGATACCATCTTGACAGAAAATCATTTTTGAGAATGTGAGACTGGCTTTTATATTCTGCAACAGTAGAACAGTTCCTCCTAAATCTAATAAACTGAGAATATGGCTATCCATTGTGAAAACTCAATGGGTGCACACAGAAGAATTGAAGAAAGGTATTCCGATCAGTTTCTTTTCTTTAAATTGAGTTGAACTACTTAGCACTGTCAATGGAAACCATGGCATCCACAAAAGAGATCTTCTCTTTATCATAACTGAGTGAAAACTGAATGTTAACATTGCATAAATTCAGCCAATGATGGAACTGAAGGAGTTGATCTTCAGTGCTTCTCCGGGAACAAGCAGGAAGTGGGTCCACACATATGGGTTACGTCGGCGCTGACGGAGCCCGCATGGAGCAAAATCCCCAGCTTTCAAAGAAAGCATTTGGGAGTTGCCTCCACGCATGCCATCTTGCTTATTCTTCTTTTTTCCATGGAGCCCTTCAGGCACAGTCTGTTTCTGTCTTGGAAAAAGTGTTTTCTTCTTGCCTTTTGGCTGTTGTTTTTTCTTCCGGCTAGCACCGGTACCCTTCCCGCCCGCCCCGGGTACCCCGGTATTGGGTTAGCTCTTCTTTTTTTTTTCTTTGTTTTTCTTTTTCTTTTATGGGCGTTCCCGCCCTGTTTTCCCTCGCTGGCAGCCTGAAAGGTCTTCGACCTTGCTGGGGCCCTTTTTCACCCCATGGCTACCAGCGGGTTCAAAATGTTCAACAGGTGTGGAAAAATTATGTCCCTCACCGATATGTACGACTGCTACCTCCGGTGCCTCGGCCCAGACCACGACCTGGCTGTTTGTGACCTTTGCAAACTTATGTCTTCGAAGGCCTTGAAAAGCCGCCAGCAGCAGCATGGAAAATTTTTCCCTGATTCCCCTATGCCTCCAAAAGCCAGGACCTTGTCTGAGGCCTCCACGCCTCAGGAGGAGCATTCCGAACCAGAGCAGCGTTGTGGGTTCTCAGAGAGGGGGTCCCCATTGAGGGAACCAAAAAGAAGGAAGAAATCCTCGACGGCTGCATCTCTAGATGGCTCAGAACGACCAGGTCCCTCGCGGGGCCGGTCTTGGAGCCCTGAGCGCCAGCCCGAGGCATTGGGGAAGGAGCCCCTGATCAAGCTCTCACGGAAGGATCTGGCCATGGACCGGCCCTGGCCAGTGCATCCTATCCTAGTCAAGGACTCCCCTCCGGGGAAACCGGCGTCAGGCCTGACTCCATCAGCGCCCGAGCCGGATGCTGCGGAACTTCCTGAGTTCATGTCCAGGATGGATTCCTTGGAACGCAGGATCTCTGCCTTCCTGAAGCAGCAAAGGGCACTAGGATCCACTATGTCCGGTTCCTCTGCCCTGACCACCAGAGGCTTGACGATGAAGTTGACCCCAGAGGTAATGTCGATCCTCGAAGCCCTGCGGGCCTGAATAGATCCTCAGCCAAGGTCCGCTCGATCTCCTGTTCTTCCGGACTGAGATCGTCACCGGCAAGCCAACGAGTGCCAGAGCGGCCCGAGCAGGTGGCAGTTCAGCTTTTCTCTGAGGACTGCCACCTGTCCTCCTCAGATGCCTCCGTCTGGGAGTCGGAAGACGAAGTGTCTCCGGACACTCACCTTCACCAGGATGTTCCCCGGTGTCTGAACCTTGGAGGAGATCTCCGCCCCCCCCCCCCGAGGATATGGCCTTTCGAGACTTCGTTCGAGATATGTCCAAAGCCTTGGCTTTTCCAAGGGAGTCACTGGCGTTGACACTTGTGATTAGCAAGCAGCTCGACTCAGTGTATCGAGTCCGCCAGAGTCCCGGGTTTCAAAAGTCTCAACTGCTGCATAATTCCATGGTTGTGGAATCGGCCATGCATCGACTAAAAAGTCAGAAGATGCACTCCTCGGTACCATCTGGCAGGGAGGCCCGCACCTTGGATGCCCTCGGCAGAAAATGCTACCAGGGTGCGATGCTGACTGGCCGGATCCAGGCCTACCAGCTGTACATGGGCATGTATTTAAGAGACCTAACAAAGGAGATTGCCAGGTTCTCGGCTGGTCTCTCCGAGGAACCCTTGCAGTGCTTCAAGGGCGTATCCAGAGCCATCGGTGAATGCTCCAAATTCATGTCTCGAGCGGCCTACGACAGGTTTGAGTTGGCGGCTAGAGTAGCCACGGTGGGCATTGGCGCATGCCACCAAGCTTGGTTATAGTCGTCCGACCTCAAGCAATGGGTGCAAGACAAGTTGATCGATGTCCCATGCTGGGTGGAGAACCTATTCGGCAAACCCATGACCGAAAAGGCCGCTGAACTGGAGACTGAGTTCATGACGAGGACTAGGCTCTCTAAAAAGACCTCGGCCCCTTCCCGAAAGAAGGGCTCGGGGAAAAAGTTATTCTACCCAAGGAAACCTGCTGCTTACTGAGGTTACCCCCCTTATCAGGCCTCCCCAGCAGGGGCAGCAGGCCAAGGGGCAGGGGCACGGTCCCCGTAAGCAGAAGGTTCCTAAGCCCCAGGCTTTGACCCTTGCTCAACCCGGGGGAAGCTTTTGACTCTTACAGCATGGCCCCTCTCTCCAGTGAGGCCAGGTAGCCTACGGGAGGTCAGCTGTCCCTGTATGCCTCTGCATTATTTTCCCAGAGAACCCTCCCGGCCTCCCCCTCATCGGGTTCTTTTCTTGAAGGAGTTGACGGGTCTTCTCGAGGACAGAGTGGTGGAACCGTTGCCCCATCATCTCAGGGGTAAGGGGTTCTATTCCACACTTCCTCGTGCCAAAACGTCAGGGGACCTGAGGCCCATCCTCAACCTCCGCAACCTCAACAGATTCCTGGTGCGGGAGAAGTTCAAGATGCTCTCCCTTGGAACATTGTTGCCTTATCTCTGCCAGGGAGACTGGCTATGCTCTTTAGACCTAAAGGATGCTTACATGCACATCCTAATCCACCCAAACCACAGGCAATACCTACGCTTTGTGGTGGGGGGGGGGGCCTTCACTTTCAATATCGGGTGCTGCCCTTCGGCCTTGCCTCTGCCCCTAAGGTATTCACGAAGTGCCTAGCGGTGGTTGCTGCCTTTCTCAGGCTTCAGGGGATTTTCGTCTTCACCTACCTCGATGACTGGCTATATCAGGGGCATCACAGCCCCCGAGGTGCAGCAGGCCACGGCACACACTATCCAGGTCCTTCAGCACGGGCTTCGTAATCAACTGCCCAAAGTCCAGCCTGTGTCCGGTTCAAGAGCTGGAATTTATCGGGGCAAAGATCGATACTCTTCCAGCCAAGGCCTTCCTACCTACGGACAGAGTCAACAGGTTAATGGAACTGGCCAACAAGGTACAGCACCGCACTTCGGTACCGGCACGACTCCTGCTGCACCTCCTCAGGCACATGGCCTCCACAGTCCATGTCACTCCAGATGCCCACCTACACATGGTAATTATGCAGTGGTGCCTCAGGGACCAGTGGTCCCAGGCAACTGGGTGTCTCCAGGACAGAGTCAAAGTCACCGGGTGCCTGGCACGGTCCCTGAACTGGTGGCAGTCCCCCCACCACCTGCAAGTGCTGATGCCTTTTCAGGCTCCTCAGCACTTGAGGGTCCTCACCACGGATGCCTCCCTGCTGGGCTGGGGAGCCCACTGCCAGGGGTTTTGCACCCAGGGCATCTGGTCTCCAGAATGCCCAGCAGATAAACCTGTTGGAGCTGTGTGCGATCCGCCTTGCCCTGAGGGCGTTTTGGAGATCCCTGAGCCACAGCTCCATCCTAGTCCAGACCGACAACCAGGTTGCCATGTTCTATGTGAACAAACCGGGTCCCGCGCCCTCTGTTGTGAGGCTATGGACCTGTGCTCATTTGCAGTCCAACAGGGCATTCTCCTCAAAGCAGTGTACTGTCACACCCTTAGCCCCTTACCTTGGTATGGGGGGCGTGGATTTGTTTTTGTCACTGTGGTGGTTCAACTTCTAGCCTTTTTCTAACTGGATGCCTTTACATGCATTCTGGGAAAGGTAGTTCAGTTAGATATCACTTGGGCTCAGATGAAAAAAAACACCTTCTTTGTAGTTGGGTTTGAGTGAGTGCAATTTATTCATTAGCACAAAATAAGACACACTAGGTTCACAGATCCACCTTTTAAAGATATTTTCATCCAGGAATTCTTGCAACTTATAACAGGATAACTTGAACTGAAACAAAACAGCTTTCCTCAGCCTTAATTAGCAACACCTGCCTTCAGCAGAGCTTGCTGTGAAGATCAAAACAAACAGAAAGAAACTTTTAAACCAGGTTTCTTTTCCTTTCCAGTCCAGAGCAAATACCTGGCTATCTTGTATGCTTAACTTCAGCACTTCATTCAGATAGTCCAATTCATACAAGCAATAAAGCTCTTTTCCAGGTTTTCTCAGCAGTTAAACAAACCAAAAGCATTTCTTACTTCCTTCAGTTGAAAAGGCATCAAAGGAGCTCTGCACTGCTCACAGCTGTTTCTCAAAAGACAATCAGGAAGCTTCAGCTTTTCTCTGCGTAACACTTTTCCTGAGCTTAGAACTTTAACAAGCAAACACAGCTCTCAAGGCTTTGGACACTGGAGGCTTTTCTTTACGGTTGACATTCCCCCTTTCAACCATTCTTAATTGGCAGACTGGCATGCGGAGCAATCCATGTATGAGACCTCTTCATCACAAGGTAAATCTGACTCTCCCAATTCCATGGGTTCACTCTCTGGCTCAGATTCAGATAGCTTACTTGACTGCCTTCTACTATGATTAAGGCTGTCTCTGGCAAAAATGTATTGCTCCTTATTAGCTAAGCTTCTGGGACTCATACCTTGATCAAAGCCTGTAATAGCTTCACTTCTTACATGCTCTGGCCACCATCTAGCCCGTCCTGTTCTCCAATTACTGCTTCTGGCTCTCACTGCTCCATTCCTTGAGTAGGCAAAACTTCTGCTGTCTCTTTCCCTCTGGTTAGCAGTTACCACACTCTCTGGTCTCAGGAGTCCTTCCAATTCCTCTCCATGTGTCCTGCTTGTCCCTCTTCGTCTTCCTCCTGCTGGACTCTCACCTCCTCCTAGTCTCTCTGACCTAACTGAGCTAAACTTAAACCCCTCAGGCTCCTGCTCCACCCTCTCCCCTCTCAGGTGAGAAAGATCAAACTCCCTCGTGGCAGCTATGTGATTAGGGAATGCAGTGATGTCAGGGTTTCTTACCCTGGGCCTGTATTCCCTATCCTTTCCACCACTAGGGGCACTCTGTTCCTCATTGTAACCAGGAATTACTGGCTTTCTAGGAGCAAATGGAGTTTTAAGTCCTGGACCTTTTAAAATGGGTCCCTTTATTAAGGTAAATTCCTTCTTTTTACCCCTCTCTTCTAGGTCCTGATAAGCTTCCTTATCACAGTACCTGCCGGGCCACAGCAATTGGCTAGCTGGACCCAAAGGCGGCCTGCAGGCTCTTTCGGATATGGGGGTACCCAAGGTTGGACCTGTTCGCCATCCCAGACAATGACCACACCCTGCCAGGGTGGCTGTTGATGCCTTTCTGATTTCGTGGTCGGGGGGGTCTCCTGTATGCGTTTCCTCCGACACCTCTGATCGCCAAGACCCTGTTCAAGATTCTTCGCGATAGAGCCTTGGTCATTCTTATAGCCCCACAGTGGCCTCGGCTACCACTCTTTCTACAACTAGCGGTGGAAACTCCTATCCCTCTGGGGACAGACCCATGGCTCCTCTCCTAGGAGGGGGGCTCTCTCCTGTGGCGTGGCTGCTGAGAGGGTCTCACTAGCTCCGCTCCTACTTCCAAGGGACGTGGAGGATGTCCTGCTGGCCTCCTGCAGGACATCTACCAGAAGGGCTTACGCCTTTAAATGGTGCAGGTTTGCGCTCTGGGGTGTGGCTCGACCCTTTCTCCTGCCCAGTGGCCATAGTACTACAATACCTTCTTCACCTCTCTGACTCGGGGCTCAAATCCAACTCCCTCATGGCCAACCACCATCCGATAAATGGGAAGCCACTCTCGGCACACCCGACAGTGTCCTGGTTCCTCAAGGGCTATCTCCTGTCTAAGCCCCTGGTCTGCTCTTCGGCAGCCGAATGGGATCTCAGTGTGGTATTGGGGCGGTTCACCCTGCCTCCCTTCGAACTGATGGCTACGTGTCATCTCTGCTATCTCTCATGGAAGGTGGTGTTCCTCGCCACCCTCACCTCCACTGAAGAGTGAGCGAGCTCCAGGCCCTCATGGCAGAGAGGCCTTATTTATTCAACAGGTTTTAAAGTGGTTTACATTGAAACTTAAACTTGGTAATGTACATTAAACAGGGACATTGATAACTTGCATTTTTCTGAGGCAATGGAGGGTTAAGTGACTTGCCCAAGGCCACAAAGAGTGCTAGTGGGAATCAAACCCTGGTCTCTGGGTTCCCAAGCCAGTGTTTTTAACCATTAGGCTACTCCTCCACTCCACTTATACCAGGTTCTACAAGACTAGGATAGTGCTTTGCACACCCCCCAAGTTTCTTCCGAAGATGGTGTCCTCTTTCCATCTCAATCAAGAGGTGGTCCTCCCTACCTTCTTTCCCAGACTGCATGCCGGTCATGCTGAGGCCGTCCTCCATACCCTAGACTGTAGTAGGGCTTTGTTTCTACGTTCAGGGTACTCAAGACCACCGGACAGCATCACAGCTTTTTGTTTCCTATGACCCCAGCAAACTGGGGCAGGTGGTGACCAAGCGCACACTATCCACGTTGGTGGCGGATTGTATCGCCCGGGCCTATGAGGAAGTGAAACTTCCATTGGAGGGCCGTGTCACGACTCACAAGGTCAGGGCCATGGCAACCTCCGTGGCTCATCTGCGCTCCGTTCCTCTGGCAGACATCTGCTGAACTGCCACCTGGTCTTTGGTTCATACCTTCGCAGCTCATTACTGCCTGGATAGGGAGTCCTCACGGGACAGTTCCTTTGGCCAGGCTCTACGCCGTAACCTTTTTTGAGGTCTAGACATCTCCTGCCCTCCGACCCTTTTGTGTTCAGGCTACCGGAATGCTAATTCCTTATCAGTTGAGAGTTTTCCACTGCAGCTGCTCGCGGCTCTCAATGAGGGAGCCTTTTTTGGCTATGGGTTCCTGGTAGCCTGTAGCTGGGGAGTCCCATATATGAGGACTGACTTTCTGCTTGTTCCCAGAGAAAGTGTAGTTACTCACCTGTAACAGGTGTACTCCAGGGACAGCAGGAATTAGTCCTCACAACCCTTCCTCCTCCCCTTGGAGTTGCAGTCCTCCTGTATTTACTGTTTTTTTGTTCTTTTGCCGTCTTTAGCTATGTCATTTGACTGAGCAAGATGGCTCCTTTGGGCGGGAAGCGGACCACGCATGCGTGGAGGCAACTCCCAAACGCTTTCTTTGAAAGCTAGGGACTTTGCTCTATGCGGGTTCCGTCAGCGCCAATGGTAACCCATATGTGAGGACTGATTCCTGCTGTCCCAGGAGAACACCTGTTATAGGTGAGTAACTATGCTTTTCACACACAAGAAAAATATTGTCTATATAGCAATGCCACACCTTGATCTGCTCATAGAACAAGGAGTCAGGTAGGCATTGCTGTTCAAATTCTCCCATGTAAAAGTTGGCTACTGAGTTTTTTGGATTCGTGATGTGATGTGATATGTGTAATCTAAGAGCTGATAATTATATACCCATGAACACTGTGCTCAGAGGAATCGGAGATCCTTTTTCTCCTAAATTTTTCATTTGCACATTTACACAAAGAATATATTTATGAAGAGATGAGAGTTCCCATTGCACTATTGTGAATGAAGGGATATTTTTGCAATTGAGAGAGAGAGAGAGAGTTGACAGTGATGTGCAGCCACTGTCTTCCACTTTTCTTCGTTGGGGGCGTGGAGATAGTACAGCATCATCCAGCAGAAGCTTCCTAGTCCTGTGTGAGGGGGAATTCTATACAAATTCTTCTATTTGCACAGAATTCCCCCGGGTTCAGGAGTAGATGAGAACTTAATTTTCCAGACTAGTAAGAGAATTAATAGCACAGGGATTCATAAGCCTGGAGTGGAGGGGCAAGGTACTTCAGGTCGGAAGGTCGGGGGTTCAAATCCCACTAGAGGACAGCAACCTTGGGCCGGAAAGAATGGGGTTTCTAGTCCCACAGGTGTGCTCCTTGTAGTCTTGGGCAAGCCACTTAACCCTCCATAGCCCATGTTCCCTGTAAAATAGTTATCTCCAAGTTATAATGCCCTGTTCAATGTAATTTCAGTTTGTTCAATGTAAACCGCACTGATGCAGAATAGCGCGGTATATAAGAGAATGTAAATAAATAAGTTAAGCAAAATATCATATTATACACCATTCATTTGTACACAAACATGAAATGTAACATGTCAGAGTGGAGAAATTTAGGAGTATTTAAGGAAGCTGGTCTTGACAGCAAATATTTACAACAATAATTTTTTTTTCCTTTTATAGAACATGTTGGTGCTCTGGATGCTCAAAATATTGTAGCAGTGTCATGTGGTGAAGCGCACACCCTGGCATTAAATGACAAAGGGCAAATGTTTTCCTGGGGTCTTGCCACAGATGGACAACTTGGGCTCCCAGGAACAGAGGACTGTATCAGAGTGCCCAGGTAACCTGCGTGACTTACGGGAGTCTTATTTTCAGTTTTAACAAGATTTTTATTTAAAAGTCTGTTTTAAATTGTAAAACATGTTTACAGATATCTGATTTTTATCAAAGCTTCCAAATATTCATGTAACAATTCCCCAACAAATGTCATGCCTGTGTTTTCAACTTTAGACCCGCCTGTATTAAGTATTTGTAGAGTAGCACTACTGTAAAAGTCATCAGTTTGGTGGCCGTGTGGTTTTCTTCTTCTACTTTCATGTGGGTATCTAGACCTAGAACAGTTTCTTGTCTTGTCTTGGAGATCAGAGGCAGCATTCTTTACACAAGGGCCAGGGCAAAATGCTAGTTTGTTTCTGCACCACCATCTGGCCATCAAGATGGTGCTATTCTGTCACCTGATGAGCAAGTGAAAATGTAAACCAAAGGAAAAGGAAAGCAAACATTTTAATGTTAATTAGCTATATTTTGTTCATAAGAGCATAAGAAATGTCTTACTGGGTCAGACCAAAGTCCATCGAGCTCAGTGTCCTGCTTCCAACAGTGGCCGATCCAACTCTCAAGTACCTGGCAGGTTCCCATAGGTTCCACAATACTTGTCCCAGGGCAAGCGGTGGATTTCCCAGGTCTTCTTTAATAATGGTTTATGGACCTTTCCTCCAAGAACTTGTCCAAACCTTTTTTAAACCCATCTACACTAACAGCTTTTTACTACATCCTCAGATAATGAATTTCAGAGTTTGATTATGCGTTGAGTAAAAAAATATTTTCTCTTATTTGTCTTAAATGGGTTGTATTGTAGCTTCATTTTGTGTCCTCTAGTCTTTCTACTTTTTAATGGTGTAAACAACCAATTTTCTTTTACCCCTTTCACTCCATTCATTAATTTATAAACCTCTATCATATCCCCCTTCAGCTGTCTCTTTTCCAAGTTGAAGAGCCCCAACCTTTTAAGCCTCTCATAAGGGATGTCCTTCCATTCCCTTTCCCATTTCTGTTGCTCTTCTTTGTACCCTTTCTAGTTCAGCTATATCCTTTTTAAGATATGGTGACCAGAATTGCACCCAATATTCAAGGTGAGGTTGCACTGTGGAACGGTACAGAGGGGTTCTAATATTCTTTGTTCTATTCTCCATTCCTTTCCTTATGATTCCTAGCATTCTGTTTGCTTTCTTGTCTGCTGCTGCGCACTGGAGGGTTTCAAAGTATTATTCACGATGATGCCTAAATCTTTTTCCTGGGTTGTGGTTTCTAAGGTGATACCTTGCGTCATGTAACCATAGTTTGGGTTGTTCTTTCCTAGGTGCATAACTTTGCACTTGTCCACATTAAATTTCTTCTGCTATTTGGATGTCCAGCCTTCCAGTTTTTCAAGGTCCTCTTGCAAATTTTTCACAATCCTCGTGTGTTTTAACAACTTTAAAAAATTTTGTGTCATCTGCAAATTTGATAACCTCACTCATTATTTCTATTTCCAGGTCATTTATGAATATGTTAAAAAGCAGCTGGCCCAGCACAGATCCCTGGGGTACTCCATTATTCTCCAGGAATAAGCAGGAAGACAGGCCTTACGTATGGGTGACATCTGTGCCAACGGAACCCCATGGAAGCATCTCCCCAGCTTTCAAAGAAAGCCTTTGGGAGATGCCACCACGCATGCAAAGTCCTCCTTCCCGCCCAAGGGTGCCATCTTACTCAGGCTCCCTTTTTCCACGGAGCCCAACAATCATCAGTCTTCTTTTCCCGGAAAAAAGTTGATTTTTTTTGGTGCATTAATTGGCCTTCTTTTTCCAGTTAGCACTGGTCCCTTTCCCACCTCCGAGCCCCGTTTCCCTGGCTTCGAGCTTTGGAACCATTTTTTTTTTTTTTTTAGTTTTTTCTTCCTGCGCGGTTCGCACCTTTTTATAACCACTGACCGCATCGAGGGTCTTCGACTTCGCAGTGGTTCTTTTAGCCCCAATGGCAAGTGGATTCAAAAAGTGTGATCGGTGCGCAAAGAACATGTCCTTAACCGATACACACATTTTGCTGCCTCCGGTGTCAAGGTGCTGACCATGATCCAGAGGTTTGCACCCTATGCAAGAAAATGTCCTTGAAGGCCACCCAAAGTCATCGGCAGAAGCAAGGCGACATATTCTACAGGTCAGATTCTGCCCCAGTGTCGCCAGTAGCCTCGCATTCAAAGGCCTTGCATGGATCCTTGGAGTCGCGTAAAGTCACCGCGGCACCAGATGAGCCCTGCAAACACTCCAACAAGGGTTCTCCGGAGGATGAGCACAAGAAAAAGAAGAAATCCTTGAGGACCTCATCCTGGGAATCGGGCTCGCACAGCAAATTCCGCGCCAGGTCCCACAGTCCCTGGAGGGTATCAAAGGAGTCGGAGCTGGAGAAGCTGGCGAAGGTGCCCAGACAGACACCGAGGCCTCCGGTAACCGGTCACGGACCCCCAAGGCCTATCCCATCAGACTCCCCCTCCTCACCGATGCTGGACCCAGTCACACCGGTGTCCGCGTCGAAGGCTGCAACTCCTGAGTGGGAAGCCAGGTTGATGGCATTGGATCACAGTGTTACTACCTTCCTTGCATCGCAGCAAGCGTCAATGCCTGGCCCTGCTGGTGCTCGCGCCGAGACCGCAGGGACCTCAATATCGAGGACTCCCTGAGCCTCGAAATGATCCTCGGTGAGGGTCTTGATCCCGATCCCGCTCCTATTCCTTGGGAGTCAGATTTTCTCCAGCAGACACTTGTGGCCACACCCAAGCAGTCACCGTGGGTCACCGAAGACCTGAACAGACTGATGCCTCAGGAACTGTCCGGCCTTGAGTCCTTGATTGACTACTCGGACTAGGAGTCTGAGAACGAGGCTTCTATGGAGACGCATAAGCACCGTGATCTTCCCTTGGATCCATCTCCCTCCTCATATCTGTCTCCCCCCTCAGATCTGTCTCCCCTTGCATCGTGACGCTGGTCCCCATCTGAGGATACCTCATTCCTTGACGCAGAGCTGGAGGAGGACATTTGCACAGAGGAGCTGGAAATCCTCCAGTATGAGGCTCCATCTAAGGCCCTGACGGTCTCCATCCCCGCCATCCTCGGGCAGCAACTCCTTCGGATGTGGGAGACACCAGCATTGGTGCCAATAGTTAGTCGACGCCTCGACAACATGTACCGGGGCTTTCGGAAGGAGCAACTCTCTCACACCTCTATGGTGGAGGAGTTGACCATGCGCCAACAAAAAAGCCTGAAGACCCACTGTTATGTGCCCCTAGGCAGGGAGTCCTGTGCCCTCGGATGCAAATGCTACTAGGTCTCGATGCTAGGTTGCTGAATCCAAGCCTACTAGCTGTATATTGGCATGTATCTCTGAGACCTAGAAAAAAAACTCACAGATTTCTCGGCAGGTCTCAGTGGAGATCACCTTCAGCAATTCCAAACCCTCATCCAAGGTGATCAAGATCACAACATCAACCACAAGTGTAACCACACAACCTTCCAACGTCCAATTCATACTTAATAATTTCTCATCTCCAACTCCAAAGACAATCGAAGAAATTATAACATCCATCAACGCCACCACCGCCCCTAACGATCCATGTCCAGCCCACTGGATCAAATCACTGAGAACAGAACTCAGCCCATACATATCAGCCTTAGCTGACCAGTCTCTTAGCTCCAGGATATTTCCTTCAGCCCTCAAGCAGACCTCCATCCGTCCCCTACTGAAAAACAATAAACTGGATTCAAAAAAGGAAGACTCCTACTGCCCAATTTCAAGTATTCCTTTATTAGCCAAGATCCTGGAAAAAGTCATATTGAGACAAATCCAACAACACATTGACTCTGACTCTGAAGCCCCACTAGATCCAAACCAGCATGGTTTCAGGGAAGCCCACGGAGTTGAAACCCTCCTAACATCCCTAATGAACATGCTCATCAATACAACAGATAACATCAGAAATGGAGTTGCAATGATCTTCCTTGACATAGCAGCAGCTTTTGACTCTGTTGACCATGACCAACTTCTTGCCCGTCTCCATGAGAAAGGGATTCAAGGAACAGCATGGAATTGGTGTAAATCCTACCTGGAAGATCGCTGGCAACAGGTACGGATTGGTAACACTACATCTCAGCCTTTCCATCAGAAACAAGGAGTACCGCAGGGCTCCTCCCTCTCAGCTCTGCTTTTTAACATCTATATGCAGCCCATCTGCAACATCTCCTGCTCATTCGGAATATCATGTCTCATCTATGCGGATGATGTGCTCTTATTCACTCCAATCAGTGTGTTAAAACCTGACTACACTACACTAATCAACTGCTTCAGTTCAATCTCAGACTGGTTGCTCTCACAAAATCTCAGAATTAATTTAAAAAAACCTGAAGTCCTGATTGTCACAAGGAACAAAGACTTCTCTCCCCCACCAACTCTAAGAACAAGAGATGCCGATCTACCACTCAAAACCTCAATACATTACCTGGGTGTTATACTTGACCATCGGCTTGAATTCAAAGAACATATAAAAAATACTGTAAAAGCTATCTACCATAAGATCAGGACACTCCGACACCTCAGACCTATGCTTGAACCTTGCGACTTCCGCACAACCTTCCAGGCATTAGTCACTCCTCACTTCGACTATGCAAATATTGTGCTACACGGCCTACCCAAGAGCACGCTGAATCCCCTTCAATTGGCCATGAATACAGCTGCCAGGGTTCTTCATGGAGCATCAAGGAGTCAACATATTACTCCCATCCTATTCGAACTTCACTGGCTCCCATTATCATTCAGGATTTTATACAAAGCCCTCATTTTGACCTTCAAAGCATTCCATCAAATCTCACCGTCCTCGTTATCTGATCTCCTTCATCACACACAGAACACCAGATCTAGACGATCTATAACAGAGAACATGCTAACAGTCCCAAAAGACCTTCAAAACTCACTCAGACAACTACTACAAGAGCATTCTCCTCCTTTGCCCCCAGATGCTGGAATGCGCTACCACCCAACATCAGATCACAACAAGACCTGTCCCAATTTAGAAAATCTCTAAAAACATACCTCTTCCTACAACACTTCTCACATTGCACTGGTTCCCTTCCCCCCCCTACACAAACCAATGACCATGGCTAGCCAAATTAGTTCCTGAAACTTCATTACCCGTTCTAGATCAAATCCTCATAGACCCCATCTTAAGAGCTCATACACTTGAGAATCTACTGTAAATAGTTATAAATATATGTTATTATTTAACCCCTGTTATCCATGTTCTTATTTCCTGTTACCTGTAAACTTGACATACGTTTTTATGTTTAAGTACAAAGTTGTTAAAATGTAAACCGCGCTGATGATAAAAGTGCGGTATATAAAAGCTGTTAAATAAAATAAATAAATGCGTCAGGGAGTGCTTGAAGTACATGTCTGGAGCTGCCTGAGACAGCTTTGAGTCCAATACGAGGGTGGCCACCACAGGCATTTGTGCCCAACGCCAGGTCTGGCTTCAGGCAATCAGACCTCAAGCAGTTGGTACAGGAGAAACCTCTCGACATCCCCCTGTCTCGGTGAAAGCTGCTTCAGCAAACCAATGGAGGACAAGGTGGCCGAAATTGAGACACAGTATGTTACCCGAACTCTGCTTTCCTTAAAGACCTCCACTCTTCCCAAGAAGAAACAATTGGGGAAAAGGCCCCCTTTTCACAGAAAAAGCCAGCCTTACTGGGGCTATCCCCAATACCAGATCCCCTCCCAGACCCTGCAGCAGGGTCAACAGGGCAAAGGACAGAGTCAAGGCCAACGTAAGCCTAAGGGCTCCAAGTCACAAACACCGGCTCCTGCACAGGCTGGGTCGGGGTTTTGACTCCCTGAGCATAGCCTCTCCTCCCGGGGGGGGGAGGGGGTGGAGAAGCTGCTAAAGGGGCTTCTGATCCACTTTGCCCATTGGTGGCCGGCCATAACCACCAACACCTGGGTGCTCTATGTGGTCAGAGAAGGCTACCTCCTTCACTTGACCAGATGCCTCCCTCTTTCTTTCCAGGAGAGCCCCCTCTGACTCCTCTGCACCAGGCCCTGCTACTGCAGGAGCTTGCAGGCCTCATCAAGGCTGGAGCTGTGGAATCAATACCCCTCCACCTCAGGGGCAAGGGGTTCTACTCCCATTACTTTCTGGTCCCAAAAAGAACAGGGAGCCGAAGGCCCATTTTGGACTTGCGAAACCTGAACAAGTTCCTGGTGCAGGAGAAGTTCAAGATGCTCTTCCTTGGAACACTGCTGCCCTACCTCCAGCAGGGAGATTGGCTATGCTCCTTGGACCTAAAGGATGCTTACACCCACATCCTTATTCATCCCAGTCACAAGCAGTGCTTAAGGTTCATGGTCGGGGTGACCTCTTATCAGTACAGGGTACTACCCTTCGGCCTAGCCTCCGCACCAAGAGTCTTCACCAAATACCTGGCAGTGATGGCCACCTACCTCAGCCTCCAAGGAACCTTCATCTTTCCATACCTGGATGACTGGCTCATGAAAGGGGACATGGCCACTGAGTTGAAGCAGGCCACAGCCCATACCTTCCAGTCCTGCAGCACTTGGGGTTTGCGATAAACCACCCCAAATCTCACCTCATTCCAACTCAGGATCTGGAGTTCATAGGAGCTCATCTGGACACTCTCTAGGCCAGGGCCTTCCTCCCCCTTGACAGAGTGGATCACCTCAGGGCCCTGGCCACCGAGGTGCAGCACCATCACTCAGTGTCGGCGCGGTTCATGCTCCGCCTACTAAGCCACATGGCATCCACTGTCCATATGGTTTCCAACACCCATCTCCGCTTGCAGTGGACACAAGCCACAAGCTGCAAGGAGTAGCCTAGTGGTTGGGGCAAGGTACTTCAGGCCGGAAGGTCGGGGTTCAAATCCCACTAGAGGACAGCAACCTTGGGCCGGAAGGACTAGGGTTTCTAGTCCCACAGATGCTCCTTGTGGTCTTGGGCAAGCCACTTAACCCTCCATTGCCCATGTTCCCTGTAAGTATTAGTGTATGTGTCTCATATCCCCACATGTTAAATGTATCCCCCAATTGTGTTGTGACCGCTTTGATTGAAGGATAAGGCGGTATACAAAACTGTCTAAATAAATAAATAAATTAACAAGCAGGCTCCAAGACAGGGTTTCAGTGTCCCATAAACTGACGGTTGCTCAAGTGGTGGCTGGGCACACAGCACCTGCAGAAGGGCATGCCCTTCCAGTGCCCAAACCCCCAGAGGGTCCTCACCACAGATGCATCCCTATTGGGCTGGGGTGCCCACTGCAAGGAACTGCGCACACAGGGCAATTGGTTCCTGGCGAAGAGCCAGCAACAGATCAACCTGATGGAGCTCAAGGCCATTTTTCTGGCAGTCAAGGCCTTCCACCATCACCTGCGGAACCAGTCAGTGCTAGTTCAAACATACAACCAGGCTGCGATGTTCTACCTGAACAGATAGAGGGCATAGGGTCTCAGCACCTCTGCCAGGATTCAGTAGCCTTCTGCTTGTATGCTCCTCAGGGCAGTATACCTTCCGGTCCGAGATAATGCCGTAGCGGACAGGCTGAGCAGGGTCCTCCAGCCACACGAATGGCAACTAGACCCCAGGGTGGTGCAGTGGCTATTCAGACTGGGGAACCCCAAGTCTGATCAGGCTGGTGAAGAGGTCCAATGTTCAGCTGCCCCGCTTCAGCTGTCCCCAGCCGCATCCGTCCCGAATAATGGCAGATGCCTTCTTCATCTCATGGTCGAAGGGCTTTCTGTACACCTTTCCTCCCACACCATTAATCGCCCGGACCCTCTTCAAGGTCCTGCGGGACAAGGCCTCCAAGGTCCTGGTGGCCCAGGCAGCCTTGGTTACCCCGTTGCTCCGCTATTCTACGAAGCTTCCAGTTACTCTGGGGAATGCTCTGAGGCTACTGACCCAGGAGGAGGGCTTCCTCCTTCATCCCATCCTTGGGTTCCTGTCACTAACAGCATGGTTGCTGAATGGGTAGTCCTAGCACCCTTCAACCTCCCAAGGGAGGAGGAGGAAGTCCTCCTGGTCTCTCATAAGAACTCCACGAGGTGAGCTTACACCTTCAAGTAGCACAGATTCTAAGTTTGGTGTGTGGAGCAACGGGTCGACCAATTTTCTTGCCAGGTGCACGGGGTGCTGCAGTACCTGCTTCATCTTTCGCAAACCGGACTGAAGTCCAGCTCCGTCACAGTACACCTGAGTGCGCTCTCGGCGCACCATCATTCCATAGAGAGCAAACCTCTCTCTGCGCTGTCCCTCTTTACCTGATTTATGTGGGGCCTTCTGCTCTCTAAGCCTCCCATTCGCCCGCCCCTGGCAGAATGGACTTCAACATGGTTCTGACGTAGCTCACCAAGCCGCCTTTTGAACCTCTGGCTACCTGCCATTTATGTTATCTCTCCTGGAAGGTTGTCTTTCTGGTGGCGCTTAGCTCTGCTCGCAGAGTCAGCGAGCTTCAGGCCTTGGTGGCTGAGCCACCTTACACCAGGTTCTACAAGTATAGGGTTATGCTTCTCACCCACCCTAAATTCCTTCCGAAAGTGGTATCTGCCTTCTACTTCAACCAGGATATGGGGCTCCCCACCTTCTTTCCACGGCCCCATACCGAAAAGGCAGCAGCCATTCTCCATACTCTGGATTGTAAGAGGACCCTATCCTTCCGGCAATGTACCTGGGGCCATCGCAAAGCCTCACAGCTTTTCATTTCCTATGGCCCCAGTTGACTGGGGGAGGTTGTTACCAAGCGGACCCTGTCCACCTGGTTGGCGGACTGCATAGCCTTCGCCCACGATCAGGCTGGGCTGTCGTTGGAGCGCCGGGTCACGGCACACAACATCAGGGCTATGGCGACCTCTGTTGCAAGCCTACACTCCGTCCCTATGGCAGACATCTGCCAGGCTGCGTCCTGGTCTTCAGTTCACACCTTTGCAGCTCACTACTGCCTGGAGAAGGAGTCCCAGTGGGACAGAGCCTTTGACCAGGACATACTCCATAATTTTTGGGGGGTTTAGGAAACTTCTGCCCTCCAACCCATCTTGTTCAGGCTGTCAGAGCGATGGCTCTCCCTGGACACTGGGGTCCTTAGAGTCTTTCCTCAGACTCGCTTGTGGCTGCTCACAGCTGGGCCATGTTTTTCTACAGGTTCTCGGTAGCCTGTAGCTAGGGAGTCCCATATGTGAGGACTGACTTCCTGCTTGTACCTGAGAAAGTGTAGTTACTCACCTGTAACAGGTGTTCTCCAGGGACAACAGGAATCAGTCCTCACAACCCTCCCTCCTCCACTTGGAGTTGCTGTACAGTTTTTGCTATCTTCTTTTGTCTGCTCTAGCTATGTCATCCGACTTAGTAAGATGGCACCCTTAGGTGGGAAGGGGACCACATATGCGTGGTTGCATCTTCCGAAGGCTTTCTTTGAAAGCTGGGGGGATGCTTCCATGGGGCTGCGTTGGTGTCTGTGCCGACATCACCCATACGTGAGAACTGATTCCTGCTGTCCCTAGAGAACACTCGTTACATGTGAGTAACTACGCTTTCACCTTTCTCCATTGAGAAAATTGGCCATTTAGCCCTACTCCCTGCTTTCTATCTTTTAATCAGTTCCTGATCCACAATACTACACTGCCTCAAATGCTATGACTTTTTATTTTTGCCAAGAGTCTATCATGAGAGACCTTGTGAAAGGCTTTTTGAAAATCCAGATGTACTATATCAACTGGCTCACCTTTGTCTACCTGTTTGTTCACACCTTCAAAAAATATAACAGATTAATAAGACAAGACTTTCCTTGGCTAAATCCATGTTGGCTTTCTCCCATTAAACCATGGCTATCTGCACGTTCAGTAATTTTATCCTTTTCTTTATAATGGTTTCTACCATTTTGCCCAGTACTGATGTCAGGCTTGCTGGTCTGTAGTTTTGTGTATCGTCCCTGGAACTCTTTTAAAAAATTGGAGCCACTCCAATCTTCTGGTACTACAGATGATTTTAATGATAGTTCAGAGATTGCTAATAGTAGGTCTGCAATCTCGTCTTTCAGTTCTTTCAACACCCTTTAATGTATATGATCTTGTCCAGGTGATTGGCTACTTTTCAGTTTATCAAACAATTGTAATACATCCTCCCAGTTTATCGATATGTCTTTCAATTCTTCCGCTACATCACCTTTATATACCATTTCAGGAACGGATACAATCCTTCCCTACATCATCTTCATTAAAGTCCAAAGCAAAGAATTCATTCAGTCTCTCCGCTATGACCTTAATCTGTATGGGTGTGGCTTATGCAGAGTTACCCATCTCGGAGGACACCCACAACTCTGTGACGATTGTCAGTAGCAAAGAGATATATATAAATACTCGCTATATCCAGGGTAATTTCTACTTCTCACTTTTCCCAAGGTTCTATGGGTCCATCTGGCAAATGAACCATGTGATAGACAGGAACCAACCTTGTGTTCTATATAAATTTAGACTTTATTCCTGATAGAAAAATAATACAGATATAGAATACATTAGTTTTCTGAGGTTGCAAGTTATGTAGCCCTATGATTACAATTACAAAGATCATAAATCACTGTTCTAGCAACCAATGTCATTGATTTGCTCTGCACTCAGACATACAGCAAATTATCTGTCTAAGCTAGACCCAACCCTAGAATTCAGACCAGTACTTTAGCTTTTTCCAGAAGAACAGTTGTGATTGGATCCGAGAAGTCGTCTGTCTCTGGAACGGCACAAAGTCCAAAGAATGGTAGTGGTCTAATGCAGGCTGCTGGCAGTCCCAGTGAGCCATGTGATAGCACCAAGCTTCAGGTCTGTGGGAGAGATTCACTTCTTCCCAAAGTTAGTCTTTGTCCTTGCACACTGTATTTTAGAAAGAGATAGGCAGCAGGGCTAGAGACTGCAGAGAGCAAACTGCCGGTGTCAGGTAGCTAAGTTAAAGTTCCCACAAATTATTCAAAAGTTCTGCAAGTCTGAAAGTGGTCTCAAAGTGTCAAGTGTGTCTTTGTGTCCAGTGTATAATTTTTTGTCCTGCCTTCTTTGTCGTGGCACAGAGATTGGCTGGTCCCGGATACTGTGTCATCTTCAGTGAATCATGTAACATTTGACAGGTGGTCCTTCTCTAATCAATCCATGGTGCGAGAAAGATACTGGTATGCAGGTTGAAACATTGTTGCAAATGCTTGGAGCAGCAGTACAGTCTCTGGCCTCAGCCATGAGTTCTCTTGCATGTAGCCATGGCTCGAAACAATAACTCTGCTGTAAAGTACATGACTTTGCAGAATTGCTTGATCTGCAGGCTTCAAGCTAAGTCACAGCAGAAAAGGAATCCCCAGACCACTAACAACCATACCTTATGTAAATAGTTATCACATTCCATGTTATTGTTAATTGTAACTGTTCTCTTTAATTGTTCTCTGTAAACTGCCTCTGGCAGTAGTTATGTTCCATGTAAACTGCTCTGATTACCTAGACAAAGCGGTATATAAAAATAATCTTGCCATCCCACGATCTTGTTTTGTTTCAGACTTTAGTTTCTCAGATAGGCCCCATGGTTCAGGGTTTAGTTTTTCAGGTACCAGCCTTACAGTCCTCCCTTAGCGCCCCTTTAACCCCTCTATCATCCAATGGTACATTTGACTCTCACAGGTTTTTTGCTTCAAATGTTCTTGAAAAAAAATTTTATTCTGTGTTTTTTTGCTTTTACGGTAAGCTTTCAGGGCCAATAGAGAAATTGATTGCTGTTTAAGGTAAAGACTTCTCATTCTTTTGTATGGTAGGGTCCCTCATGTGAACATCTTCAGAAAATTAAAATGTCATGTGATAGGAGGCAAGATCCTACTGTGGATTGATAACCAATTAAAAAATAGCAAACAAGAGTAGGACTAATGAAAGTCAGCTTTCCCAGTAGAAAGAAGTACATAGTGGTGTGCTAGTACATGGATCTCTACTAGCACTGGTATTCAGTTTACAAATTCATGATCTAGAAGGAGGAGCAGTGAGTAAGGTCACCAGATTTACAAATCAATTATTCAAAGTACAGGTAGAGTGCAAGGAATTACAGGAGAACTTTGTAAGACTGGAGAACTGGATATCAAACGGAAATTTAATGTGGACAAATGTAAATCATGTTATCAATTTTTCAACACGGACTCCTGGGGACCCAATAGCTCCTGGGTTTTCTTGGCAGTGTGACCGGAAGTAGATTGCCAGGCCTTTCTTTCAAGGCAATGGAGTGTTAAGTGACTTGCTCAAGGCCACAAGGAGTGCTAGTGGGAATCGAATATGTGCATGCTTTTTCCTGTGCAAATACCAGCAAATTTTTTTAATGAAAATTTATGCATGCATCGACTTTGAAAGTAAACCCCAGGAATTGATGTGCATATGTTTACACCTTCTCTTTGGCTCACACACATTATTTGAGTTAATTCACATGCATGCATGTGTATTTTCTAATCTATGCAAATAAATGCAAACCCCTCTCTAGTCCTGCTGTTCCCCTCCCCCCCCAAGAGGAACGAACCCTTGTGCTGATTTTGGTTAAAGGTGCACGTAACTTTACATGCATATCAAACATGTCATTTTTGAAGCACCAGTTTCCATGCAAAAAACATTGCTTTACACAGAGATATGGCTTTATTTTAATGTAACGCTTTATTCACTTCTTATCACATTTGCCAATATTGAAGACATAAGTGTAGTTGCTATGCAGTTAACAGCATTTAAAACAAATCACCATAAAGTTGCAAATTACCTAACATGAACATCCATACAATGCAACCTAGAACCTTAAAGGTCCACTAACAATATTTATATATATTAGTACAACTATGTTTATAGAAATTAATTCAACAGAGTGCCAAAAATCAACACATTCATTACAAAACTTTTATAAACATTTTTATTCTACTTTTCGACTTTTATAATCCAATTCATTACCACAAATTTTTAATAAGATGTATTCTGCTTTCATAATCCAATTAATCATGACATCACAAATATAAGCACATATCTTTCCCCATATATAATATATAAATCATAAACCCTCATTATACACAATTACATAATATATCAACCCAATACATAGTACATGCCCCCCAATAAAAATATACCTATTTTACAAGAAACAAGAGGGACATGATAATAAAATTAAGGAAGTTGATGAGTAGATGGTACAGTAGCGCCAGGAGGTGATTCAGCGTAAATGGAGATTTGGAGATTTAGAGAGAGGAGATTTGAAGAGATAATGAGATTGAAAGTTTTGTGTTGCACTATTGTACAAGATTAAATGGATAGATGAAGATGTGATGTGATTGAACACGATCAATGTGCAGAAAAAGGTTTTTGGAAGTTCTGTAAGTAATATAGCCCGGCATGGGATGGCAAGATTGAAAGAACAGCACGGGATGGTACGAGACGGCAAGATTGAATGAACATAATTATTTGACATTGGAGAAGAGCGGTATAAGGGCTTGCAGCAATGTGATTATATGAGGTAAAATAAGTAAGCAGTAACCGTCTGCCCCGTAGCTCTGGTGTGCTCTGCTGGGAACTCCAGAGTTTTGTGTGTAAGAGCATAAGTTTTTTTTGTTCTCTCATGCTCTGTTTAGATTTAGCTGTGTTTTTGCAGCTCTAACATACTTTTGGCCATGGTTTAAGTAAGGTTGGTCTAAACAGGTAAACCTGTGTTTTTGCAGTTTCTTGTGATCTAGCCAGGTTAATAACAGATTTACATGTTAAGTGAGTAGTGCAAGTAGTTATATATTTTTATAGCTTTGTAACATGCAGAAGATGTAGATAGTGGGAGCAAAAAAAATGTTTGCATTACTGTTGTGTACCCTGCTGTATTTTGCACATTTATGCACATTGTTTATAGCGCATTCTTTTATGTTTCTTGTACAATAGGTATATATTTAATGTGAGTGCTCCAAATTTATGTCTTGAGCAGCCTATGACTGTTTCGAGTCGGCAGCTCGGGTATCTGCGGCGGCATCGATGCATGCCGCCAAGCTTGGTTTCAGTCGTCCGATCTCGAGCAGTGGGTTCAGGACAAACTTGTTGATGCCCGATGCCAAGGGGAGAACCTCTTTGGCAAACCCATGACAGACAAGACTGCCGAGCTGGAGACTGAGTTCATGACGAGGACCAGACTCTCTAAGAAGACCTCTGCCCCTCCCCAATGGAAGGGCTCGGGTAAAAAGCCCTTTTACCCGAGGAAGGGAGCTGCTTACCGAAACTACCCACCTTATCAGGCCTCCCCAGATCCTCAACAGGGTCAACAGGCCAAGGGACATGGACATGCCCGTGTAAGCAGAAAGCTCCAAAACCCCAGGCACCAGTCCCGGCCCAGCCAGGGGGGAGCTTTTGACTCCTTGAGCATAGCCTCTCTACCCCAAGGAGGTCAGCAGATGGCTATCACCACTGATTCTTGGGCACTGAGGGCAGTCAGGGAGGGTTATCTCCTCCATCTGGCTCAGATACCTCCCTCTTATTTTCTGGGAGAGCCCCTCAGGTCTCCCCTACACTGGGACCTTTTCCTGAAAGTCTTCTAGAGGACAAGGCGGTGGAACCGGTGCCCCACCACCTCGGGCAAGGGGTTCTACTCCAGATACTTCCTCATTCCAAAGAGGACAGGAGGCCTAAGGCCCATCCACGTCCTGCGCAACCTCAACAAATTCCTAGTGAGGGAGAAGTTCAAGATGCTCTCCCTTGGAACATTACTGCCATACCTCCAGCAGAGAGACTGGTTATGCTCCTTAGACCTCAAGGATGCTTATACTCACATCCTCATCCACCCCAACCAAAGGCAGCACCTGCGGTTCATAGTAGGGGACAGGCACTTTCAATACAGGGTACTCCCCTTTAGCCTAGCTTCTGCCCCAAGAGTCTTCACAAAATGCCTGGCAGTCGTGGGCACCTTTCTTTGGCTCCAGGGGATCTTTGTTTTTCCCTATCTGGACGACTGGCTCATAAGTGGGGGCACAGCCTTGGAGGTGCAGCAGGCCACCACTCACACCATCCAGGTTCTGCAACACTTGGGCTTTGTCATAAACTACCCCAAGTCTCACCTCCTCCTGACACAGTGCCTGGAGTTCATCGGACCAAAGCTCGACACCCTCCATTCGAGGGCTTTCCTGCCCAAGGACCGAGCGAATTGGCTCCTGTCCCTTGATCAGGATGTACAGCTCCGTCCCTCGGTGCCTGCCCAGCTTCTTCTGTACCTCCTTGGTCACATGGCCTCCATGGTCCACATCATCCCGGACGCTCGTCTCCACACGAGGACGGTGCAGTGGTGTCTCCGGGACCAATGGTCTTAGGCCATGGGCCGTCTCCGGGACCGAGTCTCAGTGACCTGCCAATTGGCAGACTCCCTGGACTAGTGGCAGTCGCCCTGGCATCTCGAAGTGGGCATGCCTTTTCAGGCCCCAAGTCACTCGAAGGTCCTCACAATGGATGCCTCCCTGCTCAGCTGGGGAGCCACGGCAGAGTTCTCCGCACTCAGGGCAACTGGTCACCAGACGAGAGCACCCAGCAGATCAACCTCCTGGAGCTCTGGGCCATACACCTTGCCCTGAGGGTCTTCTGTCATCACCTATCTCACCAACCGGTACTAGTCCAGACAGACAACCAGGTGGTGATGTCCTTCATGAACAAACAAGGGGGGCACAGGGTCTCATGCCCTTTATCAGGAGGCACTGGTCCTCTGCTCAAACGGAATCCATCAGGGCATCTTCCAGTAGGCAGTGTACCTGCAAGGCCAGGACAACTATCTGGCCGACAGGCTCAGTGGGGTTCTCCAGCCGCACGAGGGGCGGCTGAACCCCAGGGTAGCCAATCGGCTTTTCTATCTCTGTGGGGAACCCATGATGGACCTGTTCACCAGTCCAGACAACTTTCAGTTGCCACGCTTCTGCTCCCCGCAAACAAAACGGTCAGCACAGAACAGTTATGTGCGCTTGAGACAGAGTGTGTTCACTCGAAACGTGCACGTCGCGCTTTATTTACTGGACTTGGTGTTGAGCCTGTGTTGCTGAAGCTAATTTTCAACATTTGGAAAACTTTCATCGGTGTCTGAAGCTAAGTTCTCTGCATGAATACTTGGTCTTTAAAAAAAGGAAGTTGCCATCTGGTGTGGCTAGACTGAATTTCTAGCTTCCCTTGGCTTCCTCCGACAAAAAGTTTAAGTTTTGATATACTTATTTCTTGGGGTAGGGGCTGTCCTGGTAGTTTTTTTGTTTGCAGGCAGGCTCTCCCCTCCAGGGTGGCAGCAGACGCGTTCCTGGCCTCATGATCAAAGGGCCTTATGTACGCCTTCCCTCCAACACCGCTGATCGCCAAGACCCTGTTCAGGACCCTCAGTGACAGGGCCTCACTTATCCTGATAGCTCCTCGGTGGCCAGGCAGCCGTGGTTCCCACTGCTTCTGTGGTTGGCGGTGGAGGTCCCCATCCTCCTGGGGACTGACCTGGGTCTTCTATCCCAGGAGGGATGCTCTCTCCTGCACCCCAACCTCGGGTCCCTCTCGCTGACAGCATGGCTGCTGAGAGGGTAACTCTGGCCCCTCTCAACCTTCTGGTTGATGTGGAGAATATTCTGCTGGCCTCTCGCAAGGCCTCTACTAGAAAGGCTTATGCCCTCAAATGGCTCAGGTTCTCTGTTTGGTGCGCCCAACAGGGGGCTGATCCTTCCTTCTGCCTGGTGCCTCTGGTGTTACAGTACCTTCTCCACCTTTCTCAGTCTGGGCTCAAGTCTTACTCCATCTTGGTGCACTTTAGTGCCCTGGCAGCGCATCACCATCCAGTGGATGGTAAGCCCCTCTTGGTCCAACCGTTGGTGGCCCATTTCCTTTGGGGCTTTCTCCTATCGAAGCCCCCGGTTCACCCTCCGGCAACCAAATGGGACATCAACATTGTGTTGGGGTAGCTCACTCGCCCACTCTTTGAGCCCCTGGCTACCTGCCACCTTCGCAACCACACCTAGAAGTATTGTGTGAAGTTCTGAGTGCCCCATTTCAAAAATAAAAATCTTAGCAGAGAATGAGAAAGGATGGCACAACTTCCTTATGAAAAAAAGCTGAACTGGTTAAAGATCTGTAGCTTGGAGTAGCGTGGTGTTCAATAGGAAGCAATTATTCCTTTCAAGACCATTGCCATGCTTTGTAAATAAATAAATAAGTAAATTTTTTTGCTGACTTAGATAAAAGTTTTTTTTTTAAAGTCAATATACAATTAAACCATGGAATTTGTTATGAGAGGATGTGGTCAAGTTGCTGTAGCTGGCTTTATAAAAGGTTTGGTTAAGTTTCTGGAAAATAGGTAGACTTGCAGTTTACTACCTCTTGTTTCTGGGGGTGAGCAACAGGGAATAGTTTTTATTAAGATCTGTTGGATGATTTTCAGATAGAGTGACCACTGTTGCAGATTATGATGCTGGGGCTCAGTGGATGACAGATCTGATCCAGGATGACACTTATGATTAGTCTTTGAAACTACAGTGTCCCTGTTGCTTCTAGCAGGTTTATTTTTGAGTGCTAGCAAGCAAGTGAAGACAGGCCAAAAGAGCCAAGTTGTGCAACACAAGTAAGTCATATGATCTAGTCAACCATGAAGAAAGCCCCCTTCTTTATTAGTGTCAGTGTATCAGTGTTAATCTCCAGGAACAAGCAGGAATGTAGTCTTCACATATGGGTATCGTCGGCACCGACGGAGCCTGCGCGGGAACGCTCCCCAGCATCTAATAGGAATGCTTTTGGGAGCATCCCTCAGCACATGGGCGCTGCCTTCCCGCCTTTCTAACTGTCCCTCTTCAGTTCTTCGTTTTGCACGGAGCTGACAGGACACATACCCTGTCACCGCAGAAAATGTTTTCTTTAAACTTGTTTTCTTGTGGTCACGCCTGCCTCTGCACGACACCTACCGGTACCACCGGTTCTTTCTTCTTTTCTAAAAAAAAATATATATTTTTTTGAACTGTTTCTCTTCAGAAACATTTTCTTTTGGCGCTGGGCACCATTTTGGGCATTAGGCCCCATTTTTCCTAAAAGATGGAAAAACCAGCTAGTGATTTAAATAAATGTACTAAGTGTGGCGGTACCATCTCCATCACCGACACCCATGACTGGTGTCTAAAATGTTTAGGCCCTGACCATTCTCTATCTGAGTGTTCCTCCTGTATGGGCATGACTAAAAGAAGAAGACCGAACCGAGCTGCAAAGCTCGGTACCCTCTTTTCTTCGGCTACTAGGTCCATTGCATTGACGTCTTCAAGAGCCTCGTCTTCCTCCCATGGATCTCAGGTAACTAAACATAAGAGCCGGTCCTCAAAGGGTAGCTCTCCTTTAAAGCATCGAGAGTCCATTGGCATTGCCCTTGAGGAAACTACACCGGCAAAACAGCCCTGGCGGGAGGCTTCTGCCTCCAAAGAATCAACGTGGTTCCAGGATGTTCTCGAGGCTTCGACCTCGGCAGAACTACTGGTGCCATGCTCAGGGGTTCCGGCCGCTTTTACCGGTACCGATACCCAGGCATCGTCAGCGTCGATAGACCTGAGATTCCTCTCTATTGAACGCAGTCTTGCAGCTCTCCTTACAGCTGTGGTACCGTTGACACCGGTGGTTCAACGGACACCGGTACCAGCACCGGTACAGATACCGCTACCAGCACTGACGGTACCGGCCCCGGTGGGAATCCTTCCCAAGCTGACTTTTTCTGGCATCGACAGATTGGTATAGGACTTCGATCGATACCGTGCTTTGCATGAGCATCGGGATCAGAGATACTTCGAATCCTCCGATTCCGATGACTCTGATAATTCTGCCGGTACCAGAGTGTTTCTCCCAGAAGACTCCTCCCCAACTCAGAATGTCTCCTCCGGAAGGCATGTCTTTTCAGGATTTTATTCGTGATGTGGCCCAAGGCCTTTCAATCACGATAGTTCCTGAAAAAGAACCTAAAGTAAAGGAATTGGAAATTCTCCAATACCCTAAGGCTCCCAAAGAGGCAGCCACTCTGCCCATTCATGAAATTCTTCATGATTTGATGCTCAGAATGCATAGGATGAAAAGTGCAGAGAGACATGCATCCAATCCTCCAGGTCGTGAATGCAGGACTCTTGACACTTTTGGGCGTCAAACTTTTCAGGCTTCCATGCTTTCAGCTAGGATCAGCTCATATATTTTATATATGGGAACGTTCCTCAAAGCGGTCACAGGAGATTTGGAGCTTATGAACCCCCTTTTCCCTGAGGACAAACGACAGGACTTTCTTACTCTTGTCAAGCATGCTCAAGATGTCTCCAAGTTTGTAAACCGTGCAGCCTTTGACTGCTTTGAATGCATCAGCAGAACCTCTGCTATTGCCATTGGTGCACATCGGATTGCCTGGCTTCAGGCATCAGATTTAGAGATTTGGGTACAGGATAAATTGGGAAACATCCCTTGTACAGGAGAAAACCTTTTTGGCAAGAATTGGCAGGAGAAGGCTAATGAGATAGATGCTGACAATATCACTTTAGATAGATTGTCAAAATCTACAGCCACTCCAGCCAAAAAGAAAGCCTATAAAAAACTCTTCTTCAGCAAAAAGAGAACGTTTTATCCGTCCTATACCCAGCAAGGGCAAGCTCAGGGTCAAGTTGCCCAGAAGGGTCAACAACAACTATCCAGACAAAAGAAGCCAAAAGGCCTTAGAGCTCAACCAGCTCCACAGGCCCAACCCCTCAAGGGCTTTGACTCCTTCATAGAGAATTTAGCCTTCCTGCCTCTGAAAGGTCCAGAACCCCTAAACATTCCAGACAGCTTGTGCCATTTTGCCAACAGATGGCACCAAGTAACAACAGAAAGCTGGACTCTGTCCATTGTGGGAGAGGGGTACAAGCTTCATTTTCACAATATGCCCCCTCTTACAATCGTAAGACAGTTCAATTCCCAAACCTCTACAGGCAGTCTACTGGATCAGGAGGTCTCAACACTGCAATAGAGGAGGTGCCCATTCTTCAGCAGGATGCAGGGTTCTACTCCCCCTATTTTCTTATTCCAAAGAAAACAGGAGGACACAGACCCATTCTAGTTCAAAATGATTTCTCTGGGAATTCTTCTGCCATACCTTCAAAGTCAGGATTGGCTTTGTTCTCTAGATCTAAAGGATGCATATACTCACATTCTGATCCATCCAGATCACAGGAAATTCTTATGATTCCTTTTCAAGGGAAAACATTTCCAATACAGGGTTCTTCCCTTTGGTCTGGCTTCGGCACCAAGAGTATTCACGAAGTGCATGGCAGTAGTAGCTGCATTTCTGCGAACCCTGGGGATATTCGTCTTTCCTTACTTGGACGACTGGCTCATTCGAGCCCCCAAGGTTCCAGAAGCCAGCGCTGCACTGTCTCGCACAATGCGAATCCTTCAATACTTGGGATTGGTCATAAACCTCCCAAAATCCCAACTTGCTCCTTCTCAGTCCCTAGAGTTCATAGGAGCTCGTCTAGATACCAGACAGTCAAGAGCTTTTCTTCCACAACCCCGCTGTCTTCATATAATGCAGCTAGCTTTTCAAGCAGTGGTGAAGTCCTGCCTAACTGCTCAAGAACTACTACAACTATTGGGACATATGGCATCCACGGTTCACATGGTTCCCTAAGCTCGCCTTCATATGCGAGCAGCCCAATGGACCCTATCCACACAGTGGACACAGGCCACAGGACTTCTGTCGGGCAAGATATCAAACTCATAATGACTGATCTTGTCCCTACAATGGTGGCAATCGCTGGAAAATCTTCTAGTGGGGTCTCCTTTCCAGCAACGCCTATTCCAGGCCACCCTAACAGATGCATCACAGGTGGGATGGGGAGCACACCTGCATCATCTCTCTTCCCAGGGTACCTGGACTCCACAGGAGGCTTGTCTTGACATAAACCTCCTGGTACTCAGAGCAATCTATCTAGCTCTTTGAGTATTCCATGCCCAGCTCAGCTACAAGACAGTCCTAGTCCAAACGGACAATCAAGTAGCTATGTTCTACATGAACAAGCAGGGGGGAACAGGTTCTCTGTCGTTATGCAATGAAGCTTTACGATTATGGGCCCTCGCCAGAGAGCATTAAATTCACCTTCTCGAGGTATATCTTCCAGGCATTCAAAACCTTTGGGCAGACAAACTCAGCCGAGTACTGCTGCCTCACGAATGGTCTCTCCACCTAGACCAGGTGGCCAAGGTTTTTCGGATCTGGGAAACCCCAGACATAGACCTATTTGCAAGTTCACTGAATGCCAAACTTCCCCGGTTCTGTTCCAGGATTCCGGCTCAAAATTGCCAGGCAAGGGATGCCTTCCTTATTCACTGGGGTCACGACGTCCTCTATGCCTTCCCACCCATTCCCCTCATCCCCAAAACACTCTTCAAGTTTCAGAGAGACAGAGATCATATGATCCTCATAGCGCCATGGTGGCCACGCCAAACGTCGTATCCCCTGCTTCTACATCTCTCTCAAGCTGCACTTCTGGAGTCAGGCTATGCTCCAGATCTCCTCTCCCAAGAGAACGGGATGCTATGGCACCCGAATCCCCAGTCCCTGCATCTCAGGGCCTGGTTGCTGAAAGCTTAGACCTTCAGCATCTCAACCTTTCCCAACAGGTAAAGCATATCCTTCAGGCTTCTAGAAAACTTTCCACAAGATGCTCTTACGCCTTCAAGTGGAAACGTTTTACTATATGGTGTTCACAGAAAGGGTTATACCCCCTTATGATACCTTTGGAATCGATACTAGAGTTTCTACTTCATTTATCAAATTCTGGTCTAAAGACCAATTCAGTAAGAGTCCATCTTAGTGCAACTGCAGCTTCCTATAAGCCTCTAAATGGACAACTAATTTCCTCTCATCCACTCATATCAAGATTTATGAGAGATCTTCTGTTAACAAAGCCTCTCATCAGGCCACCACCGGTGGCATGGGATTTAAACCTAGTTCTCAGGCAGCTCATGAAACCGCATTTTGAACCTATAGCCACTACAACCCTAAAGCTTTTGTCCTGGAAGGTCATCTTCCTGATTGCAAATACCTCTGCACATCGCATTAGTGAATTGCAAGTTTTAGTGGCTGATCCTTCTTATACTAGGTTTCACCATGATAAGGTTGTTCCCAGAACTCATCCACATTTTATGCCAAAGGTGGTTTCGCCTTTTCATTTAAATCAATCAATTTATCTTCCTGTATTCTTTCCGAGGCCTCATGCCTCTAATGCAGAAAGGAACCTTCATACTTTGGATTGTAAAAGAGCCTTGGCTTTTTACCTACAAAGAACACAGCAACATAGAAAGTCTTCTCAACTTTTTATTGCTTTTAATTCTAGGCATTTGGGACTTCCAGTCTCCAAGAGAACTCTATCCAAATGGATTGCACAATGCATATCCTTTTGCTTATGAGAGTAAGGGGCTTGTTCACAAAGCCGCGGTAGCGGTTCGCGATCGTTATCGTGATTTCAATGGGGCCGCAGCTACGCTAAACAAGCCCCTAAGAATCTTCCTCTTCAAGGCCATGTCACAGCTCACAATGTGGGAGCCATGGCAGCCTTTATGGCTAACCTTCACTCTGTGTCTGTTGATGACATTTGTCGAGCAACCACCTGGACTTCGGTACACACCTTAACAGCCCACTACTGCCTAGATAAAGCCTCCCTTCGGGATGCCTTCTTTGGCCAAGCTGTTCTTCAAAATCTCTTTCAGACTTAATTCAACTCCTACCCACCAACCCTGGTGGGATGCCAGAGATCCATGGGAGGAAGCATGGCCCACCTTACTATAGGTGGCAGCTTCCTGGTGCTATCTCCCTGGCATCTTCAGCTAGGGAGTCCCCATATGTGAAGACTACATTCCTGCTTGTTCCTGGAGATAGCATAGTTACTCACCTGTAAAAGGTGATCTCTGGGAACAGCAGGAATTTAGTCTTCACAACCCACCCACCTCCCCTAGGAGTTGTCTCTCTATCTCTTTCCTCTCTCCCTCTATCCTTTCACTCAGCTACAAACTTAACTGAAGAGGGACAGTTGGAAAGGCGGGAAGGCAGTGCGAATGTGCTGAGGGATGCTCCCAAAAGCGTTCCTATTGGACGCTGGGGAGGGTTCCTGCGCAGGCTCCGTCGATGCCGACGATACCCATATGTGAAGACTAAATTCCTGCTGTTCCCGGAGATCACCTGTTACAGGTGAGTAACTACGCTTTCTCCAACTCACTCCCCCCACCACCCCCAATATTAGATCCACCTAGCACTTAACAATATGGCAGAGGGAAACAACCCAACTACTACCCAGAGGCAATGTTAACCTCTTAGACCACAGTTGGGTTGGGGAGAAGGATGCATCTTCCACCCTGATCAAAGCCTGAGATACAGTAGGAGGGTAGCTAATCTGGTGGGGAATAGAGCAAGAGTGTGAGAAGCAGGGAGGAAAGGGAAGAGAAAAGTGAGAGGGCCGCAGTTAGGGCTGTGGTGGTGTTGGGGGGGGGGGGCTAGAGGAGGAGAGGATTTCACCAATGTGGATTAGGGACTGGAGGAAGAGGGTCAGAAGGCTATGCTGGGCATACTGCGGGTGTAGAGTCTGCACTCATTAGAGAAGAATGCACTAAGCATAATACTCCTTTACCTTCTGCCTCAAACATATCTGTGAAGGAAGAAAGGGCAAGTACGTTCCATGCTACAGAGGCATGTCCTGGAGGAATTTTTCATGGGTGGCTCTAGCTTTAAGCCTCATGCATAAGCTGTCTCATAGGACAGTACTTGAAGGAAATAGACACTGAACCACAGTGCTTGAACCCAACTAAGAAAGTGCACTCACAACTGGCAAATGGCGAGGTGCATGTTCAGAATTCTGGCAGTGTATTGTAATTCTTTTGGGCCTACTTAGCAGTAATCCTGTCCCCTAGTAAACAAACAGAAGCGAGATGAGAAAGAGACAGTAGAATTAATAAAAGCTGTGTCTCTTTTTGTTTTTTTCACCTCACTTCTGTTTGTTTCCATGTTTGCTGTGAGTGTGTGTGCTCTTCCTTGGACCTTTGATGTATCCCTTAGCCAGTCTGGGTTTTCAGGATATCCATATGAATATACAATTGTGGTCAACATTATTGGCACCCTTGCAGTTCAGCCCCTTAATGTCCCAAAAAAAAGTGGCCAGTGAAATGGCTTTGGATTATATATGCACATATATTTGACACACAAAATAATCAAATAAAACAAGACCAATTCAAATAGGAAATAGTATAAAAACCGGGACATTGCCAGGACATGGTTATTTTCAACTTGCCCAATTATTTTGGTCAGATTGTTTGCCCTGAGGGGGAACCTTCCCTCTCTCGTAGCAAACCCTCATTTTTTTCTTTTTTAAAAGGAGTGCACTCACCCTTTTACCCACCAAGGCAAAATTACAAAATAATCCTCAGTAAATCGAGAAAAAAAAGTAGATCAAAACTATATTCAATGCAGTCAACTTAGAGTCCACGATTCTCAGCCTCCAACAATAGGAAAGTCTTCCGTACTATTAGTGGGGCAACCCGTTCATATGCAGAGTCTCCCGACATTAACAGTGCCAACCACTATAACTGTATGATGGAATGCCGTGTTCCTCGAAGTGTGATGAAGCCTTACAGTTGTTAGTTCCTATTTCTTGAATACACTCATATTCCAAAACGGATATCTCATAAAGACGTATATATAGTACACAACGCCGTGTTTCAGACCGTGAAGCTCCTGGTCCTTCTTCATGCAACTTACGTCCTATTCCTCACTACTATCCTGTACCATTTTTAAAGCCATCCTCGTTTTCGTCTGTAGAAAAAAATGGGCTATCATTGACTGTCACAGGGGTTCAATCTATCAAGGTCCACCAATCTAAAGCAAGATTCAAACCACTAGGTGTTACTGATTGTAGGTGGTAGATCCAAAATTGTTCCCTGAATTGTAACTTTTGTAACCGGTCTCCTCCACGTGTTTGTATAGGGATAAAATCGATAATTCGCCATCTAAGATCCTGTAATGTATGTTCAAATTATTGACAATGTTGAGCCACCAGGGCTGATAAAACTTTGTTTATTCTAGACCTGTGTTCCAAAAGTCTCCTTTTCATGGGGCGAGATGTTCAACCTACATAATTCTTATGACAGGGACAGGATAATATATATACTACATGAGTGCTTATACAAGTAGTGCGATGTCGATTTGTGATCTTAATTCCTGTATCAACATCTTCCCTCACTAAACCTTCCATCGTGGAGACACAAAATTCACACTCTTCACATTTATAGTGTCCATTTAATATATTCTCTGACCTCTCTAAATGTGAATGAATTAGTAAGTCTGCCATATTCCATCCACATTGAAAAGCAAATATTAATGGCTTCCTAAAGCAGGAATGTAACAATAACATTTCCCAATGTTTTTTTATTATTTTCATGATTCGTACTGTATTGGGCATATAAGGTAAAACCCCAACATAAGACGTCTGTTGTGACAATTGCACAGCGCAGTAATAATAATGGGTGATTTCAATTACTCCGGTATCGACTGGGCCAGTGTCACGGCAGGACATGCTAGGGAGATAAAGTTCCTAGATGACATAAATGAATGCTTCTTGGAGCAGCTGGTTCATGAACCGACCAGAGGGGAAACCATATTGGACCTAGTCCTTAGTTGAACACCAGATCTAGTGCAAGAGATAAGGGTGTTGGGGCCACTTGGCAATAGTGATCATAGCATGATCGCCTTTGATTTAATTAGTGGAGGAGGGATAGTACGGAAATCCACAGTACTACCTTTTAACTTTCAAAAGGGAGAGTATGATAAAATGAGGAAAATAGTTAAGAAAAAACTAAAAGGAGCAGTTGCAAAGGTTAAAGACTTACATCAGGCTTGGGTGGTGTTGAAAAATACTATCTTGGCAGCCCAGACCAGCTGTATTCCACACTTTAAGAAAAGTGGAAGGAAGTCCAAAAAACTGCCAGCATGGTTTAAAGGTGAGGTCAGAGAGGCTGTTGTTGCAAAAAAAGCATCTTTCAGGAAATGGAAAAAAGAGCCAAACAACGAAACCTGGAAACAGCACAAGCACTGGCAAGTCAAATGCAAGGCATTGATAAGGCAGGTAAAGGGAGAATTTGAGAAGAAGCTTGCTGTGGAAGCAAAAACGCGAAATAAAGATTTTTTCAAGTACATTCGTAGCAAAAAACCTGTGAGAGAGTCAGTTGGTCCATTAGATGATAGAGGAGTTAAACGGGCACTAAGAGGGGACAAGGCGATAGCGGAGAGACTGAATGAATTCTTTGCTTCGGTCTTTACTGAGGAAGATGTAGGGATGTTACCCATGGCTGAAGTGGTATTTAAAGGTGCGGAAGAATTGAAGAGAATATCGATACATTGAGAAGATGTATTACAACTATTAAATAAACCGAAGAGTAGCAAATCACCTGGGCCGGATGGTATACATCCAAGGGTGTTGAAAGAACTGAAATATGCTATTAGTAATCTGTGAACTATCATTAAAATCATCTCTAATACCTGAAGACTGGAGGATTGCCAATGTAACACCAATTTTTAAAAAGGGTTCCAGGGGTGATCCGGGAAACTACAGACCGGTGAGCCTCACGTCAGTACCGGGAAAAATGGTAGAAACCATCATAAAGAATAAAATTACTCAGCATGTAGATAGTCATGGCCTAATGGGAGACAGCCAACATGGCTTTAGACAAGGAAGATCTTGTCTTACTAATAAGTTGTGTTTTTTTGAAAGTGTGAATAAACAGGTGGACAAAGGTGAGTCGGTTGATATAGTGTATCTGGACTTTCAGAAAGCCTTTGACAAGGTCCCTCATCAGAGGCTTTTGGCAAAACTAAAGAGTCATGGGGTAGGAGGCAGTGTACTACTGTGGATCAAGAACTGGTTAAAAGATAGAAAGCAGAGGGTTGGGCTAAATGGCCAATTTTCCCAATGGAGCAGTGTGAATAGTGGTGTACCCCAGGGATCTGTGCTGGGTCCGCTGCTTTTTGACATATTCATAAATGACCTGGAAAGTGGAATAACGAGTGAGGTTATCAAATTTTCAGATGACGCAAAACTATTTAAAGTTGTTAAAACCCAAGAGGATTGTGGAAAATTGCAATAGGGTCTTGATAAGTTAGAAGACTGGGCATCAAAATGGCAGATGAAATTTAATGTGGACAAGTGCAAAGTTATGCACCTAGGGAAGAACAACCCAAACTATGGTTACACAATGCAAGGTTCCAGATTAGGAACCACCACCCAGGAAAAAGATTTAGGCGTCATTGTGGATAACATGTTAAAACCTTCGGCTCAGTGTGCAGCGGCAGCCAAGAGAGGAAATAGAATGCTTGGTATCATAAGGAAAGGAATGGAAAATAAAACAAAAGATATTATAATGCCTCTATATCGTTTCATGGTGAGACCGCACCTTGAATATTGTGTGCAATTCTGGTCGCCGTATCTTAAAAAGGATATAGAGTTATTAGAAAAGGTTCAGAGAAGAGCCACCAAAATGGTAAAGGGGATGGAAGGATACTCCTATGAAGAAAGGCTAAAAAGGTTAGGACTCATTAACCTGGAAAAGAGACGGCTGAGGAGAGATATGATAGAAGTCTATAAATTAATGAACGGAGTGGAACGGGTAAACGTAGATCGATTGTTTACATTATCAGAATATAGAAAGACTAGGGGACATGCAATGAAGCTACAGGATAAACTATTTAAGACTAATAAAAGAAAATATTTTTTCACTCAACGTGTAATCAAACTCTGGAATTTGTTACCTGAGGGTGTAGTAAAGGCTTTTAGTGTAGCTGGGTTTAAAAAAGGTTTGGACAAGTTCCTGGAGGAAAGGTCCATAAACCATTATTAAGAAGGGACCCAGGATATCAATGCTTGACCCAGTACAAGCATTGCGGAACCTGTGTCTTTTGGGGAAACTTCTAGGTACGTATGACCTAGATTGACCACTGTTGGAAACAGGATACTGGACTTGATGGAACTTGGTCTGACCCAGTATGGCATTTCTTATGTTCTTATGCTGCATAGACTCATCAGGCCACCATTCTGGATGGTTAATCCGTGCCCTCCTGTATGCTTTCTTAATAATGCTCAGTGGATAGCCTCTTTTTCTCTCAATCAAAATCGGAGATCCTTAGCATGTTTAAACTGTTCTAGGGTGGAACATAATCTCCTTAGACGGAGAAATTGTCCGATAGGCAAACCCCTACGAAGGGATCCTGGATGAAAACTTTGATAATGGAGTAATGTGTTCCTCTGGACTGGTTTACGATAAAATGTAGACTGTATAGTGGAACCATACTTATAAATCAAAATATCCAAAAATTCTATACATGATGTATTTGTATTTTGGTACAAATTGTATCTCTATCTAAAGTGTTGATCCAACCAAAAAACTGTTGTTGTTGGTTCTCAGAGCCAGCCCAAAGAAAAAAGATGTCATCCATATATCGGGTCCAATGTGTTATCAATGAGAACCAGTGAGAGGAATAAAGAAACTGCCGTTCAAACTGTGCCATATATAAAGTTGCTAATGACGGTGCTACCATAGCTCCCATCGCTATACCGTGAATTTGTAAATAAAAATGATCCTCAAACAAAAAAATTATTCTTCAAGACTAATTTCAAAATATATACAATAAATTCTTTTGGTAATCGAGCTGGCGTTTGTAATGTTAAATTATTTACCATATCCAAAGCTGCATCTTGATCTATGTTAGTATATAGAGCAGCAACATCCATAGTTACCAAAAACATAGATGAAACATTCAGACTGTTGTTGAATTTTAGAAAGAAAATGAAACGAATCCTTCACAAACGATGGAATCTGATGAATTAAAGGGCGCAAAAAAATATCGCAAAATTGAGAAAGAGGTTCCAAGAGAGAACCTCTACAGGACACAATTGGACGGCCTGGGGGGTTCTTTAAATCTTTATGTATTTTCGGTACCATGTACAATGTTGGTATGAGAGGAAATGTTTTATTGAAAAACTCAAATTCACTTTGTGTAATCCAATTAGACTCCAAAGCCTGTACTGTATATTGTTTTATGGTGGAACTTAAAAGTGGAGACGGATCCGATGTCAGTAATTGGTAATATTTCACATCTGAAAGATGTCTCAATACTGTTTGATTATATTGTGTTTTGTCCTGTACTACTATAGCTCCCCCCCCCCCCCTTGTCTGCTCTATGAATACTAATTGTAGATTGTGTTCGTAAGGCCTGTAAGGCACGCCATTGTGCAGTGGATAAGTTAGAAAACTTTAAGACAGGAGTTTTTTCTAGCACCTCTAAATCCTGTAAAACCAGATTTTGAAAAGTAAGAATGTCTGGGTCCGGTGGACCAGGCAGTATCCATTTGGAACGTAATCTACATACGGAGTCATCCACCATGTCAGAAGATGGTTTGGTTGTAAAAAAGTGAGTGATCTGTATCTTAGGAAAAAATCAATATAAGGCAATTCGTAATTGGGCAGGTTGAAAGTATTTAGTTTATCTCTTTGTTATATGTAGGTATTGGGTGAGATGAACCACAGTTAGGTTAGATTATAGGACATGGTTATTGGCACTCTTATAAACAATTCAGATCGGTTTGAACAGAAGAATCACATTCCCACTGCAGTAAATTAGATGCCCTGTGATCAATTGTTAGTACTGGCATGACTTGAATCAGCCAATGAATTATGTCTTATGGGTGGCATTTTCGAAAGGCATTTACAGCCCAATAAACCATGTAAATGCCGTAAACAGGTATTTTCAAAGGCACTTACCCAGTTAGTGCCTTTGAAAATCCCCTCCATAGTCCCCTACGTTCTCTGATGCTATCTGGTTAGCATCGAGGCATGTTGGCGGCATTCCAGGGCAGAGTGGGGGCGGAGACCAGCACTAGCTGGGCAGCAGCGATTTTCCGTCTTTTCGGCACAGAGCGCTAAAAGGGCAGCTTGGAAAATTGCTGCTGCCCAGTTAGGCTCGGCAGCTTCCTGGCTGTGTGGCAAACCCAGATATTCACTTCCATCGCCATGAAAGTGAATATCTGGGGTTAAGGGGTCGGCAGGCAGGGCTACGCGGCTACGGCATGTAGCCCTGCCCAATTCAAGATCAGGCCCCTACATTCACTCCCTGTTCCATTTTCGCAATGGTGAAGACGAGAGCTGCCTGAGAATGTCAGAAAAACCATTTTCACCAAACATCAAATTTCAAAGGGGTACAAAGCCATCTCCAAAGACCTTGGGATTCCTGTGTCTACGGTTCGCAATGCTATTAAGATGTTTTCTGCTCATGGACATGTCAAAAACCTCCCAGGATGTGTTGGGAAGAGGAAAATTAATCCAAGAAGTCTTTGAAGATTAGTGCGAACTGTTGGAAAAATGCCACGTTCAATATCCAAAGAGCTTAAGGCTGACCTGGAGCAATCTGGTGGTTTCAACCTGTACCATACGCCATGCACTAAACAAAGAAAGACCTCATGGGTGAAGGCCAAGAAGGACCCTTCTGCTCAAAGACAGACGGACATAAAAAGGCATGCCTGATCTTTGCCGAAACCCACCTTGAGAAACCACAGTCTTTTTCTGGGAAAATGCTCTGTGTACAGATGAAACCAAACTTGAGCTCTTTGGCAATGCAAATCAGTGATACATTTACAGGAGAAGAAATGAAGCTTAAAAGGAAAAAAAACACCCTTCCTACAGTTAAATATGGTGGAGATTCCATAATGTTGTGAGGCTGTTTTGTTGCCTCAGGAACTGGAAGCTTGGAATGTTTTTAAAGGAATCATGAAATCAGGACTACCAGGGTATTTTGGCGTGAAATGTGCTACCTAGTGTCAGAAAGCTAAATCTGGGTTGAAGGTCATGGGTCCTCTAGCAGGACAATGACCCAAAACTTACATCCAAAAATACAAAAGAACAGTTAAAAAGGAAAAAAATGGACTGTTTTAAACTGGTTAGCAATAAGTCCTGATCTCCTGGAAAGATCTGAGATCTGACATTGGTAAAAGGAATCCTGGAAACATTCAAGAGCTGGAACAAATCACATTCCTGGAAGGATCAGACCCTGTTGAAGTCTGCTTGGAAGACCATTTCTCCAGGAACAAGCAGGAAGTCATTCCTCCCATTTGGGTGATGTCTGCACTGATGAAGCCCCCGCAGAGCATTTCCCCAGCTTTCAAAGAAAGCCTTTGGAAATGCTGCCACGTATGCATGGTCCCCGTCCTGCCCAAGGGTGCCATCTTGCTCAATCTCTTTTTTTCCGTGGAGGCCAAAGGACACAAATCCTGTTTCCCTGAAAAAAATTTGTTAAAAATGTATCCTGTTTAGTGAGCTTTTCCCAGTTTGCATACCAGTTCCTCTTCCCGCATCCAGCTGGCATCATCCCTGGTGCTATTCTCAGTTCTCCTTTCTTTTTTCCACCAAGGCTTGCCTCAACCGGCGTTCGCACCCTTTTTCACCCGGGGCCGTCGACCCTGGCCGGGTGTGATCCACTATGTTTCCTGGTGGTTTTAAAAAATGTCATCGTTGCAGTCAAATTATGTCTGTTACAGACACCCATGACTGCTGCTTGCACTGCCTCGGCCCGGACCACAACAGTAGCTGTTGCCACCTGTGCCAGGCCATGTTTCCGCAAACCAACAAGAAATGGTTGGAGTTGCAGGGGAAGATGTTCCCGTGATCCGACTCAGCCCCTGCTTCACCGACGCTGAGTCCAAAGCTGAGCATCTCTCATGAGGCCCGGGCATCTTTGGAGTCCCACGGCAGCAGCTCCTCCGGAAAGACACCGGACCCTGGCAAGAAAAAGAAAAAATCCTCAAAGTCAGTCGAGGTTCCACCGGGGAAACCCGGTAAGGTCCCGCGGTGGGACTCGGGCAACTCTGAGGAGCGCCCCCCCCTAAGGTCTCTAGGAAGGAGTCCTCAGCCGGCAGTGACCGTGTGAGGCTCCCTAAGGTCTTGGTCCTAGTCAAGGACACACTCGCAGGGGTGCTGGTGCCAGACCTGAGAACATCTGTGCCCATGCTGAAAGCTGCGGAGCCTTTTGGCATGCAGCAGGCGATGATGTCATGTTCATCTGCATCATCTGCCCCAACAGCCGGACCCCCGACTGCGGTGGCATTCCTGGGCATCGAGCCGGGCCCCGAGTGCCATCGGTCTCGGGTGAGCCCTCTGCACTGATTGAGGTCCCGGTCCTGATCCTTGGTTCCCTGACACAGGCCTCGCGGCATGGGAGCTCCGAGCCTCAGACTCCTCGATGCCCTTGTGTTCAGACTGGGAGACCGACGTCGAGGCCGCACCCGAGATCTCTCGACACCGAGACATCTCCTCAGAGCCGTCACCCCTGGAACTCTGGCGCCATTCCCCACCCAAGGACGTGGCATTCCATGACTTCGTCCAGGACATGGCCCGAGCCCTCTCGGTCCCGACCGAGTCTGAGGAAGACCTGCGCACCGAAGAAAAAATAGACTGTTTTAAACTGGCCAGCAATAAGTAAAATGTATATAGTTTTGTCATGTACTAATGACCATGTAGATAGTTAAACCTGTTACCTCTCTTCCCCCTTCCCCTGTTCGAGTATTCTTATATATTATTTGTTCGTTCTATGTACAATGTTGAGTTTCAGTGTAAACCGCTCTGAGTGAAGGACAGAGCGGTATAAAAAAAAGGTTAAATAAATAAATTTCCTGGAAAGATCTGAGATCTGCTATTGTTAAAAGGAATCCTGGAAACATTCATGAGCTGGAACAAATCACAGTTGGAGAAACTGCTAGCAGACAGATGTGCAAAATGTATAGATGGCTTCAAGAAACGTTTGGAGGCTATCATCACTGCCAAGGGTTGTGCAGCCAAATATTAGTGAAGGATGCCATTAGTCCTGTCCAGGTCATATTTTGGTTTTTTTACACAACATACCTAAAATGCAAGGGTGCCAATAATGTTGACCACAACTGTATATAAGATAGATTTGCATGCAGTAGAGATAGTGTATGCAAACCTTACTCATGCATATTCATTGCGTATATCCTGAAAACCCAGACTAGCTAAGGGGTAAACCAGGACAGTGTTGAGAACCACTTCTTTAGATAAAATCAACATCAATTTTTTTCCTGGACAGTAATTTTCGTAACCTGCTAGATCAGTCCAGATGAGTGGTTAATGCTCATCAACCAGCAGGTGGAGGCAGATTAGACCAGCTTTCCGCGATGTCATTGCTAGTTTATTCACTTGTGCAGCACAGAGAAGCCTATATTATCTGCCTCCAGCAGATGGCAAGGATTTCGCGACAGAATATCCATCTGCTTCAGCCAACCCTAATGGTGCTGGGGCCCTTGCCCATACTTGGTTTGCTTTCAGTCCAGTTACTGCATCCCTATCCAAGATTATTGCTATCATCCGGAAAATCACTTGCACTTTGGACCCCATTCCCTCTCTGTGGTTAGGAGAGGCCTCACAATCCTCCTCACAATCATTAAAAACAGCTTATCTGCCAGTTTGGCCCCCTACCCTGGAAACAAGCCATCATATGCCCTCTTCTCAGGCACGAATCTTTGGACCCTATAGAACCAGCCAGTTACTGACCTGTTTCCAATCTCCCATTCATATCAAAAATAGCTGAAAAAGCTGTTCTTCTTCAACTTTGGAATCACCTGGAAAAAAACAATGTTTTCCATCCCCGTGAGGATTCCAACCGTGCTATAGCACAGAAACTATCTTGACTTCTTAACTCCGTGAAGTGCATGGAGTCCTGGACAATGGAAAAGTTGCTTTAGCCGTATCTCTCGATCTGTTTGCAGCCTTTGACTTCATCAATTTCTTTGTTTTGCTTACCTTTCTGGCCACTATTGGTGTCTGTGACACTGTTCTGACTTGGTTTTCCTTCTTTCTGTCCTGCTGCAGATATTCTGTGTCAGGTCCAGCACATACAGCTCACACCCACTGACTTGCGGGGTCCTCTGTACTGGCCCCTCTTTTATTCATCAGCTTTTTGGGCCCATTCACATTCCTTATTCATAAGTCATCAGTCTCTGGATATATTCCTTATAACCTTCACTGATTTGTGAGTCTCTGATCTCTCTGCACCTGATAACTGCCTGGCTACAGTATACACTTGGCTGAAAGAATCAGATGTTACTTAACACCTCTAAAACCTTTGTCACCTGGCTCACTACTGGCAGTACCTCTATCACCTCACCTTCCCCGCCCCCCCCCCCCCCCATCCTGGGTGGTCAACTTGTTCAGCTTTCTCCTTACCTGAAGTACTTTGGTGTTTTTCTAGACTCGGAATTATCCTTTAAGAAATAGGTTAGTCATATAGTCCACTCCTCATTTTACGCATTGTGTCAGCTTTGGGCCCTCCATCTCTTGATCCTGTAACTCGACACACAGTTGCTCTTAGTTATGTTATCTCTGTGGTAGTGTGGTGCGAAAAGGGTTTTCTGTTCAAACACCAAATGGACAGTAGTTCAGGGAAAACAAAACTTGTTTTTATTCAGACCCATTTTGTTACACCTTCACAAAGCTGGTCTCCAAGCCCTTCCTTCAACCCAGTTAGAGTTCCTACCTTTGTATGGCTTGCCTTGAAAGGATTCCTGGCTACACAGTCCTCTATCCCTCCTGCAACCTGCTGGGGTTTTAACCTCTCCTTGTGAGCCACGCCCTCCCAGCCTTGATAATCCCTCTGGAGAGGGACAGGCAGTACTCTATAGACCCCATCACGCACCCTTCCCCTCAGCTTAACCATGTCCCATTGAGCACTTTCCTTGCCTGGGACCCCTACTCAGGAAAGGAAGTTCATATTCAGGTAAGTCCGACCAGACTTATGGCAGACCTGGAACTGGTAGAATTGGAGACTCAAGAAACCACTGCATAATTTGGCCACTGGACTCTTTATGCCAAGCCAGCCATTTGAGGGGTTGCTGGTCCGTTATTAGCATAAACAGACAGCCGAGCAGATAGTATTTAAAAATTTAGAGTGCCTACTTGACAGTGAGGGCCTCCTTCTCAATCATTGCATAATGCTTCTCCTGAGGAAGCAGTTTCCTGCTGATGAATGCTATGGGATGTTCTTCACTCCTGACTTCCTGGGCCAGAATGATCCTAGGCCCACCTCCGAAGCATTGGTTTGCACAATAAATGGTAGAGGGAAATTAGGGATACTCAGGATGGGTTCAGAGCACACGGCCGCCTTGAGACACTAGAAAGACCAGGTCCAGGTCAGATGATCACTGGATCCGCTCTGGAGCTCTCCCGGAGGAGATTTGTTAATGGCTCCGCCACCTCTGCAAAATTAGGGATGAACCAGCCATAATAGCCACAGTCCAAGGAAGGCACAAACTTCTTCTTGGAGTTCGGGGTGGGGACCTGAGCAATGGCATCCACCTTCAGCAGTTGAGATCATATCTGCCATTCCTGATTAAATAACCAAGGTATTGAATGTCCTAATTTCCCAGTAAACATTTCTTGGGGCTGGCCATCAGCCCGGCCTTCCGCAGGCTGGTCAACATGGCTTATACTTGGGATAGTTGGGTAGTCCAGTCTCTACTGTAGATGGCTGTCGTCGAGGTAGGCAATCGTATACTCCTTGTGCGGTCTTAGTTGGTGGTCGGCTATGTATTGAAACATGGTGGGAGCCCCGTGTAATCCAAAGGGCAGCACTGTAAACTGGAAAAGCCCTTGCGGTGTGAAAAATGCAGTTTTCTTTTTGGCAGCCGAAGTCCATGCTACCTCCAGCCACCCAGACAGACAGGTGGTTTGTTCAAAGTTCAGCACGAAATGGTCTGGTTCGTTTTTTGCTGTTATTTTAAGAAGCGCTTGCACTGGAGGATGGAGTTGCGGCCTCTGCAGTGCCTGGGTCAGCTGAGTTAGGGAAGTCTTCTGTAGCTCCCCTTGTGCTGGAATAAGATTGTAACTACTGCACAAGGCAGTTTACCAGGAACAGTGTTATCTATAAACGCTCTGATTACCTAGACAAAGCGGTAAATAAAAACTAATTTATAAATAAATAAGATCCTGTATCTGCTGCCGCTGTTGTTGCTGCCCTTCTAGCTGGGCATGTTGAAACTGCTGCTGACATTGTTGCTATTGCTGCTGACCTTCTGCCAGAATCTGGAGGAGCTGCTCCATCCTGGCTTGTCACTGCTCACTTGCAACACCACCACAGCTCCCTCTTCTGCAGTCGAGTTAACCCTGCAGTATTCAAATCCCCCCAAATTTTTTGTGACCTCTTAGTGGCCAAACAAAGCCTGCCGGGCTGGCACTGACTAAGCCTTCTGAAAGCTTCCTAACTAGGGCAAGGCTAGCCCTCAGCCCTTACAAACAAACAGAAACCCTGACCTGGAGAACATTGGCTTTCTTGGTCTGTGTGAGAGTCTGGAGGGTCTCTCGGTCTACCTTGCTGCTCCATATACCTGAAACAAAGGCCCTCATTCTATAACGCAGGTTGTGGGGCTGTACGTCCCACTGGGATGTGCAGCTCTGCAATCCGCCTAAATCCTATTCCCCCACTGACGGTCCCTATATGTCCTTCAGGACGGGGAGAGACAGCGGGGGCAGGCTGCCGGCAGTATGTACAGGGCTGATTCAGGTCACTGACCTGTATATGCTGCTGGGCCGTACTGCTTATACCACCTCAGAAGTGGTATAAGTAGTTTTCTTTGGTGAATCGGGGCACGGCAACCATTACTGAGCCAGGTGTGAGGGTGGGTCCCTGCCACCACTGCTGCCCAATCCAGGCCGCGGGAGGCCAGTCGTGGGTCGGGCGGCAGGGATCTTGGGGTCCGGAGCTGCAGCAGTCTGGGGCACCTTTGGGGGAAACGTCCCCGCAGGCCGGAGAGGCACACAGGGCCGTCCTCTAGCCCGATTCTGGCTCCCCAGAGAACATTTTGTTCCTGCAGACCAGAATCTAGTCCTAAAGGCCCAGTCTTCAACGGGGATGTCCGGATGGCCCAGACATCCTGCTTCCAGAATCGGGCTCCACCTATCTGAATCAGCCATTTGGGATCATTCTCTAGCCTTATTCAAATCCAGACTAAAAACTAATCTCTTCAAAGTTGCTTTTAGATGCTGATACACTTAAGTAGTGAACAAGTGAGTGCATCTTACCATACTCTAGTCTCCTGTTTTGTCATGTTCTTCATCTTTGTTGGATTGTAAGCTCTGATAAGTAGGTACTGTGTCTTACATCTATATCTACAATACTGCTTATGCCTTGTAGCTCCATACAAATGATTAGTAGTTGTAGCTGTGTTCCTCTTTTAAGTCCTGGATACCAGGAAGGTGGACATAGTTGCTGTTTTGGCCTTCTTACGGACCGATTTGGACCAGGAGTTTGGCCCTGAACTCTCTCAGGGTTCTGGTAGCGGCTCTAGCATGCTACCATGGGTGTGTGCAACGGAATTCCTTGGCAGCGTACCCTGATGTCTCCTGCTTCTTCGAAGGAGTGAAGCATATCCAGCCACTGGTGCATCCAGATCCTCCTCAGTGAAGTCTTTCTGTAGTGTTGAAGACCCTGAAAGATCCCCCTAAGAGCCCTTTCATAAGGCCCCTCTCAAGGATGTGACTTTGAAGGTGATTTTTCCTGGTAGCTTTTGTTTCTGCGAGGCAGGTTTCAGAGCTACAAGGCTTTCCACAGGGGAAAATCTTTTTGGTCATCTCGACAGTGTCTTTCTCTGCAGACACTGCTGTCCTTTCTCCCAAAGGCACCGTCTTCCTTTCCCTTGAATCAGGCTGTTATCCTGCCCTCCTCCTCAGAGAAGGACCTTCAGGCCTGTCCCCTGCTTGCATCTGGTGGAGACGATTGGAACATCTTTATTTATATATTTTAAAATTTAGGTATCAAAGTTTACAATATAAGCCCAAATCGGCAAAGACAAATTTAATTAAATAAAGCAAAATATTCAGTAATACAATTCAATAAAGGAAAAACAGCCGACATCTAGGAATTCAAATCTGGACACTAATAATAACAAAAGCCAAGAAAAGAGGCAAAATTAGCCACTTAGAGGTGAACAACATTTCTTAACCACCATGTCCTAATTCCCTATTATCTTACACTCTGAGTCTGGATCCCTCAGGTAAGCGGTTTCAGGATTCTGTAGCTCTTGTTTTTCCTCAGCTGGTATCATCTGGGGAGTCTTAGGCTATGGTTGAGCCCCTGGCTATTCCCTCAGGGGGTGATATCACGCTGAAGGATATTTGGAGTGCTCTCAGATCTATTGATTGGAACATCTTTATCTTCAGCGGTCTGGGGAAAGGACAGGCAGTGGCCAAGTCATTTATTACCCACTGGATTTAGGAAGGCTGTTAGTTTACCCTACTTTCTGTGTGGCAATGCATGCTGGAGGGAATCAAAGCTCATTCTACTAGGGCACAGGCCACCTCCTGGGCAGAGTTCATGTTGGTATCCCCAGAGGATATCTGTTAGATGGCTTCTTAGTCATCTTTGAGCACCTTTGTGAGGCACTAAAAGTTGCATGTTGGAGCTGAAGCAGATAACATGTTTGGCAGAACAGTTCTTCTTCCAATCCTGGATCCTGACTGCTTGGGTACGTCCCACTTACCTGGATTGATATAGCCCAGTGGTTCTCAATCCAGTCCTCTGGGCCTCCCAGGCAAGTCAGGTTTTCAGGATATCCACAATGAATATGCATGAGAGAGATCTGCATGCACTGCTTCCATTGTATGCAGATCTATTTCATGCATATTCATTGTGGATATCCTGAAAACCTGACTGGCCTGGGAGGCCCAGAGGACTGGGTTGAGAACCACCAGTCTAGCCAGATGATAAGGAAAAAGAAATTTACATACCTGCTAATTATAAGAACATAAGATATGCCATACTGGGTCAGACCAAGGTCCATCAAGCCCAGTATCCTGTTTCCAACAGTGGCCAATCTAGGTCATACGTCCCTAGTAGTTTCCCCAAAAGACACAGGTTCCACAATGCTTGTATTGGGTCAAGCATTGATATCCTGGGTCCCGTTTTAATAATGGTTTATGGACCTTTCCTCCAGGAACTTGTCCAAACCTTTTTTAAACCCACCTACACTAACAGCTTTTACTGCATCCTCCGTTAACAAATTCCAGAGTTTGATTACACGTTGAGTGAAAAAATATTTTCTCTTATTAGTCTTACATAGTTTACCTTGTCCATTGCATGTCTCCTAGTCTTTCTATATTCTGATAACATAAACAATCGATCTACGTTTACCTGTTCCACTCCGTTCATCAATTTATAGACTTCTATCATATCTCCCCTCAGTCGTCTCTTTTCCAGGTTAAAGAGCCCTAACCTTTTTAGCTTTTCTTCATAGGGGTATCCTTCCATCCCCGTTACCATTTTGGTGGCTCTTCTCTGAACCTTTTCTAATAGCGCCATATCCTTTTTAAGATACGGCGACCAGAATTGCACAAAATATTCAAGATGCGGTCGCACCATGGAATGCTACAGAGGCATTATAATATCGTTTGTTTTATTTTCCATTCCTTTCCTTATGATACCTAGCATTCTATTTGCTCTCTTGGCTGCCGCTGCACACTGGGTCGAGGGTTTTAACATGTTATCCACAATGACGTCTGAATCTTTTTCCTGGGTGGTGGTTCCTAATGTGAAACCTTGCATCGTGTAACCATAGTTTGGGTTGTTCTTCCCTAGGTGCATAACTTTGCACTTGTCCATGTTAAATTTCATCTGCCATTTTGATGCCCAGTCTTCCAATTTATCAAGATCCTCTTCCATTTTTACACAATCCTCATGAGTTTTAACAACTTTAAATAGTTTTGTATCATCTGCAAATTTGATAACCTCACTCGTTATTCCCTTTTCCAGGTCATTCTTTCCAGGTCATTCTTTCCAGATAATTTTCCAGGTTATCTTTCTTTGAATGCTGATAGACTAGTCCAGGATCTTCCATGGAAAACTGTTCCTACAGGTTTGGGAACCCTGCTGCCTCTTGATTGCATTGCCAGTATCAGTGTTTTATACAGAGCCCAGTATGATAGGAAAGCCAAGCATTTTGTACAAAGTTATTGTTTATTAATATTTTTCTAAGTGTTTCGGTCTTGCTTTCTGCTTGGGAAGTGTCATACTGGCTTCTCGCAGTGCTGCACCAGTGACTATACTAGCGATTACATCACTAAAAGTTGCTCTAGTCATCCTCCACCTGCTGGCTGGAGAGCATATCCTACTCATCTGGAATTGGCTTGCAGGATTCAAGGAGAGAAAATGAACAAGTACAGTCAAACCTCGGTTTTCATGATTAATCCGTTCAAAAAAGTCTGACTATAACCGAAACGGACTAAAACCGAAGCAAGATTTCCCATAAGAAATAATGTAAATTCAATTAATCCGTTCCAGACACCCAAAAATATTGACAAAAAATACATTTTATAGAGAATAACTATCTTTTTACATACAGAAAACAATGAGAAATACATATAAATGACTAATGAAATGGATAAATGAGCATGTAACATCACTTTTACCTTTATTGAAGACTTTTGTTGGCATACACAGTGTCGGGAGAGGTGGAGAGGCAGTGTCAGCCAAGCAGCAGGCAGTTGAGAAACAGTGGGACAGAGAGTCTTAGGCTGCCTCCGGCCCCCCTAAGGTAGCAGCCTGACACAGGTGAGAGTCAGAGAACAGCGTGGGGCTGTGCCAGCAGGAGCCTGCAGCTGCAGACTGCAAGGTTTCAAGGAGAGGCCGCGTGTGCAGGCCTGCAGGACACCCAGAATCCAATCGGGAGGGCAGGGGCCCCGGCGGGAGACTGGGCCGCCAAGGAGAAGCAGATTCGGTCACCAGCTCCTGTCCCGGTTCAAGGGATGTGCAGGGGAAGAGGCAGCAGGCAGACGTCAATCGGGGGAGAGTCCGGGGCAGGAAGCAGTTTCGGGCAGGCCACGCTGGAGCGTTGAACTCCTCGGCTCCCCAGAGGTCCCGCAGAATCGCTGGCTCAAGCTCCGTGGGAGATCGCTGGCTCACGCTAATCCATGGCAGGTACGGGGGGGGGGGGGGGGTAAAATGCTGTACGAAAACCGAGACAACGTACGAAAACCGAAACACAATCTTGATGAAAAAAATCAACGAAAACCGAATCGTACGAAAACCAGGGCATACGAAAACCGAGGTTTGACTGTATGTAAATTTCTCCTTCCATGTAATACAGCTGAACCGTAAACATATAGGAGTTGCACCAGACTGTTAATTTGAAAAATTCTAATAGGTGGTTTTAATTTCTTTTCCCCTAGGAATATTAAAGGTTTATCAAATATACAGATAGTGCAAGTTGCCTGTGGTAACTATCATTCACTTGCTCTTTCAAAAGGTAAGTGTACAACAAAAATAATTTTTACGTCTTCTCTTTCATGAACTAACTTATTTATAAAAATGTATACCCTGGAGATCACATGATATGCTGTTTTGAGAAAGCAGTGCTGTTGCTTTGCTCCAGGAACCTCTGGCCGCTTCTGATATCATTGGCAGTGATTTGAGTCCATGAACTTGTTCTTCGTCACAAATAGAGTAGTGGAAGGTTTATGGGTAAGTATTTGGTGAAAGTGGTGGGAGACATGTAGGGCCTGCCCAACCTGTAGGCAAACTAGGCAGCTGCTTCTGGGGTTTGGCAAAGGAGCAATGTATTCGTAAAGTTTGAGGTTTTCTTGGAATGCTTTGAACCAACTCTGGGGCTAGCCCTGGGGACATGGCCATGAAATTGAGTAAAAAGGACAAGGATTGGTCATTTCCCATAGAGTCAAAGAGGGTGGATGGCTCTCATGAAGATACACAGGTGAGTGAGTCCCTGGTGATGTAGATCACAACTACAATGGTGGGCGTACTTAAGAAACTTGATAAGATTTTGGGCCAGATAGAACAAATAGCTCATTCCATGTCAGAGTTTGCCATCTGAATGGGGGAAGTTGAACGATATGTGGCAGATTTGAAATACGGTAGCAACCGCACATGGAACTAACTACAGGATCTGAAAGCAATAGTGGAGAAATTTGAAGAGAAGCTTGACGATCTTGAATATAGATCACATCACAAGAATCTGCATTTTGCTGGCTTTCCCAATGGGGACCTGGCATTTGAGCAACTTTGAGTCATTCTTAGAATCTTGGGATTGGGTGGGGGTAGTCATGTGTTCCTCTTCTGGGGCCTGCAGGGCAGGGATGACAATACGTTTTAGAAATGTCTCTTTTTGCCCATATGCTTCAAGCATATTTGAAGGTAAAAGCCCAAGAAATGTTTATTTTGAATGTGTATGCTCCCAGTGTTCATGACCCTGCTTTATTTAGGGGTCGGCAGAAACTTTGTGCTCTATTTTTGAATGTGTATTGGAAGAACAAGCATTTCCAGAATAGTAATTTTTGTGGAGATGAAGCTTTTTTAAAGTTTTTGTGAGGCCCATGACCTCGTGGATACTTGGCAAGCATTGCATCCTAGTGACTATGATTGTACTCTGTTCTCCAGTGCCCATGGAACAATGTCCAGACTAGATTATCTATTGCTGTCGCGAGGCCTTTGTCCTGTGTGGTGGCCATAACTAGTGGGCCAGTGACAGTCTCTGATCATAGCCTAATTTGGGTGGATCTTGAAGATTTTGAGAGTCTCACATGAGGGTAATGGTTGGCAATTCTCTGTTTTTACTTGTACACTGACCAAAACTTTGGAGAATAGTTAGTGGACTGAGTACTGTGCATTTAATCAGTGCCATTTGGGTAAACCTCTCGTTCTAGGACGCTGCAAAGGCTGTCCTTCAAGGAGATATTGTGTATGTTTGTAAGCATAAAAAGAAGTTAGCCACTTCAGTCTTACAGTTTGAGTGCCAGCTAGCTCAGAATAAGGAGCATTATTTTTTAAGCCCTATTAAGGTCAATAAAAATAAGTTCTTGGTGACCAAGAATTAACTTAATATGTTAATTCACAAGTGCACTAAAAGGATTTTGTAAATTTAAATTCTACAGGTTTGGGAACAAGCCTTGGAAAATGTTAGCAAATTTGACTAAAGTCTATCTGGGGCCTATTTTTTTTTGCTTTGTATACCTCTGCAGGTAATTTAGTTAATAGTGTAGGCTGCTGTCCAGTTGTTTTGTGGCTATTATCAAGCACTTTCCCACTGGTCTGGGATCCAATATATAGTGGAGTATTCAGAGAGGGCAGAATTGCCTAGGCCAGCGATGGCGAACCTATGGCACGCGTGCCAGCTGTGGCACGCGAAGGCCTTGCAGCTGGCACGCGGGTAGGTCCGCAAAAAAGAAAAAGCTGGCTCTGGCTGCTGCCGCAGACGCAGCAGCGGCAGAGTGCAGTGTCCCGCGGGGCCCCCTCCGCCCGCTAAGCCCTTCTGCAAGGGCTTTCAGATTCGCGAGGGAGAGCGTCTCCCTCGCGTCTCTGTTAAGCCCGCAGGGGCTAATGGGAAATTTCCCATCAGCCCCTTTAGACGCGAGGGACTGATGGGAAATTTCCCCTTCGCCCCTGCGGGCTTACCAGAGACGCGAGGGAGAAGCTCTCCCTCGTGAATCTGAAAGCCCTTTGCAGAGGGGCTTAGCGGGCGGAGGGGGCCCCGCAGGACATTGCATTCTGCCGCTGCTGCGGCAGCGGCAGCAGCCAAAGCCAGCTTTTTTTTTTTTTTTAATATGCCATGGGGGGGGGGGGGGGTTAGGACTGCTAGTGGGCGGGGGGGGGTAGGACTGCTAATGGGCTAAGGGGGGTAGGACTGCTCATGGGGTAGGGGGGGTAGGACTGCTAATGGGCTGTGGGCTGATGGGGGCTGTCTGGAAATGGGGTGATGGGGGGTTAGGACTGATAATGGGCTATGGGGGGGGGCTAGGACAGGAAATGGGCTGATGGGGAGGGTTAGGACTGGATGGGCTGTGGGCTGTTGGGGGGTTAGGACTGGTAATGGGCTATGGGGGGGTTAAGACTGGTAATGGGCTGTGGGCTGATGGGGGCTGTCTGGAAATGAGGTGATGGGGGTTAGAACTGCTAATGGGCTATGGGGGGGGGTTAGGACTGATAATGGGCTAAGGGGGGGGGCTAGGACAGGAAATGGACTGATGGGGAGGGGTTAGGACTTGAGGTGGGCTGATGTGGTTAGGACTGGTAATGGGCTGTGGGCTGATGGGGGGGGGTTAGGACTGGCAATGGGCTGTGGGGGGCTGACTGGAAATGGGCTGATGGGGTTAAGACTGGAAGTGGGCTGATGGGGGGTTAGGACTGGTAATGGGCTATGGGGGGGTTAGGACTGATAATGTGCTATGGGGGGGTTAAGACTGGTAATGGGCTTTGGGCTGATGGGGGATGTCTGGAAATGGGGTGATGGGGGGTTAGGACTGGTAATGGGTTATAGGGGGGGGGCTTAAACTGAAAATGGGTTGATGGGGGGCTAGGACTGGTAATGGGTTGGGGGGTTGCTATGACTGGAAATGGGCTGAGTGGAAGGGGAGGCTTGAACTGCAAATAGCTGATGGGGAGGGAGCTTGGAATGGAAATGGGCTGTGAGGGAAGGGAGCTAGGACTGAAAATGGGCTGATGGAGCAGCTAGGATAGGACTGGAAATGGGCTGTTGGGGGAGCTAAGATTGGAAATGGGCTGTGGTGGGGGCTTGAATTGAAATGGACTCATGGAGGGGCTAGAACTGGAAGTATGCTCATGAGGGGGGGGCTTGGACTGGAATTGGACTGAGTGGAGGGGAGCTATGATTTGACATGGGCTGATGATGGGGCTAGGAAATGACTAGAAATGGGCTGATGGGGGGCTAGGATTGGAAATGAGCTGATGAAGGGACTCAGACTGAAAATGGATGGGGGAGCTAGGACTGGAAATGGGTTGATGGGGGGCTAGGACTGGAAATGGGCTGATGCAGGGACTAGAAAGGAATGGATGCTGGGTGAGACTGGAACTAGAAGGGAGCTGATGTTGGGGGAGGATTAGAATGGGATGGGCCTGGGAGAGTAAAATGGAGAGGGGAAAAATATTTTGTGTGGGAGGAATGAAAAATCTACAATTGGCCGGGTATTGGGAGAGTAAGTGGGGATTGAGGATGGAGCGGTAAAATTTGTGTGGATGAAATAGGAATGAGGAAAGAGCAAAAGGAGAAAGATTAGTATGTTAAAGCAGATGTAGAGAGAGAGAGAATGGAAAAAAAGACTAGAAGAGAGAAGAAAGAACAAATGGACAGCAGACGATGGAGAGTTAGCAGAAAACATGAAGAAACCAGAAGAAAGTGGCTGGAGCAATTGCAACTGAAAAAAAATGCACAAAAGGTAGAAAGATATCTCTTTATTTTGAATTTATTAACTGGAATATGAAACCTCTGGGAAATGTGCATCATTAACGTCTGTGCTTTGTTTGGTACAAGAGGAAATTAATTTATAGTTTTTGTTTCTACAGTGTTGTACATTCCAAGTTTGGCTTTTGGGGTTCCCAGTTTAATTATTGCCTTCCTGTTTCTAAATTGTGATTCCTTGTTTGGTGATGGTCTATGTTCTGCATGTGTAACTGAGCTGAGGTTTAATTGACGTGCTGGCACTTTGAGGAAATTCTTTGGTTTTGTGCGGCAGTTTGGGCACTCGGGCTCAAAAAGGTTAGCCATCACTGGCCTAGGCTTTCACTTGAGAATATTGTGAAATGTAATGCTCCACGTGAGGCCAAGGAATTTCAACAAGTGGTTAAGACTCTCCACCTTCATAACACCAGATTGTTTAAGTGCTGAATTGTCTAAATTTTTGAATTTTAAGCTTTTATTTATTTATTTAGCTGTATTTATATCCTGCTTTTCACCGGGTCAAAAGCGGGATATAAATACAGCTAAATAAATAAAAGCTTTGTGGGCCACTAATGATTTACTATGACACAGTGCTGAATCAAGGCTGTTTCTCTAGGGAGGCGACTCAGGCAGGCAACTATTTTCCGATGCCAGGCAGGGACCCCTACCTTCCAGAGTCATATTGGCCGATTTAGCTACTCAACTTGGATGTCAAAATCTTTGCCAAAATTTTAGCAACACGATTGGTGGAGTGTCTTCCGGGACTGCTTGGTGAGGAGCAGGTGGGATTTGTTAAAGTGTGACATTCAGTCATGGATTTGCAAAAATTGCTGGCTATCATAGAGCATTGCTCTTGGTCCCAGATCCCAGTTTTTTATTTTAGAATTTTACGCTGAACAGACTCCTGACATCATGCCTTGGAGAAGTATAAGATCAAAGACAATTTTTGGAGAGCATTTTGTGCTCTGTATACTGGCCGAGAGGCAAGAGTTTAGGTTAATGGCAGATGATCGTAACCTTCCCCTCATGAAGGGAACTCATCAGAGTTGTCTCCTGTCCCCTTTGCTGTTTTTGCTATATCTGGAACCATCCTTAAAGGACCTTTAAGGAGAATGGGGAGGTTACAGGTGTGTTAATTAGAATGAACTTGATAAAATGCCTGGCGTTTGCAGATGATATCTTGATGTCCTAACCACTCCTCAGATCGTTCTTGTATGGTGGTTGTGGATTTTTTTAAAATTCACGTGTTAAACTTTATTTAGGCATCATGTCAATAGCATATACAGGCAACCATCATATAAAACAAACCCCATAATATCACCTCTTTTTGTCAAATTTTATCTCTTTAACAGGAATAAAGAGAAAAGCAAACCCCAACCGGCCTCTTCATTGCATAAGACCAAAAGAAAAAGAAATAAACATCCCAATCCCACCCTTCAAGCCTAGCTAAAGAGAAATACCCCAATCTTCTGGGTGTTGCGGATGTTTGTTTAATTTTTGCAGCATATCTAACTTTAGGCTTAATCTGACCAAATCTGAGATACTTCCTCTACCTTTGGGAGCAATGGCAAGGACATTTTCCCTTAGTGTGGGCGAAAGATTCTAACATGTTTCTTTGTGTGCATATACCCATCTACTTAAACTTAGGACAGTTGAATATTCAACCCCCTTTGCAACTTATGTGCAATTTTTAGACCTGGCAAGCTTTCCTTCTCTGTATTAGTCTGTATATTTTTGTATTTTATTATATTGGTCCTTAAGTGGCTTTACGTGCTCCAAATGTTACTGTTACATTTAACTTTTAAGGAAGTGCAGTCTGTACCTTAACATTTAAGAACATAAGAAATGCCATACTGGGTCAGACCAAGGTCCATCAAGACCAGTATCCATTTCCAGCAGTAACCAATCCAGGTCACAAGTCCCTAGCAGTTAACCAAAAAGATACACAGGTTCCATAATGCTTGTATTGGGGCTAGCAGTGAATAATCCGGGTCCTCTCCCCCACCTTTAAACATCTTTTTTTAACTCTTAAACAGACATAGAGGGAATACCTGGTTAATGATCATATTTCCAACAACAGCAGCACTGTAGGTATATACACCTTATAGACCAGAACTCAACAGTGTGCTCCGCTATCGGGGTACTCCCTTGCTCTTTTCATTAGGCAACAACCATTCTAAACCATAACCCTATATTCCCCGCCCTTCCCTCCGCCCTTCCTTGGAAATAGTGACTGGAACTTGAGCCAAAGCCCATTGATAGCAGTCCCATCGTGGCACCGTCTCATGTTTATATACATATTGTTCACCCTGTGCTAAATTATGCATGTTGTTCACCCACTGCTCTATCTCCTTTAAAAGGAAGATAGAGCAGCTTTTAAACTAGACAATAGGGGAGAGCCGACAGTCGCCCAGGAGCGCATGGTTCGGAACAATGTATCCTTGTAGGATACTACCAAAGAATGAAGTTAAAGCATATCAGCAGAGAGGTTCCAGTAAAGACAAAGGTAGCCCAAATGCCCTTGAGTACGGAGCAGACAGAGCTTAAAGATTCCAAATTACACCTGCCTACAGATAGCCAGATTAACATGAATAAAATACAGTTTCTAAAATGCTTGTATGCAAATGCTAGAAGTCTAAAAAATAAGATGGGAGAATTAGAATATATAACATTAAATGAGAGGTTAGATATGATTGGTATCTCAGAGAGATGGTGGAAGGAGGACAACCAGTGGGACACTGTGATACCTGGGTAATTATAGAGCTGATCAAATTGCTGGAGAGGTTGCGCTCTATGTTAGAGAGGGCATTGACTCACAAAGGATTAAAGTTTTTCAGGAAACAAAATTTGCTATAGAATCACTATGGATTGAAATTCCATGTAAAAAGGGGAAGGCGATGGCAGTGGGGGTGTACTATCGACCGCCTGGCCAGAATGAACAAATGGATGATGAAATGCTCAAGGAAATCAGGGAAGCTAACAAAAGTTACAGCACAGTAATAATAATGGGTGATTTCAATTACCCTGATATTGACTGGGTCAGCGTCATGGCAGGACATGCTATGTAGATAAAGTTTCTAGATGAAATAAATGACTGCTTCTTGGAGCAGCTGGTTCATGAACCGACCAGAGGGGAAGCCATTTTGGACCTAGTCCTTAGTGGAACACCAGATCTGGTGCAAGAGATAAGGGTGTTGGGGCCACTTGGCAATAGTGATCATAGCATGATTGCGTTTGATTTAATTAGTGGAGGAGGGATGGTAAGGAAATCCACAGTACTACCTTTTAACTTTCAAAAGGGAGACTATGATAAAATAAGGAAAATAGCTAAGAAAAACTAAAAGGAGCAGTTGCAAAGGTTAAAGACTTGCATCAAGCATGGGTATTTAAAAATACTATCTTGGAAGCCCAGACCAGCTGTATTCCATGCTTTAAGAAAAGTGGAAGGAAGTCCAAAAAACTGCCAGCATGGTTTAAAGGTGAGGTCAGAGAAGCTTTTGTTGCCAAAAAAGCATCTTTCAGGAAATGGAAAAAAGGGCCAAATGATGAAAACTGGAAACAGCACAAGCACTGGCAAGTTAAATTTAAGGCATTGATAAGGCAGGCAAAGAGAGAATTTGAGAAGAAGCTTGCTGTGGAAGCAAAAATGCATAATAAAAACTTTTCAAGTACATTCGTAGAAAAAAGCCTGTGAGTGTGTCATTTGCAACATTAGATGATAGAGGGGTAAAAGGGGCACTAAGAGGGGACAAGGCCATAGTGGAGAGGCTGAATGATTCCTTTGCTTCGGTCTTTACTGAGGAAGATGTAGGGATGTTACTCATGACTGAAGTGGTATTTAAAGGTGATAGTGCGGAAGAATTGAAAGAAATATCGATACACTGGGAAGATGTATTACAACTATTTGATAAACTGAAGAGTAGCAAATCACCTGGACTGGATGGTATACATCCAAGGGTGTTGAAAGAACTGAAATATGAGATTGCAGACCTGATATTAATAATCTGTGAACTGTCATTAAAATCATCTGTAATACTTGCAGGATCGCCAATGTAATGCCAATTTTAAAAAAGGGTTCCAGGGGTGATAGGGGAAACTACAGACCGGTGAGCCTGACGTCAGTACCAGGAAAAATGGTAGAAACCATCATAAAGAACAAACTTACTCAACATGTAGATTGTCATGGCTTAATGGGAGACAGCCAACAAGGCTTTAGACAAGGAAGATCTTGTCTTACTAATCTATTATGTTTTTTTGAAGTTGTGAATAAGCATGCAGACAAAGGTGAGTTGGTTGGTATAGTGTATCTGGATTTTCAGAAAACCTTTGACAAGGTCCCTCAGACACTTTTGGCAAAACTAAAAAGTCATGGCATAGAAGGCAGTGTACTATTTTGGATCAGGAACTGGTTAAAAGATAGAAAGCAGAGGGTAGGGCTAAATGGCCAATTTCCCCATGAAAAAAGGTGAATAATGGAGTACCCCAGGAATCTGTGCTGGGTCTGCTGCTTTTTGTCATATTCATAAATGACCTGGAAAAGGGAATAACGAGTGAGGTCATCAAATTTGCAGATGACACAAAACTAAAGTTGTTAAAACCCATGAGGATTGTGGAAAATTGCAAGAGGATCATGATAAATTGGAAGACTGGGCATCCAAATGGCTAGATGAAATTTAATGTGGACAAGTGCAAAGTTATGCACCTAGGAAAGAACAACCCAAACTATGGTTACATGATGCAAGGTTCCACATTGGGAACCACTACCCTGGAAAAAGATTTAGGCGTCATTGTGGATAACATGTTCAAACCCTTCGCCCAGTGTCCAGCGGCAGCCAAGAGAGCAAATAGAATGCTAGGTATGATAAGGAAAGGAATGGAAAATAAAATAAATGACATTATAATGCCTCTGTAGCGTTCCATGGTGGGACCACATCTTGAATATTGTGTGCAATTCTGTTCGCCCTCTCTTAAAAAGAATATAGCGCTATTAGAAAAGATACTGAGAAGAGCCACCAAAATGGTAAATTGGATGGAAGGATACCCCTCTGAGGAGAGGCTAAAAAGGTTAGGGCTCTTCAACTTGGAAAAGAGATGGCTGAGGGGAGATATGATAGAGGTCTAATTAATTAATGGAGTGGAACAGGTAAACGTAGATCGATTGTTTACGTCATCAGAATATAAAAAGACTAGGAGACATCCAATGAAAGCTACAGGGTAATCTTTTTAAGACTAATAAGAGAAAATATTTTTTCACTCAACGTGTAATCAAACTCTGGAATTTGTTACCGGAGGATGTAGTAAGAGCTGTTAATGTAGCTGAGTCTAAAAAAGGTTTGGACAAATTCCTGGAGGAAAGGTCCATAAACCATTATTAAAAGGGACCCAGGATATCACTGCTTGACCCAATACAAGCATTGTGGAACCTGTGTCTTTTGGGGAAACTGCTAGGTACTTATGACTTAGATTGGTCACTGTTGGAAAAAGGATACTAGCCTAGATGGACCTTGGTCTGACCCAGTATGGCATATCTTATGTTCTTATGTCAGAGGCTGCTCCCCCACCCAATGCTGCAGAGTTTTCTTTACCCCCCCCCCCCTCATGTTCCTAACAAGACAAATTTGCTTTCCGCTTTGCGAACCCTTTGCTTCTATAGCGGTGTCGCGACTCCTAACATGGGAAGGCTTGTAAGTCCATTAAATGTGCTTTCCTAAGATGCTTCCCAGGCTCTCCAGCGCCTCACCCCAAAGTTCAATAAGCTTAGGGCACTCCAGGAAAGTGTGTCAAAAAGTCTCCTTCCCTGCACGGCATTTTTCGCATTGTCCCGAGCACCACATTCCTAGCTCTGCTCCTCTGGCCCTGGTGAGATAACAGCAGTGTAGAATCTGGTATTGCCAGTTCCTGATAGTGAGCATTGCATGTCCCCATGGCTATGTCTTGGAAATAATGCTCCAGTTGTTCTGGGGGTTACCTCATCTGCATATCCTCTGCCAAGCTACATGCCGGTGCGGCCATGTGTGGTGAACCCAGCATGTACCTAAGCATTTTGTTCCAATGAGATAGCATGATACATAGGTCCTCGTCTCGCTCTGTACTCGCTAGGCTCCCAGGGGACCGTGCATCCAAGTGATGCCAGTAGTGGCGTTCCTGCAGATTTTGGAAGCTTTTTGAAGCCGGCAGACCAAGCTCTTCCCACAGATGCACAAAGGCAGGAAATGATCCCTGTCCCTCTCATAGGAGCCAGCCAAGATCTACCAGGTTGCCTTGTTCCCAGAGCACAAACTGAGCAGAGCCCATCCCCTGGTGGGAAGTTGGGATTGCCCACCACTTGCAGGAAGGGGGTCACCTTCCAGCCATGGTGCCCTCATGTTGCTCATTGCCATGCTTTGCAGAGAGGGGCTATAAGTGCCCCAAATTTCCTCCGCTGCAGTATCCCTGTGGGCCCTGAAGTACATTTATTAATCTGTATGGGCGATTCCAGCAGTCCAGCAAACCTGGTGGGGCATACGGCTCACAGCCTCGTATATCCACCGCATGAGAGAAGCCACATTATACACCCTCAGATCCGGCAGACCAACTCCTCCTCTGCTCTGTTGGTCAGATTAGTTTTGCATAGTTAATTCTGTAACTCTGGCCCTGCAACAGGAAGGACCATATGATTCCCTTAACCTGTTCTTCCTCCCTCCTACGCATCCAAATAGGAAGCATCTGCAGTTCATACAAAATTTTAGGGAAGACTGCCATTCGCACCAATGCCACCTGCCTGTAGACTGATAGGGGAAGGGCTCTCCAACGATCACATAAATGTTTAGTTGCTGAATCTTATTGAAAATGTTTTTCTGATAGATTTTCCGTTGGTTCCAGTGCATGTATATACCCAGATATTTAAGGGGGCTCCAGGGACCACTTAAAGATGTGGGTTGCCGGCTGTGCCCTCCCCACTACCTCCCCAAGCAGCTGCACTTTCGATCTACCCGGATTAATATGAAGGCCTGAAAACCTGCCAAACTGCTCCAGCAGGCCCATCAACCCCGTTAATCTCTTCGTGGAATAGGACATGCTCGCCAGCATGTCATCCATGAAAAGACTGCTCTTGCACTCCTGTGCCCCCACTTGTACCTTGGGCAGTTCTGTGGCTGCTTATAACTTAATAGTGAAGGGTTCTAAAAATAGGACAAAGAGCAAGTGAGACAATGGGCACCCCTGCCGGGTTCCACGGTGAAGTTCCAATGTATCTGTCAGGCAACCGTTCATGAGAAGTTGTGCCCTTGGCCTATCATAGAAGGCCCATATCCACCCCACAAAGTGTTCGCCCAGCCCATATCAGGGCAGTAGCCAGAATAAATAGCTCCAGTCTACACAATCAAATGTCTTTTCCACGTCAAGGCTGATCACCATCGCCTCCTGCCCCTGACTGCGTTGCTGCCCTAACCAGATGACTAACCACACTTCGCCCTTTTACAAAACCACCTGATCCATATGTACCAGCTTAGGGACCACCTGACCCAGCTGTCTAGCCAGGAGTGCTGTCAGGAGCTTAATGTCCTGGTTGTGCAATGAGATTAGTCTGTAGACCTCCTCTTGCTCCAGGTTCTTGCCGAGCTTCTCTAACAGGATCACAGTTGCTTGATTTGCCTTGGCGGTGAAGCCCCCTCTGCCTCCTCCCCTATATTCCGTATTATGGGGGCTATCGCCGCCAAGGCAAATCATCTGATCCAGTCCCAGGGCCTTAGCTGTCTGCAAGTTATTAATGCAGGTGAGAATTTCCCCGATTTAGATGGGGCAATTTAGAACTTCCTGCTCTGCTTTGTTGAGCTTGGGTAGGGGGAGATCATAAAAGAATTTCTCCCGAGTGTCTTCATTCGAGGTCTCCTTCGGATAGAGGGAGTGGAAGAACTCTCAGAATTTCTGGGCAGTCGCTTGAGTCCCCACCACTGGTTTACCATTGCCATCGTGGATTTGGCAACCATGCACCTAACCCGGATGGGTCTGATGAGAATGGCCATCAGTTTACCCGCTTTATCACCCTACTGGTGTAGTTTGTACTTACATAAGCGGATGCTTTGCAGTGCTTGCTTCTGCAAGATGCCATTGACCTTGTTGCGCAGCTCTTATAGCAAGGCTTGATGAAGTGCTGCCCTAGTGTTGACACATTGTATCCGTCGATGCCTTAGTTCCTGCAGGAGTTGTGCTGCCTATGCTTATAACTCATATAGCTTATTATGCGACCTCTCAGCACCGCCTTTGCGGCTTCCTAGAAGGTGCTCTGCTCAATCCCTCCCTCCCCCCCCCCCCCCCCCCCCCCCCCCCCCGGTTCTCCATCTCATATTCTTGCCAACAGTGGCGGAGAAACTGATAAAACTACGGGTCTTGGCTTCACACTAGATTCAACCTCCATATCTAATCCCCTGGTTCACTGGTGTTCCTTATGTCTATCTGGACTGCCGCTTGATCAGAGATAAGTCGAGTTTGGATATAGCTGTCTAATATCTTCCCAAAGAGGCGCTCCGAGACTAGTATATAGTCAATGCAGGCTTGTGACTGATGAGGACCTGAATAGTGGGTATACTCCAGGTCCAGGGGGTAGAGTGTCCGCCATCCATCTATTAACTCTAGTTCTTGGCTGAGGAAATTGACTCCCCTCACCTGGTACCCATGTGGTCCCTGTCTTGGTGGATGGCAGTCTACCATTGGATCTGCCACTGTATTGAAGTGTCCCCCAATTATCAGCGAGTAGTCAGATTGTTCTGCCATCTTCACTATTGGCTCCTCAAAAATGGAATGTCGCTACACATTGAGTACATAAACACTACAGAGCACCACCCTGATCCTCTGCAAGACACCCCATACCAGCAGGTATCGCCCCTCCTCATCCTGGGTCACCCGGTTTGTTTCAAAGGAGGTAGGTTTTTCCAGCAGAATTGCTACACCTCTGTTTTTTATTTTATATGCCTCTGAATGGACGTCTCACACCCAGCCCCTCTTTAATTTGGCATGTTCTCTTTCGATCAGATGAGTCTCCTGCAAAATTGTTACATCTGCCCCCAGTTTACGGAGATATGTAAGGGTTTACTCCCTTTTGATTGGAGAATTGAAGACTCCGACATTGAGTGATCACACAAATCTTATCTAGAGTGTAAAGCTTTCAAGGTATATCCCTGGTTACATAATATTGATTGCCCTCCGGGACCTCCCAGCCAAGCCCCAGCAAAGTACCTTTTCCAAGAGATTTTTGCTGCGGCCCTGTGGTGTGGCTCAAATTGTGCTTGATTGATCCAGATCGCCGCCCACGCTGACTCCCCCTCCCTTTCGATTTTTCTTTTCCCTCTCCCCTTCCCCCCCCTTATTTGATGATTTCCTTTTCTTGCCCTCCCCCCTTCATTCATCCACATACCCCAAATCCACTCCAAACTTTGACTAACCGTACATACCGTTCCCTGTCCCCTTGGCTCCCTTATCCCTCCCCCCTAGCAAGCCCCTCCCTTCATTTACTCGCTCCAGCTCCCCCATTCCTTCTTACAGTTACAGACTTCCCCAGACCTCCCTCAAAGTTCCCAACATCCCTGCGCACACTTTCAAACATTATACAGTTTTATTATAGTCCCAGACAATTTGAGTAGTAGGCTGTGTCCTGTTTGCTCCGGGTAGGCCTGCTACAGCCCCCAGTGCTAGGGCACTCTGTGCAGTTAACCTGTGCTCTACAGCTCATGGTGTGCTCATTCAGGGTGCCAGCCATCGTAATTATCAGTCCCTGGGCCAATGTCTCGGATGCTGACACGCCTCCCATGTCCTTATGTGCCCTCCTTGAGCTGAAGGCCTCACCAGCTTGCTCCTTCTCGGTGGCAACTGCCAGTTTTATGTCCATTGGTTGATATCAATGGGCTGCACAAAAAGTAAATAAGGAAATAAATAGGTATGTAAAGAAGTAAATAAGGCCATTGGAAAGTTCCTACCTTGCATCGGTCATATTGTCCCAGGTGTCTCAGTCCTAGCCTCCACCTGCTGCTTACTTGTCTTCCCTCGCTGTATCACCGTTGTGCTCCAGGAACCTTTGGCCTTTCTCCACACTATGTAGATAGTGTGGCTCCTTCCTGCATGACCTTTAGTTTGTGTGGAAACAGCAAGGCAAATTTTATCCCCCACTGATGCAAGGCCGTGCAGATTGGAGAAAATTCTTTTCGCCTCAGGTCTACCCGTGCCAAGTAGTCATTGAATAGTAGCAGCCGGTGGTTCTCATACATTAATATCTTACATTGCTGGTATACACGCAGAATGTCTTCTTTTTCCCATACCAGGTATCTGGCTATAGCTGGTCGGGACCGCGCTCCATCATCTTGCTACGGCCCAATCCTATGTGCCTGCTTGCACCTCCATGCTGCTTGCTTCCCCTGAAGTCCCAGCATGTTCGAGAACCACTTCTCATAGAATTCGTATAGTTGCATGTCTGCCAGTGCTTCAGACAAGCCTACAAACCATAAGTTGCTGCGCCGTGCTCTGTTCCCTTGGTTGTCAAACTGCTCTATCATTCTTTTCTGCTCCTTCTCCAGCTGCTCGACTTGTGCCACCATCTGTTCCATGGTGGTTTCCTGCACTGCTGCCCGTTGTTCTACCTCTGTTAATCAGATAAGTTGGGCCTCGAAATGGTCTTTAATGTCATCGACCGTTGATTGCAGTTTGAGGCAATCTTCTAAAGCCGCAGAGACCACTTTTGAGATTTCCACCGTCAGGTCTCCCACGGCCGGTGAAGCCTGTTTGGCGGGCTTAGCAGCCATTTTCTGCACCAGTTTGGGGGGTTGAGTAGGCCGTGCTTTCAGTGAGTAACTGGGCATTCCTCACCAGTCATACGCTAGACCTGCAGCCTTCAGGATAACAGTGGACAGTCTTCCTATCAATATTGGGGATAGGGTTGCCAGAATGCTTGACTTTTTTGCCAATTTTTGGGGTCCTAGACAAGAGCCCTACTCTGTCACGTCTTCTTGCCAGCCTGCATCACGTGATCCTCCCCCCTCCCCCTTCTGGGTCCTCTTTAATAATGGTTTATGGACTTTTCCTCCAGGAACTTGTCCAAAGTTTGCGCCAGCTCAGAAGCCAAAATCAAGGAGTGTTTTGTGCATCCTTCTAGTAAGGAGCCTGTCCCACGGTTGGGGTTCTCAAATTGTGAATCAACACATGTGATTTACATTATCCTATGTCCTTGCAATCTTATGTACAGTATATAGGAAAAGCTAAGAGGATAGTCTGCACCAGGATTGTTGAACACAAGACCTGCATATATAGACAGCTTTTGGACAAGCCCCTGGTTTCATACCGAGTTACTCAAGGCCACATTTTGAAGGATTGTACATCCACATTAGAGAGGAGATGATATTGATAGAGTTTTGCTTAAATTAGAACAAAGATTTATTTTCACCCTCAACACAGTATCTCCACATGGATTGAATATGGAACAAAATTTATCAGTATTTTTATAATGACCTGTTGAAGTAATACTGCTTTTTACCTTCCTCTGGTGCTATTTTTTGGTCCACCCCCGTGATGGAACTCTGCAACCCTTAATTATTTTGGGGTCTCCCCATTTCCAGATCATGGACACATTTTGTCTTTACAATTTTGTTTTTACTATCCTGTTTTTATAATCTGGTTTACATTTTTGTCTTATACTTGTTTTTAATTTCCTTTTAGTATTTCTTTTTTATTTCTTTTAGTACCGTTTGAGTTTCGATTTTAGTTCTTCCCCTTCCCTTAACCCCTTCCCTCCCCCCTTCTCTTTCCCTCTTTTCTCCTACCTCCCCAGTCCCTCCTTGTTTTTATCAGTACCTTTCTTCCTCTTTTCAGCGGTTTGTTTTATATTGGATTTATTTATTTATTTAACCATTTATTTCTTTATGAGATACATTTTATATATATTCTTACATATAAATAATTTGTACTAATTTGTTAAACATAGCGTAGGAGTCTCCCCCTTTTTTTAGATATGTTTTTTACCTATGCTTTTAATCGTTTCCTCTATTCTACTCGCATAGCCATACTTCACTTTTACATGGGGTGGTTCCGTTTAGTGTTTTTTACTTTGGCACGTTAAGCCCCCTCAATTTTACCCTTCATTTTGTCGCCAAATTCTTTATATTTTTAACATATAATACTCATTGTGCCTTTCTATCACTGTTTTATCTCTGATGTTGTCCGCGATCATGGGGATTGTTATTATATAGCTAACTCAGATGGACCAAATTGTTTTTACTATGTGACACTGAGAATTTTTGCCTAATACTATTGGTATCAGGGAGCAGGTCACTGGTGAAAGGCTTTGAATGGTCCATTATTCCTAACATTCATGATCACTCACGGCTCAAGAAAGATCATACTGTCCCCTCGTTTTAGCGATTTAATTGTTGGCCACTTTTTTAATACGGTTGGAAGGAAATATCGTTCATACCCTAGATGTGGTATAGATTGAGCCATCATCTAAGTAAGTCCCATTATCCCCACCTCTGTTCAATATTTTCTAAGGATTTTGGAATATATAGTTATAAGGATTCCATCCATATACTAGATGGTAGTTTGCTGATAGAAACATGAAGCCTTTTCATTGTGCGCTCTATTGGTTTTTGTTCATTTATCATTAACACACACCGTTTTTCTATTAAGCTAGGACATTTGTTCATTTAGAAAGCCAGTCTTTTTAGATAATTTACGTAGATACAAGCATAGATTTTTATTTTTAGTCTAATTGATTGTTGCTTTCATTTGACCCTTGACCTCCCCAAATTTGCGTGAATACCGGTGTCTTTTAAAAGCTTACTTAATGCGAGCCCGTTCACTCATCTCACTAGTGTATGGGCTGTCAGATGTTGCACGATCAGGCAAGCATATTGTCTTGGCAATTCTTCTCACTGCATCTCTACTTGTCTGTACCTGCTTTTGATACATTTGTTTTGTGAAATATTAGATGATATTAAGGCTCTCTTTTCCTTCATTTCACTGTTTTACAGGTTTAGTCTTTAACGCTGAATAAGTTGCAGGTCTTATTGCCAGACCGTGGTGTTTCACAATCCTGTAAAGATGTCTCCCTGTGACAGGTTCGCCTTTTACTGTTGAGTATGAACTCTATGCCAATAGATTTTTATTGTTATCTCTTACATGTTCCCCCTTTTTTTACACTCTAGGTTTGCATACAGAGCTATTTTTGAAATAGGAGCACTCTTATTCCTATAAGAGTAAGTGTTCTCTGTTAGTTCTCATTAGAGTGATTTTTTTGCCCCTCTGTTGAGCATTACCATATAAGGATACATTGTTTTTTGCAATTTACTATCTTCTAATAGTAAAAAAATAAAAGCTGTAAAGAAATAGCCACAAACACACGGGTACACATAGTTTTTACATGTTGGTATGGTTTTCATCCTTGTCCTCCTTACCCTCATTTTGGTCCTCCGCTATTACATTATTGAATACTGAAAAGTATGAGAATTTTGTCCACTATAGAGTATGTTTGCCATGTCTTTTGCACAATTTCTTTATTCATTTCTTTATATGTTTTAACCTATATGAGCTTGCTTGCTTTAATATATATATATATATACCGTTTCTTAAGTTGATTTTTTTATATATTTTAGTGTAATTGTTTTTATTTCCATTCATGCTTATAATATTTATGTTTTTATGAAGTTTTACCTCCTGAGGAAGGCGCATGCCAAAACACATCTGGGTACATTGCAATAAAGATTGAACCTGATGCCCTTTACTCTCCGCTGTCTGTCTGTTTGCTTGACGGGGAACCCCTACAGAGGTTTAAGACCCTGACCTTAATGGTAAAAGAGCGCTCAAAGTTTTTGTCTCAAGCAGCCTACGATGGCTTCAAGTCTTCAGGCAGGGTGGCTGCCACAGGCATAGGGACACAATATCAAGCATGGCTGCAATCGTCTCACCTAGAGCAATGGGTGCAGGACAAACTGATTGATGTGCCCAGCATAGGAGAGAACTTATTCGGGAAACCAATGGCAGACAAGGCTGCCAAGATAGAAACCGAGTCCCTGACGAGAACCAGGCTCTCGAAGATCTCGGTACAGCCCCAGAAGAAAGCCCTAGGGAAGAAGCCCTTCTTCCCAAGGTAGAAGGGGGGCTTTGGCAGGATACCACATTTCCAGGCCTTCTCGGCCCCTCAACAGGGCCAGCAACAGAAAGGCCAGGAACATGGTCCCCGAAAGCAAAAGGGCCCCGAAGTCCCAGGCACCGGCCCCAGCTCGGCCTGGGGGGCACTTTGCCTGGGCGTGACCTCCTCCTCCCAGGGGGTCCTCTGCAATCCACAGGGAGGCTCCTAGCCCTGTTTGTCCACAGGTGGACAGCCATCATCACCGATGTCTGTGTGTTACAAGTGGTCAGGGAGGGCTACCTTCTCCACCTGCAGCGGGCGCCATCCTTGTACGTCCCAGGAGAGCCCACCAGACCTCTCTTTCCCCATACCCTGCTGCTCACTGGGCTAGCAGGCCTAATCCAGGACAAGGCAGTGGAGCCAGTGAGAAACATCTCTGGGGCACAGGCTTCTCGTCCAAGTATTTCCTTGTCCCCAAGAGGACAGGGGCCTCAGGCCCATCTTGGACCTGTGAGAGCTCAACAGGTTTCTGCTGCCATGCCTACACACCCTCCTAGTCCATCCCAACCACAGAAAATACTTCCGGTTTGTGGTGGGGGGACAACACTACCAGTACAGGGTGCTGTCCTTTGGTCTAGCCTCATCACCAGGGGTCTTCACAAAGTGCCTCGCGGTGGTTGCAGTCCACCTCCAGCTTCAGGGAGGCCTTTGTCTTCCCTTATCTGGATGACTGACTCATAAAGGGAGACATAGCTACAGAGGCACAATGCGCCACCTGGCATACCATAAACACCCTGCAACTCCTGGGGTTCATCCTAAACTATCCAAAGTCCCACCTCACTCTGGCCCAGCGCCTACAGTTCATAGGGGCGCAATTAAATACACTCCAGGTGAAAGCCTTCCTCCCTCAGGAGAGGTCAGAATGCCCCAGGGAGCTAGCTGCAGAGATGAACTGATGCTGGACACTACCTGTCCGGCTCCTACTCCGCCTGTTGGTACACATGGCCTCCACTGTTCACGTGATTCCATATGCCCACCTGCACATGAGGGCATCCCAGTGGTGTATCTGCTCTCAGTGGACACAAGCCACAGGCAGGCCAGGGACAGTGAAAGTAACCCATAAGCTGGGGGATGGTGGCAGAGTGCACGTCACTTCCAGTCTTTGATGCCATTCCAGGCATCCACCCCCCAGAGGGTCCTCACCACAAATGCCTGTCTACTGGGCTTGGGAGCGCATTGCGAGGGCCTCCAAATGCAAGGCGGCTGGTCCCAGGAGAGATCCCGGTTGCAAATCAACCTGCTAGAGCTCTGGGCGATATTCCTGGCTCTCCGAGCCTTCCACCTCCAGTTGCAGCACCACCCGGTGCTGATCCAGACCAACAAACAGGTCGCAATGTTTTATGTGAACAAACAAGGGAGCACAGGGTCATACCCCCTCTGCCAGGAGGCAGCAGCCCTCTGCATCTATGTGGCACGCTGGGAGATGCTCCAAAGAGCGATTTACCTTCTGGATCAGGACAGTGCCCTGGCGGACAAACTGAGGAGAGTCCTCCAGCTGCACGAGTGGTGCCTAGATCCAGTAGTAGCTTCCTGGCTGTTTCATTTCTGGGGAGTCCCCTTGATGGACCTGTTGCCAGTCCAGACAACACGCAGTTGCCCCGATTCTGCTCTCGCCAGTTGCACCCGTCCAGGGTGGCAGCAGATGCATTCCTCATTCCTTGGACTGAAGGCCTTCTGTACGCCTTCCCATGACACCGCTGGTCACCAAGACCCTATTCAAGGCTCAGCATTACAGAGCATCACTAATGCTGATAGCCTTTTGGTGTCTCAGGCAGCCCTGGTTCCCACTGCTCCTCTCCCTATTGGCGGCGTCGCCGATTCCTCTGGGCCGAGCCCCAGGGCTACTCTCACAGGAGTAGGGCTCTCTTCTACACCCCAACCTAGAGTCCTTGTCACTCACAGCTTGGCTGCTGAAAGGGTAGCATTAGCTCCCTTCAACCTCCCATGGGATGTGGAGGAGGTTTTTCTGGCCTCAAGCAAGGCCTTCACAAAAAGGGCATATGCCTTCAAGTGGCACCATTTCTCAGTGTGGTGCGCAGAAAGACAGGCAAACCCGATCTGCTCGGTACAAGTGGTACTCCAGTATCTGCTCCACCTGTAGCAAGTGGGACTAAAATCCAATTCGACCAGAGTACATTTGAGTGCTGTTGTAGCGCATCACCATCCAATTGAGGGAAAGCCCTTCTCGGTGTAGCCCCCTTGTGTCCTGGTTTCTGTGGGGTCTCTTGTTATTCAAATGCCAGTTTGCCCTCCAGCAGTTGAGTGGAGTGGGATCTGAATGTGGTGCTCTCACAGCTCACTAAGTCTCCATTTGAGCCTTTGGCTACCTACCACCTGAGGTACCTTTCCTGGAAGGTTGTATTCCTTGTAGCACTCATATCAGCTCACAGAGTCAGCAAGCTCCGGGCTCTGATGGCAGAGCTCCTCTACTCCAGGTTCTACAAGAACAAGGTGGTGCTCTACACATACCCCAAGTTTCTACCGAAGGTGGTGTCCCCTTTCCACCTCAATCAGGAAGAGGTGTGCTCCCCACCTTCTATCCAAGGTCTCATGCCGGTAGGGCAGAGACTGTTCTCCATACTCTGGATTCCTTCTTTATGCAACGGACTCAGGGCCACCACAGCTTTTCATATCCTATGACCCCACTGTCTGGGGCTTCCTATGACTAAGTGAACTCTGTCTCTCTTGGGTGACGGACTGCATTACCCTTGACTATGAGCAGGCGGGGATCTCACTGGACCAGAAGGTCACAGTGCAACACGTCAGAGCCATGGCTACTTTCATGGCAAATCTGTGTTCTGTCCCCATGATGGAAATCTGCTGGGCCACCACCTGATCTTTGATGAATACCTTCACAGCTCACTACTGCCTGGAGAAGGAGTCCTGACGAGGCGGCGTCTTTGGCTAGGCCATACTCTGTAATCTCTTCGGGGTGTAGGCAACCGTTCTGTATTCAGGCTATCGGAGCTCTGGTTCTCTGCTGGATACTTGGGTCTTGCAAGAGTCTCTCAGTAGGGACTAAATTGCTGCTGATCACGGCTCACCCTTCGCAGGTCGCCATGGCATTTTTATAGGTTTTCGGTAGCCTGTAGCTGGGGAGTCCCGTATGTGAGGACTGACGTCCTGCTTGTTCCCGGAGAAAGCGTAGTTACTCACCTGTAATAGGGGTTCTCAGGGGACAGTAGGGGATCAGTCCTCACAATCCTCCTGCCTCCCTGACCTTTTTTATTGCAGGCCCTGACTGACTCAGATCCCCGGCAGCAGCTTCTTTGCCTCCTGTACTGCCCTAGGGGATCTGATCTCCCGTGGACAGAGGGCAAAAGAGAAGGGCAGGGCTGCCATCACAGCTCAGATAAGATACCCATGGGCAGAAAGTTTCTATCTCCCATGGGCAGACAGCTTGTATCTGTGCTGCAGTCACGTCTATCCCCTTCTCTTCTGCCCACAGGAGATCAGATCCGTGCAGGCAGCCAGAGCTGGTACCGCTGTGATCATGGCCTTAGGAAGCACTTCTGCCCACCAAGGATGGGATCCCCATGGGAAGTCGGGGCCAGTTATGTTGCAGCTGTTCCAAGCCCCAAGCTCCAGGTCTTTTTTTTTTTTGTCTCCATGGCGACCTAGCGCTTGGGTTTGTTGAGCCCTGCTAAAACCCTTTTGTTTTGACCTTGCTGGATGTTTCTATATGGCAGGGTGAGTTTTCCTCCAAGGCTTTTCTCTTAGGACATAAGTACATCTTGCTTATTGGAGAAAGCCAGCATCACTTGAGGTTGGGCAGTGGCAGCTCCAGTTATTTCAGAAGATGGTTTGGAAAAAATGTTCCTGATTAAAGCGGCTATGGGGAGCTGGTGGAAGTTCCAATGAGTCCTGGAACCCTTTTGAAGTATCCTCCGTAAGACCAGGAGTACACACTTGAATGTATGAGACAGAAACCTCTAATTTAAATTAATCTTGTGCCCTTTTGATTCACTCTTTGATGAGCATGAGGGGTTTGAGGGAGGAAAAGGTGGGGAAGAATGGTGGGCAGGTTAGACTGGGGAGGGGAAGGGGGTTTGAGGGTCATGGATATAAAGTTACAAAATGTTATTGCCTATATTTTGTTTTTGCTGTTAGTTTTGCCACACCCCAATCTGATAATAGAAATGCGCACCACAATCTGCGATTTGTATGATGGGTTGTGGCGCATAAAAAGATTTAAAAAAAAGGTGAAGTGCTCTGTGCATGTATGTGTGTCTTTAAGTCAATGCTGACTCTGGCGACCCAGGCCCTGGATTTTCTTGGAAGGTACAACCAGAAGTCAACTGCATAGTGGAACAGTGTAATGCAAGTGTGTGTGTGTGTGTGTGTGTGTGTTTAATAAGGGAGGTGTAATACGTTTGTGGGGTGTGTGCATGTGTGTGATGCAGATGTGGCATATGTAAAGCTGTGAGGGTGGGCCACAGAGGGCAGGGGGGAGTGTGGGGTCTATGGTGCTGGGAGAGTGGCATGAATCCATATCTGTGTGGTGGGGGTGTGGGCTGTATATGTGGTGCATGGGTGGGGTCTGTAGTCCGGGAGTGGGGAGCATGTGTGCTGTCTGGTTTAAGGTGTGTGTGTGTTTCTGTGTGTGTGTGTGTGTGTGTGTTTCTCTGGGAACAAGCAGGAAGTCAGTTCTCACATATGGATGATGTCTGAACCAAGGGAGCCCGCGCAGGATCCACTCCATAATCTTTCATAGAAAGCCTTTAGGGGTTCTATCATGCATGCGTGGTCACCTTCCTACCCAAAGGTGCTGTCTTCTTTTTTCCATGGAGCCCATCGGATGTGTAGTCTGTACTCTTGAAAAAAGTTAGATTTTTTAAATTTTGTTTTGTGATCCTTGGTCGTGTACCATCACCTTCACTCTTCCTGGATCCATCGCCTCAGTGTCACATTTTTTTTCAGATTCCTTCTTTCCTTCTCTTCAGTGTGCGGGTTTTTCTTGCACCCTCTTTACCAAGACATTGGAGTTTGACCTCGTGGGAGCCGTCTTTCCCACTTTGTCTTCAGTCAGTGGCTTTAAGCAGGGCGATCATTGTAACTATACCATATCTCACACGGATGGTCATGACTGTTGGCCTGCATTGCGTTGGCACCTATTGCGGCAACTCTTCTTGCCCTCTCTGTCTTCAGATAAGTATGGGCTGGAAGAATCGTGAAAGGCAGCGGGAGTCACTGTTTGGCCCTAAGATCTCCTGTTCGGCTCCAGCATCGTCAGGGAATCTTCTCTCAGGGGCTGCGGATGAGGCGTTGCCTTCACATGAGGACCGTGCTCACTTTGAGCTCCAAGATCACAGGGTATCGACTCAGGATTGGCAACAGATGATCATCCCTAGAAGGATTGGACCCCGTTGAACGATTCTGGTGCCAAAGATAAGTCCCATGGTCATTGGCGTCGGAGCCCTCGAGCCAAGAGCAAGCGCTAGGAGTGGTCCCTTAAGCTGCCCCAGTGGGAAGAGACTCCCAAAGCCTTGGGGGATTGGGATCATTCCTCTGAGGTCATCCTTCTTGAGTAAACCTCCTTGATGGAGCTGGTGTCTGGCCTAATACCCTCGATGCCCATGCTGGTGCCTGTGGAGCCTACTGGTCTCGAGGTCAGGATGGCTGCTTTGGAGTGCAGCATCACTGCCCTTCTGACATTGCAGCAGGCCCCAATGACTAGTACCTCTGGTTCCTCAGGACCGGTGACTGGACCCTCCACCATGTGGGCATTGCCCACAGAGGTTCAGCCTATGTTGTAGTGGTTCCAGCCTGACTCCGATGCCAGGTGTTAGTCCACCTCTCCCACAAGGGCCTGGACGTTTCCACAGAGTGTCTCAGGGTCAGATTGCTGGGAACTTTGGCCCCCATTGACTCCCCCTGCCAGTCACTGGGCCGATGCCCATTGGATCCTGGAGGTATCTTCCGATTCCGAGTGGGAGACCGTAACCCGTTTCTGCTGCAGGAGCATTGGCGATCCCTGGCCGAGGACCTTTCCTTCCAGTAGTTTGTGCGGGACATGTCAAAGGCCTTAACCTTCACTGTGGAGGATCTCGAGATCTTCTGTTATGGTGCCTATAGTGAGCAAGTGACTCAATTCCATGTATCGGGTCCACAAGATCCCTGGCTTCCAGAATACACAACTACCACACAACTCCATGGTGGTGGAGTCAGCCATGCATCCAATCAGGAGTCAGAAGACGCACTCCTCGGTGCCCCCGGGCAGGGAATCCCGCACCATGGATGCCTATGGTAGAAAGTGTTACCAGAGTTCGATGCTCATGGCCCATATCCAGGCCTACCAGCTGTACATGGGCATGTACCTGAGAGATCTGGCAAAGGAGCTTGCCGGGTTCTCAGCTGGGCTGTCTCAGCCTCTGCAGCGGTTCCGGACCTGGTATCGGTGGCATGGAGTGCTCCAAATACATGACTCGGGCAGCCTACAATGGCTTTGAGTCTGTGGCCAGAGTGGCTGCAGTGGGCATTGGTACCTGGCATGGCTACAGTCCTCAGACCTGGAGCAGTGGGTTTCAGAACAAGTTGGTCAATGTTGCATGTGGGGAGAGAACCTCTTCGGCAAGCCCATGATAGGCAAGGTTGCTAAGTTGGAGTCCAAGTTCATGACTAGAACCAGGAAGACTCTCCAGGAAGACTGCAGACCACTCCCAGTAGAAGGCTTCAGGGAAAAAGCCCTTTTACCCGAAGAAGAGGAAATCTTCTGAAACATTCCTCCAATTTCCAGCCTATTCCGCTCCCAACAGGGACAGCAGGCCAAAGGCCAGGGATACGGCCCTCAAAAGCCTAAAGCCCCCAAACCCCAGACAGCACCTCCATTGTAGACTGGGAAGAGCTTTTGACTCCTTGGGCATAACTGCTCTTCTCCTCCGAGGTCAAGCACCGCGGCATACAGGGGGATGCCTGATCTTTTTTGCTCAACAGTGGCCCAGCAGCACCACCTATGCTTGGGCTCTGCAGGTGGTCAAGGAGGGTTGCCACCTCTCTTCTTCCCCGGGGAACTCTTCACTACGAGCTTCTGCAGCAGGAACTTGTGGGCCTCCTTGCAGACAAGATGATGGAGCCTGTTCTCCTGCTCAAAGGGGAACCAGGTTCTACTCCTGCTATTTTCTAGTCCCGAAAAGAACGGGGGGGGGGGGGGGGGTTGGCCCATCTTGGATCTAAGGAACTTCAATCGGTTCTTGGTGAACAAGAAGTTTAAAAAGGTTACCCTTGGCATGTTGCTGTCCTTCCAGCAGGGAGATTAGCTATGCTCCTTGGATCTCAAAGATGCCTGTACCCACATCCTGATCCGTCCCTTGCACTGGCAGTACCTCTGCTTTGTCATCAGAGGACAGACTACCAATAGAGTGTCCTACTGTTCGGGCTGGAGTCCACCCCCCAGGTGTTCACAAAGTGCTTGTCAGTGGTTGCCGGCCACCTACGCCTCCGGGGGGTATTTGTATTCCCCTACCTCGATGACTGGCTCATAAGGGGTGACTCTGCTGACGAGGAGGTCCATCAGACAGGGCACTGCACCATCCTTGTCCTGGAGCACTTGGGGTTTGTCCAATAACAGGGCATGGATCCATGTGCAGCAAACTAACCCAGTACAAACCGTGGATTGCAAAGGAAGAATATACTTTATTTCATTGATCAACTCCAGCCATTGGCCCGACACAGGCCATGTTTCGTTAAGCCTTCCTCAGGGGCTAAAAATGGCTAAAAAATACAATCATAAAAATATACAATAAGAATTAAATAAATAAACACTCAAATGTAACATGTAGGACCAAGATACAAACATCAATGACATATTCTAAATCATAAATCAATTCATTTGCAAACATACACATACAGCAAAAGTTACTTGAATCGGAAAAAACAATAAATATAATAATTAAAAATGTACATTGAACAAATAAATAATAAAATCATTGAAACACATAAATTACATAAAACCATGAAGAATCATAATTAAATGTAATCATGTTATTATAAATAGTTTAAAACTCATTGACTAAGGGTGTGACAAAATAACTATGGAAAGAACCTACCTATATGTATTATTTTATGTCCGGATGAACCTATGCCACTATAAATACTAATAAATAATACAAATCATAAGGGAACATTGGAATAAAATCAATAGAGGAATGAGTGGACATGAATGCCTAACAAGGACCGGGACCCTAAGATTTTATTATCAAAAAAGTCAAAATATGTACTAAACTTGTTGTAAGAGCATTCAAACCTTCCTATTCAATCACCTTGGCCCTAAGAGATCCTCAGCATTGTAACTGTGAAACTAAAAAATAGTGTATGTGTGTAATTTAAAAAAAGGAATAGTGTGCATATATAATTTGAAAATACTGAGTGCCGTATTGATTATCTGAAATTGAAAATTGAACCTCATCGATCCCATTATATAACAAGGAACATATAATGTACTAAAAGTTTGAATAAATAAATAAATGAATATATATACATGCCTGTGTAAGATGGCACAATCAGCTGTCACTGCGTGTAATTTAATCCAATTCCAAATTTATGCATAAATAATACAAATTAGCGCTCAACACTGTGGTCTTCAAAGCCTTTTAAACTGCGATTGAAAACAAAAACACAAGGAAAGCCAACACATTGTTCATAAAATATTTAAGGAATAAGAATGCCCATAAAATACAGTTCCATATTCGAAAATTCATTATGAATGCTGAACAAACAAAAGGAGAAAAAACAAAAAGGGAAAAGGGGACTACCAAATTAATAAAATATCAAGAAAACATATATTCTTCATACATAACCTGAAGCAAAACAACCTATTGCATATGTATTATTTTAAGACATTATGCAAATTATGAACCGGACTTCTAGTTTATAAAACGTCCGAGGATTCTTGAAAATATATTAAGGGCAGAAAGACAAAAAGGAATCCAATTCTATGTCTACAATAGAATGCTCAATCTGACCCTATTACAATTTAGAAAAAACCCCGTAGCCAAGACCATCTCTGCTGAACCCCAAACTTCTTAAACAAAGAATCACCCATTTTAAACGATGCTTAAATTTCACAATAAAGCGAAACAGCATAAAAGAAAACCGTCACCTGAGCTTGCTACGAGAAAGGTTTACTTATACGGTATATCTATATCATAAAACTTTCACAAGCCAGATCGCACATCGATAAAGAGACACTTTACCTAAAAAGCTATTGACAAATAGAGGGGATTTATCTATATTCTATCAGAAAATCAAACCTTGCTTGTGTAAAAGGTTTCCACGCCGCAATGGCTTGCCGAACTTGAATCTCAAAACAGCTGATCGCTGTATGTGAAAGACGCTGACTTCTGCGCTTTAAAATTTTTTTAAGGAGGGATGGCTCTGGCGTAAGTGCTGTGATATGTAAATATATCACAGGACGGAATAATGAAGGGACCAAAGTGAAAACTTTTCTCAATATAAATAAATGTTACAAAGCCATAACATTTCTTTGTACCCTCATAATTTCATCTTGTATGGGTACGTACTAGAAACCTATTCTCAAATCCATGGATAACTAGTCACCAGAATAAAAATAAGGGTATGAAAAGCAAACATATATAAAGGGCTTAACAAAGCCAATTCTAACATAGACAACAACTAACTGAACTAAAAGAAAGCTTCTAAAAAGCTATAATGTTTCCCTTAAAAGTATATAAATATTTTTAAAAAAGATTTTTTTTGACTCCTCAGAATGACATGTTATTGTAAAAACAAAGAGAAGGGGAAGTGAAACCATGGGCATAAATAAATAAATTAATGAATTTTCGAATATTCCACACATTCCACTGATTCCCTTCTACTCCGCTTTTTCATTTGTTCATGAGGTAAATCTACATCAATTTCTTCCCTATTGTCTTTATAATCAAATATAGTGGTTCTTTTTTTGAAAAATAACACAGGTACACTAAAAAAAATTTTTTTAAACTGCCTCTAATGTTTCGATTGATTTTTACGTTTTTTGGTGCGCTGAATCCAAATCTGGTAACCAATTTGCTCCATCACGTACAGATTTTTTGCTACATTGGGTTAGCAGTTTGAGGTGAACGTTTCAGATTGAGTGCGATCGAGATAAAAGTTTCTTGGATGAATTCTTTATACTAATTGTTTAGTAGTTATTCAAATAAGAATAAAGAAAATTGTAACAAGGCAGCACATAAGAATAGAGTAATGTCAACAAAACACACTGTGATGGTAGCAAAATTGTCTGCACTTAAAACAGCCACATACATGTGCACAAACATTGAGCATATAAGAGCGAGGTTAGACACAAAGCAAAGCAAAGAAATGTGCAAAAAATGTTGTACAGGTATGTATGTAAGAATAGAAAACGCAAACCACACCATTGCAATACATGAAGACAAACACCCGATGGTGTGAAAATAAAATTCTAATAAATGAGATCCGACACTGTGGTAATAACCAGCAAATTTTTATTTCAAAGTTTAGTAAAAACACGATATTTGTCAACACAGTTTAGATTTTAAAGTCATTCTTGGGTCAATCAATCTCCTGGTGGGCCCGTTTCTTCTTCCCCCGAATGCTTCTCTTGGTGCGCTGCTTGGCATATTTTTCATCTGGGGTTTCCCGCAGCAGCAACCAGCAGAAATCAGCCATCATAGTGGTGTTCTATCTTCCTTGGTACCTTCTCTCTGCGTCCTTGATGTCCTGGTGAAACCTTTCACCTTGTTCTTCACTGTACGCCCCCAAGTTTTCGGGAAAGTAGTTCACATGGGAGTGCAAGAAATGGACTTTCAGGCTCATGTTACAGCCTTGTTCTTTGAAGGCATTGAGCATCCTGGCAACAATATCCTTATAGTTGTCATCCCGCCTGTTCCCCAAGAATTTGAGAACAACATCCTTGAAGGAATCCCAGGCTTCTTTTTCCTTCTCAGACATTGTTTCAGCGAATGCTCCATCTGAAATGAGTTTCCTTATATCAGGGCCAACAAACACTCCTTCCTTTAGCTTTGCTTCAGAAAGTCGGGGGAACTTTGAGCAAAGGTACCGAAAGCACTCACCATCTTTTGGAAGGGACTTGATGAATTGCTTAATGAGACCCAACTTAATGTGGAGAGGTGGTAATAGAATTTTATCACGAGGTACCAAGCTCTCATGAAGAACATTTTTCTCACCGGGTCTCAAATACTCCCGAATTGGCCAGTCTTTTTTCCCCCAGTGTAGGTCGCGGGCCCGGCTATCCCACAAGCAAAGGAAGCAGGGATATTTGGTGAAACCGGATTGCTGCCCTAATAGCATGGATAGAATTTTAAAGTCTCCACAAATCATCCACTTATGCTCATCATAACGAATCTTCTGAAGAATCAGGGCCAAATTCTCGTATTTTTCTTGGAGAATAACAGAGTGAGCAATAGGAACTGAAGCGAATGTGTTGCCATTATGAAGAAGAACACCTTTTATGCTGTCTTTTGACAAATCAATGAACAGCCGCCATTCAGCAGGATCATACTTGAGTTTAAACTTTTCCATCACTCCGTATATATCGTTGCAAAATACCAAATCTTCCTCTTTGCTGAAATACTTCAAAATTGTGTCTCGCGGTTGCGGTACCAATAAAAAGTTGTTCCTGGTGACAATAGATTTTTCTGTTTAAGCCGAGAACCTAGCAGTTGGGCAGCATCTTTTGGGAGTCTTAAATCCCGGACTAAATCATTCAATTCAGCTTGAGAGAAAAGTTCAGGTTTCGGATCTGGTTCAGTTTCAAACTCGGAAGTACTGGACTCATCGGGAAAAGCCATCTGATGAGTCTCATCATGATCAGAACCGTCCACACAAATATGATCCAAAGATTTTGGTGGTTCAGGCACAGGTACTTCGTTGCTATGAGGCATAGGCCTAATTGCTGAGGGAAGGTTGGGGTAACTTATTACGTTCTTATTTTTTAAGTTGTATCCCTTCACAATGCAAGAGCAAAAATAGCAGTCACTGCTGTGGTCTCTTTGTTCACGCCACATCATAGGTATTCCGAAACGAAATGCTTGTTTTTTACCTTTCATCCATAAGCGTAGATCTTCCTCACATGTCTTGCACACTTTGTGAGGAGCCCACGGTTTGTCTTGATCGCCTAACTTCAAACCGAAATAGGCGAAATATACTTTTTTAATAAATGCAGAAATGTTCCTCTGCCGCATTTTCACGGTATATTCCCCACAAATAAAACAAAAACTGTCCGGAGAGTTGACGCAACCTCTGGCTCTGTGAGCCATCACAAATACACAGCACTGCAAACTACAACTGTAGTGAACCACTTCGGAATAAAGCTGGATTACGACTGAGCAAACAAAAGGTAATAATGAACTTGCAAGAAACTGAAATTTGACAGGAACGTTCATGTCGCAACCACCGTGTTTGAGCGAGCGAACGAGGCGAGGCGAACAGGAAAGAACATGTGCCAGCGCGAGTACTGGATTTAGCCCCCCGCCTCCCAATTGTCCTGTTAATGTGTAAAATGAATACAAAACACTCTAAAATATCATGAGGGAGTGTTTCTAGTTAGTTAACCATTACAACCTCTATTTTGGGCCAAGAAAATAAACTGCAGTCGGCTAAAAAGAAATTATGTGAACATTCCTTATATGGGTAAGAAATCTAATTTTGCAAGAAAACGTGACGTGATGGAACATTTTGGCTATTTTTCCTGGATTCAGCACCCCAAAATCTATAGGAATCAGTTGCAAAACTGGAGGCAGTTTTTTGGTAGTGTACCTGTGTAATCTATCGCCTTCTACTTTTTTGCACCAAGGGCATACATATCCGAACATATAATCTTCTTCATCCCTCTTAAATTTTTCTTTTTTCTTATTCTTAATATCCTTCTTAAAGGACTGAATATTTCGTTCATAATCCTTAAGAACCTTAGTGAAATGATCGTCACACCCTTTCAGAGTGATGAGTTTCTCATCTAGCTCTACTTTATATAACTCCGATTTCTTGTTAGCTGTACTAATCAATAAAATCATTAAATCTAACGAACATTTGCTTAAAATGGCATTCCAGCACTTAACAAATCCCTCTTCATTTAAATATAAACCTGTTGCTTTGTTCATTGTCAATCCTCGAGGAAAGATTTTTGATTTACAGCATTCGAGGAGGTAAGCAGCATGCATCTCTTCTTTAACCTGTCTTTGAGTAAGTTGTACCATGTCCTCCCATTGATATAATACATTATCATTTTCTTCGTCTATTTGGGAGGTAAGGGCTTCTCGTGGTAGAAATTTCAATGATTTTATTATTTATTTGTTCAATGTACATGTTTCATTATTATATTTATTGTTTTTTCCGATTCAAGTAACTTTTGCTGTATGTGTATGTTTGCATATGAATTGATTTATGATTTAGAATATGTCATTGATGTTTGTATCTTAGTCCTACATGTTACATTTGAGTGTTTATTTAATTCTTATTGTATATTTTTATGATTGTATTTTTTAGCCATTTTTAGCCCCTGAGGAAGGCTTAATGAAACGCAGTCTGTGTCGGGCCAATGACTGGAGTTGATCAATGAAATAAAGTATATTCTTCCTTTGCAATCCACGGTTTGCACTTGGGGTTTGTCGTCAGCCTGGGCTCTGGTGATGTCCCTCTATTTGCTGGCAGGAGCCACGGCACCTCCTGGTGGGAATGCATTTTCAGTCTCCTCCCCTCAGGTGACTCTCATGACAGACATATCGAAATTGGGCTGGGGAGCCCACTGTGGCAGTCTACAGATCCAGGGCGTCTGGTTGGCGGAGGAGTTGTCTCTAACAGATCAACTTCCTGGAACTCAGAGCCATTGCATATGCTCTTAAGGCTTTCCAGAACCACTTATCAAACCAGGTAGTTCTAGTTCAAACAGGCAATCAAGTGGCGATGTTTTATCTCAGCAAACAGAGAGGCACGGGGTTCATACCTCCTGTGCAAGGAGGTGATTTGCCTCTGGAACTTCGCAAGGGAGAGGGTATGCTCCTTCAGGCTGTGATAGGAGAATGTCCTCGTGGATCGCCTCAGTCAGGTTCTCTAGCCCCACGAGTGGAGGCTGAGCCCTTGAGTGGCACTCCGCCTATTTCAAATGTGGGGCTTTCCTACTCTCGACCTCTTCGTCAGTCTCAGCAAAGCCTAATTGCTGCATTTCTGCTCCAGGATACCAGCCCCGCACCAAGTAGCGGCCGATGCATTCCTCCTTTTTTGGAGCAAGGGGCTACTGTATGCATGCCCTCCAATCTCTCTGATCTCCAAGACTCTTCTCAAAATTCAACAGGATTGGGCTTCTGTGATCCTCATTGCCCCCAGGTGGGCTCGGCAGCTGTGGAACCCGCTGCTCCTCCGTCTCTCTCAGGTGCCACCGACTGCCCTAGGCTGCGCCCTAGACCTGATATCGCAGGATAGTTCCCTCCTGTACCCCAGCAGTTCCTTTGTTCTGTTGGCCTGGCTGCTGAAAGGGTAGCCCTTGGCCAGTTTCATCTGCCCCGGGAGGTGGAAGATTTACTCCTGGCGTCGCGCAGGGATTCCACACTGTGAGCGTACATCTTCAAATGGTGTTGCTTCTCTGTCTATTGCACAGAATGGGGGGTCAACCCCTTTTGATTGTCCATATTGTACCAATGGTTCTATAACACTTGCTGTACCTTTCCCAAGCTGGCTTGAAATCCAACTCAGTGAGGGTGCACCTCAGTGCGCTGGTAGTGCACCATCATTTGGTGGATGGGCAGCTCCTGTCCTTCATTCACTCATGGTCCGCTTCATGCAGGGTCTCTTGCTCTTGTGGCCTCCCATTCATTCCCTGGTGACTGCCTGGGACTTAAATGTGATTCTGGGTAAGCTTATGGTTCTGCTCTTTGAACCGCTGGCCTTATGTCACCTCAAGTACCTCTCATGGAAAGTGGTCTTCCTGGTGGCACTCTCCTCTGCCCGCTGGATGAGTGAGCTGCAGGCATTGCTGGCACATGCTCCTTACACCAGGTTTCACAGGAATAGGGGGGTATTGCGCACGCATCCCTGGTTCCTGCCTAAGGTGGTTTCCCCCTTTCATCTGAACCAAGAGGTGGTTCTTTGACCATCTTTCTTCAACCTCATGTGAGTTGGGCAGAGGCCGTGTTCCGCACTCTAGATTTTAAGAGGGCGTTGGCCATCTATCTTAAGCGGATGAAAGCCCATTGCTGCTCCTCACAGCTCTTCATCTCCTTTGACCCCCAATGAGTGTGGGGGGGGGGGGCATCACTGCTTACAACATGTGAGCAATGGCAGCCTCAGTGGCTAACTTGCACGCTTTCTCTTTGTTGGAGATCAGAAACAAAAAAGGAGCAAGGAGTGGAGAATGGTCCTTTATTCAGAAATGTCCCAAATGGCCATGTTTCAGCATGGCTGTCTTCCTCAGGGGACCTCAAGAGGCAAAAATAACACAATAAAAACATTAAACACCTAGTTAAAATAAATACATAAATAAAATACATCACTGAAATAATTAAAATCATAAATATGTTGACATGAATATTGGATTAAAAGCTCATTAGACCATTGATAAAACGTTAGCAAAACAGACATTGATTATGAAATAAATATAATATATAGAGAATAAAAAGACCTATAATGAGAAATAATTTATATAAATAACTTTGCTAAACAAGGAATATATATATATATCGCGACAGACACAATTTTAAGTAAAAAGTAAGATGACATTAATGTACACATGTTAACCATGGTAATTTACATGTAGCATAACAAAAATAGGAATGACAGGTAGGAATAGTATGTTTGAAATACCATATCCTCCCAAAAGGGGTATTCGGGATATAGAAATCAGTCCCAAAAGGGAAAAGCATTGATGCAGTATACAAAGGACTAGTGTAATCAGTTAACATAGAAGAATAATTATAATAAAAAAATAAATACAATGAACACTAATACTGGGGGGAGGGGGCGAAGCAAAGTAGTATTTATTTATTGCAAGATCTGTAGAAACTTAAAAGAAATCTTGCAACAAGAATAAAGGTAAATCCTGCTCATCAGGAGAGTTCATATAGGGGAACATATTTAAAAAAAAAAAAAACAACTGTAGTCAAGCCTTGCTTGCACAAGGGAGAACGTACTTGAGTCAGTTAAAAGTCAAGTATGGGTGCTACTATTATGAAACACATATGACCAAAAAGGTTTGCTGCCAAAGCGTGACATAGGAATTAATTGTTTATCTAAATTGAAAGTTGTGAGAGCACTACCCAGGGTATTAACCCCAGCATTTGAATGCCTAAATGCAAGCTGCACATTCTTGAAAATGTTTTATAGGGTTGCAGTGAGCAACAAATTGACACATTTGTGGTAGCACCTCACTAGAGGGTCATTGGTCGTGCTATTGTAAGGATGATATGGTAAAATGTAATTACCTTGTGTGTAAGCCATATATAGTTTAAAGCTAAGAATAAACTCTTCTGCATAAAATTAAGATCTGGCATAAGTCGGAGGAGTCTAAGCGGAAGCTGTCCTGAAAGGAGTCATCGGTATCCACTGCCCTTGGACACCCGAAGTTGTCATTGTCAAGGACTCCCCCTTGACGAAACCGATGCTGGACCCGAAACCCTCTGCATCCGCGTCAAAGGCTTTAACTGGCATGGAGATCAGGATGGTGGCCTTAGAGCACAGTATCACTACCCTCGTGGCCCAGCAGTGGGCATTCATGTCCAATTTCTCCAGTTCATCTGCCCTTGACGACAGGACCCTTGACATAGAGGGCTTCCCCAGACATCGAGCCGATCCTCGAACTCCACCGGCCTCGAGAAAGCCATCAGCATTGGACGAGTTCCCAGTCCCGTTCCTTGGATCACCAGTCTTCTCTGGCAAGCGCACGTGGCTCGGACTGCAGGTCCTCCGGAGGCCCCAGGCCCCTCAGCTGAAACCTCGACCGTGGCAACCACAAAGCCTCTGAATCGACTTCGAACTTTCAGTCAGATTGGGAGACTGAAGACAAGGAGTCCCCGGACACTCGTCACCTCAGAGACGTCCCCTCGTATCCCCCCCCCCCCGCATCCAGACACCAGTCCGCCGCCCAAGGACGTCACCTTCCGCGACTTTGTGTGGGACATGGCTAAGGCACTTGCCATCAAGACCGAGGTGGAGGAGGACCCTCGCATAGAAGAAATGGAGATCCTCCAGTATGAGGCCCCTCTGAAGGAGGCCCTCACAGTGCCCAATTCTCGAGCCCCTCCTTCTCCGTATGTGGAAGACACCGGTATCCGTACCCATTGTTAGCAGGTGACTCGATGCCATGTATTGAGTCCGCCGAAGCCCTGGGTTCCAGAAAGTCCAATTTCCCCACAACTCAATGTTCGTTAAGTCTGCCATGCTCAGATTGAAGAGCCAAAAGACACATTCCTTGGTGACCCCAGCAGGGAGGCACAGACCCTTTACATCCTGGGCCAGAAGGCCTTTCAGGGCTCGATGCTGACATACCGGGTCCAGTCCTTGCAGCTCTACATCAGCATATATCTCAAAGAACTGTCAAAGGAGTTCGGTGGGTTCTTGGCAGGCCTCAACGGGGAACCCCTCCAGAGGTTCAAGTCACTGGTCTTGGAGGTGAAAGAGTGTTTGTAGTTCCTGTCTCAAGCAGCTTACGACAGCTTCGAGTCATCAACTAGGGTAGCTGCCGCCGGCATCGGGCCCGACGCCAGGCATGGCTGCAATCGTCTGACCTTGAACAATGGGTTCAGGACAAACTATTGATGTCCCCTGCATTGGAGAGAACCTCTTTGGGAAACCCATGGCAGGCAAAGCAGCAGAGATTGAGACTGAGTTCCTAACAAGGACCAGACGCTCAAAGACCTCAGTGCGTCCCCAGGAAAGAAGCCCTTCTTCCCAAGGAAAAAGGGCAGCTTTGGCAACGCCTCGCAGTTCTAGGCCTTCTTGGCTCCACAGCACAGCCAACAGCACAAGGGGCGGGGACATGGCCCCCATTTAAAAAAAAAAAAAGACCCCCAAGTCCTAGGCTCTGGCTCAGCCAGGGGGGAGCTTTTGACTCCCTTGGCATGACCTCCTCTCCCCTAGGAGGTCCCCTACAGCCAACAGGAGGGTATCAGGCTCTGTTTGCCCACAGGTGGTCCACCATCACTACTGAATCCTGGGTCCTACAAGTGGTCAAGGAGGGTTACCTCCTCCACCTTTGGCAGACGCCACCCTCATACTTTTCAGGAGAGCCCATAACATTCTCCTCCACCAAACCCAGCTCCGAGCTCACAGGTCTCCTCGAGGACAAGGCTGTGGAGCCAGTGCTGAAACATCTTTGGGGCACCGGCTTCTACTCCAGGTATTTCCTCATCCCCAAGAGAAAAGGGGGCCTCGGGCCCATCCTGGATCTGCGGGATCTGAACAAGTTCCCGATAAGGGAAAAGTTCAAAATGCTCTCCCTTGGAACATTGATGCCATTCCTCAGCAAGGAGATTGGCTATGCTCCTTAGACCTGAAGGATGCCTACACACACATTGTGGTCCATCTCAACCACAGAAAATACCTACGGTTCGCAATGGGAGGAGAGCACTACCAATACAGGATGCTACCCTTCGGGCTGGCCTCCTCAGCGAGGGTCCCCTCACCAAGTGCCTCGCGGTGGTCACAGCCCACCTAAGTCTCCAAGGGGCCTTTGTCTTTTCCTTCCTGGACAACTGGCTCATAAGGGGAGGCAAAGTGGCAGAGGCAGGGCGCACCATCAAGGCCTTGCAGCATCTGTGTTCATCATCAACTACCCCAAGTCCTACCTCTCTCCGGCTCAATGCTTGGAGTTTATAGGGGCTCAGCTAGACAGCCTCCGGGGCAAGGCCTTCCTCCCTCAGGAGAGGTCAGAATGCCTCAGGGGGCTAGCTGCAGAGATACAGTGATGCCATTCGCTACCCACCCAGCATCTCTGCCTGCTGGGTCACATGGCTTCCACGGTTCACATGACCCCAAATGCCCGACGGCATGAGGGCGGCCCAGTGGTGCCTCCACTCTCAGTGGATACAAGCCACAGGCAGACTCCAGGGCAGAATGAGTGTGTCCCGCCAGCTGGCGGACTCCCTCGGATGGTGGCAGATCACTCATCACCTTCAGGCTGGATTGCCCTTCCAGACACCCCACCCCCTTAAGGGCCTTATCACGGACACCTCCTTATTGAGTTGGGGAGCGCATTTCAAGGGCCTCCAGACACAAGGCAGCTGGTCCCAGATGGAGTCCCAGATGCAAATCAATCTGCTGGAGCTCCGGGCAATATTTCTGGCTCTCCAAGTCTTCCGCCACTGGCTGCAGCACCTGTTGGTGCTGGTCCAGACTGACAACCAAGTCACAATGTTCTACATGAACAAACAAGGGGGCACGGGGTCGTACTCCCTCTGCCAGGAGGTGGTAGCCCTCTGCTCCTATGCAACACCCAGAGGGATGCTCCTAAGACCGTTCTATCATTGCCCTGGTGGACAAGCTGAGCAGAGTCCTCCAGCCACATGAGTGGTGCCTGGATCCCGAAGTGGCCTCTCAACTGTTTCAACTCCGGGGTTTTCCCCCTGGTGAACCTGTTCGCCAGCCCGGACAAAACGCAGTTGCCTCGCTTCTGCTTCCACCAGCCCAGGTGGCAGCGGGACGTGTTCCTCATTCCATGGACGGAAGGTCTCTTTTATGCCTTACTGCCGACATTGCTGGTTGCCAAGACCCTCTTCCAGGTCCAGCATGACAGGGCATCACTAATACTGATGGCTCCCCAGTGGCGGCAGCCCTGATTCCCGCTGCTCCTCTCCCTGTCGATGGTATCACTGATTTCCCCTGGGCCAAGCCCGAAGACTGCACTCTCCTACACCTCAACCTGGGGTCCATGTCACTCATGGCTTGACTGCTGAAAGGGTAGCGTTAGCTCATGGGACATGGAGAAGGTTCTTTTAAGGCTTCTACAAAAAAGGCATATGCCTTCAAGTGGCGCCGATTCTCGGTGTGTGCTGAAAGACGGGCGAACCCGTTCTCCTGCTTGGTATAAATGGTACTCCAGTGCCTGCTTCACCTATTGCAGGTAGGACTAAAGTCCAACTTGGTCAGAGTGCACATAAGCACTATCACAATGCACCACCATTCCATTGAGGGCAAGCCCCTCTTGACTTGGCCCCTTGTATCTCGGTTCTTGTGGGGCCTCATGCTATCCAAACCCTGGTGTCTTCCCTCCAGTGGTGGAGTAGGATCTCAGTGTGGTGCTCTCGCAACTCACTAAGCTGCTGTTTGAGCCCCTGGTTACCTGACATTTGAGGTACCTCTTCTGGGATGTTGTCTTCCTTGTGACGCTCAAATCAGCTCGCACGAGGTTCTACAAGAACAGGGTGGTGCTCAGCACACACCCCAAGTTTCTGCTGCTTTTCTTCCATCTGAATGGGCTAGAAGCTACCCATTGCTCTCTCCACCTTCATTCTGGATTCTGAGGTCTCCCATTCTGCTCTGCTCACATCATTGACAGACCTGTGGATGAGGAAACTTATAGCCAACTTCTAGACCTCGTTTCTATGAGGGGGGGAATCTATGTGCATCTTTCAGCATTCCTCATTCATCTGAAATGCTCAGTGCTCCTAGAACTTATATAATGAGAAATAGTAGCTTTTTCTTCCTAAATATCCTGACTACAACAGAAGTGTCTACCTCTTTAACTCCAGATCCATAATTTCCTCAGGGGCTTCTTTGGCTGAAGTGCCACTACTGACAATAGGACCTTGCAAATTTCTGGTCTCTCTAACCCCTAATAAGCCCATTTTCTCAGCACTGGGAGGTCTAATTGAAAAGTTGAGGGTATTGAATGAGCTCAGAATACCTTCTTGCTTGCATCAAATACTTGATGCATCAGCAGAACAAACTGGGGGAAAGGGAGCTGATGAACCAACAGAAGCTCTCTTAAAAGAACTGTAGCACTCTACTCTTGAAGAGACAATAAACTTGAATGCTCCTGTGGTTGGAGGAGAAGCCAGAATGCATGGCCTCCTATAGTTTTCAGTTCCTCTAAAGGTAGCCATTTTTGTCATTGGGTCTCACCAGGGGACCTGACCTAGTACCCATGCCTGCTGTCTTCCCTATTGCTGAAAAATTCCCTCCACTTGCCCCAGCTCTCTTTAGGAGACCTTATCACAAGCACAGCCAAAGCTGCCTGTTACGCTGAATGTGTGGCATCAGCCATGCAGTACCTACTGCACTCAGCCTGACCTAACATCCCAGTAGTAACAAGGCCACCTGCTTGTACTTGCTGCTGCCCTCTGCAGCATGGGGGAACTGTTGTGGCCCCTTTGGGTCTGTAATCCAGGCTACTTGTTGCTTCTTTTTGCTTACCTACTTACTTCAGACACATTTATCCAAGGGCCTGAAAGCCTCTCCCTGCCCCTAGACAAAGCATACCTAGACAACATACCCAGTTGGCATTCACCCTGGAGCTGAAGGATCAGTGGACAAGCAACCTCAAAGCGGCTATAATCTAAAATCAGGGGAGAGATCACAGGACTGTTGCCTTAGAGCCCCGTTTCCAAAATGGTATGCTGTTCACTGTATATATCTGCTCACTACTATCTGCTGGAGACTAAAACTGATGTGGTGTGGCTGCACGGGACCCTATATAGGTTGATGTCATTAAACCAGTGGTTCTGGGTCTCTGTCTGCTGGTGGGGGGACATGAACCCAGACATCTAGACAGATCTGGCAGGATGTTATCCATGATTCAAGCGGTGCATGAAGGGGGGTGCCTGGCATCTCCGGATTTGGCCAAGGCGTATTTTCATATCCCAATCCAGGGATCAACAAAGAATCTGTTGTGCCTTGCTTAGCTCTCCCCTTCAGTTTGCCAACCTCCAATTCAGACTCTCCCCAAGTTCTCAATGGTTTAAGCTTAGGCTTCCACTCTCTGCAATGGTGGCAGCAGCCCAGTCTTCTGAGGAAGGGCATGCCACTGGACGATTGTTCATTATTACTAGTAGTTTGCTTATGCCTTTCCAGGAGAATATGAAGGCAGGTTACAGGTACAGTATGCATTTCCCTGTCCCCAAAGAGCACACACTCTGTTTGTACCTGAGGTAATGGAGGGTTAAGTGGCTTGCCCAAGGCCACAAGTAGTGCCAGTGGGATTGAACACTGTGGGGGTTTTTTTTGGCTCTAGGCTGCTGCCCTAACCACTAGGTCACTCCTCCACTTATGGATCCTTGTGATGACTGATGCCAGTCTCTTGGGCTGAGGAGCCCATTGCCAAGGCCAAATGGCCAAGGGCTGTTGGAACTGCAGGGGAGGCAGTGTGGCTTATTAACTGCCTTGAGGCAAGGGCCATCAGATTGGCTTTTCTGTGTTTCTGGCCCCCAGTCGAGGGCCGGTGGTTTGAGTGTTCTCAGACAACACCTTGGTGGTGCCTTATGTCAATTAGCAAGGCAGTACGAGGAGTGCTGGAGTAGCACTGATGATGGCTCTCTTGTTTGCCTGGGAGACGAAGAATTTCCTAGTTTGTCAGCTCTGCACATTGCCAAGGTGGATACTTTGGAAACGGATTTTCTCAGCCAGCACTTCGGTTCCAGGAGAGTGGGAGTTGAGTCAGGAGGCGTTTTGGTTGTTTCTGTGCCACTGAGGTCGCCCTGACAGGGATCTGATGACAGCTTGCTCCATTCCCAAAGTGGGCCGTTTCTTCAGTCACCACAAGGAGAGGGTCTGAGGGCATTGGTGCCCTAGCTGAACCTTAACCAAGTCAACGTCTGCTGTATGTGTTTCCTCTGTGACCTCTCGTGGGTTGTGTGATTTGGCATATGGAGTGCCACCCTGGAAGTAGTATTCTGGCAGTGCCTGGTTGGTAGAGGAGAGTGTGATTCAGAGATTTGATGTGGCTCCTGCAAGTGCCACGTCTTCATTTGTCTTTGTTTCGGGGCCTATTGTGTCGGGGCCGCTTATCCCAGAGGGCCCGCCTCCCTTCTTCATTACAGCTTGGCTCCTGTAAGGAGATGGTTAGAATGTACGGGCTACTCTCCGGCGGTGGTTTTCCACTCTGCTCAGAGCCTGGAGGAGGTCTACCATTCTGGCATAAGTGCGGGTCTGGTGCCTTGAGTGCTGATTTGGAACATGATAGCTGGCTCCTGAGGTGGCCATGGTACTGTTTCTGTTGGCCTTTTCTGCAGGGACAGTCTGGAGAAGGGCCTATCTCCAGGAACAAGCAGGAATGTAGTCTTCACATATGGGTATTGTCGGTACCGAAGGAGCCTGCGCGGGAACGCTCCCCAGTGTCCAATTAGAAAGCTTTTGGGAGCACCCCACAGCTCCTGCGTGCTGCGTTCCCGTCTTTCCCAACTGTCTCTCTCCAGTTCTTCGTTTTCCGCAGAGCTGGCAGGTCGCACTTCCTGTCACCACAGAAAATGTCCCATTTATTCTTCTTTTTTGTTGTCGCGTCTGCCTTCCTTCGACGCTATACCGGTACCGCCGGTTCTTTCTTTCTTTTCCTAAAAAAAAAAAAATCTTTTCCTGGAGTCTTCCAGCTTTTTTCTGCTCTGGTGCCACGCGCCATTTTGGGCACTAGGCCCAAACTTTCCTCTACAATGGAAAAACCCGCTTCGGGTTTTAAAAAGTGTTCCAAGTGTGGCGGTACCATCTCCGTCACCGACACCCATGAGTGGTGCCTCAAATGTTTAGGTCCTGACCACTCTATCTCCTTTAGGTCCTGACCACTCTATCTCCGAGTGTGTTGCCTGTGGGATGATGTCGAAGAGGGGTCGGCAAAACCAAGATGCTAAACTTAGCACCCTTTTTCCCTCCGATGCAGCATCTGTGGCATCAACATCTTCCAGGGCTTCGTCTTCCTCCCATGGATCTCAGGTAACTAAACATAAGTCTAGCCGGTCCTCAAAGGGTAGATCTCCTAAGTATCGAGATGCCTCTGGTGTTGCCCTTGAGGGACTCACACCGGCAAAATTGCCCCGGCGGGAGGCTTCGGCTTCCAAAGCATCATCGGGGCTCCAGGATGTTCGAGGCCCCAACCTCGGCAGAACTATTGGTGCCATGCTCTGGGGTACCGGCCGTTTTGTCCGGTACCGATACCCAGGCATCGGCAGCGTCGATAGATCAGAGATTCTTGGCTATTGAACGCAGTCTGGCGGCTCTTCTCTCGGCATCGATGCCCCCAAAACTGCTTCAGACAATTCAGCTGGTACCGGTACCAGCACCTACATCAGCACCGGGGCCAATTGCATCGACGTCGACAGGTGGACTACCGGTACCGACACATGCTGTGCCCTCCGGTACTGACAAGTTGGTACCAGACCCTGCCGATACCGACTTCGTTCGGTACAGGTATTGTGCGCTGCACGATTACCCGGACAGGAGATACTTTGAATCCTCCGACGAGTCTGAAGACTCTGACAGCTTTGTCGATACCAGAGTATTTCTTCCTGAGGATTCTTCCTCTCCTAAACGTAGGATGTCTCCTACAGAGGATATATCCTTCCAGGATTTTATCCGGGATGTGGCTCGAGGTCTTTCCATCACAGTGGCTCCTGAAACAGAGCCTAGGGCAAAAGAATTGGATATTTTACAGTATCCTAAAGCTCCCGCCTATTCATGAGATCTTGCATGATCGCATGCTAAGGATGTGGGAAACACCTCGCACCACTTCTCATTCTCGTAGGCTCGATACCATGTATCGAGTTCCTCCCTGTCCTGGATTTCAAAAAACTCAGCTGCCCCACCATTCCGTGGTGGTGGAATCAGCCATGAGAAGGATCAAGAGTGCAAAAAGACATGCATCTAATCCTCCAGGACGTGAATGTAGAACTCTTGATGCCTTTGGGCGTCGAACCTTCCAGGCCTCTATGCTTTCTGCCAAGATTAGTTCCTACATTTTATACATGGGAATGTTCCTTAAGGAAGTTACAGGAGATCTAGAGCTTATGAGCCCTCTCCTTCCTGATTATAAGAGACAAGAATATCTTGCACTTAACAAACATGCTCAGGATATTTCCAAATTCGTAAATCGTGCAGCTTTTGTTTGTTTTGAGTGCATAAGCAGAACTTCTGCTATTGCCATAGGAGCACATAGGATTGCCTGGCTCCAGGCATCTGACTTGGAACTTTGGGTACAGGACAAACGGGGGAATATTCCTTGCACAGGAGAGAATCTCTTTGGCAAAAATTGGCAAGAGAAAGCTAATGAGCTAGATGCTGATAATCTCACCTTGGATAGATTATCAAAATCTACAGCTGATCCTGCAAGGAAAAGGTCCTACAAAAAAACATTCTTCACTAGAAGGAAGTTTTACTCCTCCTATTCCCAGCAAGGACATCGTTCAGGTCAGTTTGCCTAAAAGGGTCAGTAGCAACCTAAACAAAGAAAAACAAAGGCTGCTAAGCCTCAACCGGCTCAGCAGACTCAGCCTCCACAGGGGCTTTGACTCCCATCTAGAGAACTTTGTCTTCCTAGCCCTGAACGGGCCAAAGCCTTCCACCATTCCAGGAAGGTTATGTTATTTTGCTTCCAGATGGGGGCAGATAACAGCAGAAAGTTGGACTCTGTCCATTGGTAAGAGAGGGATACAAGCTTCACTTCCTCAGCATGCTCCCTCCTACAATGGTAAAACAGTTCAATTCTCAGACCTCTCTCAACTCCCAGTTAGATCACGAGGTCAGTCTGCTTCTTGCCCAAGGGGCAGTAGACGAAGTACCTAGTCATCAACAGGGTGCAGGGTTCTATTCCCCCTTTTTCCTTATTCCAAAGAAAACAGGAGGGCACAAACCCATTTTGGACCTCAGAGAATTGAACAAATTCCTGTTCAAAGAGAAATTCAAAATGATTTCTCTGGGAACTCTACTGCCATACCTTCAGAGTCAGGACTGGCTTTGTTGTCTAGATCTCATCCATCCAACTCACCGAAGGTTTCTTCACCTTCTATTTCAAGGGAAGCACTACCAATACAGAGTTCTTCCTTTTGGCCTGGCCTCGGCACCAAGGGTGTTCACAAAATGCATGGCTGTGGTGCCAGCATTTCTCCGCACCCTAAAAATATTCATCTTCCCTTACTTGGACGATTGCCTCATTCGAGCCCCATCAGAGCCAGAGGCCAGGATTTCTCTATCTCGCACAATGCGTATCCTTCAATATTTGGTACGTGTCATAAACTTCCCAAAATCCAACCTAGCTCCCACTCAGTCTCTAGAGTTCATAGGAGCCCTGCTGGATACTAGACACAGTCCCGCTGCCTTCGCATTGTGTAGTTAGCTTCCCAAACAGTGCTAAAGTCTCACCTCACTGCTCGGGAAATGTTATAATTGCTAGGCCACATGGCATCCACCGTGCATGTTGTCCCTTATGCCTGCCTCCATATGAGGGCAGCCCAGTGGACTCTATCCACTCAGTGGACTCAGGCGTCAGGTTGCCTGTCAGACAAAATAGCAACCTCAGATCGTCTTATTTTGTTGCTCCAAGGGTGGCAGTCACCCCAGAATCTGTTGGTGGGGTCCCCTTTTCAGCAACCCCCACCTCAAGTAACTCTAACAGATGCCTGACAGGTGGGTTGGGGAACCCATTTGCAAGGCCTCTCTACCCAGGGTACCTGGACTCAACAGGAGACCGATCTACACATCAATCTCCTAGAGCTCAGAGCAATCTTTCTTGCTCTTCGAGTGTTTCACACCCAGCTCAGCTACAAAACTGTCCTAATTCAAATGGACAATCAGGTAGCCATGTTCTATGTGAACAAGCAGAGCGGAGCAGGCTCTCTGTTGCTCTGCAACGAAGCTTTACGACTTTGGGCCCTCGCCAGACAGCATCAGATTCATCTCCTTGCAGTGTATCTTCCAGGCATTCAAAACTCTTGGGCAGACAGGCTCAGTCGAGTTCTGCTTCCACATGAATGGTCTCTCCTTGCAGACCAGGTAACCAAAATTTTCCAATTTTGGGGAACCCCGGACATAGACCTCTGTGCAAGTCCGCTGAATGCCAAACTTCCCCGGTTCTGTTCCAGAATTCCGGCTCTGGGTTGTCAGGCCACAGATGCCTTCCTCCTCCACTGGGGTCGGGATTTTCTGTATGCCTTCCCACCCATTCCCCTAATTCCCAGAACCCTATTCAAGCTTCAGAGAGACAGAGGCCATGTGATTCTCATAGCCCCACATTGGCCACGACAAGTGTGGCACCCTCTGCTCTTACATCTCTCTCAAGCTCCATCTCTGGAGCTAGGATCTGCTCCAGATCTCCTATCCCAGGAGAATGGGATGCTGTGGCATCCCAATCCCCAGTCTCTACATCTCAGGGCCTGGTTGCTGAAAGCCTAGAACTTCATGGTCTTAACCTTTCTCAGCAAGTAAAAGATATCCTTTATGCTTCCAGGAAACCATCCACAAGACGCTCTTATGCTCTCAAGTGGAAAAGGTTTACCATATGGTGTTTGCAGAAGGGTCTTAACCCTCTTGCAATACCTCTGGAATCATTACTGGAATATCTCCTTCATTTGTCTAATGCAGGGCTTAAGACCCATCTCCTGTCACTCTCGCTGACTTCCATACCTGCCATCGTCACTACCGCACTCTTCTCCACGATGCAAAACGTAACTATTATGCTGACCTCATTTCCTCCTCCTCAAATTCATCTCGTCAACTATACTCAGTTCTACGCTCTCTCACAGCCACACATTCTGCGTCTATCCCCTCTCCTGTCATAATCTCTGCCTCCCCGGACTCATCTTCTCTCGCTTCTTTCTTTGTATCCAAAGTTAATACTCTCCGTCAAACTTTTCCCCACTGTCCTCCACCTCTTTCCCCCCCCTCTGAGCTCCCCCTTCCCCCCTCCCCTTCCTCGCCTTCCCTACTTCCTGCATTGTCACACTCTTGGTCCTCTTTTGACCCCATTACACCTGCAGTTCTGAATAAGACCTTCTCTACTGTCCGCAAAACAACATGCCCAGCTGACCCTATCCCCTCTCAATGGCTCCTAGAACCTTCTCTAGCCCTATCCCCATTCATCCTTTCTCTTCTTAACACAAGCCTATCCACCGGATCTTTTCCCACTACCTGGAAGCATGCAATAGTTCGCCCCATCCTGAAATCGCACTCTTCTGATCCCTCTGTCCTCTCTAATTGGCGTCCCGTCTCTAATCTACCCTTTCTCTCAAAACTCCTCGAAAAACTGGCCTTCTCTCAACTCTCCTCCCATCTTGAACTCTCTCTCACTCTCCATCCCCGTCAATCAGGTTTCCGCCCTGGCCATAGTACTGAATCTGTTCTCCTCTCCCTCCTCAATGATCTTCACATTGCTCATGATCGCGGTCTCATCACCTTGGCTGTTTCTCTTGATCTATCTGCGGCTTTTGACCTAGTGGATCATCACACCCTTCTCTCCCGTCTTCAGGAAGCTGGTCTCTCAGGCATGGTTCTACGTTGGTTTCATTCCTTCCTATCCTGCCGCTCTTTCTCTGTCATCACCGCATCTTCCTCCTCTGCCCCCACCCCTCTCTCCTGTGGTGTTCCCCAGGGGTCTGTTCTTGCCACACTCCTCTTCAATATTTTCTTAGCCCCTCTTGCCCTTCTAGTCCAACAGTTCAGCATCTCTGCATACTATTATGCAGACGACATCATTCTCCTCCACCATACTGACCTGCTCTCTCCTGACATCACCCCTCTTAATCGCTGTCTCACTGCTGTGGTTTCCTGGTTCTCCTCTAATTTTCTTCATATCAATCCAGCAAAATCCTTTGCAATCTGGTTCACCTTTGGCAGCCCTTCCCCCACCTGTGCTCCTTCCCTATCCTCCCAGCCTATCCCCCTGGTCTCAACACTCCGCTACTTAGGCGTTATTCTCGACTCCAATCTTACCTTCAAAGACCATATCTCCACGATTGTACAGCGCTCCTTTTTCTCTCTCCGTCAGCTCAGGGCAGTCCGTCCCTTTCTCTCTGCTTCTGCCCTTACCACTCTCCTGCTCACCCTTGTGCTGTCTCGTCTCGATTACTGTAATGTCTCTTTTGCCGGCCTATCCCAGTCACAATTGTCCCGTCTCCAACGTGTCCAGAATGCCGCTATCCGTCTGTTGACCCGTGCATCACGGTTCGATCACGTCACTCCCCTTCTCTACCAGCATCACTGGTTACCTGTCTCCTTCCGCACTCAGTATAAACTTCTAATCCTTACATTCAAAGTTATCCACACTGGCGCCCCCCTTTATCTGGCAAATCAGATCCAATTTCGTACCTCTCCCCGTCTCCTCCGTTCTATACACGTAAATCGCATGGTCCTCCCCTCCCCTGCACATGCTCGATTGCAACAAACCCGCTCCTCTGCTTTCTATTTTCTGGCTCCAAGCCTTTGGAACTCGCTCCCCCCCTCCCTCCGTGCAGAAGACTCATACCCCTCATTCAAATCCCAGCTCAAAACCCACCTTTTTCGTCTTGCGTTTGATCCTCCTCCCTAGCCTACTCTCCCACCTCCTTTCCTCCATGTCTCTCATGAAACCCTGCTCCCCCTCCCTCCTCTCCTTGATAGTATGTATGAATCTGCTCCTCCCTGTCTTAAACTTCCATTCTGTTCTCTGCTTTCCTTCTCTTTCTCTCCTCATCTTTTTCTCACAACTAATGGCGTTCTTCTTCCTCTTCTTTTACTACAGCCAAAGCGCTTGTTTTAATTAACTTGCCTGATTTTATCTATTGTAAACCGCTCAGGTGCCTACGGTATTGAGCGGTATAACAAGTTTTAATAAACATAAACATAAACATAAACAATTCAGTGATAGTTCATTTCAGTGCTATTGCAGCTTCTCTCAAACCTTTAAATGGGCAACCTATTTCCTCTCATCCTATCATAGCGAGATTTATGAGAGGCATTCTTCTAACTAAGCCTCCCGTTAAGCCACCACCGGTGGCATGGGATTTAAATCTGGTTCTGGGCCAGCTCATGAAGCTGCCTTTTGAACCATTAGCTACTACTACTTTAAAATTCCTTTCCTGGAAGGTTATTTTTCTTATTACAATCACATCAGCAGGTCCCATCAGTGAGTTGCAAGCATTCGTGGCTGATCCTCCTTATACTGGGTTCCAGCATGATAAGGTAGTCCTTAGGACTCATCCTCACTTTATGCCAAAGTTGGTTTCACCTTTTCATTTAAACCAAGCAGTTTACCTTCTGGTTTTTTCCCCAAAGCCTCATGCCTCTAATGCAGAAAGGAATCTTCATACTTTGGACTGTAAAAGAGCTTTGGCCTTTTACTTGTAAAGGACGCAGCAACATAGAAAGTCCTCTCAACTCTTTGTTGCTTTTGATCCTAGTCATTTAGGGCTTCCAGTCTCCAAAAGGACACTGTCCAACTGGATTGCACAGTGAATATCTTTTGCCTATCGGAGTAAGAACCTTCCTCTTGAAGGCCATGTCACAGCGCACAATGTGAGAGCCATGGCAGCCTCTATGGCTCATCTTCACTCTGTGTCTATCGACGACATCTGATGAGCAGCTACCTGGGCCTCGGTTCATACCTTCACAGCCCATTACTGCTTGGACAAGGACTCCCGCCGGGGTGCCTTGTTTGGTCAGGCTGTTCTTCAAACAGCTGTTCCATACTTAATCAACTCCTACCCACCATCCCTGGTAGGATGCCAGAGATCCATGGGGGGAAGTGGAGCCCTTTCAAAAGGGCACACAACTTCTGGGGTTTCTCCCTGGCATCTATAGCTAGGGAGTCCCCATATGTGAAGACTACATTCCTGCTTGTTCCTGGAGATAGCATAGTTACTCACCTGTAACAGGTGATCTCCGGGAACAGCAGGAATTTAGTCTTCACAACCCACCCACCTCCCCTAGGAGTTGTATCTCTCTTTTTCTCTTTCCCTCTCTCTCTCTCTTTTTTCTCTTTCCCTCTCTCTCTCTCTTTGTCTCAGCTTTAAACTCAACTGGAGAGAGACAGTTGGGAAAGGCGGGAAGGCAGCACGCAGGTGCTGTGGGGGGCTCCCAAAAGCTTTCTAATTGGATTCTGGGGAGCGTTCCCGCGCAGGCTCCGTTGGTACCGACGATATCCATATGTGAAGACTAAATTCCTGCTGTTCCTGGAGATCACCTGTTACAGGTGAGTAACTATGCTTTTTCTCTTAGCTTCCTGAAGGTTCAGGTGGCAGCTTTGGCCTGTTTCAGAGATCTGTTGGCTGTTAAGTCTCTCATTTATTTATTTATTTGGCTGTTCTTTTATAACGCTTTTCACTGGGTCAGAGCGTTGTACATTTATCTCAGGTGAACAATGTTTACATGGAACTGTAACTTTTTACATTAACTCTTTAACGTATGTAAGTAATCTTAACTTATGTACAAAAGCATCTTTATAAATGCCAGAGCATGGTTATACAGTTATTGGGAACTAAATTGTAGCCAGGTGGTAGGGGTAGTTAGGTAGTAAGTCCAAAGTGTTCTGTGAATAGGTGGATTTTTAAGAGTTCATGGAATTTGAGAAGGTCTTTGGTATTTATTTTGTCTCGGAGAGCGTTCCAGATGGAACATAGAGCTTAAATGATCTTGTTCATACTTGTTGAATGCTTTTTGTTTTTTCGCAGGGGTTTGCTGGGATGTTCTTAGTGGATTGTCTTCTGGGTCTGTTGGACCAGGGTGATTTGATGAGTTTGTAGGTGAGTTTGTTGAGTGTTTTGAAGATCATTAGAAGGATTTTGTACTGGATTCTGCGCTGTAGTGGAAGCCAGTGGAATTGTTTCAGGATAGGTGTGATGTGGTTGTATTTTGATGTCTTTGTGTGAAGAGCTGTTTGTAGGTGTAATAGAGTTGATTGGGATAATCTGTGGTAAACAGAATTGCAGTAGTCTATGTAAATCCCTAGCCTTATAGCTGGATGTTTTGAGCCGCCTTCAGTGGGTTCAGCATCTGCATCCACCCCTCCGTTCTGTGGGCCCTTCCTGGTTGCAGTTTGTTCCGCATGGAGGATTCTGAGCTGCTGGCTTTGTCTTGCTGAGATCCTTACCTATCTTTTTCTGAGGCGGCCATTTCCATTTGATCTGTGCCTTCCTTCTTCCCTGAAGTAATTTCTCCCTTTCATGTGAACCAGTGGTTCTCTAAGGAGGAGTGTCAGGGGAATGGTAAGGCTCTTCGCCTTGTGGATATCCAGAGGGTGCTTCTCCGATTCTTGGAGGTTACAAATTATTTTCATGTTGGACCATCTTTTTTGTGCTGTTTGCTGGCCTGCGCAAGGTGACACAGCAGCTAAGTCTGTATTGGTGTACTGGATTAAGGAGGCCATTGCTTTGGTCGGTCCGTTGCAGAACCGGCCAGTTCTGGAGGGTTTGCACACATTCTATCTAAACGCAAGTGTCTTTGTGGGTGGAGCAGAGCTCGGTACCCCTGCAGACATTTGTCGGGCAGCAGTGTGGCATCATTTTCTGTTTTGTAAAGCATTTCTGCTTGCATGTCTACACTAGAGAGGACATGGTCTTTGGCTGTAAGGTTTTGTGAGTTGCTATGTCTTCTCCCGCCCAGTGGAGGCATAGCTTTGGTATATCCCACTTATCTGGACTGGACTAGCCTGCCTGCCCCTTGGAATGGTTAGCTTTGTTCTTCTGCGGCAGTACCCTTGAATCCGCTGTGATTTATATACTTGGCTCCTCAGGTCCATCTTCTTCATACAGCCTTCTGTTTATGCTTTCCTGTACATAGTTCTCTACTGTTTGATTACTCATTGTTACCCACATTGAGATTGTGTGAGGCTTGCCATGTTATCCCATATGCTTTGGGACGAATACTGAAGAGACCTTTGGTGGTTGAGGCGGATAGAGGCATGGGAATGATGTCATTGAAATCTGGGCTTTCCATTGCTTCTTTGTCTCCACCAATTTGTTGGTAGAGGAACACAACCCACTTGTCTGCATTGATCTAGCAGAACTCAAGGAAAAGACATTATCTGGTAAGTAAAATGTCACCATTATGGTCATTTAGATTTGGCATGGGGCAGGATTGTTTCTGTCTTGTGATATCTCTGCAGATCTATATAGATAAATTGTTCCATGGAGGTTTGTTTTGAATTTAAGGAACGTGTGCAATCTTGGATGCCTAGTCTTATTTCAATGGGATGTTAATAGCATTGTATGATTTTGCAATGACCAGGCTGGACAGAGTGAAATCTCTTGAGGACTCTGACCATAGCACTGAGTGCTATTACTGCTAACTCATGTTTCATGTTGCCTAAAAAGTATCCTTCATAATTGTATACATAATCACATGCATATAGTAAAACGGCATAGGAATAGTTTGGGGATTGCAGGTAATTGATGCCCCCTTTCTCCCCCACATGCTTTGGATGCTGGTGACAAATCAAGCCCCCTTCCCTTATTATCCTATGACTTGCCTGCCCTCTCCAAACTATGCAAGCAAAGTGTGCCTATGTCAGATGGATCAGATGGGCTTCCCTAATTCAAGAAGGTATTTTTTTAATATATCAATTTTCTTCTTTTTCATTGTACATTTTGATTTCCTTTGTTTTATATTTGTTTTTTGTTTTTTTCAGGAAGTGTGGTTTATTCCTGGGGACAGAATAAATATGGACAATTGGGAGTAGGCTATGAATACAAAAAACAGACTTCACCACAGCTGGTCAAATCTTTATTGGGAATCCCATTTGCCCAGATTGCAGCAGGAGGAGCACATAGTGTTGTGCTGACACTTTCTGGAGCCATTTTTGGATGGGGACGCAACAAATTTGGACAACTTGGACTTAATGATGAAAATGGTAAGTTAAGTATGTTTATATTGTGTTGTTAACAGTGATATAAGTGTATATAGCATAGTGGTATGGCTTAAAACATTAAATATAACAAAGTAATTTTTAATATGTTAGACTGTGATATCTCTTATTGGACCAACAAGGAAAGATTTTAAGTACATCTGTGAGGTTATAAGTTCGTCCATCTTAACACCGAGTCATAGGGGCGAGATCTGTATTAACATGGTAGATGTCACAACCCATGATTAGATCACGTCACAGTTTAAAATATTATAAATTATATTTAAAGGCCATCTTAAAACATATTTCTGTTGATGATGTTGAAGGAACTAATCTCACTAAATGGAAACTGGGAAAAACTGGAATGATTACTTTGACTTTCTTACTGCCGAGTTTAATTTTATTTTAATCCATTACTGCAGCACTTCAGAGGTGTGTTATATAGAGGATTTATTCTACTTTGTGTGTGTGTCAAAATCATCTGCCAATATAAGGACCTATTTGTGTGCAATATAGAGTATTAGGTCTAGTGCCAGATGAGACCTAAACTAAGGGTGGAGAATAGAATTTAATAGTAAGCATGAGTGTTTCTTTCCATTCTACAGAAACTTTCACACTTTACAAAAGTGATTAGATATTGTGAACAGCTAGACAGTATGTCAAATATTGCCTGCCAGTACAGGAAATCTGTGAAGGGGCATACGTTTTATCCTTCTAGAAAGAGGGTAAGGTTCTGGTGACTGATAACAACAGCTGAAGAAACGTCCAGTAATGGTCACCTCAAAATGAATAACACATTTTTGTATAGTTAGATGTATGGAGGCTCTGAACAAAAACACTTTTTCTTCCATTTTTATTAATACAGTGCTCTCCTCTGCATGAGCTGTACAGTAGGTGCCAGTTTTCATCTGTCTATATTATGAATCTATTTAGAATGCTGTCCTTAAACTGTAAACACTCTTGAGCAAAGATTTGTAAAATATTAATACCCATATCTTTTGGAACTGCATGGATCAGTTGGAAAGCCTGGGAATTCAGAGCCTTTTACTTCGTTTGGACCAGCAGGACAGGAGGTCAGAACTGTAGTTTCATGTGTAACAATGAAACGCTCTGTTACGGCTAACCCATAGAACATATCCAAATTGTCATTCTCATGTTGTTTTGAAAGCAGGTTACCTCTAACTTTGAGACATTAGAGGAGTAGTCTAACAGAGCAGCAGGCTGAGAACTAGGGAAGCCTGGTTCGTATCCCACTTAACCCATCATTGCCTCAGATACATACTTAAGATTGTAAGCCCTCGAAATAATAGGCAAAATATCTACTGCACCTGAATGTAATCTCCCTAGAGCTACTCCTGGAAAAAGGTGTGAACTAAATCCAAAGTCTCCCCCTTCTAGCTCAGCCAGTAGGAACCTGATATAACCTTGCATACTGTCTTTTATGGCAGAGCCATCTTTTGCCTGACGGCTAGTAATAGCAAGGGAAACTGAAGACTATTCACAGGCCTAAGGATGAAGGATCCCAGCTTATCGCTCAATAGCAATTACTTATTGGTTTACAGAAGTACGTGTGCCAAATTCTTAAAGGAAGCATGGTCTTTGGCTGCTAACCAGAAGCCTGCCAGTGTAATGACAAGGCCTGATGGAAAGGGAGAAAGAGAAATAAGATGAGGAAGAAAAACATAGGTAGCTATGAAGGTAGATTCTGATCAGCTAGTTGCCCATAGGAACTGTAGGAAACTGCCAAAAAAAAATGTTTCCTTCCCAGTAGACTAGTCTAGATGAGTGAGTTGTGTCACCCAACAGATGGAGACAGAGAACACCAGGGTTCATACACTGCAGTAGCAGATTTTTCTGAGCAGAGGGTTAAGAGGTACCTCTGCTGCAGCACCAGTCTTCCGCCTACTGATCTGGGAACAGCATCACCAAAAACATCTGTGCTTTTGTATGCTTAGCTGCCACTGTTGGTTCTGGGCTCTTCTCTTCAGCTTGGCCATTGCCTCCAGAACCTTCTTGAAGGTCATGGTAGTGGTGGCCACAAATCTGCACAGGGAAGGGATTAGGATCTATCCTTATTGGACAATTGGCTATATGGGCCGATTTAGAGGAGAATGCCAAAGCAACAACTCACAGAGTGCGCCAGGTGCTAGAGAGCATCATTTGGGGAGTGAATTATGTGAAGAGCAATCTGGTTCCCTCCCAGGCTCTTGAATATTTGGGTGTCTGCTTTGATAACCAAGTTGTAAAGTTTTTTTCTGACTCGAGACAGAGTGGCCAATGTTGCTTGCAGCTCTGAAATTTTTTGCTCCTGAACGCCTTCAAGAACTTGGGACTACCTGTAGCTTTTGGGATCCATGGTTCCCAGGGCAAGAGCTTGCGTTTATTTGTGGGAATATAAATGTTCATTAAGTAATCTGCACAGTTTCAATGGAGTACATAAAAACATCTAAAACTTACATGCTCATTATACTACAATGAGCTGTATCATTGGTTGCCTCTGTCACAGCAGTACAGTGTTTGCCTCTTCCTGCCAGTGGTGGTGAGGAGGGAACAGTCTTGGTGGATGTTGCCCTCGCATCTTCTGAATGGTGTGGACTTTGGAGCCCCTGAGTGGGTGGTGCTGGTGACAAGGTCTCCTGGTGCAGGGTTGTTTGGAGCAGAAGTCCACCTGGTCCATCAATAGATTAGAAATGAAGGCAATTCGGTTAGCATGGGAGAGGTTCCATGCGATCCTAGAAGAGCAGCAGTCTGGGTGTTGTCCAACAAAGCCATAGTATGGCCTATGTCATTAAGCAGGGAGATATCTAGAGTGTAGTGGTGGCAATGGAGATCGCTTTGCTTTGCTAGTGGGAAGAACATCTGGTATTCCTCCCAGTAACCCAGATAGCAAGCATCGAGAACATGTAGGTGGACATAGCATATCTTAGATCCAAGCAAATGGAGCTAAGTTTCTTGTCATTCTGTATGATAGTGGAGCACTGGAGCTGCCCAGTATTTGACAGACACAGTGGATCACTTTACAGCAACAAGATTAAATCAAAATAAACTAAACCATCTAATGTCTCAACAAATAGGGGTGTCCTACATGGAGCAATGGGGGGAGGAGCAGTGGGTTCACCTCTAAACAAACAAAGAAACAAAGATATGGGGAGAGGTGCACCTGCTCCTGGTGGGTGCACCACTAAGCAAAGACGTGGGTAGGGGTGCACCTACTCCCTAAAAGACATGGGAAGGGGTGCACCTACTCCTGCCATATTGCTGGGCAGACTAGATGGACCACGCTGGTCTTTATCTGCCGTCATTTACTATGTTACTATGTTGACTTGATATCAGCTTATCAAAATGCCAAGGCGGCATGGTTCTGCAGTTGAAGAGACCCCACTGTAGTTAAAATCAACATGCTAATTAGCCATGGCCCCAGAAGAGTTCATTGTACATGCTTTCCCCTTGGCTGCTCATAGGCAAAATTCTGCAGCCCAGTAATTCCCATAGTTCCAAACTGGCCTCGCAGGCCATGGTATGCTGACTTAGAGTATTAGTAGGGGTCCCCTTTATCCCTTGGTCATTCTTTCTGTCGCTCACTCACTGATTCAATTTCTGGCCTGGTGGACAATCCATGATAATCTCGCCAAAGGTCTGCCTTTCCAAACTCCTCCCCATCAAAAACGCCTCATGAAAAATGCATCCAAGCTCAAATGGGGAACCCATCTCATTGGAACCGGTCCCTCCAAGTAAGTTCCATGAAGTTGATCTGATGGAGATTATAAGCAATAGCAAACTCTCTAAGGGCTTCCAAAGATCACTTAGCCAACCAGATGTCATGTTTTGCATCAACAAGGAGGGAGAAATGAGATTGTATATCTTGTTTTGGGAAACATTCAGATTGTGGGATGGAATTGAGAGCTACTGACCTTGATGGAAAGCAAAACACTGGCAGACAGACTGAGCAGAGTCCTTCAGCCTCACAAATGGAGCCTGGACAGGGAGATGGCACTCCACTCTTTCTGGCTTGGGGCATCACCTTGGTAGATATTTTTGCCATGCCTTAGAATGCTCAGGTGGGTCAGTTCTATTCCAAAGTGGGATATTAGAGCAAACTAGCCTCGGATGCTTTCCTTCAATACCTCTCATTGACAAGGCCCTCCTGAAACTAAAAAAAACCCAGAAGTATGATTTGTGTCCGAACTTGGACATGCCTACATTTTTTCTGGCTTGGATGGTGCATTTTTCTTTCTCATCTTTCTTATGATTTTATTTGTTTTCTTTTCCCCCTCTCTGATGCCCGGTTCCTTCGGGTCATCACATCGAGGGACTCTCCGGAGGTTGAGCTGATCCCCGAGCACCACTGACCTCGAGAGGTCCCTCGGCATTGGTCACGATCCTGGTCCTGTTCCTCGGGGCCGTGGTCTTCCTCGTACCCTCAGCTCTGAACGGCGGGTGGCCAGGGAACCGGGGCTGAGGCGCAATCAGGAAATCTTCGATTCCTCCACCGTCTCAGAATCAGATTGGGAGACTGAGGACAATGAGTCCCGGACATCTGCTGCCACTGGGATGTACCCTCGGACCCGTCTCCCCTGGAGATGCAGTGCCAGTTCCCTCCCAAGAACATGTTATTCCTCAGCTTCATAAGGGATAGGGCGAAGGCCCTTGCCTTCACCACTGAATCGGAGGAGGATCTTCACATGGAGGACTTAGAGATCCTTCATTAAGAGACTCCTCCAGAGGCGGCACTCACGGTGTGTGTTCCCATCCCCATCCTGGAACAGCTGCTTCTCCACATGTGGGAGACACCATCCTCGGTGCCCATAGTAAGCAGATGGCTGGACTTGACGTACCGGGTTCGCCGGAGCCATGGCTTCCAAAAAGCCCAACTGCCTCATAACTCCATGGTAGTGGAGTTGGCCATGCATAGGCTTAACAACTATAAGACACACTCCTTTGTGTCCCCGGGAAGGGAGGCCCATGCCAAGGATGCCATAGGCAGAAAATGCTTCCAAGGCTCTTTGCTTGTCTGCCAGATCCAGGCCTACCAGCTGTACATGGGCAAGTACTTGTGGGACTTGGCGAAGGAGTTTGCTGGGTTCTTGGCTGGTCTCTTGGAGGAACCTCTCCAGCGATTCTGGTCCCTGGCCTCCGCAGTCAGAGAGTGCACCAAGTTTATTACTCGGGTAGTCTATGATGGCTTCAAGTCAGCAGCTAGAGTAGCTGCAGCAGGCATTAGTGCTCAATGCCAGGCCTGGCTATAGTTGTTAGACATGGAGCAATGGGTACAGGACAAGCTGGTCAATGTCCCCTGTGAGGGAGAGAACCTCTTTGGCAAACCCATGGCAGATAAGGCCGCCGAGTTGGAGTCCGAGTACATGACAAGGATCAGGCTCTCCAAGAAGACCGCTGACCCTTCTGAAAGGAAGGCTTCGGGCAGAAAGCCCTCATACCCGAAGAAGAGAGGCTTACGGAAACTACCTCTAGTACACGGCCTTTCCAGCTTTCCAACAGGGCCAGCAGACCAAAGGACAGGGGCATGGGCTGTGTAAGCCTAAGGCCCCCAAGTCCCAGACAGCACCCCCGGCGCAACCTGGAGGGGGGTTTTGACTCCTTGGGCAAAGCCTCTCTTCCCCCAGGAGGCACAGTCCTGCAGCATATGGGGGGCTGTCTGGTACATTACGCCCACAGGTGGCCGACCACCTTAGACCTGCGGGACCTCAACAACTTCCTGGTGAGGGAGAAGTTCAAGATGCTCTTCTTTGGAACAGCATACCTTCAGCAGGGAGACTGGCTATGCTCCTTGGACCTAAAGGATGCGTACACGGGTATGATGACAGATGGGAGGCCTCCAGAGGAGGAGACTCCTCAGGAAGCAAGCCACTAACGCTTGAGCGGAGAGGGGTTTGCCCTCTATTAGGTGATGGTGTGTCTCCAGCTCGTTAAGGTGCACCCTAACTGAGTTAGACTTCAAGCATGCCTGAGACAAGTGAAACAGATACTACAGCACCAGCTGGATGGAGTAGGAGAAGGGGTTAATTCACCTCTCTGTGCACCAGACGGAGCACCTCCGCCACCTGAAGGCTTATGCTCGGCGTGTGGAGGTCTTACAGGAGGCCAGAAGCACCTCCTTCATCTCAGTAGAAAGGCTGAAAGGAGCCAGGGATAACCCACTCAGCAGCCAGGCCATGAGTATCAAGGACCACAGGTTGGGGTGGGTGTCCTCTGTGAGCGCCTAGAGGTGCAGGGCCCTATCTTTTGGAAGAAAATCCCATAAGTATTGCTGGTGATACATAAGGGACAGTATCCAACAGCTCCCTTATGTCCACCAGTAATACTCTCACAGTCCCACATGAAAGAACCAAATTCAATCAACAAACCTGTAACAGGGCATTTGAACTCTACGCACCCTCCCTCTGGCACTTCCTTCCCAACCAGCTCTGAAACAACAAAGACCTCTCCACATTCAGGAAACAGTTAAAACCCTATTGTTTCGCAAACATCTTGGACATGAGCTGGTCAGCTCTCAATATCTGCCGGCTTCCTGACAGCCCCCCAACCAGACTGAATCTGACCCCACCCCCCACCAACTGAGAGACTGTAGTCAAAAGTCTAGTACTGTTAATTGTCTGTCCAGATCCTTATTGTTGGACCCCCTGGTGCTGCCCCCCCCCCCTTGTTGAGCTGATTCTTGTACCCCCCTCTTTTTGTTAAAACCACTTTGACCTGGTGAAAAGCGGGATATAAATGCAGCTAAATGAAAATAAAATAAATGAACTCCAGCTTTTGGGTTGGTTGGAGATAAGACTTCAGGTAGTTGACTACGAACCCCAAGTGCTCTAGGACAAGGAAAGTGTGGCCTGTCGCCTGTTGTGCTTCAGCGGCAGTGCTACCCTTTACCAACCAGTCATCTAGATAGGGGAAGACGAAGACTCTCTGGAGCCTGAGGTGGGCTTCGACTACCGCCAGGCACTTGGTGAATAACCCACACGTCTGGATTGGACTGGAGTGACTCAACAAAAGACAATTAGCAGGTAAGGCCTAATTTCATCTTCCTTTTTATCCAGCCAGACCAGTCTGGATGCATGAATTTGTCTCTCTGCTAGCAGATGGAGACAGAGAGCCAGAACATTGTACAGTGATATCATTGTATAAGTAGTAATATAGCTGGTGATTTCTCAATATTTATGTATTCATCAATATTTATGAACAGCCTTTATGAAGATATTCATCCAAGATGGTATACAACATCTGTAGCTTGAAGTTTCGGTAACAAGATTACTATAATAAAGTGACCAAATGTGGCCCAGAGTTTCTCATGCTTTATACAATCAAAAGCCTTGCTGTAGTCAATAAAACACATATAGATATCCTTTTGTCTTTTCAATGATCCATCTCACATACACAATGATGTCTCTCTTTTCTTGTCCTTTCCTGAACCTTGCTTGCACTTCAGGCAGTTGTAGTCCCTGCTGAATAATCTTGAGTAGAATCTTGCTGGCATGTGGGATCAGAGTGATTGTGCGATAATTTCCCCAGTCAGTTGGATCATCTTTCTTTAGTATTGGTGTAAACCCAGATCTTTTCCAGTCAGTTGGCCATGATGTTGTCTTCTAAATTTCCTGGCAGAGCCTTGTAAGTATGTTAACAGCTGCATTTGATTGCTGTAATACGTCATTGGGAATGCCATCAATGCCCGGTGCTTTGTTTGATAAGGCTTTCAGTGCTGCTTCGACTTCTTCTTGCATCACTAATGGTTCTTGATCATAAAAGTGTAGGTTGAAACGGCCGTTAGTCCTCTTGATCTTTATGGTATGACTGTATATTCTTGATCTTTTCTTGATCTTCTGAGTATCATTCAACATGGATCCTTGAGCATCTTGTAACATTCTAATTCAAGGCTGGAATTTTTTCTTTAACTCTCATAGCTTTAGGAAAGCCGATTTTGTTCTTCCTCTATTAGTTTCTGCTTCTATTTCCTTTCATGTGTCATTGTAGTACTTCTCCTTGTCTTGTTGCATATTGGAAATCTCTGTTAAGTTGTGTGATTGCCTCTCTTTGTCCTCTGGCTTTAGCTTCTCTGGGTTTCTGGGCAATTTTCAGAGTTTCTTTCGTCATCCATTTTGGCCATTTTTGCTTTTTCACCTTTTGTAGAGACTTCTTACTTTCTTCCAACACAACCTTCTTGATGTCATCCCATAACTCTTCTGGAGCTCTGTCATTTGTATCTAAAGCAGCAAATTGATTTTGCAGGCAGCCTTTAAATTCCAGTGGTATATTCTCAAGGTCCTATTTTGCTACATTCATGAGTAGCTTGCTCTTTTTCAACTTTAGCTTGAGTTTTCATATTAGTAGTTGGTGATCTGTACCACAGTCAGCTCCAGGTTTTGTCGTCATTGATGTTATTGAGCTTTTCCATCTTTGACTTCCACAAATGTAGTCAATTTGAATTTTGTACAATCCATTGAGTGAAGTCCATATGTACAGTTGCAGCTTGTGTTGCTGGAAGAAGGTGTTTGAGATGAATACATCATTGATCTTGCAGAATTCTATCAGTCTTTCTTCAGCTTCATTTCTGTTGCTAAGTTCGTATTTTCCAGCCACTCTGCCTTCTTTGTTGCTAACTTTTACGTTCCAATCACCCATGGCTATCAGGATATCCTGTTTGCATGTTCTGTCAATTTTAGCTTGTACTTGTTCATAGAACTCATCAACTTCATCCTTTTCTGTAGCTGTTGTTGGGGCATATACTTGAATTATAGTTGTGTTGATGGGCATTTTCTGGGAACAAGCAGGAAGTCAGTCCTCACATATGGGCAATGTCCATGCCTATGGAGCCCTTGCGGAAACTTCTCTCCAGCTTTCAAAGAAAGCCCTTGTGAGATGCACCATGCATGCGTGGTCCCCTTCCCGCCGAAGGGTGCCATTTTGCCTCAGGCAAATGAAATAGCTAAAGATGGCAAAAACAATAAAGAAGCAACTCCACAGAGAGGCGGGAGGATTGTGAGGACTGATTCCTGCTGTCCCTGGAGAACACCTGTTACAGGTGAGTAACTATACTTTCTCCGGGAACAAGCAGAAAGTCAGTCCTCACCTATTGGACTCCCCTAGCAACAGGCTACCAAAAAAACCTTGTAGAAATGCCACAGATGAGCCATGAGAAGCAGAAATTGAGTCTTAAGGTAACAAACTCTCGAGACCCAAGTGTCTAGAGGGAACCAGCATTCTGGTAGCCTCAACACAGAAGGGTCAGAGGGCAGGAGTTGCCTACACCCTGAACAGATGATGGAGTATGGCCTGGCCGAAGATGCTGTCTCATTTGGACTCCCTCTCCAGGCAGTAATGAGCTGCGAAAGTGTGGACTGAAGACAAGGTGACGGTTCGGCAAATGCCCGACAGAGGGACAGAACGCAGGTTTGCCACAGATGCTACTATGGCCCTGACGTTGTGCGCTGTGACCCGGCGCTCCAGCGAGAGCCCAGCCTGCTCATAGGCGAGGGCAATGCAGTCCGCCATCCAAGTGGACAGAGTTTGCTTGGTCACTGCCTTTCCCAGCCGATTGGGGTCATAGAAGATGAAAAGCTGCGAGGCTTTGCGGTGGCCCCGGATACGTTGAATATAGGACAGGGCCCCCTTACAGTCCAGGGTATACAGTATGGTCTCCGCCCTACTGACTTGAGGCCCTGAAAATAAGTGGGGAGCACCGCCTGATTGAGGTGGAAGGGGGACACCACCTTAGAAAAAAACTACCCTTTCAGTAGCCAAACCATTAATGACAGGTACCCCAAGTGGGGTGTAGGAGCAAGCCCTCCTCCTGCGACAGTAACCCCGGGGGCACTCCCCAGAGAGACTGGAAGTGCTGAGAACAAGTGGAGGAGCAGCGGAAACCATGGTTGCCTAGGCACTAGAAGGCAATCAGTATCAGTGACACCCTGTCATGCTGTGCCTTTTAGAAGGTCTTGGCAATCAGCAGTATGGGCAGCCTGTCTGCTAGGCCATTGTCCTGACCCTGCAGATACACTGCCCGTAGGAGCATCCCATTGCAAAGCACAAAGGAGCAGAGAGCCATTGCCTCCTGGCAGAGGTCATAGGACCCCGTGCCTCCTACTACTGTTACTGTTGCTACTACTACTACTACTGAGCATTTGTATAGCTCTACAAGGCGTATGCAGCGCTGCACAGACATGTAAGATACATCAGAGCTCACAATCTAGTCAAGACAGACAACACAATAGATGTAGACAGGGATACATCTAGGGGGCATGGTAAGGAAATACAAAGGAGATCAGGTGAGTCGAGATCCAAAAGCGGCAGCGAAGAGGTGCGTTTTCAGCCTGGATTTGAAAAGGGCCAGAGAAAAATGCCTGACATACAGACTCAGGTAGTTTGTTCCAGGCATAAGGAGCAGCAAGGTGAAAGGAGTGAAATCTGGAGTTAGCAATAGAAGAGAAGAACACAGTTAGAAGCAATTTGCCAGAAGAGCGAAATTTACGGGGAGGGGTGTAGGGAGGTATAAGAGTGGAAAGGTAGTGAGGAGTTGCAGAATGAAGCAGGAGAAGTTTTAAATGTATGCAAAAAGGGATAGGGAGCCAATGAAGTGACTTGAGAAGAGGGGTAATATGAGCATGGTGAGGCTGGCGGAAGATTAGCCGTGCAGCAGAGTATTGAACAGATTGAAGGAGAGAGAGATGATTTAGCAGGAGACCAGCAAGGAGTAGGTTACAATAGTCAAGAAGGGAGGTGATTAAGAAGTGTTTGTTCACAAAGAACACTGCCACCTGATTGTCCATCTGGACCAGCACTGACTGGTGTCACAGGCGGTGGCGGAAGGCTGTGAGTGTTAGGAATATGGCCCGAAGTTTCAGCAGGTTGATCTGCAGTTCGCTCTCGGACTGTGACCAGCTGCCCTGGGTGCAGAGGTCTTTGCAATGAGCTCCCCAATCCAGCAGGGAGGTGTCCATAGTAAGGACCCTCAGGGGATTGGGAGCCTGGAAGGGCATCCCTGCCTGGTGGTGCTGCAGGGCCTGCCACCAGCCAAGGGAGTCTGCCAGTTGGTGGGTCACCATCATCCTGTCCCGCAGCTGTTCAGTGGCCTGGGTTCATTGGGAGCGAAGGCGGGTGTCTGGGGTGACATGGACCGTGGATGCCATGTGATCCAGCAGGCAGCGAGCAGGCATGGTGCTTCTGCATTGTACATCTGCAGCCAGCGCCCCCCTGTCTTGGGGTAGGAACGCTCTGGCCTGAAGGATGTCCATCCAGGCTCCTATGAACTCCAGACACTCTGTCAGGAGGTGAGACTTGGTGTAGTTTATGACGAATCCCAGATGTTATAGGATGCTAATGATACGAGCCATGGCCTGCTGCACCTCTGCGGCCAAGCCTCCTCTGATGAGCCAGTCGTCCTGGTAGGGGAAGACGAAGGCCCCTTGTAGGCGGAGGTGGGCCATGACCACCACAAAGTACTTGGTGAAGATCCTTGGGGCAGAGGCCAGACCATGGGGTAGGATCATGTATTTGGCAGTGGCCGCCCACCACCATGACCGGAGGAATTGCCTGAGGCTAGGTGGATAAGAATGTATGTAAATGCATCCTTTAAGTCTAAGGAGCATAGCCAGTCTCCCTGCCGGAGGTATGGCAGCAGTGTCCCAAGGGGGAGAGCTTTTTGAACTTCTCCCTCACCAGGAACCTGTTCACATCACACATGTCTAGGATGGGCCTTAGGACCCCTGTTCTACTGGGTACAAGGAAGTACCTGGAGTAGAACCCTCCACCCCAGAGGTGTGGGGGTACTGGTTCCACCGCTTTGTCCTTGAGGAGGCCTGTAAGCTCCTGCAGTAGCAAGGTCTGGTGGAAGAGAGTCCTGGTGGACTCTCCTGGGAAGAATGGAGGGGAAGTCTGCTCCAAGTGGAGGAAGTAGCCCTCTTTGACCATCTGGAAGGCCCAGATGTCAGTGGTGATGGTTGGCCACTTGTTGGAAAACAAGATCAGATGTCACCTATGGGCTGCTGGAGTGGGCCTCCTGGAGGTGGAGAGGCTATGCCCAAGGAGTCAAAAACTCCCACCAGGCTGTGCCAGAGCAAGTGCCTGGGCTTTGGAAGGCTTCTGCTTACGAGGGCTATGCCATTGCCCCTTGGCATGCTAACTCTGCTGGGGAGGCCTGATACTGAGGGTAGTTTCTGTAAGCTCTTCCCTTCCTCGAGTAAGGGAGCTCTGTACTATGGGCCCTCCGTCAGGGATGGGTAGCAGTCTTCTTGGAGAGCCTAGTCCTCATCAGGAACTCTGACTCCAACTCTGCAACCTTATCGATCATGGGTTTGCCAAAGAGGTTCTCTCCTTGGCAGGGGATGTCGACCAATTTGTCCTGTACCCATTGCTTCAGGTCGGAAGACTGTAACCAAGCCTGGCATTGGGCCCCACTGCCCGCCACGGCTACTCTAGCTGCCGACTCGAAGCCATCATAGGTTGCTCGAGTCATAAATTTAGAGCACTTTGTCAGCAGAAGAGAGGCTCTGGAACCACTGGAGGGGTTCTTCGGAGAGGTGGCTTGTAAAGCAGAAATTTCCAGGTGGATTAAGGAATCAGTCTGCACTGCCTACGTTCAGAAGGGGCTGCCAATTTTCTCAGGGTTTGTGGGTTCAATCTATAAGGGCCTACGTTTCCTCTTGGGCTGAGCATTAAGTCTTTTTGTCTGAGAATATCTGTAGAGCAGCAACTTGGACATCTTATTATTTTTCCAGGCATTATATAGATTTAGAAGCCAGAGAGAGTAATACCTTTGGAGTAGGAATTCAGAGTAACTCTGGCTTCCTCCCACCCAAGTTAAGTACAGCTTTGGTACTTCCCACACATCTGGGCTAGTCCAGCTGGATGATAAAGAAGGTGAAATTTTTAAGTTTACTTGTTAATCTCCTTCCTTGAATTGTGCAAGATCAGTTTGGAACCCCTCCTGGGAAGTCTGCTTACTATTTCTTGATTCTTATTTATTTATTTACATTTTCTTATATACCGTGCTATTCTGCATCAGTGCGGTTTACATTGAACAAACTGAAATTACATTGAACAGGGCATTATAACTTGGAGATAACTATTTTACAGGGAACATGGGCTATGGAGGGTTAAGTGGCTTGCCCAAGACCACAAGGAGCACCTGTGGGACTAGAAACCCCAGTCCTTCCGGCCCAAGGTTGCTGTCCTCTAGTGGGATTTGAACCCCCGACCTTCCGGCCTGAAGTACCTTGCCCCAACCACTAGGCCACTCCTCCACTCCAATTCTGGCTTGTTTCAGAGTTTATTTCAAATTCTTCAGAGTCAGGAAGGGAGATAATAGTGTACGTGCGAGGTTCTGTATCCCTGTCCTTAGACACCTCTTGGGGTAGGCATGTCTTATCCTTTCATGGTGGTTTGGTATAAGGTTTTATGATTTGAATGCTGATGAGTATACTGGAAAATCATCCAGCTGCACCACTCCTTATACATTGATGATGTTACTGTAAAAGTTGAGGATCTGTCTCCTGTTGACAGGATGACACAAACATGTATGGCAGGGGTGTCCAAACTTTTTTAGAAGAGTGCCAGATTTGATGAAGTGAACATGTGCGAGGGCCGACCATTTTGCCCGACATTCTGATGAACCATTAAAATTAAATGCAAATGAACTATTTTATGCAAACGTTTATTGAAAACGGCATACTTTTCATTTTGTGACTTGGATGACAAATCTAAACAGGTGTTAAATCACTCTGCCTTTAATCTCAAAAAAACAGGAAGCTGAAATATGTCAGAAACATTAGAAAGTACATTACACAAAGTATGAAGGTTGTCTGTCAACTTTTAAGTTCAAAAAATGTGAACAGGAACATAACACCAAGTATACATGTGTTCAAATATATTTAGAACTGATTTAGACCAACTGACATTAACTGAGATTTTACAATGCATTCCTCTCAATTGAAAAAAAAACTTGCCTGCACTAATGTGAAGGGTGAAACTGAGATCTGGACTGCAGCACATAGACTAGGTCTGGTTCAAAGGCCGTGGTTTTGATGCGCAAAATGTCACGCAGGTGAGAGTCACTTAGTCTTGTCCTCACACGGTTCTTGTTAAAGTTCATAACAGAGAATGTCTTCTCACACAAATATGTTGAGCCAAACAAGCTCAATATTTTCTTAGCCAATGTTCGAATCTCTTGAAACCGGCTCTTATCCAGTTGGCGGTAAAAGTTCACAAGAGAGAGTTGTTGGTGACGACTGCGTAACTCGCTGTCACAATGCAGCTCAATGAGCTCGAGCTGCAGCTGATCTGGAGCATTGTCGGGGTCAACCGAGAATGGAGAGGAGAAAATGCTGATCTCCTTTTCAATAGCTGCAAAATCTTGAAAGCGCCGTTTAAACTCCCCAGCCAGAGATGCGATGTCCGCTGCATACCTGCTCGTTTGTGCACTGATATCATCCTGTGGAAAACTGTTCATTATTTCCTGCAACGCTGAAAAGTGAACAGTATTGGGCTGTGTTTGTGACAAATGCCTTAGGAAAAGTTGCAGCTTTGTTCCAAAGGCTTTGAGGTGTGAATAAAGCTGGTTCACCGCTGCATCTTTGCCCTGAAGACTCGTGTTCAGTACATTCAGATGCTTTGTTATGTCGACTAGAAACCCCAAATCAGCCAGCCAAATAGGATCAGATAGTTCTCGCATCGGTTGTCCCTTTGTTTCCAAGAATTCTCCAATTTCCTTTCTGAGAGAGTAGAAACGCTGCAGTGCAGACCCCCGACTGAGCCATCTTACATCATTATGATATAAAACATCTTCGTATTCAGCCTGGATATCCAGTAAAAACTGTTTAAACTGGCGGTGGCACAGGGCTTTAGAGCGGATGCAATTAATGGTCTTTAGCACCAGTTTCATAACATGATCATATTTGAGATGTTTAGCACAGAGAACTTGTTGATGAATGATACAATGAAGTTCGATAGCGTTGCCTCCTTCTTCAATCACCTTGTTACAGATTAGGGTTGATAATCCACTTCGTTCACCAGTCATGGCAGGTGCCCCATCAGTAATAATCCCAGTAACCTTGTTCCAAGGCAGTTTCATGTCATCTATGGCAGAACTAACAGAGACAAATAAATCTTTTCCTCTTGTTTGGTCCTTAAGGCTCTGGAGGTCAAGCAGCTCCTCAGTCACATTCATTTCATGGTCCACCCCTCTCAGAAAAATCAGCAACTGAGCTGTGTCAGAGAGGTCCGTGCTTTCATCACAGGCTATTGAAAAGAAGTCAAAATCAACTCCTTTTGACGTTAAGTGTCTCTTAATATCTGATGAAATTTCTTCAATTCTCCTTGCTACAGTGTTACGAGCCAGGCAAATGTTGGCAAACTCTTGCTTCTTCTCGGGACAGATATTCTGCACCATTTTCATAACACATTCTTTGATAAACTCACCCTCAGCAAAAGATTTGCAATTTTTAGCAATTAACGCTGCCACCTCATAGCTAGCCTTTGTGGCATTTTCATTTGATTCACGGGCTCTTGTAAAAAATCGCTGTTGTGACATTAAAACAGCTTCAAGTTGCTTCAACTTTTCACTGCGGTCGCGCCCTGTTAGCTTGTCGTATGTGCTATGTCTTGACTGGTAGTGTCTCTTGATATTAAATTCCTTATAAACAGCCACAGTCTCTTGGCATATCAGACAAACACAGTGATTCCGTATTTCAGTGAAAAAATATTCCACTTTCCACCTGTCCTGGAAGCGGCGTCTCTCACTGTCAACTTTTCGTTTCTTATTTGTAGTTGCCATTATAAAAATTGGCCAGAAGGGGAGAAGTTATGCACTGTCTGACGTCAAGCGATCCTGAGCACCAATCCATTATAGCCCAAATTGATAAATGGTAGCCCCAGTAGTAATTCCCTGCGCACCACCTGGGATCCCTCGGCCTACGTTCCGGACCCCACAGATGAGCTGCCCAATATATAACTTACGGCCCTCCACTAGTGATTCTGCGAACGCCACTGAGGACTCCAGGGATCTGTCGAGCGGGAATTGACGTCATCAGCCGGCACACAGAGAAGGAAAGCCCAAATCTCACGAGATCTCGGACGTCGCGAGATTTGGGCTCTCCTTCCTGCGCCATCTGATGATGTCAAGTGCCGCAGCTAGAGATCGCTGGAGTCCTCAGTAGCTTTCAGGGAATCACTACCGGGGGCCGTAAGTTATATATTTGGGTAGCTCACCTGTGGGGCCGTTTCAGTCCAGAACGCGGGCCGCAATTGGCCCGCGGGCCGGACTTTGGACATGCCTGATGTATGGTCTGGTCTGGCAAGATTCCAGGAAAGGACATTAACAGGTAATCTTAAATGTCACTATTCATCTTCTGTGTGGCATAACGTTATGAAATATTATCCTCCTTCGTAGAATGCTAAATATGGTCAATTATGCTTCCAGAATGAAAAGGTAATTTCTCTGTATGTCAATCATTCTGTGTTTAGAAAAAGGAGTGTGGCTTATTGCTGGCAGACCATAATGAAAGTGTCCTCTCATTGCTAACTTCATGCAGAGTTTACATTGAAGTGAACTTATTTGCTTTTGTTAAATTTCAGATAAGTATTTCCCTGTCCTCCTAAAGTCATTAAGATCTCAGAAGATTGTTCACATATGTTGTGGAGAAGATCACACAGCTGCTCTTACAAAGGTACTTGCTTTTAGAGGTACTTGCTTTATATATATATGTATCTGTTTGTTTTGTCTCATTTCGCAATGAATGACATTGAAAATATTAAGACAGCAAGCAAATTTTCTTTGGTGCTAGGGAATATATCAGTCATCATAAATAAATAAATAAAAGCGGTGCAAACGTTCTTGAGAAACTTGACATTTGCATGTGCAGCAGGATCAGTGAAGCTGATTTTGGTGGGATTCTGAGCTATCAATTTGATCCTGATTGCTTGAAAGCACTAATTAGTAATATCCCATCTTTCACAACTTTGAAGTTCTTCAAAGCATGCAGCATTTTTATTGCCCATGGAGGTGCTGAAACCTTGTAGTGTCTTTCAGTTTCTTGCCAGTTAGACAAAGTAGTTGAAAAGTAAAATGTAGATTTTTTTTGCCTTCTACTGTACTGAATAACAACACTAATCTTGCCATTTTTTTTTATTCAGGAAGGAGGTGTGTTTACATTTGGAGCTGGAGGATATGGTCAGTTGGGACACAATTCTACAAACCATGAAATAAACCCAAGAAAAGTCTTTGAACTCATGGGAAATATTGTCACACAAATAGCATGTGGCAGGTAAAGGTCAATGTGGCAAATATATAATGGCCCAGGGCAACCATAAAAATTAATTGGGATAGAATGGCTTCATTATTTAACCAAATGGATATTAATCCTAAGAAAACATTTTTACAGTTTTGGTATAAAATCTGTTCCTTAGTATAGAAAATGTAAAAATGTATATAAGTTAACTTAGTTGAATATGTAAACTTGTTATTTTATGTTACAACACTAGTTTTTGTTAATCTGTTCTATGTACATGTTGTTCAATTGTAAACCGCTATGATTACCAGAAATAGCGATATAAAAACACACAAATAAATAAATAAAAATAGAAGTTGTTGTTTTAAGCATTTCAAAAACTGAAAAATGGTAGGAGCACGTCTCTTGTGGACCCTGAAGCAGGCACAGAATAATTGGGAAGGCTAAAGAAATTAATTGTGCATGAGAGGGGTATGTGTTTTGTTCCTTAATTTATGGATTAAAATTTGCCTAGCAGTTCAAATCATAGCACTTCACACTGTGGCCTGAAGGATCCAAGTGTGGATTCTTGTTCTTTAAATCTAGGGAGGGAGGGAGGGGATATGGTTGCTGCTACTAGCCAAGGAGCAATATTAAGGGTCTGACAATTTGATGAGTGAGGATCCTCTGGAGCCACACATGTACAGTTGTAATCAACATTATTGGCACCCTTGCATTTTACGTATGTTGTGTATAATATCTTGAGAAGTCATTTGAAATATTCCAACTGTGTGTCGTCATAATATTTGAATAATATGTTCAAAGATATACAACAAAAAAAGATGTCTGTGCAACTTAGATGTAGTAATTTCTGAGAAAAAGAACAAAATATGACCTGGACAGATTAATGGCAACTTTCACTAATATTTGGTTGTTAAACCCTTGGCAGTGATGACAGACTCCAAACATTTCTTGTAGCCATCGATAAATTTCATACATCTGTTTGCAGTTAGTTTCTCCCACTCTTCAACTGCAATTTGTTCCAGCTTATGAATGTTTCCAGGATTCCTTTTGCCAATGGCAGATTTCAGCTCTTTCCAAAGGCTCTTGATTGGATTGAGATCAGGATTCATTGTTGGCTAGTTTAAAACAGTCCATCCTTTTTCATCATTCTTTTGTACTTTTGGATTTTTTTGGATCACTGTCGTGATGGAAGACCCATGACCTTAGACTCAGACCTAGCTTTCTGACACTAGATAACACATTTTGCTCCAAAATGTCTTGGTAGTCCTCTGACTTAATGATTCCTTTAATACGTTCCAGGCTTCCAGTTCCTGACGCAGCAAAACAGCCCTACATCATTGTGGAACCTCCACCATACTTAACTGTAGGAAGGTGTGTTTTTCCTTATAAGCTTCATTTCTTCATCAAAGCACTCAAGTTTGGTTTCATCAGTCCACAGAACATTTTATCAGAAGGACTGTGGTTTCACCAAATGGGTTTGGGCAAAGATCAAGCCTGCCTTTTTATGTCTGTCTTTGAGCAGTGGGATCCTCCTTGGCCTTTGCCTGTGAAGTTCTTCATTGTTTAGTGCGTAGCATATGCTGTGGGTTGAAACCACCACTCCAGATTGCTCCATGTCAGCCTTAAGCTCTTTGGATGTTGTACGTGGTGGTTTTCCAACAGTTCACACTAACTTTCAAAGACTTCTTGGATTAATTGTCCTCTTCCCACCATGTCCCCTAAGAGGTTCTTGACAGTTCCTTGAGCAGGAAACTTCTTAATAACATTGCGAACTGTAGATACAGGAATCCCAAGGTCTTTGGAGATGGCCTTGTACCTCTTTGAAGTTTGGTGGTGATAGCTTTTTTGACAGTCTCAAGCAGCTTTCTTGTCTTCACATTGTGAAAATGGAACAGGGAATGAATTGGCCATTTTAAACACTGGAGCCATCACTCATTGGTTGATTCAAGTCATGTATGTCTAATTTTACTGCAGTGGGAATGTGGTTCTTCTATTCAAAGTGATTTGAATTGTTTATAAGGGTACACCAAGAAAAGAAGAGGAACAACAACCCTCCGCAGAAATCACAGAAGTCACTAGAACAGCTCAGGGAGGACACGGCCATACCTCTTTAAAACAAAGAAAAAGTTTATTTCGTAAAACATTCAAAGGTACAGACCCGACTTGGCCAAGTATCGGCAGTCAGCCTGCATCAGGGGTCAAAAAACAAAACACATGAATATTAAAAATACATTAAAAAATACAATAATATTCTCTAAAATGTACAGTAAAAAAAACAAAACCAGAAACACCATACACTACCAATTAAGATGCAATTGCATATATATTCCAGTGGCAGTTAGGACATTGTAACAAGAGCCTATAATAAAACATACATATGTGACCTAAAAAGTGCATAGGAGGCAGTACAATTGCTACAAGACAGTACCATAAAGTTCTGCAGCGGATCTTTTACATAAACATAAAAAACACAAGAAAAGAGTATTACTAGCTAATACATATTAGACAAAACAAATAATCCACACCTACTAAATGAGCTAAACCTTATACAAAGAGAAGGAGGAGGAGGGTGAAAAAAGGGAAAACAAGCTATTGCAGTCCTACCAGTAGTTGAAAGCTCAAAAAGCACTTCTCAGGTAGGCCTGTATGACAGCCAAAAAAAATAAAAAATAAAAGATAATACTCATAAACAGCTGACTAGGTGATGTCAAACACCAGCAGGAACACAGCAGTACAACAGTGGAGGAAAAAAAAGACCTACATCTTCCCATCTAACTCATGAAAAAAGAAAAAGCCTTTTGAGGGGGACAAATATTGTGGATGCACACTTTAATTCATAACCCTACTGTATAGCCACATAAGAGTGTACATCTGCCCAAACCTAGCCTTATTACAATAGTAAAGACAGTGTAGAAAAACTTGTGGTCTAAATAATAAGGCACACAAAGGCCACACTATCTGTAAATCAAAAAACAGACAGAACAACTAATAGCCAGAAAAGGTCATAATAATAAAATAAAAAAGGATGTTGCAGCACTACAAAAAACTAGCACAAAACAGCTCCAAAACTAGCAAGGAGAACAGCTCTTACCTTTAGCATCTTCTGAGAAAGTGAAAGTAAAAATCACTAGAGCACATGACCTCCCTTAAGACCGGTGCACTAATACATATGTAAATTAGCAAATGAGCACATGACCTCCCTTAAGACCTGTGCACTAATACATATGTAAATTATCAAGAGAGCACATGACCTCCCTGAAGACCTGTGCACTAATACATATGTAAATTAGCAAATGAGCACATGACCTCCCTTAGACCTGTGCACTAATACATATGCAAATTACCAAGAGAGCATATGACTTCCCTGAAGACCTGTGCACTAATACATATGTAAATTACCAAGAGAGCACATGACCTCCCCGAAGACCTGTGTACTAATACATATGTAAATTACCAAGAGAGCACATGACCTCCCTTAAGACCTGTGCACTGATACATATGTAAATTACCAAGAGAGCACTTGACCTCCCTGAAGAACTATGCACTAATACATATGTAAATTAGCAAATGAGCACATGACCTCCCTGAAGACTTGTGTACTAATACATATGTAAATTACCAAGAGAGCACATGACCTCCCTTAAGACCTGTGCACTAATATTTATTTATTTATTTCTAGTCTCTTTTATACCGCGCTATTCAACATCAGTGCGGTTTACAATAAACAAAGAACTACACATTTCCTAGGGTACTCTGTGTTTACAATGAACAGGTGTTAAAACTTGGATAACATAGGGTAACTATATACAATCGTGCAGCAGAGTTGGGTTCACCACATTGATCTAGCCCTGGGTGTCTTGTGTGGTATACGTGGTTGGGGCTATATCATCATTATCTACCGGGTAGTAAAAGAGAAAAAGGTGGTGTTTCAAGGCCTTCCTAAACTGGAATAGGTCGGGGATTGCACGGATGTTGGGAGGTAGGGCATTCCAGCATCTGGGCGCACAGAATTTGAAGGCCCTGCTTGCAGTTGACTGGGAGTATTGGTTATTGATTTGGGAACTATCAGTGTGTTGAGTGCTATCGCTCTTCTGGACCTGTTGGTGGGGGTGGTCTGGATCAACTCAGTTAGAGATGAAGATGAAAGCCCATAGATGGCCTTGAATGTAAGCAGTAGGGTTTTGTACCTGAGTCTCATATGTATCGGGAGCCAGTGTAGGTGCTTCACTATGGGTGTCACATGGTCTTTCTTCGAAGCACTGTATAAGACCCTCGCTGCAGTGTTCATCGCAAGCTGCAGTGGATTTAGGGTGGCCTGGGGGAGCCCATGTAGGATCACGTTTGCATAATCGAAATGTGGTATGATCAGCGCCTGGTAAATTGTCCTAAAGTCTTCTGGCTCTAGCAGCGATCGTAAGGGTCTGAGGGATCTGATCTTATGGTACACCGCCCTAACTACATTGCCTATGTGTACCTTCATGTCTAGTCTCTGATCCAAGGTGACACCGAGGTATCTGATCGTAGGCTTGGTCTGGAGATCTGCTTCCTTGACTCTTAGAAAGGGTGGTGTGGAGAAGTTTGGATTACTTGTCATGAAGAGTACTTCTGTTTTCCTGTGTTGGATCCTGAGGTTTTGGGTTTGGAGCCAGTCGGATACTGCATTAAAGCAGTTTGTCAGTAGCGAGAGGTCTGGATTTTCAGTTGAGAAAGGCATGTATAGCAGCACGTCGTCTGCATATATCAAGCAGTTGACATTGAATGACCGGATCAGGTTGCAGATAGGCTGCATGTATACGTTGAACATCAAGGCTGAAAGGCAGGAACCTTGCGGGACACCCTGCTTCTGGTGGAAAGGATCTGATGAGGTTGCCCCGGAACGTACATGCTGCCATCGGTCTGAAAGGTAGGATTTGCACCAATCTAGCGCTTTGTGAGTGATTCCCTTCTCTTTGAGACGTTCCAGCAGAATCTCATGTCTAACCGAGTCTAACGCAGCTGCAATATCCATGAATATGAGGACAAAACCTTGGAGAATGTTGTCCATTCCTGCTATTAAGTTGTTGAATAGTGTGGTAAGGAGCGTTTCAACTCCATGGGCCTCTCTGAAGCCGTGTTGGCAAAGGTCCAGTGGTGCAGTGGTTTCAATGTGTTCTTGAATTTGCATCTGTACTTCCTTCTCAATTATTTTTGCCAGCAGAGGTATGCTCGATATCGGTCTGTAGGAGTCTACCTTCTGTGGGTCAAGTTTGCTGTTTTTTAGTAGCGGTCTTATGGATGTGTGTTTGAGAGGTTGCGGGAATGTACCTGTTGCAAAGGATTGATCCATGATTCTGCCTATAATGGGACTAAAGTCAGACCATAGATCTTTAATCCAGAATGCTGGGCAGGGGTCAGTTTGAGCAGTAGTCGTGTTGATTGCAGCTATGGTGTCTTCAATGCGCTGCTTGGGAGGTGTGGAGAAGATGGTGAGGAGTGTTTGATAACTAGGCTCAAGGGAGGTGTCGGGTGTTGAGGCATTGCTGGTCTGGCATAGCTTGGACTGTAGGTAGTCCACAAATTCTTGAGGGTGGATCACGATTGATTGCTCTGCTGTTGACTCCTTTGTTAGGTCCTTGACGAAGGCGAACAGGTCGTGTGGTTTGTTTAAGGATCTTTTTAGCGTGTCTGTGTGAAATTGTCTCATGTTCACTGTTACTGCTTCGCGGTGCACTGCCAGGTGGGAGTTATATGCTCTTTGATCGTCTGCTGTGTGTGAGCGGCGCCAGCATCTCTCCAGCTTCCTCAGGAGGGTGCGAGAGGATTTCAGCTCAGCAGAGTACCAGGTTGCCGATGATCGTTTCCCTGGCGGTATGTTAGCTGGCGGACGTAGAGCAATTGAACTGAGTGTTTCATTCCATTCGGAGACCAGAGCTTCAGGATCGTGTGCTGTCGAGGTGATTAGTGGGTGTACTGTGCTCAGTATCAGTTCTTTGTTGAAAGCCTGAAATCTTCGTGTTGGAGCCTTGGCATAGCTGCTGATTGTTCTGGCTTCCTTCCGATTGTGGCTGGATGAGGGAATTTGGAATTGGATCAACTTGTGGTTAGACCAGAGAACTGCAGTAATTGAAAGCTCAGGGGTCTTGGGTGTGTCGAGGGTTGCCTGAGGAGTGAATATCAGGTCCAGGATGCCTCCTTTTACGTGGGTATGTTCTTTGATCAGTTGTCTGTACCCTAGTTCCTTAAGGGCATCGAGAAAAGCTGAGGTGTGGGAGTCTTGTAAGGAAGGTAAGTTGAAGTCTCCTAGGATCCAGCTTGGAGTGTGTGGGTTTTGAGTATTGAATGCAAGGTCGATTATTGCGGAGAGGGCATCTGGGTCTGCTGATGGGGCCCTGTATAGAAGGTTGATAGCACAGCTCTTGTTTGCTATTGTGATTGTGTCAAGAAGTGATGTGCTGGTTGCGTTTCTTGGGAGGAACTGGAGGTCCGATTTGGTGATGGTGAGTACTCCGCCCCCTCTCTTGCCGTTTCTATGGCATGTATGGATTGAAAATTTGGAGGGAAGGAGCTGGTTGATGAGGACATTGTCATCACTGGAGAGCCATGTCTCTGTGATCAGGAGTATGTCGAGGTTATGGAGTAGTATCAATTCGGAAATGACTGGCCATTTTTTGCGAATAGATCGGGCATTTATGAGCGCACATCTCAGGGGTTGTGGGGGGGGGGGGTTCCTCATGTTTTGTTTTCTTATTGTGTTGTAGTGCAATGTGTAAGAGATGGTGGTGGAGAGTGCGGGTGGCTTCCCATGAATTGTGGAGTGTGTTATTTGCCCATCTCCTCTTGTGATTCTGGAGAATTGGAATATAATTGTGGCTAGAGGGTAGGTCCGTAACACTGCTTAGGCCTATAGAGAAGAGATATAGGACCACTGTTATAAATTTGTCCAACATCATAATATTTTCTAGTGCTGTGTCTAGATTTATTATCTTACAAATTGTTTCTTTTAGGAGCACTCACTTGCTATTCTACATATGAATTGGTGCACAGGTCGTAAGGGAGGTCATGTGCTCTCTTGGTAATTTACATATGTATTAGTGCACAGGTCTTAAGGGAGGTCATGTGCTCTAGTGATTTTTACTTTCACTTTCTCAGTAGATGCCAAAGGTAAGAGCTGTTCCTTGCTAGTTTTGGAGCTGTTTTGTGCTAGTTTTTTGTAGTGCTGCAACATCCTTTTTTGTTTAATTACTATGACCTTTTCTGGCCATTAGTTACTCTGTGTGTTTTTTGATTTACAGATAGTGTGGCCTTTGTGTGCCTTATTATTTAGAACACAAGTTTTCTACACTGTCTTTACTGTTGTAATAAGGCTAGATTTGGGCAGATGTACACTCTTTTTTTATGTGGCTATACAGTAGGGTTATGAACTAAAGAGTGCAGCCACAATATTTGTCCCCCTCAAAAGGCTTTTTCTTTTTTCATGAGTTAAATGGGAAGATGTAGGTCTTTTTTCCCTCCACTGTTGTACTGCTGTGTTCCTGCTGGTGTTTGACATCACCTAGTCAGCTGTTTATGAGTATTATGTTTTATTTTATTTTTTTGCTGTCATACAGGCCTACCTGAGAAGCACTTTTTGAGCTTTCAACTACTGGTAGGACTGCAATAGCTTGTTTTCCCTTTTTTTCACCCTCCTCCTCCTCTTTGTATAAGGTTTAGCTCAGTTAGTAGGTGTGGATTATTTGTTTTGTCTAATATGTATTAACTATTAATGTTCTTTTCTTGTGCTTTTTATGTTTATGTAAAAGATCACGTAACAAGTTAACTGCAGAATTTTATGGTATTGTTGACTCTATAGCAATTGTACTGCCTCCTATGCACTTTTTAGGTCACATATGTATGTTTTATTATAGGCTCTTGTTACAATGTCCTGACTGCCATTGGAATATATATGCAATTGCATCTTAATTGGTATTGTATGGTGTTTCTGGTTTTGTTTTTTTTACTGTACATTTTAGAGAATATTATTGTATTTTTAATATTCATGCGTTGTGTTTTTTGATCCCTGATGCAGGCTGACTGCTGATAATTGGCCAAGTCCGGTCTGTACCTTTGAAGGTTTTACAGAATAAAAGGTTTCTTGGTTTTAAAGAGGTGTGGCTGTGTCCTCCCTGCGCTGTTCTAGTGACTTTTGTTTATAAGGGTGTCAATAATCATGCTCTGGCAGTGTTTCAGTTTTTATATTATTTCCTTTTTTAATTGGTCTTGTTTTATTTGATTCTTTTATGTGTCAAATATTTGTGCATATATAGTCCGAAGCCATTTCACTGGCCACTATTTTTATGAGATATTGGATATTAAGGGGTAGAACTGTAAGAGTCACGTTGATGACAACTGTATGCTGTTTGAGGAAGCTGAGCTTGCAGATTGAAAGAAGGAAAGGTGGTAAAAAGCAATACTTTCACTTTCCCCAGCAAAAAAAAAATCAGCCCAGTAGCTCTCAGCCTTTTCATTTAGTGAGCCATATTACTAAAATAAATACAATCTTAAATACTGACTGCTCCTATTTGTTATCTTTACTGTTGTTTAAATAGAAGCAGTGCTTTAAAAATACTGTCTAAAGAGCCAGACAAGCTGAGAGCCATAAGGTATCACACATGCCTTGTGAGTTTCAGATTGAAGAAGTCTGCGCTTCCTGTGTAGTGCTCAGTGTGGATCAGCTTCTTTTTTAGCCAGAAATTTCCAGCTTAAGATGGCCTACATCAGTATGCTATAAACATCTGAAAAGCATTATAGCTCTCCATGTAATAGCAGTTTTCTGTAGACAGCATGATTGAGTCAGCACACAAGAGGATGACTCCTAAGCTTAGAGCTGCTCACACATTTATATATTGTCCCATAGTAGGAGCAGCCTGCACAGAAAAACAGTGCAAGCGATGCCACATTACACAGACAGATTGACCAGCATAGCTTAAAGGCATTGTGCTTTATAGTGGTTTGGTCTAAGCAGTACTGTAAAGTAAATGGTGTAAAGGGAGGACCAGGTCGCTGCTTTATAAGTTGTAATCTCCAGGAACAAGCAGGAATGTAGTCTTCTCATATGGGTATCGTCGGTACCGACGGAGCCTGCACGGGAACGCTCCCCGCGCATCCAATAGGAAAGCTTTTGGGAGCATCCCACAGCGCCTGCGTGCTGCCTTCCTGCCTTTCCCAACAGTCCCTCTCCAGTTCTTCGTTTTCCACAGAGCCGACAGGTCGCACATCCTGTCACCGCAGAAAATTCCTTTCTTATACTTCTTTTTTGTGGTCGCGTCTGCCTTCCCTAGACGCTATACCGGTACCGCCGGTTCTTCTTTTCTTTTTTCTAAAACAAAAAAAACAACTTTGTTTCTGGAGTCTTTCTCCAGTAATTTTCTTCTCAGGTGCCATGTGCCATTTTGGGCACTAGGCCCAAACTTTTCCCTCAAAATGGAAAAACCCGCTTTGGGTTTTAAAAAGTGTTCTAAGTGTGGTGGTACCATCTCCGTCACTGATGCCCATGAGTGGTGCCTCAAATGTTTAGGTCCTGACCACTCTATTTCAGAGTGTGTTGCCTGTGGAATGATGTAAAAAAGGGGCCGGCAAAACCGAGCTGCTAAGCTCGGCACCCTTTTTCCTTCCGATGCAGCCTCTGTGGCATCGACGTCCTCCAGGGCTTCATCCTCCTCCCAGGGATCTCAGGTAACTAAACATAAATCTAGCCAGTCCTCAAAGAGTAGATCTCCTTCTAAATATCAAGATGCTTCTGGCGTTGCCCTTGAGGGACTTTCACCGGCAAAATTGCCCCGGTGGGAGGCTTCGACTTCCAAAGCACTAACGGGACTCCAGGATGTTCTCGAGGCTTCAACCTCGGCAGAACTACTGGTGCCATGCTCTGGGGCTCCGGCCACTTTAACCGGCACCGATACCCAAGCATCGGCACCGTCGATAGACCAGAGATTCTTGGCAATTGAACGCAGTCTGGCGGCTACTCTCATGGCCTCGATGCCCCTGAAACCGCTTCAGACAATGCAACCGATACCGGCATCGCCTGCGGTAACAGCACCGACTGCATCGACATCGGCAGGTATTCTACCGGGACCGAGTCATGCATGTCTATACGGCATCGACAGGTCGGTAGCGGACCACTCAGGTGCCGACTTCGATCGGCACCGGTAACGTGCCTTGCACGATCACCCGGATCGGAGATACTTCGAATCCTCGGATGAGTCTGAAGACTCCGAAGGCTCTGCCGATACCAGAGTACTTCTTCCCGAGGATTCCTCTTCTCCTCAGCGTAGGATGTCTCCACCAGAGGATATGTCCTTTCAGGATTTTATCCGAGATGTGGCCCGAGGTCTTTCCATCACAGTGGCTCCTGAAAAAGAGCCTAGGGCAAAGGAATTAGAAATCCTGCAATACCCTAAAGCTCCCAAGGAGGCAGCAACCCTACCTATTCATGAGATCTTGGATGATCTTATGTTAAGGATGTGGGAAACACCTCTAACCACATCTCCTCATTCTCGAAGCTCGACACCATGTATCGAGTTCCTCCTTGTTCTGGTTTTCAAAAGACTCAATTACCACACCATTCCATGGTGGTGGAATCAGCCATGAGACGTATGAAGAGTACAAAAAGGCATGCATCTAATCCTCCAGGACGTGAGTGTAGGATTCTTGACGCCTTTGGACGTCGGTCCTTCCAGGCTTCCATGCTTTCTTCTAGGATCAGTTCCTATATCTTGTATATGGGAATGTTCCTTAAGGAAGTCACAGAAGACTTAGAGCTTATGAGCCATCTCCTTCCTGATGATAAAAGGCAAGATTATCTTACTCTTGTTAAACATGCTCAGGAAGTTTCCAAGTTTGTGACTCGTGCAGCCTTTGACTGCTTTGAATGGATAAGCAGAACCTCTGCTATTGCCATAGGTGCACGCAGAATTGCCTGGCTCCAGGCATCTGACTTAGAAATCTGGGTACAGGACAAACTGGGGAATATACCTTGCACAGGAGAGAATCTCTTTGGCAGGAATTGGCAGGAAAAAGCTAATGAGATAGATGCTGACAATATCACTATGGATAGATTGTCCAAATCTACAGCTGATCCTGCAAGGAAAAGATCCTCTAAGAAACCATTCTTCAGTAAGAAGAAGAAGTTGTATCCCTCCTATACCCAGCAGGGACATCGTTCAGGTCAGTCTGCCCAAAAGGGACAGCAGCAACAACCTAGGCAACAAAGGAAGCCAAAAGCAGCTAAGCCTTAACCGGCTCAGCAGACTCAGTCTCCACAGGGGCTTTGACTCCTATCTAGAGAACTTTGCCTTCCTGACCCTGAACGGCCCAGAACTCTCCACCATCCCAGGAAGGTTGTCATTTTGCCCCCAGATGGTGTCAGATAACAGCAGAAAATTGGACTCTATCTATTGTACAAGAGGGGTACAAGCTTCCTTTCCTCAGCATGCCCCCTCCTACAATAGTAAGACCGTTCAATTCCCAGGCCTCTCCCAATGATGGGTTAGATCAAGAAGTCGCAATGCTCCTTGCTCAAGGAGCAATAGAAGAGGTGCCCATTCCCCAACGGGGTACAGGGTTTTACTCCCCCTATTTCCTTATTCCAAAGAAAACAGGAGGACACAGACCCATTCTAGAAACTTCTTTTCAGAGAGAAGTTCAAAATGATTTCTCTAGAAACTCTGCTGCCATACCTTCAGAGTCAGGATTGGCTTTGTTCTCTAGATCTCAAGGATGCGTACAGTCATGTTGTCATCCATCCAACTCACCGAAGGTTCCTTCGATTCCTGTTTCAAGGGAAGCACTACCAATACATGGTTCTTCCTTTTGACCTGGCTTCTGCACCAAGGGTGTTCACAAAATGCATGGCTGTGGTAGCAGCATTTCGCCGCACCCTGCAAATATTTGTCTTTCCTTACTTAGACGACTGGCTCATTCGAGCCCCTTCAGAGCCAGAGGCCAGGATGTCTCTGTCTCGCACAATGCGCATCCTTCAGTATTTGAAACTTGTCATAAACTTCCCAAAGTCCAACCTTGCTCCCACTCAATCTCTAGAGTTTATAGGAGCTCTTCTGGATACCAGACAGACAAGGGCCTTCCTTCCACAGCCCCGCTGCCTTCACATTGTGCAGTTAGCTTCCCAAGCAGTGCTAAAACCTCACCTCACTGCTCGGGAAATGTTACAGTTGCTAGGCCACATGGCATCTACCGTGCATGTGGTTCTCCAGGACCAAGCAGGAAGTCAGTCCTCACATATGGGTGACGTCGGCGCCGACGGAGCCCTCGCGGAGCAATTTTCCCCAGCTTTCAAAGAAAGCCTTTGGGAATTGCAGCGCACATGCGCGGTCCCCTTCCCGCCCAAAGGTGCCATCTTGGCCAGTCTTCTTTTTTTTCCGCGGAGCCCTACAGACGCTGTCTACAAGTCACCGCTGAAAAGTTGATTTTCTTTCTTTATTTTAGTATTTTCTTCGGTTCGACGCCGGTCCTTTTTCCGTCCGGCCCCGCGACGCCGGTTGCGAGGCCTCCCCTTCTTTTTTCACTTTTCCCTGGCGGCACGAACGTTTGACCTCGCAGGGGCCCTTTTTCCCCCGATGGCCGCCAGTGGTTTTAAAAAGTGTGTTCAGTGTAAGAAACTTATGTCTCTTACTGACACACATGATTGCTGCCTCCGTTGCCTGGGCCCAGATCATGAAGAAATGATCTGTGGAGCCTGTAGCAAGATGTCTGCGAAATCTTTGCGGAGTCGGCAGCATCAGCGGGAGAGAATCTTCTCTGACCCCAGCCGTACCCGGACCTCGTCAGAAGCTTCGGTGTCCAGGGAATCTGGCTCTGAACACCGTCGGAGCTCCTCTGAGAGGGGGTCTCCTTCCCGGGAACATCATCGGAGGAAGAAACCCGCGAGGACGGCGTCGGTGGACGCTCCAGGCTCCGCGAGGGCCAGGTCGCATAGCCCCGATAGCCGTCCCGGGTCTTTGGAGCTGGAGCGGCCGTCCAAGCAGCCTCGTCTGGAGATGGACTCGTCTGCTCACGTAAGTCCTGTTGTCCTCGTGGACTCGCCTCCGAGGGGTCCGACGTCAGGCCCGACGCCGTCGGGGCCCGAGTCGGGGGCTGCTGGGTCTCCTGAGTTCGGACTCAGGTTGACGGCCTTGGAGAGCAGCCTGGCTGCCTTAATGGACCAGCAGCGGGCATTGATCGCTGGCCTCGCTGGCGCTTCTGCCCTGACCGCCGGGATGTCGACGTCTAAGTCGACCCCGGAGACCGAGCCGATCCTCGAGTCCATGCGGGCTTGAGTCGATCCTCGGTCGAGGTCCCCTTCGGCCTCCCGTTCGGGGCCGCGGTCGTCGACACCGACTCCCTCGGCGTCGGGGCGGACGGCGTCTGTGCCTGCCCGGCCAGAGCCGCTCGACTCCTCCTCCGAGGAGTTCGCCTGGGAATCCGAGGTGGAAGAGTCACCTGATTCTTTTCGGACTCGGTGTATCCCTTCGGACTCCCCCGAGTCCGAACCTCGGAGATAGTCCCCTCCGGAGGATGCACGGTTCTCGGACTTCGTGAGGGATATGGCCAAGGCCTTGGCCTTCCCTGCGGATCCCGAGGAGGAGCCTCGAGCCGAAGAGCTCGATGCCCTCCAGTATGACTCTCCTGCAAAGGAGCATTTTACTGTACCGGTTCCTCCGATGCTGGAATGACTTCTCTTCCGCATGTGGGAGAGCCCGGCGTCGTCGCCGGTATTAAGCAAGCGGGTCGATGCCATATATCGAGTCCTCAAGAGCCCTGGCTTCCAAAAAGCACAGCTGCCGCACCATTCCATGGTGGTGGAATCGGCCATGCATAGGCTCAAGAGCCAGAAGATGCACTCCTCGGTGCCTCCCGGCAGGGAAGCCCGCAGCCTGGATGGCATCGGTAAGAAGTGTTTCCAGGGCTCTATGCTTGCTTGTCGGGTCCAGACTCACCAGCTCTACATGGGCATGTATCTCAGGGACCTGGCTAAGGAAATAGCCGGATTCTCTGCTGGTCTCTCCGAGGAACCTTTGCGGAGGTTCCTGGCCTTGTCCACTGGTATTCGAGAGTGCTCAAAGTTTCTCAAAGTCTCGAGCAGCCTATGATGGCTTTGAGGCATCGGCTCGAGTAGCCGCAGCCGGCATCGGGGCCCGCCGACAGGCTTGGCTTCAGTCATCCGACCTCGAGCCCTGGGTGCAGGACAAGTTGGTCGATGTCCCCTGCAGAGGTGAAAACCTCTTTGGCAAACCTATGGACGAGAAGGCTGCACAACTCGAGACAGAGACTCTCACCAGGACTCGGCTCTCCAGGAAAACCTCTGCCCCTTCCCAGAAGAAGAAGGGCTCGGGGAAAAGCCTTTTTACCCGAGGAAGACGGCTGCCTATAAACACTACCCTCATTATCAGGCCTCCGCAGCTCCCCAACAGGGTCAGCAGGCCAAGGGACGGGGTAACGGGTCCCGTAGGCAGCAAGCCCTCAAGCCTGCGCCACCGGCCCCTGCTCCGCAGGGTGGGGTTTTTTGACTCTTTCAGCATAGCCTCTCCCCCTCCGCTGGTTTCTCTCAGCACGGGAGGCCGGCTGGTCCACTTTGCCCACAGGTGGTCCAACATCACGTCAGATACCTGGGTGCTCCACATAGTCCGAGAGGGCTATCTTCTACACTTCCACCAGGTACCTCCCCCCTACTTTCCAGGGGAGCCTCTGCGACCCCTTCTTCAACGGGACTTACTCCTTCAAGAGTTGGCAAGTCTTCTTCAGGAACAGGCGGTGGAACCGGTGCCCCACCACCTGAGAGGTCAAGGCTTTTATTCCAGGTACTTCCTGGTACCAAAGCGAACTGGAGGCCTCAGACCCATCCTGGACTTGCGGAACCTCAACAAGTTCCTGGAAAGGGAAAAGTTCAAGATGCTTACCCTTGGAATCCTGCTGCCCTACCTCCGGCAGGGAGATTGGCTATGCTCCTTGGATCTAAAGGATGCCTACACTCACATCCTCATCCACCCAAGCCACCGACAATACCTAAGGTTTGTGGTGGCAGGCAATCATTACCAGTACAGGGTACTGCCCTTTGGCCTATCCTCCGCACCCCGAGTCTTCACAAAATGTCTCGCAGTGGTGGCGGCTTATCTCCGGCTTCAAGGCCTCTTTGTCTTCCCTTACCTAGACGACTGGCTCATCAGAGCACCTTCCTCCACGGAGGCCACTCACGCCACGCAACGTACTGTGACTCTGCTCCAGTACTTGGGCTTTGTCATAAACTTCGAAAAGTCCACTTTGCTCCCCTCTCAGGATCTCGAGTTCATCGGCGCCAGGTTAAACACGCTTCAAGCGCGAGCCTTTCTGCCGCTCGACAGGGCACAACGGCTCATGGCTCTCGCCAGCCGCTTTCGCAGCCATTCCCGGGTCTCGACCAGGCACTTTCTGAAACTGCTCGGCCATATGGCTTCCACGGTCCATGTGACCCCCAATGCCCGCCTGAATATGCGGCCTGCTCAATGGTGCCTTCGCTCAGAATGGCGTCAGGCCTCGGGGAGACTAGCGGACTCAGTACGAATCTCCAGCCCGCTGGTCTCTTCTCTACGGTGGTGGCTTCATCTGCCCAACCTAGTGCTCGGAATGCCCTTTCAGTCTCCTCCACCTGTTCAGGTACTGACGACCGACGCTTCTCTCCTGGGTTGGGGAGCACATTGCCAAGGGACATGTACTCAGGGTCTCTGGACCCCGTGGGAATCTGCCCAGCAGATCAACTTCCTGGAGCTCAGAGCGATCCGCCTGGCTCTCCGGGCCTTCTCCCACCTTACCACTCGCCAGTCCGTCCTCGTCCAGACGGACAATCAAGTGGCCATGTTCTTCGTGAACAAACAGGGGGGCACGGGCTCCTTCCTTCTCTGTCGGGAAGCACAAAAGCTCTGCGCTTGGGCCGTCAGCCGAGGGATCCTCCTCAAAGCTGTCTACCTCCCAGGTCAAGAAAATTACCTGGCAGACAAACTGAGCAGAATCCTCCAACCACACGAGTGGAGATTGGACCCGTTGGTGGTTCAAAGGATCTTTCTCCAGTGGGGCCTCCCCACTCTGGATCTATTTGACAGTCCTCTGAACAGGCAACTTCCTCGGTTCTGCTCTCGGGAACCGCATCCCCTCCGAGTAGCGGCGGATGCTTTTCTGCTCTCATGGTCCACGGGCCTTCTGTATGCCTTTCCTCCCATGCCGCTGGTGTCTCGAACACTTTTCAAGGTTCTCCAGGACAAGGCTTCGATGATCCTGATAGCTCCCCGGTGGCCCAGGCAACCGTGGTTCCCGCTTCTGATGCAACTGGCGGTAGATACTCCGTTGCCTCTGGGGTTTCAACCCGATCTCCTGACCCAGGATCAGGGGTCTCTCCTACATCCCAACCTCAGATCTCTTCATCTGATGGCCTGGCTGCTGAAAGGGTAGTCCTTGCTCCCCTCCTGCTGCCTCCGGAGGTGGAAGAGGTCGTGCTAGCTTCCAGGCGACCCTCTACCCGGAAATCCTACGCCCTTAAATGGCGTCGCTTCTCCACCTGGTATACTCAACAGTCTCAAGACCCCTTCTCCTGCTCGGTGTCGGTGGTCTTGCAGTACTTGCTTTCCCTCTCCAATCTTGGACTTAAGTCCAACTCGGTCAAAGTTCACCTCAGTGCTATTTCTGCACATCATATGCCGGTGGAAGGCAGGCCTCTTTCCGGCCACCCTCTTGTGGCACGGTTCTCCCGAGGTCTCCTTCTCCTTAAACCACCTTTGCGCCCCCCAGCCCCCGACTGGGACCTGAACGTGGTTTTACAGCGGATCACCTGTCCGCCTTTTGAACCCATGGATACCTGTCCTCTCCGTTTTCTTTCTTGGAAAACCTTAATCCTGGTAGCCCTCACTTCCGCTAGACGCGTTAGTGAACTGCAGGCCCTAGTGTCTGATCCCCCTTACACTAGGTTCTACAAGAACAGGGTAGTCCTGCGGACTCACCCTAAGTTTCTTCCAAAAGTGGTCTCCCCTTTTCACATCAATCAGGAGGTGGTGCTTCCGACCTTCTTTCCCAGGCCACACTCCAGCCGAGCTGAAATGGTCTTGCATACCCTGGACTGTCGGAGGGCGTTAACCTTCTACCTGGATCGTACGCGGGAGCACCGTAAGACTGTTCAGCTCTTCCTGTCTTACGACCCTAATAAATTAGGGCTCCCTGTCTCCAAGCGTACTCTGTCCATCTGGGTCGCTGACTGTATCGCTTGGACTAATGGGGCGGCAGGCCTCTCGTTGGAAAGTCGAGTCACGGCTCATCGGGTTAGGGCGAAGGCTGCGTCAGTGGCTTACCTCCGCTCTGTTCCATTGGCAGACATCTGCCGGGCCGCCACTTGATCTTCGAGCCAGACTTTTGCAACCCATTACTGCCTCGAGAGGGAGTCCCGCAGGGACAGTGCTTTCGGACAGGCAGTCCTCTGTAATCTCTTCGAGGTTTAAGCAACTCCTACCCTCCATCCCGGATGTTGGGCTACCGGTTGGAGATTAGTCAGAGAAGATTCCTTCCTTCTGTGCTGCTGAGCTAGAGAGAGCTCATTTTTGTGCTTAGGGTCTCCGGTAGCCTTAAGCTTGGGAGTCCCATATGTGAGGACTGACTTCCTGCTTGGTCCTGGAGAAAGCATAGTTACTCACCTGTAACAGGTGTTCTCCAGGAGCAGCAGGAATCAGTCCTCACAACCCTCCCTCCTCCCCGTGGAGTTGCAGTCATATGATTTAGTTTTTGCAAATTTTTTGCTGTCTTTTCGCTATGTCATCAGACTGGCCAAGATGGCACCTTTGGGCGGGAAGGGGACCGCGCATGCGCGCTGCAATTCCCAAAGGCTTTCTTTGAAAGCTGGGGAAAATTGCTCCCCGAGGGCTCCGTCGGCGCCGACGTCACCCATATGTGAGGACTGATTCCTGCTGCTCCTGGAGAACACCTGTTACAGGTGAGTAACTACGCTTTCCTTATGCTCGCCTCCGTATGAGGGCAGCCCAGTGGACCTTATCCATTCAGTGGACTCAGGCGTCAGGTTGCCTATCAGACAAAATAGAAAACTCAGATCGCCTTATTTTGTCCCTCCAATGGTGGCAGTCACCCAAAAACCTTCTGGTGAGATCTCCTTTTCAGCAACCCCCACCCCAAGCCACTCTAACAACAGATGCTTCACAGGTGGGTTGGGGAGCCCACCTGCACGGCCTCTCTACCCAGGGTACCTGGACTCCACAGGAGGCCTATCTCCATATCAACCTCCTGGAGCTCAGAGCAATCTTCCTTGCTCTTTGAGTATTTCACTCCCAGCTCAGATACAAGACAGTCCTAGTTCAAACGGACAATCAAGTAGCCATGTTCTATGTGAACAAGTAGGGCAGAACAGACTCTCTGTTGCTGTGCAACGAAGCTTTGCGACTATGGGCCCTCACCAGAGAGCATCAGATTCATCACCTTGCGGTGTATCTTCCAGGCATTCAAAACTCTTTGGCAGACAAACTCAGTCGAGTTTTGCTTCCAGACGAATGGTCTGTTCATGCAGACCAGGTGGACAAAATTTTTTCAAATTTGGGGAACCCCGGACATAGACCTCTTTGCAAGTCCGCTGAATGCCAAACTTCCCCGGTTCTGTTTCAGAATTCCGGCTCGAGGTTGTCAGGCCAGGGATGCTTTCCTCCTTCATTGGGGTCAGGACTTCCTGTATGCCTTTCCACCCATTCCCCAAATTTCCAAAACCCTGTTCAAGCTTCAGAGAGACAGAGGTCTTATGATCCTCATAGCTCCACGTTTGCCACGGCAAATGTGGTACCCTCTGCTCCTACATCTCTCTCAAGCTCCGCCTCTGGATTTAGGATCTGCTCCAGATCTTCTTTCTCAAAAGGATGGGATGCTGTGGCATCCCAATCCCCAGTCTCTGCATCTCAGGGCCTGGTTGCTGAGAGCCTAGAACTTCACGGTCTTAACCTTTCCCAGCAGGTAAAGGATATCCTTCATGCTTCCGGGGAGCCTTCCACAAGACTCTCTTATGCATTTAAGTGGAAAAGGTTTACTATATGTTGCTCGCAGAAGGGTCTTAACCCTCTTGCGATACCTCTGGAATCATTACTGGAGTATCTCCTTCATTTATCAAATGGAGGGCTTAAGACCAATTCAGTGAGAGTTCATTTGAGTGCTATTGCAGCTTCTTTCAAGCCTCTAAATGGACAACCTATTTCTTCTCATCCTCTCATAGCGAGATTTATGAGAGGCCTTCTTTTAACTAAGCCTCCTATTAAGCCACCACCAGTGGCATGGGACTTAAATCTGGTTCTTGGGCAGCTCATGAAACCGCCCTTTGAATGATTAGCCACTACCTCTTTGAAATTCCTTTCCTGGAAGGTCATCTTTCTCATTGCCATCACATCAGCACGTCGCATCAGTGAATTGCAAGCGTTGGTGGCTGATCCTGCTTATACAAGGTTCCATCATGATAAGGTAGTCTTAGGACTCATCCACACTTTATGCCAAAGGTGGTGTCACCTTTTCATTTAAACCATGCAGTTTATTCTTTCCAAGGCCTCAAATGCAGAAAGGAATCTTCATACTTTGGACTGTAAAAAGCTTTGGCCTTTTACTTGCAAAGGACACAGCAACATAGAAAGTCCTCTCAATTCTTTGTTGCTTTTGATCCTAGTCATTTGGAACTTCCAGTCTCCAAAAGAACACTGTCCAGCTGGCTTGCACAGTGTATATTTTTTGCTGCCTATGAGAGTAAAAACCTTCCTCTTGAAGGCCATGTCAGAGCTCACAATGTGAGAGTCATGGCAGCTTCTATGGCTCATCTTCACTCTGTGTCTATCGACGACATCTGTCGAGCAGCTACTTGGGCTTCGGTTCATACCTTCACAGCCCATTACTGCTTAGACGAGAACTCCCGCCGGGATGCCTTGTTTGGTCAGGCTGTTCAATACCTGTTCCATACTTAATCAACTCCTACCCACCATCCCTAGTAGGATGCCAGAGATCCATGGGGGGAAGTGGAGCCCTTTCACAGGGGCACACAACTTCTGGGGCCTTCTCCCTGGCATCTGCTGAAAGGGAGTCCCCATATGTGAAGACTACATTCCTGCTTGTTCCTGGAGATAGCATAGTTACTCACCTGTAACAGGTGAACTTCGGGAACAGCAGGAATTTAGTCTTCACAACTCACCCACCTCCCCTAGGAGTTGTATCTTTCTCTCTCTCTCTCTCTCCTTTGTCACAGCTTTAAGCTCAACTGGAGAGGGACAGTTGGGAAAGGCGGCAAGGCAGCATGCAGGCGCTGTGGGATGCTCCCAAAAGCTTTCATATTGGACGCTGGGGAGCGTTCCTGCGCAGGCTCCGTCAGTACTGATGATACCCATATGTGAAGACTAAATTCCTGCTGTTCTCGGAGATCACCTGTTACAGATGAGTAACTATGCTTTCCATACAAGGTGTTTGCATAAAGTAGACTCCGGTTCTTCAAACGGCAACCTCATAAAAATAAAACTATATTAAGGCTACGGGGTATAGGGGATTCTGCAGTAGTATCTTGACATGTAGAAGTCCTTTCATAAAATTTGCAGTGTCATCATACTGAGAAAGCAAAAAGACTATCCACCAGACAGTGATAGGCAGAGAGAGCACTAAGGCATACTATAATGAAGGACTTGGAGTAATTGCTCTTGTTCAGCCCCTCAATACACATTAATTACAGCAGAGTCATATACCTTTGGTGGGTACCTGTCATACTGTGCACTGTCACAAGAAGGCTGAGAATCACTTCAAGTAATTAGCTGCACTTGGGAATACAGCTCCAACTCCTGGCTGGTCCACAATCCTTGCAGCATTTCTCTTGAGACAAGCAGGCAGTGTTAATGGGAATCTTTCTTTAAAGCAGAATTTTAAACAGAGTTCTACATACAGCTCTTGTTTCTCTTTTCAAACTGTAGTAAGTTAGCACAGCTATTACAGTTGTGGCCAACATTATTGGCACCCTTGCATTTTAGGTATGTTGTGTACAATATCTTGAGAAATAATTGGAAATATTCCAACTGTATGTCATCATAAAAGTTTAATGGTATGTTCAAAGATATACAACAAAAAAATGTCTGTGCAACTTAGATGTAGTAATTTCTGAGAAAAAAAAACAAAATATGACCTGGACAGGATTAATGGCACTCTTTACTAATATTTGGTTGCACAAACCTTGGCAGTGATGACAGCCTCCAAAAGTTTCTTGTAGCCATCTATAAGTTTTGTACATCTATCTGCTGGTAGTTTCTCTCATTCTTCAAGTGAAATTTTATCCAGCTTATGAATGTTTCCAGGATTCCTTTTACCAATGGTTGATTTCAGTTTTTTCCAAAGGTTCTCAATTGGATTGAGATCAGGACTCATTGCTGGCCAGTTTAAAATGGTCCATTTGTTCCTTTTTAACCATTTTTTTGAACCTTGGGATGTATCTTTTAGGTCATTGTCCTGCTGGAGGACCCATAACCTTTGACCCAGACTGAGCTTTCTGACGCTAGGTAGCACATTTCACTACAAAATACCTTGGTATCCTCTGATTTCATGATTCCTTTAATACATTCCAGGCCTCCAGTTCCTGAGGCAACCAAACAGCCCCACAACACTATCAAACATCTACCATATTTAACTGTAGGAGAGGTGGAGTTTTTTTCCTTATAAGTTTCATTTCTTCACATGTAAATGTTCTGTATTGCCAAAGAGCCTAAGTTGGGTTTTATCTGTCCATAGAGCATTTTCCCAAAAGAATTGCAGCTTCTCAAAGGCGGTGTGGGCAAACATGACGTGTGCCTTTTTATGTCTGTCTTTGAGCAGTGGGGTCCTCCTTGGCCTTCGCCTATTAAGTCCTTCTGTGTTTAGTGTGGCATGTGGTACAGATTGAAACCACCACTCCAGATTGCTTCATGTCAGCATTAAGTTATTTGGATGTTGTTCCGTGGTGTTTTTCCAACAGTTCACACTAACCTTCAAAAACTTCTTGGATTCATTTTCCTCTTTCCACCATGTCCTGGGAAGTTCTTGACATTTCCATAAGCAGAAAACATCTTGAGAACATTGCGAACTGTAAACACAGGAATCCCAAGGTCTTTGGAGATGGCCTTGTACCCCTTTGAAGTTTGATGTTTAGTGATAATGGCTTTTCTGATGGTCTCAGGCTACTCTCTTATCTTCACCATTGTGAAATGGAACAGGGAGTGAATATGGCCATTTTAAATTAGAGCCATCATTCATTGGTTGATTTAAGTCATGTGAGTACTGACAGTTGATCACAGTTTATAATTTTACCACATTGGGAATTTGGTTCTTCTGTTCAAACTGATTTGAATTGTTTTTAAGGGTGATAATAATCATGTCCTGGCAGTACCCCAGTTTTTATACCATTTCCTACTTTTTCCTTTTTATCGGTCTTTTTTTATTTGATTCTTTTATGTCTCTGTATGCATATTGTGATAAGGAAGCTTATCATAGTTCAGGAGGGAGCTATAATAGAGGTGAATTGGCACTGAACAAGCAACCTGTCTTCGCTGGTAGAAATACTAAAACAGAATGTTTTCATAAAAGACTACCAGTCCCAGAATGCACCAGGTTTCTAACAGCCTCTAGAAGAGCTGAAGTGGGGAAACGTGTGTTCAATCAGGAGAGCTATGAGGTAATCCCCAATCACTCATCTCCAAGGGCAGGGCTTGATTCAGCTAGGGTGGAGTATCCCTCTAAACAAGTTAAAAGTAAAACATATTCTACACAGAATCAGATAGAGAAGAGGAACAGGAACTCAGAGCTCAAGGACAGAGAGAAGCAGCAGCAACGTGGAAGGAAAAAGAGAAAGACATCTTGGAGGTCTAAAGAAGGAGTCCACAGCAGTACGTGTGTTGGGAGTCATTCCAGAGGCAAGCATACTCCATTGGACTGGAGGAAGCCAGAGGAGTGGGGTTACAGAGCCAGGAATCCCCAGACGGCACCTTTGAAGGAGACGGCTGCATTTGGAAGGGGCCCTAAGACCAGTGCAAGAAGGTATGTGAAGAGAGACCCAGTGTCCAGGGATCTTGATTGGAAGGCTGGACATAAAAGCTGGACTACTTACTGGCCAGGATATCTGGAGAGAAAACCTAACAGAAAAGGAAGCTCAGGTATGAACTCTGATCTATGCCCTAGCTCTTCATCTGGAAGACAGCAGGGAAACAAATATTATCCTGAGAGTGATCCATTAAGGAATTCCTCTGAGCCAGACCATGATATTGATTCTATGATATTTGAAGAAGAAGGAGATATTTCAAATGATCAGTTAGAATACATGGACTGCTCTCTGTCTAGGCTTTTGCTTTAAAAAACTTTCACAAATACAACAACCATCAAAAGGAACTATAACTTGTTCTTTTATCTACCCAGAAAAGTCTGCAAGAAAGCTTTAGGGTGGGTAGGATTTGAGCCACATAGAGAAAGTGAACCAGCAAAGGGGTTTGCAGCTGGCTAATTGTTGGTAATTGAGCCATGCACAATTGCACGTGAGCTCTGAAAGGAAACTACTGTTTGTGTGTGAAAATAGAAGAAATTTATCCTTGAAAAAGAACAGTTTTTGTTACTTTTGGGTTTTGTTTTTGCCTTTGCTTTTGGAGCACTGCTAAAAGTTATTAGCAGGAGCCCTCAAAAAGACCTTTTCTGTTTCCCATCAAGGTCTTTATTGTTTGATTGCTTAAGAAGTTCAGTTGCTTTATATCATGATTTGTTTTTCCTAAGTACAATACTGAAAGCAAGTGTCCTTTTGTGTTACCAAGTAAATCTGTGTGGGAGAATTAACCCCATGAATAAAATATATTTTTCTTTGCTTACACTCGAGCAACACAACTCATTATTTTGTGAACAGCTGATTCTGGTATGAATGGACTACATCCCCCACAATCCTTTGCAAGTCATAATAGTATTTTGCCTTTGCCAAGACTGGACATTCACGCCCAGCGCCCCCGTTTACAATATATAATCCAAAACCGTTTCACTGACTATTTTTTTTAGGAGATATTGGACATGAAGGGCTTGAACGGCAAGGGTGCCAATAAATGTTGACCACTACTGTATATCTCTCCTAGGATTTCTTGTCTGTCTGGCAGCCAGCCAGCCAACAGAAGCTGTATGCTGTTCAGCCACCTGGAACTTAGGCAGCATTTTACCAAAACACTTCTTTCTTCTTTTTTGGCAGGATAATTGGTTGGCAGTTCAATATTATCAGCTCATAAGAGTTCTCTCGAACCCCACTTAATTGCCCCTTTGTTTTTTGCAGCTCCTCAGTTTTATGCTAAGCAAACTAGGGCAGATAGCCCTTTCCTTTGCAGATAAATGCTTATAGTATTTTCAGCATTGCTGCTTCCCTCCTATGCTGCATCAGAAAGTTCACTCAGTGTTTACATTTCATTATTCCAGGAGCCCCTACCTTCTGAGAAGACAGTAGGCCATTTCTTCTGACTTCTCCTCTGGTAGTGATGTCTGATCTATGTCTATGAACTGTGGCTCAGGCAATTGCTCTGGCTCAAACTACAGCTCTCTACTCCTGGGTAGGAGCTTACCCTGCCATCCTTCCAGGCTCAAGTCCTCCCAGCCAGTCAGGTGCCCTCCCCTCTTCTGGCTTGGAGAGATCTCTTGTTAGAGGTAATTCTGGTTCTCTTCCCCGCACCCAGCTACTCAGGGAACCTCCCCTGATCCACCTCCTGTGCTTTCTGGTGATTTTAACCCTGTCAGCCTTGGAGTTCTGGGGAAAGAGGCATGTTTTGCCTTATTTGTGTGACCGCTTACTCAGGTCTGCCTGGTGGCTTGGCTCTGCCACAGCATTGATAGTGATAGAGTAGAGATGCAACATGCCTCTTTTAGAGCTAGCAGCTTCAGATTGGGATGAAGGAGATGACCCTGGTCTTTAGTGATTAAGGTTGATAACAGTTGGAGTGTGCATAGGGTCAGAACTGCTATCCATTCTTTTTTTTTTTTTGAGAAAACCAATGCTGTCGGCCAATGCAGCATTATGAGGTACATGGTATTTTGCTGGTGCTGATAATTTATGCAGTGCTTTTGCTGTGAGCAGGTTGGGAGAATTGCCAGTGCATCTGAGGCTAGACAGTTGGAGGACTGGAGGGTTGAGCAGTAGAGGGAACTTTGCGTTCTTGCTACTTGTAAAAAGGTGAACCTAAAGGGTCTGCAAATCTTAAAGATGTTCTGCAAGGTTGCTGCATGTAGAGATTGCTTGTATGGCTGCAGAACTGTGCCAAGTTTGAGTTTTGTGGTTCTGAGCATCAGGAATGTAAACAGCTTGTATTTGGATGCTCTTGGTTATGACAAAGACCCAGATTCTTACAGCTTCTTGTGGAAACAAGATTACTCTCTTGCTCTCATTTGTTGGCATAAAATAGCCATTTGATTGTCTGAATCAAAACTGATGTGCTTCAGAGCAGCTCAAATAAAGACTTTGAAGAGTATAGAAGATGGTTTGGAGCTCCACATGAATAATGTGGAGAAGCTTCCTGGGCTTTAACTATGTTTCTTGTGTGGTGAGAATGCATGAATGCACCACACAGCTTTGAGTGCATCGGTGGATAAGAGGAGTCAATATTGTAATGGAATATAAGGGAGGACCTGCTGAAAGATTGACCTTGGATATCCACTAATGCAGAATAACTTGAAGTAGAACAGAGAGATTAGTGATCCTCAAAAGAAGTTGTGAACTCTGATTGATCGCATTAGAACATATGGTCCCATTGTAGCTGTCTAATTTTCAGGCAAGTAAGGGGCAGTACATGGCTGTTATACCCATGTGGTCCAGCATGTGTAAGTAAGCCTTGGTTGGCCATGGCAATAGGTGAGGTTTCTATGTTGCAGATATATGAAGTGATGCAATCTCTCATCTGGCAGAGAAATCAGTTGCTTGAAATGTGTCCAAAGTAGTATCTATAAAGGACGTGCTGCTTGAAGGGCACCAGAGGGATTTCTGAATATTGATGATGAAACACAAACTCTTGAGTGGGTGTACTGTCTACTGAGAACTAGAACAAGACTTCTTAAGAAGCGACAAGAAACCAGTGGAGAAATAGGAAGAGTAGGTGACCTTGCTTGTGGACGTGGGTGGCTAACACCAGGGGAGGAGATCTACTAGTACTACTACTATTTAGCACTTATATAGCGCCACGCACGCAGCGCTGTACAGTCAAACATACAAGAGACAGTCCCTGCTCGTCAGAGTCTTGCTCATCAGAGCTTACAATCTAGTCGCAATAATACAGGCATAAGTCAAATTGGTTACAATTTGGCTATGAGAATTAATTAATGGGGGTTAGGTTGAGATGAGGATAGAAGTCAGGATCTGAATGCGACAGTGAAGAGGTGGGTCTTCAACCTGGATTTGAAGAGGGCCAGGGAGGGTGCCTGGCGTATAGGCAGAGGTAGGCTGTTCCAGGCGTACTGTGCAGCAAGGTGAAAGAAGCGAAGTCGGGAGTTAGCGGTGCGAGTGAAAGGCCTAGATAGAAGTAATTTGCTAGTGGAGCGAAGTTCCCGAGAGGGGGCATAGGGAGAGATAAGAGATGAGAGGTATTGAGGGGCCGTAGAGTGGATGCATTTATAGGTCAGTAGGAGAAGTTAGAACATAAGAACATAAGATATGCCATTCTAGGTCAGACCAAGGTCCATCAAGCCCAGTATCCTGTTTCCAACAGTAGCCAATCTAGGTCATACATACCTAGCAGTTTCCCCAAAAGACACAGGTTCCACAATGCTTGTAGTGGGTCAAACATTGATATCCTAGGTCCCTTCTTAATAATGGTTTATGGACCTTTCCTCCAGGAACTTGTCCAAACCTTTTTTAAACCCAGCTACACTAACAGCTTTTACTACATCCTCCGGTAACAAATTCCAGAGTTTGATTACATGTTGAGTGAAAAAATATTTTCTTTTATTAGTCTTAAATAGTTTACCTTGTAGCTTCATTGCATGTCCCCTAGTCTTTCTAATCTCCAGGAACAAGCAGGAATGTAGTCATCACATATGGGTATTGTCAGTACCAACAGAGCCTGCGCGGGAACGCTCCCCAGCGTCCAATTAGAAAGCTTTTGGGAGCATCCCACAGCGCCTGCGTGCTGCCTTCCCGCCTTTCCCAACTGCCTCTCTCCAGTTCTTCTTTTTCTGCAGAGCCAGCAGGTCGTGTTCCTGTCACCGCAGAAGAATTCTTTTTTATTTCTTTCTTTTTTGTGGTCGCGTCTGCCTTCCTCGACGCTTTACCGGTACCGCCGGTTTTTTTCTTCCTATTTCTGTCTTAAAAAAAAAAAAATATATATATATTCTCTTTTTTCTTTTTCTTCAGGTGCACGCGCCTTTTTGGGCCTTAGGCCCAAAAACCTTTCCTTACCATGGAGAAACCTGCCTCAGGTTTCAAAAAGTGCACCAAGTGTGGCAGTACCATTTCCATCACCGACACCCATGAATGGTGTCTAAAATGTTTAGGTCCTGACCACTCCATCACGGATTGTATGTCCTGCGCCATGATGTCTAATAGAGGTCGGCAGAACCGAGCTGCTAAGCTCAGTACCCTGTTTCCCTCTGATGCAGCTTCGGTGGCATTGACATCTTCCAGGACTGCTTCTTCCTCCCATAGATCTCAGGTAACTAAACATAAGTCCAGCCGGTCCTCAAAGGGTAGATCTCCTTCTAAGCATCGAGATGCCTCTGGCGTTGCCCTTGAGGATTCTGCACCGGCAAAATTACCCCGGCAGGAGGCTTTGGCTTCCAAAGCATTATCGGGGTTCCAGGATATTCTCGAGGCCTCGACCTCGTCAGAACTACTGGTGCCATGCTCAGAGGTACCAGCGGTCTCCGGTACCGAGATCCAGGCATTGGCAGCGTCAATAGACCAGAGAGTCCTGGCTATTGAGCGCAGTCTGGCGGCTTTCCTTGTGGCATCGATGCCCTCGGAACCGCGACGGACAATTCCACTGGCCCCGGCATCGGTATCGGTACCGGTACCGATAGCATCGACATAGACATCGGTGTCTGCTTTGCCGGTACCCAGTCATCCGATGACCTCCGGTACCGATACCCCGGTACCGGTTACTCCTGGTACCGACTTTGGTCGGTACGGGTATCGGGCTCTTCAAGAGCATCCAGACAGACGGTACTTCGAGTCCTCAGAAGAATCTGAGGATTCTGACAGTTCTGTCGATGCAGCGATGCTTCTCCCAGAGGAGCCCTCCTCCCCTAAACGCAGGATATCTCCTCCAGAGGATATTTCCTTCCAGGATTTTATCAGGGATGTGGCTCGGGGCCTGTCCATTACTGTGGCCCCTGAAACAGAGCCACGGGCCAAGGAGTTGGAAATTCTACAATATCCCAAAACTCCTAAGGAGGCAGCTGCCTTGCCCATTCATGAGATTTTATATGATCTCATGTTAAGGATGTGGGAGACACCTCTTACCACCTCTCCTCATTCTTGCAGACTGGATACTATGTATCGAGTCCCTCCTTGTCCTGGTTTCCATAAGACTCAGCTTCCTCACCACTCTATTGTAGTGGAATCAGCTATGAGAAGGATTAAGAGTGCAAAGAGGCATGCCTCTAATCCTCCAGGACGTGAGTGCAGAAGCCTGGATGCTTTTGGACGTTGGGTCTTCCAAGCTTCCATGCTTTCTGCCAGGATCAGTTCCTATAGTCTCTACATGGGAATGTTCCTGAAGGAGGTCACAGATGATTTAGAGGCTTTAAGTCCTATTCTTCCTGAGGATAGAAGACAGGATTTTCTCAGTTTGGTCAAACATGCCCAAGATGTTTCTAAATTTGCCAACCGTGCAGCCTTTGACTGCTTTGAGTGCATAAGCAGAACCTCGGTTATTGCCATAGGTGCACATAGAATTGCTTGGCTCCAGGCATCTGATCTAGAGCTCTGGGTACAAGACAAATTGGGAAATATCCCTTGTACTGGTTAGAACCTGTTTGGTAAAGATTGTCAGGAAAAGGCCAATGAAATGGATGCTGAAAATTCCACCTTGGATAGATTATCCAAGTCCACTGCTGATCCTGCTAGAAAGAAATTGTTCAAGAAACCATTCTTTTCTAAAAAGAAAAGATTTTATCCTGCTTATGTTCAGCAGGGACGTTCTGCAGGTCAGCTTGCCAGGAAAGGTCAGCAACCACCCAAACAGAAGAAAGCAAAGGCTGCTAGGCCTCAACTGGCCTAGCAGGCTCAGCCTCCACAGGGCCTTAAACTCTCAACTAGAGAACTTAGCCTTCCTGCCTCTCGGGGGACCAGAGCCTTCCACCATTCCAGGAAGGTTATGTCATTTTGCCCCCAGATGGGGGCAAATAACAGCAGAGCATTGGACACTCTCCATCATAAAGGAGGGGTACAAGCTTCGTTTTTCCAGCATGCCCCCTCACACAATAGTAAAGCAGTTCAATTCTCCGACCTCTCTCATCAACCTGTTGGGTCAGGAGGTCACTATCCTTCTTGCCCAAGGGGCAATAGAAGAAGTACCCATTCATCAGCAGGGTACAGGGTTCTATTACCCTTATCTTCTTATCCCAAAGAAAACAGGGGGTTACAGACCTATATTAGACATCAGAGAATTGAACAAATTCCTTGTCAGAGAGAAATTCAAGATGATTTCTCTCAGATCTCTGCTGCCATACCTTCAGAGTCAGGATTGGCTTTGTTCTCTAGATCTCAAGGATGCGTACACTCATGTCCTCATCCATCCAACCCACAGAAGGTTCCTTTGGTTCCTTTTTCAGCAAAAGCACTACCAATACAGGGTGCTTCCTTTTGGCCTGGCCTCAGCACCAAGGGTGTTCACGAAATGCATGGCTGTAGTAGCAGCATTTCTCCGCACTCTAGGGCTATTCGTCTTCCCTTACTTAGACGACTGGCTCATTCGAGCACCAACAGAGTCAGAGGCCAGGACTTCTCTATCCTGCACAATGCATATCCTTCAGTATTTAGGGCTGGTAATAAACATCCCAAAATCCAGTCTAACTCCCACTCGGTCTTTAGAGTTCGTAGGAGCTTTGCTGGATGCCAAAAAGGCAAGGGCCTATCTCCCCCAAGCCCGTTGCCTTTGCATAGTGCAGTTAGCTTCTCAAACGGTGCTAAAGCCTCATCTAACTGCTCGAGAAATGTTACAACTACTAGGCCACATGGCATCTACTGTGCATGTGGTTCCCTATGCTCGCCTCCATATGAGGGCAGCTCAGTGGACTTTATCCACCCAATGGACGCAGGCATCAGGAGGCCTGTCAGACAAAATAGCAAACACAAGTCGCCTTATTTTATCTCTCCAGTGGTGGAAGTCCACTCAAAACCTGTTGCTGGTGTCCTCTTTCCAACAACCTTTACCCCAAGCAACTCTCACAACAGATGCTTCTCCAATGGGTTGTGGAGCTCATCTCCAAGACCTCTCCACCCAAGGCACCTGGTCTCCACAGGAGAGTCATCTACATATCAATCTCTTGGAGCTCAGAGCAATCTTCCTTGCTCTGCAAGTGTTCCACACCCTGCTCAGCTACAAGACAGTCCTCATTCATACGGACAATCAAGTAGCCATGTTCTATGTGAACAAGCAGGGGGGAACAGGCTCTCTGTCGCTTTGCAACGAAGCTTTGCAACTATGGGCCCTCGCCAGAGAGCATCAGATTCATCTCCTGGCAGTGTATCTTCCAGGCATACAAAACTCTTGGGCAGACAGACTCGGTCGAGTTCTGCTTCTGCACGAATGGTCTCTGCATGCAGACCAGGTAACCAAGATTTTTCAAATTTGGGGAACCCCGGACATAGACCTCTATGCAAGTCCGTGGAATGCCAAACTTCCCCGGTTTTGTTCCAGAATTCCGGCTCAGAAGGTTCAGGCCAGGGATTCTTTCCTCCTTCATTTGGGTCAAGACTTCCTGTATGCCTTTCCATGCATTCCCCTAATTCCCAAAACCCTGTTCAAGCTTTAGAGAGACAGAGGCCATATGATTCTCATAGCTCCACATTAGCCAAGGCAAGTGTGGTACCCTCTGCTTCTACATCTCTCTCAAGCTCTCTCCCTGGAGTTAGGGTCTGCTCCAGATCTCCTATCTCAGGAGGACGGGATGTTATGGCATCCCAATCCCCAGTCTCTGCATCTCAGTGCTTGGTTGCTGAAGGCCTAGATCTCCAAGATCTTAATCTTCCTCAGCAAGTAAAAGATATTCTTTTTGCTTCCAGGAAACCTTCCACAAGATGCTCTTATGCTTTTAAGTGAAAAAGGTTTACCATATGGTGTTCGCAGAAGGGTCTTAACCCCCTTGCGATACCTCTGGAATCATTGCTAGAGTACCTCCTTCATTTATCCAATGCAGGACTTAAGACTAACTCAGTAAGAGTCCATTTGAGTGCTATTGGAGCTTCCTTTAAGCCTCTAAATGGACAACCTATTTCCTCTCATCCTCTTATAGCAAGATTTATGAGAGGCCTTCTTCTAACTAAGCCTCCCATCAGGCCACCACCAGTGGCATGGGGCTTAAACTTGGTTCTTGGGCAGCACATGAAGCCACCCTTTGAACCTTTAGCTACTACCTCCTTGAAATTCCTTTCTTAGAAGGTTGTCTTTCTCATTGCAATCACATCAGCACGCCGCATTAGTGAGTTGCAAGCACTAGTAGCTGATCCACCTTAAACAAGGTTCCATCATGACAAGGTAGTCCTTAGGACTCATCCACACTTTATGCCAAAGTTGGTCTCGCCTTTTCATCTAAACCAAGCAGTCTACCTACCTGTGTTTTTTCCAAGGCCTCATGCATCAAATGCAGAGAGGAATCTTCATACCTTGGACTGTAAAAGAGCTTTAGCCTTTTACGTACAAAGAACACAGAAACATAGAAAGTCCTCTCAACTCTTTGTTGCTTTTGATCCTTCTCATTTGGGACTTCCAGTCTCCAAGAGAACACTCTCTAACTGGATTGCTCGGTGTATTTCCTTTGCCTATCAGAGTAAGAACCTTTCTCTGGAGGGCCATGTCACAGCTCACAATATGAGGGCCATGGCAGCCTCAATGGCTCATCTGCACTCTGTGTCTATCGACGACCTCTGTCGAGCAGCCACTTGGGCCATTACTGCTTGGACAAGGACTCCCGCTGGGATGCCTTATTTGGTCAGGCTGTTCTCCAACACCTGTTCCATACCTAATCAACTCCTACCCAGCATCCCTGGTAGGATGCCAGAGATCCATGGGGGGAAGTGGAGCCCTGTTCAGGGACACACAACATCTGGGGTCTCTCCCTGGCACCTAAAGCTAGGGAGTCCCCATATGTGATGACTACATTCCTGCTTATTCCTGGAGATAGCATAGTTACTCACCTGTAACAGGTGATCTCTGGGTACAGCAGTAATTTAGTCCTCACAACTCACCCACCTCCCCTAGGATTTGTATCTCTCTATCTCTTTCCTTTCCCTCTCTCTCTCTTTGTCTCAGCTTTAAAACTCAACTGGAGAGAGGCAGTTGGGAAAGGCGGGAAGGCAGCACGCAGGCGCTGTGGGATGCTCCCAAAAGCTTTCTAATTGGACGCTGGGAAGCGTTCCTGTGCAGGCTCCGTCGGTACCGACGATACCCATATGTGAGGACTAAATTCCTGCTGTTCCCGGAGATCACCTGTTACAGGTGAGTAACTATGCTTGCTTTGATAATGTAAACAATCGATCTACATTTACCCGTTCCACTCCGTTCATTAATTTATAGACTTCTATCATATCTCCCCTCAGCCGTCTCTTTTCCAGGTTAAAGAGCCCTAACCTTTTTAGCCTTTCTTCATAGGAGTATCCTTCCATCCCCCCATCCCCTTTACCATTTTGTTTGAATTGGATGCGGAATTGGACAGGGAGCCAGTGAAGCGACTTGAGAAGAGGAGTAATGTGGACATGGCGAGGCTGGCGGAAGATTAGTCAAGCCGCGTGATTTTGTATACATTGAAGGGGAAGGAGATGGCTCACCGGGAGACCAGCAAGGAGCAGGTTGCAGTAGTCGAGACTAGAGGAGATTAAAAAGTGGATAAGCGTTTTGGTAATGTGTTCAGAAAGGAAGGGGCGTATTTTGCTGATGTTGTAGAGGAAGAAGCGGCAGGTCTTAGCTACGAGTTGAATATGTGTGGAAAAGGAGAGGGAGGTGTCAAAGATAACCCCCAGGTTGCGGGCTGAGGGAACAGGAAGGATAGTGGATCCATCCACAGAGACTGAAAAAGGGGGAAGAGGAGGGGAGGAGTTGGGGGGAAAGACAAGGAGTTCAGTCTTGGCCATGTTCAATTTCAATCGGCAATGAGACATCCAGGCAGCGATGTCAGAAAGGCAGGCAGAGATCTTGGTCTGGATTGCTGGAGTGATATTAGGTGTGGAGAGGTAGATTTGGGAGTCATCGGCATAGAGATGGTACTGAAAGCCATGGGATGAGATGAGCGCGCCAAGGGCTTGGGTGTAGAGAGAGAAAAGGAGGGGGTCCAAGATGGATCCCAGGAGGACACCAACATTGAGCGGGGTTAGGAGAGGAGGAGGAGCTGCCAGAGCATACACTGAAGGAGCGATGGGAGAGGTAGGAGGAGAACCAGGAAAGTACGGAACCCTTGAAACCAAGAGAGGAGAGGGTGGTGAGGAGAAGATTGTGGTCAACAGTGTCAAAGGCAGCGGAGAGTTCAAGAAGGATGAGGATAGAATAGAGGCCCTTAGATTTAGCCAGGAATAAGTCATTGGAGACTTTTGTAAGTGCTGTTTTCAGTGGAGTGTAGGGGACGGAAGCCAGATTGTAGAGGGTCCAGGAGGGCCTGGGAGGTGAGGAAATCGAGGCAGCGGCGGTGGACAGCTCGTTCTAGTAATTTAGATATGAAGGGAAGGAGGGAGATGGGATGATAGTTAGGACAGGTAGGATCGAGTGAGGGTTTCTTGAGGAGGGGTGTGACAACAGCATGTTTGAAGTCTGCAGGGACAGTTGCAGTGGAGAGTGAAAGGTTGAGAATATGAGAGATGGAGGGGACAACGGTGGAGGAGATGGGTGGGAATCGGGTCAGAGGAACAGGTGGTGGTTCTGGAAGAGGAAAGAAGGAGTGCGGTTTCCTCTTCGGAGATTGTATGGAAGGAGGAAAGGGTAGCAGCAGAAGCATGGGTGAGAGGGGAGAATTGAGGGTGGGAGGTAGATGAGGAGGCGGGGAATTGGAGGTTGATCTTGTGTATTTTGTCATGGAAGTAGTCGGCTAGGGTTTGGACAGAAAGGGAGGGCGGGACAGGGGGCGGAGGCGCCTTGAGGAGAGAATTGAGGGCATTAAAGAGGCGGCGAGGATGAGAGGCAAGGGAGTTGGTTAGATGGATGTAGTATTCTTGTTTGGCAAGTGCTCTGGCTGACTGGAAGGAGCCTAGCATGAATTTGAAGTGTAGAAGGTCTTCTGGGGAGCGGGATTTGGACCAAGCACGTTCAGCAGAATGGGCACAGGTGCGTAGATAGCGGGTTGTGGATGAAAGCCAGAGCTGGGGAACAGATCGTCTGACAGGACGTGGGGTGGGTGGAGCAAGAGTGTCAAAAGCTGAGGCTGGTGCAGCAGCATAAGAGGATACTGCCTCATCGATGGACTTGGAGGACATAATGGAGGAGAGAGATGGAGAAATGGTGGAGGAGAGGGTTAGGAGATCAATATTGTGGAGGTTTCTAAATAGGACGGAGGAGACGGGACGAGGTTGGGACGGCAGGAGCTGAAGATTAAAGGTTAATAGGTGATGATCAAATGAGGGGAGGATTGAGTTGCTGAAGTTTGAGGGAGAGGAATTAGAGAAGAGTATTAAGTCAAGGCAGTGGCCGTGTAGGTGAGTGGGGGCAGTGGAGCAAAGTTGGAGGTCAAACGAGGAGGTGAGGGCGAGGAACTTTACAGCATGGGGATCGGAGGGGTTATTGACGTGAATGTTAAAATCGCCAAGAATAAGAGTGGGGGAAGAGGAATCCAGGAAGATGGAGAGCCAGGAGTCAAAGTCAGTGAGGAAGGTTGATTTGGATTTGTCGGGTGGGCAATATATAACAGCTACTCGGAGGGGTAGTGGTGTGGAGAGGCAAAGGGAGTGGACTTCGAAAGAGAGGGAGGAGTGTGACTGAGGCAGCAGGAGGGGTTGGAATTGGCAGGAGGGAGAAAGTAGTAGCCCAACACCACCACCGCGACCAGTAGATCGAGGTGTATGGGAGAATTGGTAACCCCCATTATTTATTTATTTATTTATTTAACATTTCTTTTATACCGCACTCTTACTATCAGCGCGGTGTACATTGAACAAACATATACATACAGGGTAACTGTAGTGTATTTTACATTTAACAGGAGTTGAAACTTGGAAGAACAGGGTAACTATCTACAGTTATTCACATAGTCGAAAATCTCTGGTTGTATGCATGGTGTGTGTATTTCCCTATGGAATCTACACCGGAAAGTAACTTGTGAATAGGTGGTGCTTGAGCCTTTTCCTCAATTGGGTTAAGTTGGTGATAGCTCTCAAGTCTGGTGGGAGGGCGTTCCAGGCTTTTGGGGCATAAATGCTGAAGGCTCTTTTAGATGTTGCCTTTGTGCATCTCGCTATTTCTTTCGGGACAATTAGGGTGTTTATTGCTGCGGATCTTCTGATTCTTTTGGGGGTGAAGTGCGTAATAGCTCAGTGATGGCTGTGGGTGATTGATTGTTCAGGGCTTGAAGGTCGTGATTATGATCTTATGTTGGATTCTGGCATGGGTCGGTAACCAATGGAGCCTTTTCAGGATTGGTGTAATGTGGTCTGTCCTCGATATTCCTTCCAATACTCTGGCGGCTGTGTTCATTGCCAGTTGGAGAGGTTTTAGAGTTGCTTGTGGGAGTCCATATAGAATTGCATTTGAAAAATTGAGGTGTGGCATCACCAATGCTTGGTAGATGGTTCTGAAACCCGTGTGTTCAAGTAGTGGTCGTAAATGACAGAGTGTACGTATTTTGTGATATATCAATTTTGTTGTATTTTTTATGTGTGTTTTCATGTCAAGTCGTTGGTCCGGGGTGATGCCTAGGTATCGAATAGTGGGTTTAACTGTTAATTCTGTGTCCTTTATCTTTAATATGGCTGGGGGTGTGAAGTCCTGGTTCCTCGTGATGAACAGTACGTCAGTCTTGCTATGATTGATTCGTAAGTTCTGTATGAGGAGCCACTCTTCAACTGCTTCAAAACAGCTCACCAGTGGGGTAAAGTTGGGTTGGTTGATTGCGAATGGCATATATAGGAGAATACAAACAATAAACACCACCTAAGGGAAAATACTAGCGTATCAACCAAAAAAAGTCCCTTAGCAACACCCTTATCACTATACCTCCAATGTTTACAAAACAAAACTAAACTCAAAAAGATCTCAACACTCAAAAGCAGACTCAAACGGACCTCAGGTTTTGCTCACCCTCCATTTGGCGGCGCTGTAGTGGTAATGGATACGGCTGCCTATGATAATGAGGTGTTTCGACAATTAAATATGGTTCATCATTATAAACGGCTATCTGTAGACCCTACCTAAGTATTACAGAAAGATATTTTGGCAATTACTACCAATGCCTTTCAGATGGTTTTTTTAACGGAGAAAGAGAAATTATTTAAATCCTTTGCATCCCAAGATACCAGCTTTTTATGTTCTCCCGAAGGTGCATAAAAGTTTGTCTAATCCTCCGGGATGGCCGATTTCTCTCCAGCAATGATTCTGTGCTGGAGAGAGTTGGAGTTTATTTGGATGCATACTTACAGCCTGAAGTTTTGAAAATTCCTTCATACCTTAAGGATACCACCCATTTTCTACAGATTCTTGAAGATTTTGATGAAATGGGACGGGTAACTTGGCTGGCATCTTTGGATGTTGCTGCTCTGTATACTTCAATTCCACAAGATGAAGCTCTTCAAGTTTTGACAGCAGTTTGGGACGATCGCCCTAGCCCACAGAGGGTCCCGATGGACTTCTTGGTACAGCTGGCTGAATTAGCTTTGAAGAGAAATTATTTTATATATAAACAAAAGTATTTTCAGCAGATCTCGGGCACGGCCATGGGGGCTACATTTGCCCCATCTTTGGCGAATCTTTATATGCATTCTTTTGAACAACGCTGGGTATATCCCTCGCGTTTTGCATCATGTATTTTGAGATGGTATCGCTATATTGATGATATTTTTTTACTCTAGAGTGGTTCGCGAGCTACATTGGAAGATTTTTTTGGATACCTGAATGGGTGTAATATGCATATCCAATTTGAAATTATTGTTCAGAAATCTGTACTTCATTTTCTAGATGTTGAAGTGGTGAGAAGATCAGAGAAATTTTTGACCACTGTTTATACCAAACCGACGGACAGGAATACTTCACTTCATTTTTCAAGTTTTCATCCGCCTCATTTAAAGAATAGTCTGCCTTATTCACAGCTGTTGCGCTGTCGCCGCATTTATTCTTCCACTCAAGAGTTTGAGTTACAAGCTAAACTAATGATTGCGAAGTTTCAAGAAAGGGGCTATCCGGCCTCGGTGTTGAAGAAGGCTTATAAAAGGGCTAAGTTTAATCATCGGGAATGGCTCTTATGCCCTAGGTCAGCATGTATGAACTCTGATTTGTTGGGTACATCGTCTATTATTACTTGTGTTCTTCCTTTTTCCAGTTTATCTAGTCGTATTGTTGCAGCTTTGCATAAGAGATGGAATATCTCCAGGAACAAGCAGGAATGAGTCTTCACATATGGGTACGTCGGTACCGACGGAGCCTGCACGGGAATGCTGCCCAGCTTTCAATTAGAAAGCTTTTGGCAGCATCCCTCGCGCCTGCACAGTGACTTCCCGCCTTCTCCACAGCCTCTCTTCAGTTTTTGTATTTCCGCGGAGCCGGCAGGACGTCCTCCTGTCACCGCAGAAATTTTTCCTTTTAATTGCTTTAATTATTTTAATTTTTTTTGTTTTCTTGTGGTCGCGGCTGTTTTTCCCGCTACCACCGGTACCGCCGGTGGTTTTTAGGCTAAAGTCTGTAAACTTCAGTTTTTTTGCCTTAACTTCTTAGGCCTACTAGGCCTTTTTCATTATGGAGCCTTCTTTTCCTAAGAAGTGCATCCGCTGTGGAAACACCTGTTTCTTTTTAGACACACATAGTTGGTGTCTCAACTGTGTGGGTCCTGACCCTTTTTCCCCTGACTTGTCAGGAGATAATTTTGTGAGACAACCTTCAGTATTTAGAGTTTCCCTCGATACCGTTTTTTCTTTGGCAGTGAGGGTACCCGGTTTCTCTACTTCACAAGATCAGGTAACCCAAAAACAGTCTGTTAAGACTAGTCAATGCTTGAGTGGTATGTCCCATGCCCAGCATGGTGACGGCTCCGGCCTTACCATCAAGAATCCATTGGCATTACCCCTGCGGGAGTCTTCGGGCTCCAAAGCGTTAAAGGGGTTTCAGGATGTTCCTGGGGCTCACCCCTCACAGAACATACCTGAGCCATGCGCGGGGGTGGTATCCGCTTCGAGCGGTACCGAGCCTCTGGCATCGGCACCGGTGTCGAGTACTCCACTCTTCACCAGGGATCGTCATCGGGCATCCTCGGTACCTTCGGGACCGATCGATACGCACCGCATTGACTTCCCTCAATCTCAGCCATGCTCTGGGACGGTACCGGCATCGATCGGTTCCGATACCCTAGCATCGGCATCGTGGATGGGTGCTCATCGGGCCTCGGTACCGTCGGTATCGATCGATGTCACCCAGGCTGCCTTAGTGGTATCGGCATCGCCGATACTACCACTGGCGTCGGAACTGTCGAGACATGCATCGCTAGTCTCGCTCTCTTCGATGCCGAGTCTTGAGTCGATATCGAGTCTCGAAGACTGCGTACCGACGCGTCCCGGAACCGACTCTTGTCGTTTCCCAATAGGTAGTTCCGAAGACCATAGCTCCCTCATGATCTCGGTACCACTACAGCAGTTCCCGATGACTACTTCACCTGCTAGTCCCTTATCAGTAGCGAGGTTGATGCCTGTTCTTGCACCGCTGCCTAGTTTAGAACCGATACCTGGCATTGGTGCAGTACCTTGTACGTCCTCTGATACTCAGGCTCTTTCTTTAGCCTCACCAGGAATAGTTCCCATAGGAGATCAGTCTTTTCAGACTTTTCTCCTGGATATGGCAACCTTTCTTAATATTTCTATCCCTGGTTGTGATCCTACCCATGGCTCACCGGCACAAATGCAACATATACAGTTTCCTTTACATCCTGCTCTGCAGGATCTCCTTAGGGTATGGAAATCACCCTTACAACTTCCTCAAGTTTCTACTGACATTGAGGTTAGGTACCGTGTGCCACCCTCTCCAGGGTTCCAAAAACCTCAACTTTCTCATTGTTCCCTTGTAGTGGAATCAGCACTGAGGAAGGTTAAGAGCAAGAAGAAGCATTCTTCTTTTCCGCCAGGTCGTTCTTCAAGAACACTTGATGCTTTTGGCCGTCAGGCCTTCCAAAACTCTATGCTGGCTTCCAGAGTTCTCTCATATATTTTTCACATGAGTCTAACACTCCAGGAAGTCACAGAGAAATTGTCTCTTTTGACCCCTTTTTTACCAGAGCCCAAGGCTACTGATTATACCTTGCTCATCAATCACAGCCAGAATATATCCTGGTTTCTGTCTCTTGCTTCTATAGATTCTTTTGAATCCATTAGCAGATCCTCTGCTATTGCCATTGCTGCACGTCGCAGAGCCTGACTTGAGGCTTCAGACTTGAGCAAATGGGCACAAACTATACTAGCTCATTCTCCTTGTACAGGGGAAGGTCTTTTTAATAAGGAGGCTTTACGTCAGGTTGCTCAATGCTCCGCTGACTCTTCTTCCACTAGAAACCATTCTAAGCCACCTCCTTCTTCAAATAGTAGGAAATGTCCTACCAAACCTTCTTTTCCTAAGAAAAGAAAGTTTCATTCCTCTCCTGCCCATCATTCGGCTGTACCTAAACAAGAGACGCCTCAGCCTAGTCTGAAGTCCCCAGTTCTGGCCAGTCTCAACATTCCCAGCAACCATAGGGGCCGGGAATTGTAACTTACATATTAAAAGATTATTCACTGTGCTTTTCTTTTTCAGTGTACTGACCTGTCAAAAAATTATTTTGTTCAGGTACTACACACTTCTCCTCTTCTTTCTCTCCAGAAGAGCAGTTGCAACTATCACCTGATAGTTTCTTTCCCAACTGAACATTTTTCCTTCAGTTGACTTACCCCATGGGTACGTCACCCTCCAACTACTTGAGGGCTACCATACGGAACTACGTCTCCAGTCGTTCCCCAGACATTGAGAAGAGATATCCCCTCTCTTTTCTTGTCTGTTTTTCTTGATTCAGCACAGGACAATCTCTCTGCTGTTTCTCTCAGCAGCTCTGCCTGCAGGAGTTATAGTAATTGTATTACTGGGACTTCCAAGTTCCAGTCCCTTGTTCAAATTTTTGTCTAGCCTCAGTAGTGATTCCAAACTATCTTGGTTCCTCCTACTCGTTAGACTTTCTCACATTACTCTACCCATCTCCTTTTCTAGGATATGGCAACATAACTGACTTTCAGTCACTTTCTCTCATAGCTCTCCTGCACAATGCTCTCTGCAGTCTTCAGAGAAGCTTTCTACTATGAGGGCTTTGCTATAGAGCATTTGTCCTTGTCTCTGAAGTTCCTCTATTATTAGAGAGAAACTTATCAACCCTTCCTATACCTGTAAGGGTTCTCCACACCCCCTCTAGCCTGGGGTGTTAACACGAGATAGCAGTTCTTCTGCGTGAAAATCCAAGGCATCTACCATGTCAGTGTTCTGTAGCACTCCCTGCCTTGTTTCCTACAGATTCATATCTTCATCTGTTCTCACGTGAACATCATGGTCATCTCACTGGATTGCTTTCCTGCATCCCTCAACCCACGAAAATAGATTCTCTATGCATATCCCAAGTGGGCTCGCTCTCTTGTAGAACGCAGAATCTTTTTCTTTTATATTCCCCATGTACAATTATGGGGCTGGGTGGTAGACATGTATCTCAATCTGTTGTCTTGTATGTAGCATATATCTCTACATACTTATCTCATTACTCTGGTGGTGCTAAACCATGCCCCACAAATTTCCATCTATATATTTAATATATTTCACCACCCATATCCTAATATACAAATCTGGACATATGCATATTTCTATATCTATATTTATATAGGACTATATACATATCTATTCCAGCCACATATATATATGTCTCCCCATATGTATGTGTTTGATGGGGGGCTTCTTAAGGGTTGGTCAATCTTATTCACTATCACCCTTACTGTCTATACTACATGATTTACCTCTTCGCGGTTTTAGACAGATTGTTGCCCTACGTCCCATATCAAATTATGATACAGGACCTGTTCAGCACCAACAACCACTTTGATGCTGACATCTTCCATTTTTTTCTTTATGTCCTTGAAGCATCCAGCTCCAATATTTTTCCTATCTCTTGCCAGCTAGCAAAAACAGTGTACATCTTTATCTGCGAGTACACAACTGTTTTCCGTAGGAATAGGGGTTTTCCATTCCCCCTTTCCTGCCAGGACTGGGCTAGTTCTTTAACTCCGTCCGTCTTCTTCCTTTAGTCCTCAATGTTCATGATGCCTAAAGGACTTTTCAGCTTTTCCCATAAAGCTTTCCATTGAAGACCAGACGTCTACTCCTACCCAGTTGACACCTGGCTCATCTACTACCTCCAAGTCTGGACCTTCCTCCTCACTACTGAGAGGTCACCTTGAAGATTCCGCCACTGCTTATCCAGTAGACTCCATCATGCTTTCTACTTCTTACAATACAGTAGGTAAGCTGCATATTTTAAGTGTACATTAAATGTGTTTTAATGCTACTCATCAAATCCACCAAGGACTCCTGTAGTCTGTAGAACACCTAGTCCTTGGCTATGCTGTTTCTTTCCTCACAGCTCCTTTATTGTCAACTCCTACCCTCCATCCCACATTGGATGCCGGGGATTCCTGGAGACAAAATGCACCCCTGACCGGGCACTTGCATTTTTATGGGATCTCCCCCTGGCATCTCCAGCTAGGGAGTCCCCATATGTGAAGACTCATTCCTGCTTGTTCCTGGAGATAGCACAGTTACTTACCTGTAACAGGTGATCTCTGGGAACAGCAGGAATTAGTCTTCACAACCCTCCCACCTCCCCTAGGAGTTGCATCTTTTTTATTTTTTCCCTTTTCTCTCCTCGCCTTTGTCTCAGCTCTGAAACTCAACTGAAGAGAGGCTGTGGAGAAGGCGGGAAGTCACTGCGCAGGCACGAGGGATGCTGCCAAAAGCTTTCTAATTGAAAGCTGGGCAGCATTCCCGTGCAGGCTCCGTCGGTACCGACGTACCCATATGTGAAGACTAATTCCTGCTGTTCCCAGAGATCACCTGTTACAGGTAAGTAACTGTGCTTTATTGAAGACTCACCCTAAATTATCTGGGAGCTCCCTTCGTGTGGCTTATCTGAGGGGTAGAAATTTGAAGGATCGCTTATGTTCAGCAGTCCTTCATCGTCAACTTCCAATTGAAGAATTTCATCATACAAAATGTGGTCGCTGTTCCTTTTGCGGATATATGTCAAGTATGCCTTGTATTGAGCCCTCATTGCCATCGCGCCATTTATCTCAAAATACTGATTGTAGTACTGCATATGTTGTATATATTCTTTGGTGTCCGTGCCTGAAGCTGTATGTGGGAAAAACTACTTGTCCCTTGAGGACACGATTAGCAGAGCATAAATACAGTATCTCTAAAGCTACGCTTGAAACCCCTTTAGTGCAACACTGGCTTGATTTTAATCACAGCTTTGAAGACCTTCGATGCACAGTTCTTGAAGTGGTTCCTTTGGATGTCCGTAGAGGTGATCGGGGGCTTTTGCTACTACAGAAGGAGCAGAAATGGATTTATACTCTGAACACTTTAGACCCTCATGGGCTAAATGATAAAATCGATTGGTTTTTATTTTTTTAGATAACTATGACTGTTGCAGTACATTCTTCTCTTTTCTTCTCTTTATTATTTTAAGTATGTTGATTTGTAGTGTTTAATAAAGTTGTTGGAAGTATGGGGTTGAGGTAGTGGCTGGTAAGCTTATTGGTAGTTGGGTGCTTTAAAATTGATGACATCAGACGCCGGTGTATAGCGTTCTGTGGAGACATCACATATGTCTGAATTTTAAGATTGCTGTATACGAGGCATTGGCAATAATTTTTGTTCCTGACGAAGCCATAGGGCGAAACAAAAGCTTTTGTCGGATGGTGACTATTGATGGTGCTGCCAGTGACTGCAGGAATGCGTTGAAGTCGAGTTTTCAACAGATAAGTGCCAGATTGCTTCTTTTTTGATGTGGGGGGCTGCCGTCTGTTAAGGAAATCTCATTTTGTCTTTTTCAGCATATTGGAATTATATATATCATCAGATGAAGATATTGTGTGTATTGCTGACGGCTTTTTAGAAGCTCTGGGCGCTATTATTAACGGTATAGAAGTACAGCAGACACTTCCTGTAGTAATAGGTGTAGTGTGTGGGGAGAGTGAGTTTAATGTTTTGTTTTATATGTGTTGTTAATATAATGTGAATCCTGTGGAGTTTTGAGTGGAGTATAGAGGTTCTTAAATAAACTTTAAATATTTATTATAATAGTGGCCGTAAATAGTATAGGCTAAGGACCTATGATGTTAGTGTCTGCCATTTCCCTATGGTGATATCATACCAAATGGAGGGTGAGCAAAACCTGAGGTCCGTTTGAGTCTGCTTTTGAGTGTTGAGATCTTTTTGAGTTTAGTTTTGTTTTGTAAACGTTGGAGGTGTAGTGATAAGGATGTTGCTAAGGGACTTTTTTTGGTTGATATGATATATAGGAGAATATCATCTGCATAAGCTAAGCAGGCAACATTAAAAGAACGAACTAGGTCACAGATAGGTTGCATGTAATGTTGAACATTAATGCGGAAAGCGAGGAGCCTTGAGGCACACCCTGTTCTTGTAGAAATAGGTCTGATGTTGTGGCGCTGATCCTCACTTGTTGCCAACGGTTGGACAGGTATTATTTACACCAGCTCAGTGCAGAGTCATGGATTCCTTTTTCCTTGAGACGATCGATAAGTATTTGGTGACTTACAGAATCGAACGCAGCCGAAATGTCCATGAATATAAGGATGAAGCCTTGTCGGATGTTATTTATTCCTGTGATTAGAGTGTTGAAGAGGGTGATGAGGAGAGTCTCCACGCCATGTGCTTCCCTGAAACCATGTTGGGACGGGTCAAGCGGTGCTTCAGTGTCTATATGATGCTGGATTTGACGTTGAACCACCTTTTCAATTATTTTGGCTAACAGTGGTATGCTGGATATTGGTCTGTATGATTCGACTTTAAGCGGATCCATTTTGTTATTCTTCAATAGTGGCCTAATGGAGGTATGTTTTAGACTTTGAGGAAAGGTTCCCGTTGCAAATGATTGTTCTAGGATTTTATTTAGGAAGTGGCTTAATTCACAGCGAAGTTCTCTTATCCAGGATGCTGGACAGGGATCGTTTGGTGCAGTGGTAGCGTTGATGGAGTCGATAGTATTTTCGATCTCTTTGGGTGATATGGTGTTATTTATTTATTTATTTATTTTATTTGAGTGCTTTTCTATACCGCCCCTTCCAGAGATCAGGGGCGGTTTACAAGGAACTTAAACAACAATATAGCAAAACAGTGCAATATTGAATTACATTAAACATTAGTTGAGCAAAAAACAGGGAACTTAAACAACAATATAGCAGAACAGTGCAATATTGAATTACATTAAATATTAGGTGTTGAATTTGGTCAGTGGAGATGGTTGTGACAGCTTGGGTATGGGGGAGGGACCATTGGGGCAAGGGTTTTTGACTGTTTGCGTCATTTTTTATTTTAGGTAGTTAGCGTAGTCCTGAGATTGTATTGTGTGTATTTGTTGTGGGGTTGGTTCTCGTGCCAATGTTTTTACTATGTTGAACAAATCATGGTGTTTGTTTACTGATTGTTTCAGAAGATTTGTATGGAACTGTTTCTTTCTCTCTGCTATTCCTTGGCGATGCTTTTTTAGGTGTGAGCAGTATACCGTATAAGCATCAGTAGATCGGGATCGGCACCAGCGTCTCTCAAGCCTGCGAAGATGGAGGAGTGATGCCCTTAATTCATTTGAGTACCATGCTACATGTGCTCGGCACCTGGTCTTTTTATTCATGTCAGGTAGTTGTGAGTTAGACCTGAGGGTGACATCCCAGGTGTTAATCAGGTCATCCAGATCAAGTTCTGAAGTGTTTAGTAGTGGAAGGACACTCTTAAGTATTTCCTCTTTCTCGAAGGAACGAAACCTTCTTGCTGATGGTTTAGGAGGGATGGTGTTAGTGTTATGTTTGTTGAGGGGGGTGGGTAGTTGGAATGTGATCAAGCTGTGATCAGATCAGGGTACTGGGGTTATAGATAATACAAAATTGTGGTCTGCTTCCATGATCGCTTGTGGGGCGAAAATCAGGTCCAGCGTGTTTCCCTTTGCATGAGTGGGTTCTCTGACTATCTGGCTGTATCCAAGGTCGTCAAGTGCTTCCAGGAATGCTGTGATTTGGGTGTCATGTAGAGTGGGGAGGTTGAAATCACCTAATAGCCAGCTCGATGATCGTGGTTTATCTGTATTGCAGGCAAGGTCGATTATTGTTGACAGATCCTCAGATGCGGTTGTTGGTGCTCTGTAGACTACGTTGATTATTTTTATTTATTTATTTATTTACATTCTCTTATATACCGCGCTATTCTGCATCAGTGTGGTTTACATTGAACAAACTGAAATTACATTGAACAGGGCATTATAACTTGGAGATAACTATTTTACAGGGAACATGGGCTATGGAGGGTTAAGTGGCTTGCCCAAGACCACAAGGAGCACCTGTGGGACTAGAAACCCCAGTCCTTCCGGCCCAAGGTTGCTGTCCTCTAGTGGGATTGAGCGTAGAGAGCGGCAGTGGATGCGGTATCGTCTGGGAGGAGCCAGGTCTCAGTTGGGTAAGAAGGTGTAGTGTATTAGGGATAAAGAGATCGTGCATAAAAGGAAGTTTGTTGGAGACTGAGCATGCATTCCTCAGGGCACATGAGAATGGGAGAGCGGAGGGGAACAGGAGAGGGATATGGATAAGGTTGGACAGGTTACATGAGAATTTCTTTTCAGAGTAAGGCAGCGGTCTGTGGGGGCCAATATGTGGGGATCTATTTCCAGAGTAATACCGAGATTTAGAGGGGCCAGGGTACGGGTGGGGGTCTCTGGATGCATGTGCCCTCCAAGAGGCATGTGGGGGAAGGGAAGTGGGGGGTGAATGAAGGGTGAGATTGATGTTATCAGGTAGGTTACGCGAGAATGTTTTTTTAGAGTGAGGCGAATCTCTAGAGGGGATGGGGTTGGGGTTGATGTCTCTGGGTGAGTGAATGGAGTATGAGTGATGGGGGGAGGAAGGGGAGAGGAGCGGAATATGGATGAGATTAGATAAGGTACGTGAGGAACATTTCTTAGGGTGAGAAAGAAATTGAGGGGGGCCAGGGATGGCGTTGATATTACCTGATGAGAGAAGGAGAAGGAGTAGTAGAGAGCGGGGTAAGGCGGAGGCAGTACAGCGGAAGCGAGGGTGGGGTTGCCTTAAAGAGAGAGGGGCTGGTTGAATGAGGGGGAGGGCATGATGAAGCTCAAGAGTAGATGCAAGGTTAGAAGACAGAATGGAGGGAGAAGTGAGGAAGGTAGAGGGAGAGTAAGGGGGAGGGGGTGAGGGTGCTGGTAGGAGGGGAGGCAGTTGGGGAGTATGAGGAAGAGAAGGACAGTGTGATGAGGGGCCATGGAGGAGGGGTAGAGGGGGCTATGCAGCATATATTATCTACAAATAATGAGGTGGTTATGGATTCTTTTTTTTATAACTTTTATTTATGATATTTTCTTGAATACAGCACAATTGTAAAGGAAACGAAAACAGATAATACATTATAATAATCCAAAAAATACGAACCACATAAAAAGAAACACATCAAGGGAGAGAAGCCGATCCATAGTAAGGAAAAGAAAAAATAAAAAGCAGCAATTAGGAGTTGAATAACTCCACAATAGGGAGCTAATTATCATATCCATACCCTCCCACTAATTCTCAACAGTTTTCCTTCCACTTAGAAAATTTAACAATGATGATACATCAGTAAACGTATAAGTCTGCCCCTCTAAAGTTGTAATACACCGACATGGGAACTTCAGGAAAAAGGAAGCCCCGAGAGCCACCACCCGGGCTTTCAAACCCAAAAATTGCTTCCGGCGAAGCTGGGTATGATGGCCAACATCTGGAAAAACCCGTAGTTTAAAACCACAAAAGAGGGCCTCTCTACATTTAAAATAGTCCCTCAGCACACGTAATTTAATGGACTCAGAACCAAACTGCACCACAAGGGTGCAACGCTTGGAAATGACATCCATTGAATCCTCCAGGAAAGCTGTGAGGTTCTGGCCAACCGAGCCAGCAGAGGGCTCAGGACCCCCTTCGGCTAACGGCAAGGAACCAGAGCCTCCAGACAAGTAATACATATGGTGAATATCCATACTCCCTTGCAAATGCAAAATCTCAGAAAAGTATTTTTCAAGCAAAATATTAGGAGACAACAGGTGAGTCATAGGAAAATTAAGAAAACGAAGGTTGCACGCTCTATGCTGATTCTCCAGCACTTCCAATCGATAAGATAACAAAGAGGAATCTCTAATTAAAGCAACTTCATTATCTCGAGTGGATTTAAGCTGGGAATCAGTCTGTGCAACCTTTTTAACCAGGGAACCTAATTGCTGATCAACACTTTTCAACTTACAAATAGCATCTGAGAAAATTTACAAAGTGATGAAACTGTAGAAGATAAACGCAAATCAATACTTTGGATAGCAGACCATATGTCTTTTAAAGTCACTTCCCCTGACGGGGGAGCAACAGTGAATGTTTCCGAAGTCGCCGAATAGACCGGGAGTGGTAACGGAGGAAAAACTTCAGAAGGGCTCTCCAAAACAGTAGATGAGAAGGGAGCTTGCGGGAGAGGAGGAGGGGACCAAGATTCAGGGCTTAACGAAACCCCATCCGTTGACAAGATACCCGGCAGCGAGGGAGTCAGGTGTTTGTCCATAGGGCCCACTACCTTACCTCCTTTAGCACTCTCATTCAGTTTGGCGCTAAGTTTCCCTTTCCTCTTGCCCATAATATTCGGACAAACAATCACACTGACGATTCCGTTCTGCTCCCCTCACGTGCGCCGAAGGGGCGCAAAAGGGGCGTGGCCTGCCCCTTGGTGCACGCCCCTTAGTCCACGCCACGCAGGCCGTGACATGCGGCCGCGTGTAGGAACCTCTGGGCTTTATCGAGCAGGTGGGGGGGTCCTCCAGTCCTGGGATCGTCCTCCAAAGTGCCCGCTAGATGGTCCTCAGCTCCAGACCTCACGCTGCACAGCTCCGCAGGAGTGACAAATGTGGCAGCTCCCTCAAGCAGTGGCTCACTCTCCACCCGAATGCAGGTACCTCTGGGCTTTATCGAGAAGGTGGGGGGGGGGGTGTCCTACAGCCCTGAGATCGTCCTCCAAAGTGCCCGCTAGATGGTCCTCAGCTCCAGACCTCACGCTGCACAGCTCCGCAGGAGTGACAAATGCGGCAGCTCCCTCAAGCAGTGGCTCACTCTCCCATGGTTATGGATTCTAAGTACGGGGCAATGCAGCAGTTATCTTACAAGCAAGCAAGCAGGGAATGGAGTGGCTAGGGAATCTAAGCACTATGCAGTATGTGTTGGGTTACAGTGCAATGGAATTCAATGCAAGCGATGGGTAGCAAGTTCAATGCAAGCGATGAGTAGCAAGTTCAATGCAAGCGATGGGTAACGAGCTCTAGGCAGGATCTAAGCATGTTCTATGCAAGCAATGGTAGCAAGTTCGGTGGAGGCAATGGGTAGCAGGTTCGATGCGGGCAGTGGGTAGTAGGATCGATGCAGGCAAAGGGTAGTAAGTTCTATACCAGCAATGGGACACAAGTACAAGCAGTGGGTAGCAGGTTCCATGCAGGCAATGGGTAGTGAGCAATGGGAAGCAATGGGAAGCAAGTTCAAAGCAGAATTAATTGCAGGTAATGGGGTAGCAATGTCTCTCTAGGCTGCAAGTAGCAGTGGTGGGTGCTTACTTTGTGTGAGAGTTGGTTGGGGTCAGGAAGCGAGGTGTGGAGAGCATTGGTTTCTGCTAAGCTCCTTGTCATTTTTCGGTGATCAGCTGGAGCTGGGTTGACGGCTCACGCCAGGGGCCTTATGTCCCCCCCTAAGGGCCACGCCAGAGGGCCCTCTGGCGAGGCCCTCAGTCGCGGGCCACGCCCGATGGCGCCCTCCTTTAAAGGGCTGCAGGCCTGCGAGCTCCGACTCTGGTTGCTAGAGGCGGGGCTCAGCCTCGGGCCTCTGCTCCACCCGGATTGAGCCAGGGAGCTCTTTGGTGGTGTCGGGTGATGTGATCCGGCACCCGATGACACCCTCCTTTAAAGGGCTGCAGGCCCGCGAGCCCTGACGCTGGTTGCTGGAGGCGGAGCTCAGCCTCGGGCCTCTGCTCCACCCGGATTGAGCTGGGGAGCTTGTTGGTGGTGTCGGGTGATCTCTGTCAAATGTATTGGAAGAGCTTTGTTTCACATCCATTTGTTAGAGCAGAGAAAACAAAACTGTAGTTGATGAGACTTGTGTGTGGGGGAAAAGCCTCGTATGCTCAAAACGTAAGATTTCGTTACACTGTCTGATGTTGCCCACTTATGTACTTGACTTAATTCTGCTCGTCAATGGAAGATATATATTACACAGAATAAAGTTAAATATTTGTTAAAGAAAATATTGGTAGGACAGCCATAAGTGAAAAATCAAATTGGATTGCTCAATTTATATTTATATTGCCTCTGTTCATGTTCTTGTTTCTTGATGAGCATTTGGAATATAAAGGAAGTGATCTTATTTTTTGTAGTTGGTAGCATGTTAATTTCTGTGCAATACAAGTCCAGCATTTGTGATGATTTTTTTATTTTTATTTTTTTTAAATAAAAGTCCTTTATTAGAAGCTTTTTGGATATGGAGAAAGAGTAGGCAGGGAACTAGTATTGGGGGAAGAAAATCTGCAGAGGATAAATCCCTCTGCATATTTAGAAAAAAAAAAGGAATTCTGGTTGGGTTTCTGACCTATTCACAAAGTCTTGCTAATTAATCAGTTGTTGAGCTGATTGCCAGACAATGGCTCAGAGCCTTGGGGGCTTGTTTACAAAGCTGCGGTAGCGGTTCGCGATCGTTATCGGAGCCACGACCCCATTGATTTCAATGGGGCCGCGGCTCCGATAACGACCGCGAACCGCTACCGCGGCTTTGTAAACAAGCCCCTTGGTTTTGTTTTAATTTGAGTTGTTGAAAAGAGCTTCATGCCCCACCCACCAACATTACATACATGCGAATGCATAGAATAGGTAATTTTACTAGTAATGTGTAGTTAAATATGGGCAGACATTTATGGTAGTGAGACAGAAAATTTAAGGACAGGGTTCCTGTCAGTTGACCATCTTATGGAAGGGCAGTTAATGGACATAGGTATAGTAGTTACTGTTGTTGCAAAAGAGAATGTCAACCTCTTGCTTTTTTTTGTACTTTGAAAGCTGAAAGACTGTTACAATCACTAGAAAAGGTAAGATCAAAAGCTAAAGAGCAAAAAAAAAATTTTGTTAGAATGTTAGTTATATACAGTAAGGTCAAAAAAACCTTTCACAAAACTAACATATCCATTTATTCTAAATGTTGTTGTGTTGTTGTTGTTAAGTGCCGTCGAGTCGGAGTCGACTCATGGCGACCCTCTGGATAGCTATCCTAAATTGTGTTCGGTCTTCAGTCAGGCGGCTTATTGTTGACAGACTGGTACCCATAGCTGCTGTTATTGTATCGATCCATCTCATTGCTGGCCTTCCTCTTTTGCGTTGACCTTCTATCTTGCTAAGCATGATGTCTTTCTCGAATGATCTCTCTCTCCGCATGATGTGTCCAAAGTATGAAAGTCGAAGTCTTGTCATCTGAGCTTCTAAAGAAAGCTTAGGTTTGATCTCCTCTAGTACAGACTGGTTTGTTCTTCGGGCAGTCCATGGTATACACAGTATTCGCCGCCAGCACCATAATTCAAAGGCATCAATTTTCTTCCTGTCTATCTTTTTCACCGTCCAGCTTTCACATCCATATGATGTTATTGAAAATACCATGGCTTGAACAAGTCGAATCTTTGTATGGAGAGAGACACCTCTGCTCTTGAGAATCTTATCTAGGTCTTTCTGAGCCATTCTGCCAAGAGCAATGCGTCGTCTGATTTCTTGACTGCTTGTTGCTTCTTTATTGATAGTTGATCCAAGTAGGTTAAAGTTATTCACGATTTCAATTTCTTCTCCTTCGACGATGAACCTGTTGATTATGCCAGTTGTCATGATCTTTGTCTTCTTTACATTAAGGTGCAGGCCCATTTTGAGACTATGTTCTTTGATTGTGAGAAGCAAATGTTTCAGATCATCTTCACTTTCCGCCAGTAATGTGGTATCATCAGCATAGCGAAGGTTGTTGATGAGTCTTCCACCAATCTTCACACCTCTGTTGTCTTCATACAATCCTGCTTCTCTGATGATTTGTTCTGCATATAAATTAAACAGGTAGGGGGAAAGTATGCAGCCTTGTCTTACACCTTTGCTTATTTTAAACCATTCTGTTTCTCCTTGTTCCGTTCGAACTGTTGCTTCTTGATCAATGTACAGATTCTGCAAGAGAACGATCAGGTGTTCTGGTATGCCCATGCTTCTTAATGTGGCCCAGAGTTTCTCATGGTTTACACAGTCAAAAGCTTTCCTATAGTCGATAAAGCACAAATAGATAGATATCCTTTTGGTATTCTTTAGTCTTTTCAAGGATCCATTTCACATCCGCAATGATGTCTCTCGTTCCTCACCCTTTTCTGAACCCTGCTTGCACTTCAGGTAGTTCTTGTTCCAGGTATGATTGTAGTCTCTTTTGAATAATCTTCAGTAGATTCTTGCTGACATGTGGGATCAGAGCGATTGTGCGATAATTTCCACAGTCAGTTGGATCACCTTTCTTTAGTATTGGTATAAACACAGATCTTTTCCAGTCAGTTGGCCATGATGCTGTCTTCCATATTTCTTGGCAGAGCCTTGTAAGTATGGTAACAGCTGCATCAGATTGCTGTAATACTTCTATGGGAATGCAATCAATGCCTGGTGCTTTGTTCTTTGATAAGGCTTTCAATGCTGCTTCAACTTCTTCTTTCATCACCAATGGTTCCAGATCATAAGGTACAGGTTGAAACGGCTGTTGGTCCACTTGATCTTTATCATATAAAAACTCTGTATATTCCTTCCATCTTTTCTTGATCTTCTCAGCATCATTCAACATAGAACCTTGAGCATCTTGTAACAATCCAATTCGAGGCTGGAACTTTTTCTTTAACTCTCGTAGCTTTAGGAAAGCTGATCTTGTTCTTCCTCTAATAGTTTCTGCTTCTATTTCCTTGCATGCGTCATTGTAGTACTTTTCCTTGTCCTGTCTTGCTGAACGTTGGAAATCTCTGTTGAGTTCTGTGATTGTCTTTATTTCTCCTCTGGCTTTAGCTTCTCTGCGTTTCTGGGCAATTTTCAGAGTTTCTTCTGTCATCCATTTTGGCCGTTTTTTCTTTTTTACCTTTTGTGAGAGACTTCTCGCTTTCTTCCAACACAACCTTCTTGATGTCATTCCATAACTCTTCTGGAACTCTATCATTTGTATCTAAAGCAGCAAATCGATTTTGCAGGCAGTCTTTAAATTCCAGTGGTATATTCTCAAGGCCATATTTTGCTGCATTCATGAGTGGTCTGCTCTTTTTCAGCTTTAACTTGAGTTTGCATACTAGTAGTTGATGATCTGTACCACAGTCAGCTCCAGGTTTTGTCTTTGTTGATGTTATAGAGCTTTTCCATCGTTGACTTCCACAGATGTAGTCAATTTGATTTTTATACAATCCATTGGGTGAAGTCCATGTGTACAGTCGCCGCTTGTGTTCCTGGAAGAAGGTGTTCGAGATGAATAGATCGTTGGTCTTGCAGAATTCTATCAGTCTTTCTCCAGCTTCATTTCTGTTGCCAAGTCCATATTTTCCAACTACTTTGTCGTCTTCTTTGTTGCCAACCTTTGCGTTCCAGTCACCCATGACTATCAGGATATCCTGTTTGCATGTTCTGTCAATTTCAGCTTGTACTTGTTCATAGAACTCTTCAATTTCATTCTCTTCTGCAGCTGTTGTTGGGGCATATACTTTAATTATAGTTGTGTTGATAGGCATTCCTCGTAGACGAATAGAGATTAAGCGTTCGCTGACTGCATTGGATTTCATTACAGTTCTTGCAAGTTTATTCTTAATTATAAATGCAACACCATTTCTTCTTTGTCTTTCATTTCCAGCATAGTAGACCATGTGATCATCTGATGCAAAGTGCCCGATGCCAGTCCATTTCAGTTCGCTGACACCCAACAAATCAAGTTGTACACGTTCCATTTCATTCTTGACCACCTCCAACTTCCCTTGGTTCATGCTTCGTACGTTCCATATTCCAATGTGTAAGACATCTTTACAGCTTCAGACTCTCATTTCATGCGCAGCTACATCAGCAGTCAGACGTCCCGAGGGCTTTGATCCAACCACATCATAAATGCTGGCTTTATTCTGGAAAGTCTTCAGCTCTTCCCCAGTAGCTAGTTGAGTGCCTTCCAACCTGGGGGTCTCATCTTCCAGCACTACAGCACAATTTGTTTTGTTGTAACTATCCATTGGGTTTTCATGGCAAGATACAGAAGTAGATTGCCGGCCTTTCTTCCGCGCAGTTTAAGTTTGGTGGTGTTGCCGTTGTCACAGAAATGTGATCCTCCACCGTCAACACTATCCCATTCTGCTGCTGCCCAGATGGGTGGTTTGTCTTGGTCTGGCATCTCAGCTGAGACCTGTCCATCTTGAGAGACCCTGCCGTAGTTAAACTACCGATAGTTAAGCTCTCAACATCACTGATGCACACAAGCCCTCACAGCACGACAAGCTGCAAACCAAGTGAGGGTAATGATGTAATGATTAATGTAATGATGCCTAATGACCAATGTGCTAAGAAATGTGCAAAATTTAGAATAAAATCACATTTGTACAGCCCAAAATCTAGGGCAAAGCGAGTACTTAGCTGGTGGTTGAAGCCAGGTCCAATGCTGGAATCAAAGCAGTCAGAAATGAAGCAAAATAGCACTGTGTTTCAAGCCACACACAGATGGCTCTGCTTCAAGCTTTTGGCAGCATAGGTTGCAAACCAACTAATTATCATCCAGCCATTCTTCACCGAGATTTGTTCAAATGCAGTCAAACAAGTGACTTTCAATGCCTCCGCTAGTCTGGTAGTGTGGCGGAGGTGGCGACTCTCTTTTAAAACTTAGCTGAAGTCGTCAAGTGTGGCTGACGTCAAAATCCAAATTAGCTGATTGATTGCGAATCCTGTTATGACAACAGACTTCATCAGTCTATCTCCAAATTGAGGCCCTCGGGAGAAATTTTGCAAAGACTGAAAATCTATCGCAGTTCCAAAAATTGTAATTTATGTTCACGATCTCCACCACGTGGGTCAGCAGGGACATGGTCATGACCCTCCACTTAAGATCTGAGAATGAGTGTTGAAATTGAATGCAATGGGGAACAATTGGTGCCAACATAGTTTTTGTGTTTATGTAAAGTGTATAAGTCCATCACCTTTCCTCTGAGCCACCCTTTTGTTTTGTGGCTTTGACACAGTTCTTAAACCTCTTTCTAAGTTTTGTGATTTTTTTTTTTGTTTGTTTTTTTTTTGTTTACAGAGGACAGCTACTCAAGTTTGATCTTATATCAGGGATACCTTCCATTTTCTGACACTTTTAGCTCATGACCAAGTGTACTCTGACACCATGATTCTGGTTACAGTCTAAGTAGTGTTATTAAACATTAATATCAACCAAAGGGAAGCCTTAACGGTCATAGCTGATTATCCAATTTTATTACCAGACAGACTTCCAAAATCCTTGTTTATAGTTTCTTCATTTGGTGTTAACAAAGAATTATTTTGTATGTGATACCCAAGTCTATCTCCAAATTTTTGGAATCGCTATGAGGGACATTTTGGTGCCATCTGTGGCCACCATATATATGGCACATTTTGAATCATCTTTTATATATATGTCGCCTTGGTTTTCTCATATACTTTTATGGACCAGATTTTTGGACGATGTATTTTTCTTGTGGAATGACACTGAACAGAACTTGTTGATATTTTTAGACTGGATGAATACAATTAAATCTAACCTATTCAGTTTGCTGCTAAGTATCATCTTACATACATTGAATATTTGGATGTTTTGGTGTATGAACATCAATACCAATTACATACGAAACTTTATTGAAAACCCGTCCAACGCAACAATTTATTACGTTTTAATAGTCATCACTCCTGATCCTTTGAGACATGGTCTCCCACTGGGCCAGTTTTTCTGCATTAGAAGTTAATGCACGACCCCTGTGGAATTTACAATCCATGCACTGGATTTGTTTCAACATTTGAGAGGATGTGGTATCTCCAGGAACAAGAAGGAATGTAGTCTTCACATATGGGTGATGTTGGCACCGACTGAGCCCGCATGAGAACGCTACCCAGCGTAGCTGCCTTGCCACCTTTCCAACTCTCCCTCCTCAGTTTTTCATTTTCCGCATAGCCGACGGAGCAATTCCTGTCACCACAGAAAATTTACTTCTTTTTGTGGTCCGCTGTTTGGGTACCAATACCCAGGCATCAGCTGGGTCCATGGATCAATGTATCCTGGCCATTGAGCAGATTTTAGCGGCCTTGCTAGCAGCTTCGGTATCACTAAAGCCTCTGCAATCAGTTCTGCAGCCATCGGTACCGACACTGGTACCAAATGTGTCTGCATCGACCTTTGCGCCGCTGTCCACGCTACCAACTATGTTGGCCTTAGAATCAGTGTCCGGCATCAAGGGTCCAGTATCGAGGCATTCCGATACCGATTTTGATTGGTACCGTAGATGTGCTGAGCAGGAGCACCCAGCTCGCCGGTATTCGAGTCCTCTGATTCAGACTAGTCTTCTGAATCGATTGGTACCTGGGAGATGAGAGCTCTCCAGGAAGATCCTTTTCCTTCACCGCAATACCTTATGTCTCCTCTGGAGGACATGTTTTTTCAAGACTTTATACAGGGCGTGGCTCGAGGCCTCTCCATTATGGTGATCTCGGAGAAAGAACCGAGATCTGAAAAGCTTGAAATTCTTCAGTATCCAGCAGCCCCAAAGGAGGCTGCTACCCTTGGAAACAGGATACTGGGCTTGATGGACCTTGGTCTGACCCAGTATGGCATATCTTATGTTCTTATGTTCTCCCTATTCACCAGATACTGCATGACCTCATGCTTAGAATGTGGGAGACACCCTTAACTATCTCTCCACATTCTCGGAGGCTTGATGCCATGTACCAGGTACCACAGTGTCCCGGTTTCCAAAAGATGCAGTTACCACACCACTCCATGGTGGTGGAATCGGCAGTGCATCGAATCAAAAGTGCCAAGACACATTCCTCAAATCCTCTGGGCAGGGAGGCGAGAACTCTCTCGATGCCTTCAGTAGTCGATGTTTTCAGACCTCCATGTTATCAGCCAGAATAAGTTCTTACAATACTTTACTTGGGTATGTTTCTTCGAGAGGTTGCTAAGGATTTAGAACTAATGGTTCCTCTTCTCCCTGATGACAAGAGGTTTGATTACCTGACACTTGTAAAACATGCCCAGAATGTTTCCAAATTTATGAACAGGGCAACTTTTGATTACTTTAAGTGTATTAGCAGAACTTCTGCTGTTTGCATCAGTTCACATTGGATTGCTTGGTTACAAGCATCCAGTCTTGAACAGTGGGTGTAAGATAAGCTGGGGAACATTCCTTGCACAGGGGAAAATATTTTTGGCAAGGATTGGCAGGCAAGGCTTCTCAGCTAGAATACCACTCTCAATAGGCTTTCTAGAACCACTGCCAACCCAGCTAAGAAAAAGGCTATAAAGAAGCCTTTTTTCAACAAGAAAAAGAAGTTATACCCTTCTTATACCCACACTGTGCACTGTTCGGTCCATACTTCCCAGAAGGGACGGCAGCAACCGAAGCAGCGAAGGAAGGCTCAGACCTCCAGGGCTCAGCCAACTCAACAGACCCAGCCTCCTTAAGATCTTTGACTTCTTTCTAGGAAACTTACCTGCCTACCTCTGGAGATTCCAGATCCAGTCAGCATTCCAGGTAGACTGTCACTTTGCCCAAAGGTGGCACCAGATAACATCAGAACATTGGACTCTCTCCATAGTAGCAGAGGGGTACAAACTTCACTTCCAAAGTATGCCCTCTCAATCTACTCCAAGAGAGTTCAGCTGTCAGTCTCCTCTCACCACTCTCTTGTTTCAAGAGATTACCAACCTTCTTGCACAGGGTGCGATAGAGGAAGTGCCACTTTCTCAAAAAGGCCTGGACTTCTATTCCCCTTACTTCCTTATCCCAAAGAAGACAGGAGGATACAGGCCCATCCTGGACTTCAGAGAATTGAACAAGTATCCGCTCCAAGAGAAATTCAAGATATGTGAAGTCTCAATTCCTGCTGTTCCCGCAGATTACCTGTTACAGGTGAGTAACTACGCTTACCTTGACCAAGTTACCAACAAAGCATATTAGAGAATTAAATACATTCACCGTGATTGGTTAAAAAACAAATCCTACTTCTTCAGTCGACTCATCTCCGTCTAAATCAGACAAGATTGTTGGGACCCTTCCATATATGGCAGGAGCCTCAAAAGTGACAACATTGTTTTGCAAGTACTGGCACATATTATCTTTATGTACTTGCTTTCAGAAAGATCTTATGATAGCCTACAAGAGAGGCCGTAGTGTTAGAGACATTGTAGTACATGCTGCAGCTCCTAGTGATCGTGCTCATGATACACCTGGGCATTTTCAATGCTCATATTGCGATACAACTTTATATGGGTCTAGTTGGATAGATGGTTCCACGGGCAAGGGGTATTTGGCCCATTATCATACCACTTGCCTATCCTCTTTGTAGTATATTTGATACTCTGTCCTTGTGACCTAAAATACATAGGCAGAACTACCTGACCAACAACGTTCGAGAGAACACAAGTCACACATAAACACAAAAACTATGTCGGCACCCATTGTCCCCCATGGCATTCAATTTCAACGCTCATTCTCAGATCTTAAGTGGAGGGTCATTGACTGTGTCCCTGCTGATCCATGTGGTGGAGATCATGAACATAGATTGGAAATCCATAGCTGTTTCAAAAATTGTAATCTTCGCACGGTTTCTCCTGAGAGCCTCAATTTGGAGATAGACTGATGGAGTCTGTTGTAATAACTGGATTCACAATCGATCAGCTGATTTAGATTTTGATGTCAGATGCACTTGATGGCTTCATCTAAGTTTAAAAGAACGTTGCCAGCTCCGCCACACTACCAGACTAGCGGAGGCATTGAAAGTGACTTGTTTAACTGCATTTGAACAAATCTCTGTGAACAGCTGGATGACAATTTGTTGGTTTTCTAACCTTTGCTGCCAAAAGCTTGAAGTAGAGCCATCTTTTTGAGGCTTGATACAGTGCTGTGTCGCTTTTTCTGTCTGCTTTGATTCCAGCTTTGGACTTGGCTTTAACCACCAGCTAAGTACTCGCTTTGCCCTAGATTTTGGGCTGTACAAATGTGATTTTATTCTAAATTTGCACATTTCTTAGTACATTGGTCGTTGGGCACCATTATATTTAGAATAAAAGGACATGTTTGTTTTTGAAAGGTTTGTTGATCTTACATAACAAACGTTCCAACAAATAAAATACTTTTTGCTCTTTAGCTTTTGATCTGACCTTTTCTAGTGATTGACAGTTTTGAAAGACTCTGTTATGGCAGCTTATAGCCGATGCATTTGTTTAATGTACATTCAAGGCTGTTGGAAGAAGCAGGTGGGTTGAGTACTTGCCAGGGGTGCCAGTGTGCCTGGTTAAGGGATGAGAAGGCTAGTGCTCCATGGTTTAACAGCAGGAATAGCTCTCTTCAGTTTCTATGCAGAAGCTGGGAGTGTGGTCATTAGAGAGGATCCCTGTATACATCTGACAACGAAAGTGCAATATAATGCATTAACCATAGATCTGTGCTCTGAAATTTGGAGGAAGTGGGGTTGAAGTGCATATAATGTCCAGGTTTTTTTTTGTTTTGTTTTTTATTCATACCGATTTGAATGGATAAGACAGATACAGTCTTTTAAACTGAGTGAGGGTACACATCTCTTGCGTAACTTGTATGTAACTATGTATTTCTGACTTTACTACTAGACAGCACACTTTAGCTTTTGTTCCTTCATCTGGGAGAATTTATTCCTTTGGTCTTGGAGGTAACGGACAACTGGGGACTGGGTCAACTTGCAACAGGAAAAGTCCTTTCACCGTAAAAGGCAGCTGGGCTTCACACAGTAGGCAGTGCCTACCTACATCAAGTAAGGCAATGGCAGAAACATTGTGCATGCTGTTATATGGTTTATTTAATGTATGAGTCGCCTATACTAATCCACTTGCACCTGATCTAAACCATTGCCTATCGACAATCTCTCAGTGGTTGCATGTGGACAGTTTTAAGCTTAACCCCTCTAAAACCACTGCCCCTTGAGATGCCGGTGACTCACCCCAGCTGTCCATCGCCCTTTCCTTTTTGGTTCTTCTATCATTCTTACTGACAGTTCTAAATAATTTCTAGTCAAGGACAACTCCTAGGTAAAATTTAAAGAAAGTCTTGGGACTTGCCAAATCAGTCTTTTTCACACCACGTCCTTTTCTTGACTATTTAACATAGCGCTGTTATTTATGCCCTAGTTGCGCCTCTGTTTGATTATTGTAATGTTGTGTATTCAGGCCTCCATTCTACTGAACTCTGACATCTCCAAACTGCCCAGAACATTGTCATTCATTTAGTTTCAAATGCACGCAAATGACCACGTGGCCCTACTTTTTCTAGAATTTGGTAAGCTACCCATCAGATTCCGTATAGAGTTTAAGTTCCTCTGTACACAGGAATCCTCTTATAATCTCTCATCGTCCATTATCTGCCTTACCTCCAACATAGAAACAGAAATATGACGACAGAAAAAGACCACATGGCTTATCTAGTCAGTCCTTCCATAACAACAACTACAACAGTCCCCTTTTATATATAAACATAGAAATATGATGACAGAAAAAGACCACATGATCCTTGCATAGTACTCTCGAAAACCAATTGGTGCTTCCATTGGTTTACCGCTCCAAGTTAGAATCCATGAAGGACTCTGCTTTTTTTACTAAAGAGTTCCTGCACTTTCGAATAGCCTGGCCCACGTTTTACAGATGGGTCTTCAGTAAGAAATTTTTTATAAGAAGTCTATTTTTTCTCTCTCACCTTTGATAGCATGGTGTGATTACCTCAGTTGCCAAGTAGTATTTGATATGCCTTAAACTCTGTCTTTATTCCTTGTCCTCGTCTTTTTCCCTTATTTTTTATTTTCGCTGTCCTATATGTTGATTGGTCTTCTTTTCCTAATACTACTTGCTTTGATGCAACAAGATACCTAATAAGCAATAAAGATTCCTACATATGCACTAATGTATACCTAAGTAAAACAAATATAAAAGTTTACATTTTCTGTATTTTTTTCTGTTACAGATTCAGAAGACTGTTATTGTATAAAGAAAATATTCTCTGGTGGGGATCAAAGTTTTTCACATTACTCTCATCCACAGGTAATTTAAATGCAGCATATTTAATTCAGTAAAAACATTTCATTCTTGCCTCTTTTGTGAAAGAAAATGATGACCGGTGTCTTCTACCCTCAGTATTATACATAAGATGTCATACTGGTTCAGGTTTGAATCCAGCATCCTATCCCTGATTGTGGCCATTCTCCGGGAACAAGCAGGAAGTCAGTCCTCACTTATGGGTGACGTCGGCACCGACAGAGCCCTCGTGGAAGCATCCTCCCAGCTTGCAAAGAAAGCCTTTGGGAAATGCCACCACGCATACATGGTCCCTTTCCCGCCCAAGGGTGGCATCTTGCTCAATCTCCTTATCTCCAGGAACAAGCAGGAATGAGTCTTCACATATGGGTATCGTCGGTACCGACGGAGCCTGCGTGGGAACGCTCCCTAGCGTCCTTAAAGAAAGCTTTTGGGAGCATCCCACAGCGCCTGCGCGCTGCCTTCCCACATTTCCTAACTGCCTCTCTCCAGTTCTTCTTTTCCGCGGAGCCAGCAGGTCGTGTTTCCTGTCACCGCTGAAGAATTTCTTATTTTTTTTTATTTTTCTTTAGTCGCGTGTCTGCCTTCTCGATTCCGCACCGGTACTACCGGTTCTTTTTCTTTCTTTTAAAAAAAAAAGAAAAAACTTCTACTTTTTCAGTGCATTTTTCTTCTGGGGCCTTAGGCCTATAGAGATATTTTTCCCTCATGGAAAAACCCGCCTCCGGGTTTAAAAAATGCACAAAGTGCAGTAGCACTATTTGTCACCGACACCCATGACTGGTGTCTAAAATGTTTAGGTCCTGACCACTCCATTGTGGATTGTGAGTCCTGTTCTATGATGTCCAAAAGAGGGTTACAGAATCGGGCAGCTAAGCTCAGTACCCTGTTTCCCTCCGATGCAGCTTCTGTGGCATCGACGTCTTCCAGGGCTTCTTCTTCATCCAATGGATCTCAGGTAACCAAACTTAAATCTGGCCGGTCCTCAAAGAGTTCATCTCCCTCTAAGTATCGAGATGCCCCCGGGCTTACTCTTGAGGATACCACACCGGCAAAGTTACCCCGGCAGGAAGCTCCGGCTTCCAAAGCACTACCTATGGGGTCACAGGTTGACATCGATGGCACGGTCTCGACTGATCACCTGTTACAATGTTCTGGGGTACCGGCAGTTTCTACCGGTACCGATATCTAGACATTAGTGGCATCGATGGATCAGAATATTCTGACCATGCAGCGTGCCATCACGGCATTTATTTAAGCTGCAACGCCTACGGTACCGCAACAAACCCCGTTGTCGGTACCTGTACCGATTACGGTACAGGATCAGATTCCGGTTCCGATACCAGTACCGCTTGCATCGACATCAGCGGTACGCTATCCAGTGATGCCTGTCAGTACCGGCCCGGTACCGATTTACTCCCGATGTCGATACCTCCCGGTACGCGTATCGGGCTCTACGAGAGCATCCAGACAGTCGATACTTCGATTCTTCTGAAGACTCTGATTCTTCAGAGGCCTCAATTGAAGCATCGGGGATCCTTCCTCAGGAACCCTCTTCTCCAAAAAGGAGAATGTCTCCTCCTGAAGACTTGTCTTTTCAGGACTTTATTAGGGAGGTGGCCAAAGGCCTGTCCATCTTAGTGACCTCTGAGACTGAACCTAGAGCCAAAAAATTAGATATCCTACAATATCCTAAGGCTCCTAAAGAGGCAGCCACCTTACCAATACATGAGATTCTTTATGAACACATGTTGGGTATATGGGAGACTCCTCTTTCCACCTCCCCTCATTCCAGAAGGTTGGACACCATGTATCGTGTTCCTCCTTGTCCTGGGTTTCATAAGACTCAGCTTCCTCACCACTCCATTGTGGTAGAGTCTGCCATGAAAAAGATCAAGAGTACAAAAAGGCACTCCTCTGCTCCTCCAGGAAGAAAATGCAGAACCCTAGATGCCTTTGGCAGGAAAATCTTCCAGGCCAGTATGCTTGTAGCCAGAATCAACTCCTATAGTCTCTATATGGGGATGTTTCTAAAAGAAGTTACAGATCATCTGCAAACCTTATTTATTATTTATTTATTTATTATTTATTTATTTATTACAATTTCTTATATACCGCACTATTGTCAGCGCGGTTTACATACAACAAAATGACCATAACAAACTGTTTGGCTTCACATAGAACAGGAGAAAACAACTTGGATAACATGCTTATGCTTTACATAGAACAGGAGTAATAACTTGGATAACATGCTTATGCTTTACATAGAACAGGAGTAATAACTTGGATAAACGGGGAATGCAAACTAAACTACTTACATATGTACAATGAGATCGAGTATTGGGAATTCAGTGTGAACATGTGTACAATCTCCTTTCTTTCCAAGTCCTCGCTCCAGTCATGTGGAGACGGTCCTTCACACTTTGGACTGTGTGAAGGCTCTGTCCTTCTATATCCAACGCACTCACAGCCACTGCAAAGCTTCTCAGCTTTTCATCTCCTATGAACCCAGAAAGCTGGGAGAGGCAGTGACAAAGCGTATGCTGTCTACATGGGTGGCGGACCTTATCGCCAATGCTTATGAGCAGGCGAAGCTCCCGCAGGAGGGCTGCATCATGGTGCACTGTGTCAGGGCCATGGCGGCTTTGATGGCAAATTTACGCTCTGTCCCGATGGTGGACATCTGCCGGGCCGCCACCTGGTCTTCAGTCTATACCTTCGCAGTCCATTACTGCCTGCAAAGAGAGTCCCGACGGACAGTGCCTATGGCCAGACTGTGCTCCGTAAACTTTTTGGGGTCTGGACAACTCCTACCCTCTGACCCTTCTGTGTTCAGGCTACCGGAGTGCTGGGTTCATCGGAGACAGAGGTCCTACTGTGGTCTAAAAAGAATTGCTGCTGCTTGCGGCTCCCTGTGAGGGAGTCCCTATTTTTTACTTTGGACTTTCATTAACGTGTAGCTGGGGAGTCCCATATGTGAGGACTGACTTCCTGCTTGTTCTCTGAGAAAGCTTAGTTACTCACCTGTAATACATGTTCTCCAGGGAGAGCAGGAATCAGTCCTCACAACTCTTCCTCCTCCCCTTGGAGTTTCTCCTTTACCATCTTCAATTTTTGCTGTTTTTTAGCTATGTCATCTGACTGAGCAAGATGGCACTCTTGGGCGGGAAGGGGACCACGCATGCGTGGTGGCATCTTCCAAAGGCTTTCTTTGAAAGCTGGGGGGGGGATGCTTCCACGAGGGCTCCGTCAGTGCTGACGTCACCCATATGTGAGGACTGATTCCTGCTGTCCCCGGAGAGCACCTGTTACATGTGAGTAACCACACTGTCTGGGTCATTAGGAAGTACCTGGCAGATTTGAGGGCTAGGCAGTGTCTTTCACAAGTCTACCTGGCTAATCACGGTTTATGTACTTTGACTATAAATCCCTTTTAAACTTAGCCATACCTTCACCTCCTCCTTCAGCAACAAATTCCACAGCTCGATTATGATTTGCGTGAAAAAGCACCAGCTTTGATCTGGTATTAATTTTCCTTTGCAATAACACAGCTTGTGGTGATCCCATCAAGCTGCATTATCTCTATCTCCAGGAACAAGCAGGAATGTAGTCTTCACATATGGGTATCGTCGATACCGACAGAACCTGCGCGGGAAAGCTCCCCAGCATCCAATAGGAAAGCTTTTGGGAACATCCCACAGTGCCTGCGTGCTGCCTTCCCGCCTTTCCCAACTGTCCCTCTCCAGTTCTTCGTTTTCCACGGAGCCGACAGGTCGTACATCCTGTCACCGCAGAAAAATTCCCTTCTTATACTTCTTTTTTTGTGGTCGCTTCTGCCTTCCCTTGACGCTATACCGGTACCGCCAGTTCTTCTTTTCTAAAAAAACAAAACAAAAAACTTTCTTCTGGAGTCTTTCCAGTAATTTTCTCTTCAGGTGCCACATGCCATTTTGGGCACTAGGCCCAACTTTTCCTTCAAAATGGAAAAACCCGCTTCGGGTTTTAAAAAGTGTTATAAGTGTGGCAGTACCATCTCCGTCACCGACACCCATGAGGGGTGCCTCAAATGTTTAGGTCCTGACCACTCTATATATCAGAGTGTGTTGCCTGTGGGATGATGTCGAAAAGGGGCCGGCAGAACCGAGCTGCTAAACTTAGCACCCTTTTTCCCTCCAATGCAGCCTCCGTGGCATCGACGTCTTCCAGGGCTTCGTGTTCCTCCGATGGATCTCAGATAACTAAACGTAAATCTAGCCGGCCCTCAAATGGTAGATCTCCTTCTAGACAGCGAGATGCCTCTGGCGTAGCCCTTGAGGGACTTTCACTGGCAAAATTGCCCCGGTGGGAGGCTTCAGCTTCCAAAGCACTAACGGGGCTCCAGGATGTTCTCGAGGCTTCAACCTCGGCAGAACTACTGGTGCCATCCTCTGGGGTGCCAGCCGCTTCATCCGGTACCGATACCCAAGCATCGGCAGCGTCGATAGACCAGAGATTCTTGGCTATTAAACGCACTCTGGCGGCTCTTCTCACAGCCTCGATGCCCCTGAAACTGCTTCAGACAATTCAACCGGCACCGACTGCATCGACATCGGCAGGTATTCTACCGGGACTGAGTCATGCGTCTCTATCTGGCATCGACAAGTCGGTACCGGACCACACCGATGCCGACTTCGATCAGTACCAGTACCGTGCCTTGCATGATCACCCGGATCGGAGATACTTCGAATCCTCGGATGAGTCTGAAGACTCTGAAAGCTCTGCCGATACCAGAGTACTTCTTCCTGAGGATTCCTCTTCTCCTCAGCGTAGGATGTCTCCACCAGAGGATATGTCCTTTCAGGATTTTATCCGAGATGTGGCCCGAGGTCTTTCCATCACAGTGGCTCCTGAAAAAGAGCCTAGGGCAAAGGAATTAGATATCCTACAATACCCTAAAGCTCCCAAGGAGGCAGCTACCTTACCTATTCATGAGATCTTGCATGATCTTATGTTAAGGATGTGGGAAACACCTCTAACCACATCTCCTCATTCTCGAAGACTCGACACCATGTATCGAGTTCCTCCTTGTCCTGGGTTTCAGAAAACTCAATTACCACACCATTCCATGGTGGTGGAATCAGCCATGAGACGGATGAAGAGTGCAAAAAGGCATGCATCTAATCCTCCAGGACGTGAGTGTAGGATTCTTAATGCCTTTGGACGTCGATCCTTCCAGGCTTCCATGCTTTTTGCTAGGATCAGTTCCTATATCATGTATATGGGAATGTTCCTTAAGTAAGTCACAGAAGACTTAGAGCTTATGAGCCCTCTCCTTCCTGATGATAAAATGCAAGATTATCTTACTCTTGTTAAACATGCTCAGGATGTTTCCAAGTTTGTGAATTGTGCAGCCTTTGACTGCTTTGAATGCATAAGCAGAACCTCTGCTATTGCCATAGGTGCATGCAGAATTGCCTGGCTCCAGGCATCTGACTTAGAAATCTGGCTACAGGACAAACTGGCGAATATACCTTGCACAGGAGAGAATCTCTTTGGCAAGAATTGGCAGGAAAAAGCTAATGAGATTGTCCAAATCTACAGCTGATCCTGCGAGGAAAAGATCCTCTAAGAAACTATTCTTCAGTAAGAAGAAGAAGTTTTATCCCTCCTGTACCTAGCAGGGACATCGTTCAGGTCAGTCTGCCCAAAAGGGACAGCAGCAACAACCTAGGCAACAAAGGAAGCCAAAAGCAGCTAAGCCTCAACCGGCTCAGCAGACTCAGCTTCCACAGGGGCTTTGACACCTATCTAAAGAATTTTGCCTTCCTGGCCCTGAACGGTCCAGAACCCTCCACCATCCCAGGAAGGTTATGTCATTTTGCCCCATGATGGTGTCAGATAACAGCAGACAATTCGACTCTATCGTACGAGAGGGGTACAAGCTTCATTTCCTCAGTATGCCCCCTCCTACAGTAGTAAGACAGTTCAATTCTCAGATCTCTCGCAATGACGGGTTAGGTCAAGAAGTCACAATGCTCCTTGCTCAAGGAGCAATAGAAGAGGTGCCCATTCCCCAACAGGGTACAGGGTTTTACTCCCCCTATTTCCTTATTCCAAAGAAAACAGGAGGACGCAGACCCATTCTAGACCTCAGAGAATTGAACAAATTCCTGTTCAGAGGGAAATTCAAAATGATTTCTCTAGGAACTCTGCTGCCATACCTTCAGAGTCAGGATTGGCTTTGTTCTCAAGATCTCAAGGATGCGTACACTCATGTTCTCATCCATCCAACTCACCAAAGGTTCCTTTGATTCCTGTTTCAAGGGAAGTACTACCAATACAGGGTTCTTCCTTTTGGCCTGGCTTCTGCACCAAGGGTGTTCACAAAATGCATGGCTGTGGTAGCAGCATTTCTCCGCACCCTGGGAATATTCGTCTTCCCTTACTTAGACGACTGGCTCATTCGAGCCCCTTCAGAGCCAGAGGCCAGGATGGCTCTGTCTCGCACAATGCGCATCCTTCAGTATTTGGGACTTGTCATAAACTTTCCAAAGTCCAACCTTGCTCCCACTCAATCCCTAGAGTTTATAGGAGCTCTTCTGGATACCAGACAGACAAGGGCCTTCTTTCCAGAGCCCCGCTGCCTTCACATTGTGCAATTAGCTTCCCAAGCAGTGCTAAAACCTCACCTCACTGCTCGGGAAATGTTACAGTTGCTAGGCCACATGGCATCCACCATGCTTGTGGTTCCTTATGCTCGCCTCCATATGAGGGCAGCCCAGTGGACCTTATCCACTCAGTGGACTCAGGCGTTAGGATGCCTGTCAGACAAAATAGCAAACTCAGATCGCCTTATTTTGTCCCTCCAATGGTGGCAGTCACCCAAAAACCTTCTGGTGGGGTCTCCTTTTCAACATCCCCCACCCCAAGCCACTCTAACAACAGATGCTTCACAGGTGGGTTGGGGAGCCCACCTGCACGGCCTCTCTACCCAAGGTACCTGGACTCCACAGGAGGCCTATCTCCATTTCAACCTCCTGGAGCCAGAGCAATCTTCCTTGCTCTTTGAGTATTTCACACCCAGCTCAGCTACAAGACAGTCCTAGTTTAAACGGACAATCAGGTAGCCATGTTCTGTGTGAACAAGCAGGGAAGAACAGACTCTCTGTCGCTGTGCAACGAAGCTTTGCGACTATGGGCCCTCGCCAGAGAGCATGAGATTCATCTACTTGCAGTGTATCTTCCAGGCATTCAAAACTCTTGGGCAGACAAACTCAGTCGGAGTTCTGCTTCCACACGAATGGTCTCTCCATGCAGACTAGGTGGCCCAAATTTTTAAAATTTGGGGAACCCCAAACATAGACCTCTTTGCAAGTCCGCTGAATGACAAACTTCCCCGGTTCTGTTCCAGAATTACTGCTCATGGTTGTCAGGCCAGGGATGCTTTCCTCCTTCATTGGGGTCAGGACCTCCTGTATGCCTTTCCACCCATTCCCCTAATTCCCAAAACCCTGTTCAAGCTTCAGAGAGACAGAGGTCATATGATCCTCATAGCTCCATGTTGGCCACAGCAACCGTGGTAACCCTCTGCTCCTACATCTCTCTCAAACTCCACCTCTGGAGTTAGGATCTGCTCCAGGTCTTCTTTTTCAAGAGGATGGGATGCTGTGGCATCCCAATCCCCAGTCTCTGCATCTCAGGGCCTGGTTGCATGGTCTTAACCTTTCCCAGCAGGTAAAGGATATCCTTCATGCTTCCAGGAAACCTTCCACAAGACGCTCTTATGCATTTAAGTGGAAAAGGTTTACCATATGGTGTTCGCAGAAGGGTTTTAACCCTCTTGCGATACCTCTGGAATCATTACTGGAGTACCTCCTTCATTTATCAAATGCGGGGCTTAAGACCAATTCAGTGAGAGTCCATTTGAGTGCTATTGCAGATTCTTTCAAGCCTCTAAATCAGTGGTTCTCAACCCTGTCCTCGGGACCCCACTAGCCAGTCGGGTTTTCAGGCTATCCACAATGAATATGAATGAGATATATATGCATTAGAAATAGCCTGCCAAACTGACTGGCTTGTGGCCCTCCAATGCTGGATTTGGGGACCCCGGCCTTACACCTCTGTCATTTAAGATTGTGAGTGGGCAAGGTACAGATGTCCAAGACATCAAAAAGATTAGATGGAATATGTCACATACCTCCTCGCCTCTCACCACTACCAAAATATTGTCTATTAGACAACTTTTTGGTGGTGGTGAGAAACTAGGAGGGATGTGACACATTCTATCTACCCTTTTGATGTCGAGGACATCTGTACCTTGCCCACTCACAATCGTACTTGACAGAGGTGTATGGCAGGGGTCCCCAAATCCAGCACTGGATGGCCACAAACCAGTCAGTTTGGCAGGCTATTTCTAATGCATATATATCTCATTCATATTCATTGTGGATAGCCTGAAAACCCGACTGGCTAGTGGGGTCCCGAGGACAGGGTTGAGAACCCCTGCTCTAAATGGACAACCTATTTCCTCTCATCCTCTCATAGTGAGATTTATGAGAGGCCTTCTTTTAACGAAGCCTCCCATTAAGCCACCACCGGTGGCATGGGACTTGAATCTGGTACTTGGGCAGCTCATGAAATCGCCCTTTTAACTATTAGCCACTACCTCTTTGAAATTCCTTTCCTGGAAGGTTATATCTCTCTCATTGCAATCACATCAGCATGCCGCATCAGTGAATTGCAAGCCTTGGTGGCTGATCCTCCTTATACAAGGTTCCATCATGATAAGGTAGTCCTTAGGACTCGTCCACACTTTATGCCAAAGGTGGTTTCGCCCTTTCATTTCAACCAAGCGGTTTACCTTCCTGTATTCTTTCCAAGGCCTCACGCCTCAAATGCAGAAAGGAATCTTCATACTTTGGACTGTAAAAGAGCTTTGACCTTTTAGTTGCAAAGGACACAGCAACATAGAAAATCCTCTCAACTCTTTGTTGATTTTGATCCTAGTCATTTGGGAGTTCCAGTCTCCAAAAGGACACTGTCCAGCTGGATTGCACAGTGTATATCTTTTGCCTATGAGAGTAAAAACCTTCTGCTTGAAGGCCATGTCACAGCTCATAATGTGAGAGCCATGGCAGCCTCAATGACTCATCTTCACTCTGTGTCTATCGACGACATCTGTCGAGCAGCTACTTGGGCTTTGGTACATACCTTCACAGCCCATTATTGCTTAGACAAGGACTCCCGCCAGGTTGCCTTATTTGGTCAGGCTGTTCTTCAACACCTGTTCCATACTTAATCAACTCCTACCCACCATCCCTGGTAGGATGCCAGAGATCCATGGGGGGAAGTGGAGCCCTCTCACAAGGGCACACAAATTTCTGGGGCCATCTCCCTGGCATCTGCAGCTAGGGAGTCCCCATATGTGAAGACTACATTCCTGCTTGTTCCTGGAGATAGCATAGCATAGTACAAAATTTGTTAAAATGTAAACCGCGCTGATATCAAAAGTGCGGTATATAAAAGCTGTTAAATAAATAAATAAATAAATAGTTACTCACCTGTAACAGGTTATCTCCGGGAATAGCAGGAATTTAGTCTTCACAACCCACCCACCTCCCCTAGGAGTTGTATCTTTCTATCTCTCTCTCTTTTGTCTCAGCTTTAAACTCAACCTGGAGAGGGACAGTTGGGAAAGGCGGGAAGGCAGCACGCAGGCGCTGTGGGATGCTCCCAAAAGCTTTCCTATTGGATGCTGGGGAGCTTTCCCGCACAGGCTCTGTCGGTACCGACGATACCCATATGTGAAGACTAAATTCCTGCTGTTCCCAGAGATCACCTGTTATAGGTGAGTAACTATGCTTTACTGCGGGAGTCAATAGCCTGTGATAAAATCCATGATTTCTCCAGGACCAAGCAGGAAGTCAGTCCTCACTTATGGGTGACGTCGGCGCCGACGGAGCCCTCGCGGAGCAATTTTCCCCAGCTTTCAAAGAAAGCCTTTGGGAATTGCAGCGCGCATGCGCGGTCCTCTTCCCGCCCAAGGGTGCCATCTTAGCCAGTCTTCTTTTTTTCCGCGGAGCCCTACAGACGTACCCGTCGTGTCCCCGCGAAAAAGTTGATATTTCTTCATAATTTACTCTTTTTTTCCTTCGGTTCGACGCCGGTCTTTTTCCTGCCCGGACTCGCGACGCCGGTCACGAGTCCTCTTCTTCTTTTTCGGTTTTTCTGACTTAGTCAGTTTTCGTTTTCGGTTTTTTCCCTGGCAGCCCGGTCCTTTGACCTCGCCGGGGCCCTTTTTCCCCCGATGGCTGCCAGTGGTTTCAAGCGGTGTGGTCAGTGTGACCGAAATATGTCACTGACTGACACACACAACCATTGCCTCCGCTGCCTGGGTCCGGATCATGAAGAAATGATCTGTGGGCCCTGCGGCAAACTCTCCTCCAAAGCGTTGAGAAGTCGGCGGCATCAGCGGGATAGGATCTTCGCTGACCCCAGCCGTACCCGGACCTCGTCGGAGGCCTCCGCGTCCAGGGGTTCCAGCTCGGACCGTCGCCGGAGTTCCTCCGACAGGGGTTCTCCCTCCGGGGACCATCGACGTAAGGTGAAACCCGCGAGGGCGGCGTCGGTGGACGCTCCTGGCTCCGCGAGGGCCAGGTCGCATAGCCCCGATAGCCGTCCCTGGTCCTTGGGCCCTACCTCCAGCAGGGAGATTGGCTATGCTCCTTGGATCTAAAGGATGCCTACACGCACATCCTCATCCACCCAAGCCACCGCCAATACCTAAGGTTTGTGGTGGCAGGAAATCATTACCAGTACAGAGTACTACCCTTTGGCCTGTCCTCCGCACCGCGAGTCTTCACAAAATGTCTCGCGGTGGTGGCGGCCCATCTCCGGCTTCACGGCCTCTATGTCTTTCCGTACCTCGACGACTGGCTCATCAGAGCAGCGTCCGCTCTGGAGGTCACCAACGCCACGCGCCGCACGGTGACTCTTCTGCAGTACTTGGGCTTTGTTATAAACTTCGCAAAGTCCACTTTGCTCCCCTCACAGGATCTCGAGTTCATCGGCGCAAGGCTGCACACTCCTCAGGCACGAGCGTTCCTACCGCTCGACAGGGCTCAACGGCTCATGGACCTAGCCGACCGTTTTCGCAGCCAGCCCCTGGTCTCCGCCAGGCGCTTCCTGAGACTACTCGGCCATATGGCTTCCACCGTCCATGTGACCCCCAATGCCCGCCTGAATATGCGACCCGCTCAATGGTGTCTCCGCAAGCAGTGGCAACAGGCCACAGGCGGCCTAGCAGACCTAGTGCGCGTCTCCGAGCCGCTGGCCTCGTCTCTTCAGTGGTGGCTACATCGGCCGAATCTGGTGCTCGGCATGCCCTTTCAGCCACCTCCGCCGGCCCGGGTGCTGACGACAGATGCATCCCTCCTGGGCTGGGGAGCACATTGCCAAGGGGCGCGTACTCAGGGCCTTTGGACCACGTGGGAGTCTGCTCAGCAGATCAACTTCCTGGAGCTCAGAGCGATCCGCCTGGCTCTCAAGGCCTTCTCCCACCTGACCTCCCACCAGTCCGTCCTTGTCCAGACGGACAATCAAGTTGCCATGTTCTACGTGAACAAGCAGGGGGGCACGGGCTCCTTCCTTCTCTGCCGGGAAGCACAGAAGCTCTGCTCTTGGGCCGTCAGTCACGGTGTTCTCCTCAAGGCAGTTTATCTCCCAGGCCAAGAGAATTGCCTGGCGGAGAAACTCAGCAGGATCCTCCAGCCGCACGAGTGGCGCCTGGATCCCTTGGTAGTTCAGAAGCTCTTTCTAAAGTGGGGCCTCCCCACGGTGGATCTCTTTGCCAGTCCTCACAACCGGCAACTTCCTCGCTTCTGCTCTCGTCTGCCACACCCCCTTCGAGTTGCGGCGGACGCTTTTCTACTCTCATGGTCGGGGAGCCTCTTGTACGCTTTCCCTCCCATCCCGCTAGTCTCTCGGACTCTTTTCAAGGTTCTCCGAGACAAAGCCTTCATGATCCTGGTGGCCCCTCGCTGGCCCAGACAGCCGTGGTTTCCACTCCTGCTGCAATTAGCGGTAGAGGATCCATTCCCTCTGGGGTTACAACCGGATCTCCTCACTCAGGATCAGGGGTCTCTGCTACACCCCAACCTCAGGTCTCTCAACCTAATGGCCTGGCTGCTGAGAGGGTAGTCCTTGCTCCCCTTCTCCTGCCGGCAGAGGTGGAGGAGGTCGTCTTGGCTTCGCGACGACCTTCTACCCGCAAATGCTACGCCCTTAAATGGCATCGTTTTTCCGTTTGGTGTACCCAACAGTCTCAGGATCCCTTCTCCTGCCCGGTGTCGGTGGTCTTGCAGTACTTGCTACACCTCTCTAATCTGGGACTTAAGTCCAACTCCGTCAAAGTTCACCTCAGTGCTCTTTCGGCACATCATGGGCCGGTGGACGGCAGACCTCTCTCCAACGACCCTCTCGTAGCGAGGTTTCTCCGAGGTCTCCTTCTACTTAAACCACCTCTGCGCCCGCCAGCGCCTGACTGGGACCTGAATGTGGTTTTGCAGCGGATCACCTGTCCGCCTTTTGAACCTATGGCTACCTGTTCTCTCCGTTTTCTGTCTTGGAAAACACTGTTCTTGATAGCCCTCACTTCCGCTAGACGCGTAAGTGAATTGCAGGCCCTCGTGTCTGATCCCCCTTACACTCGGTTCTACAAAAATAGGGTAGTCCTACGGACTCATCCGAAATTTCTTCCAAAAGTGGTCTCCCCTTTTCACATCAATCAGGAGGTGGTACTTCCAACCTTCTTTCCCAGACCACACTCCAGCCGAGCTGAAACGGTCCTCCATACCCTGGACTGTAGAAGGGCATTGAACTTCTACCTTGACCGTACGCGGGAGCACCGTAAAGCTGCTCAGCTTTTTGTGTCTTTTGACCCCAGTAAATTGGGGCTCCCGGTCTCCAAGCGTACTCTGTCCATCTGGGTTGCGGACTGTATCTCTTGGGCTTATGGGGCAGCCGGACTCTCCTTGGAAGGTCGAGTCACGGCTCATTGTGTTCGGGCAAAGGCTACGTCAGTGGCTTACCTCCACTCTGTTCCGCTGGCAGACATCTGCCGGGCCGCTACTTGGTCTTCGAGCCAGACTTTTGCGGTCCATTACTGTCTCGAGAGGGAGTCCCGCAGGGACAGTGCTTTCGGACAGGCAGTCCTCCGTAATCTCTTTGAGGTCTGAGCAACTCCTACCCTCCATCCCGGATGTGGGCTACCGGTGGGTAATAATGCAGCGAAGATTCCTTTCCTTCTGTACTGCTGAGCTAGAGGGAGCTCATTTTTGTGCTTAGGGTCTCCGGTAGCCTTAAGCTTGGGAGTCCCATAAGTGAGGACTGACTTCCTGCTTGGTCCTGGAGAAAGCGTAGTTACTCACCTGTAACAGGTGTTCTCCAGGAGCAGCAGGAATCAGTCCTCACAACCCTCCCTCCTCCCCTTGGAGTTGCAATCGTCTGCTTTAGTTTTTTTGCAAATTTTTATGCTGTCTTTTTTAGCTATGTCATCTGACTGGCTAAGATGGCACCCTTGGGCGGGAAGAGGACCGCGCATGCGCGCTGCAATTCCCAAAGGCTTTCTTTGAAAGCTGGGGAAAATTGCTCCGCGAGGGCTCCGTCGGCGCCGACGTCACCCATAAGTGAGGACTGATTCCTGCTGCTCCTGGAGAACACCTGTTACAGGTGAGTAACTACGCTTTTACTGCAGCTTAGTAACAAGCCCCCTCAGAATGCAGACTACAGTTTCTGTGAAAGAGGAGCGATGTCATGTAGTTTAAATAGCAAGCTCAATAGCTGAAATTGAATACATGTAGAGACTGGAAGCCAGTGAAGGATAAACAAACTGGGAGTAATGTGATATGTACACTGTAAACGGGGGTGCTTGTTGTGAAAGTTCCACAATCTTGGCAAGGACATAAATTTACTTGACTTGCAAAGGATTATGGGTCTTGTAGTTCCGTCACACAAAAACTAGCCATTTAACAAGAATAAAGAATTGTAGTTGCTCGAGTGTAAAGCAGAAAACAGATTTTATTTATGGGGTGTTATTCCCTCGCACAGATATGCTTGGTAACATCAACAGGATAATTTCTCCAGGAGTTTTATTCAGGAAACAAAACAAATAAGGCAACTGAATTACTTATGCAACAACTTAGTAAAGACCTTGATGGAACAGAAAAGGTCTTTCTTCTAGCCCCTGCTAATAAACTTTCTTAGCAGTGCTGGCATGAAAAATAAACCCAAAAGGAAAATTCTCTTTATCAAAAAGAAAACAGCTTTCTTCCTTTCACACAGAGAAGAAGCTTTTTCTCAAAGTCCCACGTGCACTTGTGCCTTGCTCTAATCTCAGGTGCTTAACCAGCTGCAAATCACTGCTGGTCCACTCTCCACGTGGCTCCAACTTTCCCCAAAGCTTTCTCTCAAAGAAACTTTTCTGGGAAGCTAAAAATCAGTACAGTTCCTTTTGGTGTTTGATCCTTATCTGAGGATTACTTTAGAACAGCAGCTTAGAAAGAGAACAATCCATGCATTCAACTTCCTCATCTGATATTTCCCCTTGCTCTTGAAATATCATAGGATCACTTTCATACACTGGCTCAGAGGATTTCTCTAACTGATCTCTACCAGGATAGAAACGGCTTCCCTGCTGTCTTCCTTGTGCAAAGCTAGGGAACAGATCAGAGTTCATAACTGAGATCACGTTGTCCTTAGGTTTCCTCTCTGGGTATTTTGGCCAGTAGGTAGCAAAACTTCTATGCCCAGCTCTCCAGTCAGAATCTCTGGACTTTAGGTCTCTTTTCCCATACCTCTTTGAATAGGTATTAGAGCTCCTTCTTTCTGTAGATGCAGCCGTCTCCCTTACAGGTGCTGTCCGAGGGTTCCTGGCTGTATATCTCCAAGCCTCTGGCTTCTTCCAGTCCAATGAAGAATGCATGCCCCGGGAATCTCTCCCAGCATACATACTACCTTGGGCTCCTTTCTTAGACCTTCTGGACGTCTTGCTGTTCTTCCTTCTGTTCACGATCAGTCTCTCCTTCTCCAGCTCCCGTTGCTGTCCTTGCCACCATTGCTCTCTTTCCTGTCTGTATGATGAATTTCTTCTAGCTTTAAAGTGCCTAGATGGCTGCTCCACCCTAGCACACTGCAGGTGTTCTGAATTAAGCCCTGCCCTAGGAGATGTGTGATTAGGGATTACATCATTGCTTCTCTGATTAGACACACGTTTCCCTACTTCAGCTCTCCTAGAGGCTTTCTGTGAACCAGTGCATTCTGGGTCTGTTAGTCTTTTAGGTAAACACTCTGTTTTAGTGTTTTTACCAGCCAGCACAGGTTGCTTATTCAGAGCCAATTCACCTCTTGTATTATTTCTTCCTGAACTATGATAAGCTTCCTTATCACAACACTCAATCAACAAATGTGCCATAGTACTCGGTGACAGGTATAATGCCTGCAGATGATGAAACAGTTTTGCTGGAAAATATGCATATCTTCATACCTTTCAATATCTTAAAAGCAGATTTTACTTAAATGCATTTAAAATGGAGGACAAAGACCTTTGTCACTACGGTAACGTGGGTCACAGAGAATAAAAACCTACATACAGTATGCTCATTGTGCACCAGTTCATGTATCCTTTCTTTCTAGGTATACAACATGGTTTTATTTTTGGACTATAACTGAAATACATCAACAAAATATAGTTAACAACATTTTTCTCAAAGTGTTTTTGGTAGCTTTCCCAGTTTTTCCAGTTGTGAGAGGAGCAATCAGTGTCAATGAGAAATTGTGATGTAGTTTAAGCTTGTTTTATGTGGAAGAGGACGGATTTCATTGTTTTAATTTGCCTTTTGGGGTTTGCTTTTACATTTTAGAACTCTTCACCAGATGACTTCAGAAACAGTGACCCTTCTAAGCAGATCTGGACTGTGAATGAGATGCTCATTCAGAAATGGTTAAATTGCCCCTCTGGAAGACTTCCAGTGGAGATAGCAAAGTGAGTAGAAGCCATGAGTTGTGTTGTACTCATTTCATTTTACTGTTGTAGTAGTAACTTTTCTATTTGTGACTAATACAGCTTATTCTTTTAGTAGCCATGAGAGTGTCTAACAGTAGCATGTTGCCATGTTTGGAACTGATTGTAGTATACAAACAAATATTGATCTATCATTGCGAGAGTAATATGAATATCAAAATGAATAAGTGGAATACTCTCAATTCTCTCCAGAAAGTGTAACCAATTGACTTCCTTACTTCATTTCAAGCAATCTTCCTGTATGCTATACCAAATTATTCAACAGTGGCACATAAGGTCTCAGAACTAGCGGGCCGCCATCGGTTTTCTTATTAACACCAACTGGACAAATGCCCCATGTACATCAATGACCTTGAAAAATATATTCAGCCAATGTTTTTTTTTTTATAAAATTTGTTCAAGCATTCGTTCAGAAGAGCTTGAATAACTTTGTGCTTGTACATAAACAGATGGCTGGTGACTTCCAAAAAACTTAAACACTGCTTTTTTTTACTTAGCTTTAGAAACAGTTGTCATATCAGTTCAAGGAATAGGGATTGAGATTGGCGGGGTGTTCCTTGAACTGATATGACAGCTGTTTCTAAAGCTAAGAAAAAAAAGCAGTGTTTAAGTTTTTTGGAAGTCACCAGCCATCTGTTTATGTACAAGCACAAAGTTATTCAAGCTCTTCTGAACGAATGCTTGAACAAATTTTATAAAAAAACCCAGTGGCTGAATATATTTTTCAAGGTCATTGATGTACATGGGGCATTTGTCCAGTTGGTGTTACTAAGAAAACCGATGGCGGCCTGCTAGTTCTGAGACCTTATGTGCCACTGTTGAATAATTTGGTATAGCATACAGGAAGATTGCTTGAAATGAAGTAAGGAAGTCAATTGGTTACACTTTCTGGAGAGAATTGAGAGTATTCCACTTATTCATTTTGATGTTTGGAACTGATACAATGAGGGGTAGAGTGGGCTGGAAGGGAGGACATTGGTCTCTTTAATCTGTTCTTTGGCTTTGTAGGACCAGGAATAGACAATAACATTTAAATAAATAAAATGGGAAGATATATTAAGTTGACCCTGATTGATTTCTTTGACTGAATAATCAGGGAGTTGGATCAAGGGAGAGCTCTAGATGTGGTGGTGTATTTAGATTTCAGTAAAGCCTTTGACACTGTTCCTCACAGATGACTTATAAACAAACTGAGCACTCTAGGGATGGACCCTAAAGTTACTGCTTGGGTTAGAAATTGGTTGAGTGAGAGGCGACAAAGGGTACAGGTAAATGGAGGTCACTCTGAGGAGAAGGAGTTTACCAGTAGTGTGCCCCAGGGATGTGTCCTTGATCCGATTCTTTTTAACATCTTTGTTAGTGATATAGCGGATGGGCTGTCGGGTAAGGTTTGCCTCTTTGCGGATTATACCAAAATCTGCAATAGAGTAGACACCCAGGAAGGTGTAGATAATATGAGGAGGGATCTAGCTAAGCTTGAAGAATGATCTAGAATTTGGCAGCTGGGATTTAATGTTAAAAAATGCAAGGTCATGCATTTGGGCTGCAACAATCCAAGGGAGCAATATAGTATAGGGGGTAAAATACTTTCGTCCACTAAAGGCGTGGTTGTGTCTGATGATCTTAAAGTAGCTAAACAGGTAGGAAAGGCGACAGCAAAAGCTAGAAGGATGCTTGGGGTGCATACAGAGAGGAATGGCTAGCAGAAAAAAAGGAGGTGATAGTGCCTCTGTATAAGTCTTTGGTGCGACCTCATTTGGAGTATAGTGTGCAATTCTGGAGACCGCACCTTCAAAAGGATTTGAACAGGATGGAGTCGGTGCAGAGGGTGGCTACTAAAATGGTTAGTGGTCTTCATTATAAAACATATGAGGACAGACTTAAGGATCTTAATATGTATACTTTAGAGGAAAGGCGGGATAGAGGTGATATGATTGAGACGTTTAAATATTTCCGTGGCATAAATGCACAGGGGGAGAGCCTCTTTCGATTGAAAGCAGGTTCTGCTATGAGGGGACATGGAATGAGGGTGAAAGGGATAGATTCAGGAGTGATATGCAGAACTATTTCTTGATCAGGAAAATAATTACAGCAGCATATGTCTCAAAAAGACATGAAGTCCCACTTTTTTTATGGCCTCCTAGACTGGGGTTCAGGCTTCCGCCTGGTGGAAAATAGATGATTTCCACTAGAGGATAGTTGTAAAGCAGCCACTCGGGCATCCTTGTATTCATTTTGGTTGGTTATTCAAACCAGGAAGGAGTCTGCATTTGGGGCAGAGATCCTCGTGGCTTCCATGGACGACTCCTGTCCAGTTTAAAATCAGCTTGGACACATCTCACTTATATGGATAAGTCTGGCAAGGATGAAGAAGAAAATGAAATTTCTATATCATCCTGCTGGACCAGTCCAGACAGGTGGGCTGTGTACCCCTACCAGCAGATTGGTAGAGACAAAGAACCAATGAAAAGCCCAGGTTTCAATGACATCACTGCTGAAATCTTTATCTGTCCCTTTTAGAGGAGGCCATTTCTATTTGGCCTGTGCCTTCTTTCTCCAGGACCAAGCAGGAAGTCAGTCCTCACATATGGGTGTCATCGGCGACGATGAAGTCCCAGCGGAGCATTTCCCCAGCTTTCCATGAAAGCCTTTGGGAATGCAGGCACGCATGCGCCGTTCCCTTCCCGCTTAAAGGTGCCATCTTACCTCAGTCTTCTTTTATCCGCGGAGCCCAACGGACGTAGTTCGTTTTTCGCCGAGGAAAAAGTTGATTTCCCTGTTTTTTCTTTTTCTCCTTCGGTTCAACGCTGGATCCCTTTCCCGCCTGGGCCTGATACGCCGGGATCGAGCCCACTCTCTCTTTTTCGGTTTTTGTCCTTTGTGACTAGCGTTCGCGCCATTTTTCTTTTTTCACTGGCAGCCCTGTCTTTTGACCTCGCAGGGGCCCTTTTTCCCCCGATGGCTGCCAGCGGGTTTAACCGGGTTTAAAAAGTGTGATCGGTGTAAGAAACTTATGTCTTACTGACACACATGACTTCTGCCTCCGCTGCCTCGGACCCGATCATGACCCGATGATCTGTGGTCTGTGTGGCAAAATGTCCTCGAAGGCGTTGAGTCGGCAGCACCAGAAGGATAGGATCTTCTCTGACTCCGCGTCCGGACGGGCCCGGACCTCGTCAGAGGCCTCGACGTCTCGGGACTCCGGCCCCGAGCAGCGTCGGGGTTCCTCTGAGCGGGGGTCTCCTTCGCGGGAACAGTGCAGGAAGAAGAAACCCGCGAGGGCGGCGTCTGTGGACGCACCTGATTCCTCGAGGGCCATGTCGTATAGCCCCGATAGCCGTCCCGGGTCTTCGGAGTCAGAGAGGCCTGCCAAGCATCCTCGTATCGAGATGGAGTCTCCTGGACACGTGAGTGCTGTAGTCCTCGTGGACTCTCCTCCAGGGGAGCCGACGTCGGGGCCCGAGCCGGGGGCTGCTGGGTCTCCTGAGCTCGGACTCAGGTTGACGGCCTTGGAGAGCAGCCTCGCTGCCTTCATGGAACAGCAGCGGGCATTGATCGCCGTCTCACCGGTGCATCTGCCCCGACCACCGGGACATCGACGTCCAAGTCGACCCCGGAGGCCGAGCCGATCCTCGAGTCCATGCGGGCTCGAGTCGATCCTCGGCCAAGGTCTCCCTCGGCCTCCTGTTCGGGACCGAGGTTGTCGACGCCGGTACCCTTGGCGTCGGGGTGGATGGCATCGGTGCCCACCCGACCGGAGCCGCTCGATTCCTCCTCTGAGGAGTCGGGCTGGGAGACGGAGGACGAAGAGTCACCCGACACTTATCGGACTCGGTGTGTCCCATCGGACTCGCCGGAGTCCGAGCCTCGGAGACGATCCCCACCGGAGGATACCCGGTTCTTGGCCTTCCCCGCGGATCTCGAGGAGGCCCGGAACCTGGATGCCCTCGGTAAGAAGTGCTTCCAGGGCTCTATGCTTGCTTGCCGTGTCCAGACATACCAGCTCTAATGGGCATGTATCTCCGAGACCTGGCAAAGGAGATTGCGGGGTTCTCTGCTGGTCTCTCCGAGAAACCTTTGCAGCGGTTCCAAGCCTTGTCCACTGGTATTCGAGAGTGCTCGAAGTTTATCTCTCGAGCAGCCTACGATGGCTTCGAGGCTTCGGCCCGAGTAGCCGGGGCCGGCATCGGTGCCCGCCAACAGGCTTGGCTACAGTCATCCGACCTCGAGCCATGGGTGCAGGACAAGTTGGTCGATGTCCCCTGCCGAGGTGAAAACCTCTTTGGCAAGCCCATGGCTGAAAAGGCTGCTGAACGCGAGACCGAGACTCTGACCCGGACTAGGCTGTCCAGAAAAACCTCTGCCCCTTCTCAGAAAAAGAAGGGCTCGGGAAAAAAGACCTTTTACCCGAGGAAGTCATCTGCCTATAAACAATACCCTCATTATCAGGCCTCTGCAGCTCCCCAACAGGGTCAGCAGGCCAAGGGGCAGGGTCATGGGCCCCGTAGGCAGAAGGCCCCCAAGCCACCAACACCAGCCCCTGCTCAGCAGGGTGGGGGTTTTTGACTCACAAGGCATAGCCTCTTCTCCTCAGCTGGCTCCAGCAGGGAGATTGGCTATGCTCCTTAGATCTAAAGGATGCTTATACTCACATCTTATTCATCCAGACCACAGACAATATCTCAGATTTGTTGTGGGGGGAAACCACAACCAGTACAGAGTACTACCCTTTGGCCAAACCTCCGCTCCCAGGGTGTTCACCAAGTGCCTGGCAGTGGTGGCGGCCTACCTGAGGCTTCAAGGTCTTTTTGTGTTTCTATACCTGGACGACTGGCTCATAAGGGGCCAGCCTTCCCAGGAGGCCAGTCAAGCCATCCTTCGCACTGTGGCTCTGCTTCAGCACTTGGGGTTTGTCATAAACTTCGCAAAGTCCACTTTGCTCCCGTCCCAGAACTTAGAATTCATAGGAGCGAGGCTAGACACTCTTCAGGCGAAGGCTTTTCTGCCAGAGCCCACAGGTTGATGGATGTAGCCAGGCAGTTTCACAGCAATTCCCTGGTCTCCGATCAGGAGGTGGTTCTTCCGACCTTCTTTCCCAGGCCGTTCATAGGGCCAAGGTTGGACTCTCTCCTGGCAAAGGCATTCTTGCCAGAAAACAGAGCCCACAGATTGATGGCCTTAGCAAGTCAGTTTCTCAGCAGCTCCCTGGTCTCCGCCAGACTCTGCCTGAGGCTGCTTGGCCACATAGCTTTGACAGTACATGTCACCCCCAATGCCAGGCTCCATATGAGGCCTGCACTGTGGTGCCTTCGGACTCAGTGGTCACAGGCCACAGGCAGCCTCAGAGACAGGATAAGAGTGTCCAGACCATTTCTGCACTCCCTCAACTGGTGGCTACACCCACCCAATCTGCTGAAAGGGGTGCCCTTTCAGATTCCAGGTTACACAGTGATGCTAACAACAGATGCCTCCCTGCAAGGCTGGGGAGCGCATTGTCTGGGCAAGTGCACCCAGGGCCTCTGGTCTCCCTGGGAAGCTGCACAGCAGATCAATCTCCTCGAACTCAGAGCTATTCGATTAGCACTCAAAGCTTTCACTCCTAGCCTGGCTCAACAGTCTGTCCTGATTCAGACAGACAAGCAAGTTGCCATGTTTTATGTGAACAAACAGGGCGGAACTGGGTCCAGGATCCTTTGTCGGGAAGCTCAGGACCTTTGTTCTTTTGCCCTCAAGCACAACATGCTCCTCAGGGCTGTGTACCTTCCAGGCCAGGACAACTACCTGGCAGACAGGTTAAGAAGAATACTGCAGCCCCACGAGTGGCAGCTGCATCCTTCAGTAGTTCAGAAGATCTTCCTGAAATGGGCTTTCCCTTTGATAGATCTCTTTGCCAGCCCCATGAACAAGCAGCTGCCAAAGTTCTGCTCCAGGCAACCACATCCTCTGCGGATAGCAGCGGATGCTTTTCTGATATCTTGGTCTCAGGGCCTCCTCTATGCGTTTCCTCCCACGCCCTTGGTGGCCCGAACCCTATTCAAGATTCTCCAGGACAAGGCCTCGATCCTGCTGGTAGCTCCCAGGTGGCCGAGACAACCTTGGTTTCCTCTTCTGCTTCAACTGGCGGTGGATCCTCCACTGCCTCTGGGGTTGCAACCCGACCTTCTCACACAGGACCAGGGTTCCCTTCTGCACCCCAATCTCCGGTCTCTCAATTTGATGGCCTGGAGGCTGCAAGGGTAGTTTTGGCTCCCTGGGGCCTACCTCAGGAAGTTGAGGAGGTTGTCCTAGCCTCTAGAAAACAGTCCACGAGGAAAACCTATGCTCTCAAGTGAAAGAGGTTTTCTGTGTGGTGTCACCTACGTACAGAAGATCCTTTCTCCTGTACTTTGCCAGTGGTGCTTCAGTATTTGCTGCACTTATCCAATCAGGGACTTAAGTCCAATTCTGTTCAGGTCCACCTCTCAGCTCTAGCTGCTCACCACTCTTTGGTAGAGGGGCAGTCTCTATCTGGTCACCCCTTGGTGTCCCGCTTTCTCAGGGGCTTGCTTTTGCTCAAGCCTCCCATCCGTCCTCCTGCCCCTGAGTGGGAGCTGAATGTGGTCTTGCAGCAGCTGACTCGCCCACCTTTTGAGCCGATGGCTACTTGTCCACTTCGCTTCCTCTCCTGGAAGACACTCTTCCTTATAGCCCTTATCTCGGCTAGGCGAGTAAGTGAGCTGCAAGCCCTGGTCTGTGACAGGCCTTACACCAGGATTTACAGGAACAGGGTAGTCCTCCGGACTCATCCAAAGTTCCTCCCTAAGGTTGTCTCCTCTTTCCACCTCAATCCAGGAGGTGGTTCTTCCAACATTCTTCCCTAGGCCTCATGCTAGCCAGGCTGAAGCAGTCCTGCATACCCTGGACTGTAGGAGGGCCTTATCCTTCTACCTTGACCGTACGCAAGGACATAGAAGGGCTACTCAGCTCTTCGTTTCCTTTGACCCCAATAAGTTGGGATTGGCTGTGTCCAAGCGTACCTTGTCCATCTGGGTGGCTGACTGTATCACCTGGGCTTACAAGGCGGCTGACCTTCCTTTGCAGGGTAGGGTCACGGCCCATCGTGTCAGGGCAATGGCTGCCTCAGTGGCTCATCTCCGCTCTGTGCCCTTGGTAGACATCTGCAGGGCTGCTACTTGGTCTTCAAGCCAGACTTTTGCAGCCCATTACTGCCTGGAGAGGGAGTCTCGTAGGTACAGTGCTTTTGGCCAGGCAGTACTCCGGAATCTCTTTGAGGTTTAGGCAACTCCTGCCCTCTGTTGGGCTACCGGTGGAGGTTGTGTCCTTGAAAAACCTTTCTTTGCTGCTGAGACTAGAGGGAGTTCTCTTGTTCAGCCTGGGTTCCTCGGTAGCCCAGAGCTAGGGAGTCATCCATATGTGAGGACTGACTTCCTGCTTGGTCCTGGAGAAAGAGTAGTTACTCACCTGTAACAGGTGTTCTCCAGGAGCAGCAGGAATCAGTCCTCACAACCCTCCCTCCTCCCCTTGGAGTTGCAGTTGTACATAGTTTATTTTTTCATTTTTGTGTGCTGTTCTTAGCTATGTCATTTGACTGAGGTAAGATGGCACCTTTAGGCGGGAAGAGAACGGCGCATGCGTGCCTGCATTCCCAAAGGCTTTCATAGAAAGTTGGGGAAATGCTCCGCTGGGGCTTCATCGGCGCCGATGACACCCATATGTGAGGACTGATTCCTGCTGCTCCTGGAGAACACCTGTTACAGGTGAGTAACTACTCTTTCTTGCCTAAGGTGCTTTTCCCTTTCATATGAACCAGGTGGTTTGTCTGCCAAGGATCTTTGCTTGGTGGATGTCCGGAGGGCGCTCCTCCGGTTACTCAAGGTTACGATTCCCTTTTGCAAGTCCGACCATCTTTTTCTACTGTTTGCGGGCCCGCGCAAGGGTGAAGTAGCGGCCAAGTTGACTTTGGGGCGCTGGATTAAGGAGGCCATTGCCTTGGTGTATCTGTTGTGGAACCAGCCGGTTCCGGAGGGTTTGCATGCCCATTCTACTCTAGCACATGCATCCTCATGGGTGGAGCAGAGCTCAGTAACCCCAGCAGACGTTTGTCGGGCAGCAGTAGGCATCACTTTCCACTTTTGTCAAGCATGACTGACAAAACCCTTTGGTTCAAGGATTCTGCGAATGGATTTGTCTTCTTCCCACCCAGTAGTGTTCTAGCTTTGGTACATCCCACTTGTCTGGGCTTGTCTAGCAGGACGATATAGAAGGTGACATTTTACTACCAGATGATGTCCTTTCCTTGAGTCCTGCTAGACCAGTCCAGGGCCCACCCCTGAAACTGTGTTGTTCTGTTCTTCTGCTGTGGTAGCCTTGGGTCCGCTATGATTTTTATACTTGGCTCTGCAGGTTCATCTTCTGCTGACAACCTTCTGTTTGTGGTTTCCTGTACATAGTTCTCTATTGTTGATTACTCCTTGTTACCCACAATTGAGGTTGTGTGAGGCTTGCCATGTTGCTCCCATATGCTTTGGGACAAATACTGAAGGGATCTCTGGTGACTTAGCCAGATAGAGACATGGGAGTGATGTCATTGAAACCTGGGCTTTTCATTGGTTCTTTGTATCCACCAATCTGCTGGTAGGGGAACACAACCCACTTGTCTGGACTGGTCTAGCAGGACTCGAGGAAAGGACAACAATAACCGGTAAGTAAAACGTCACCTTATACTTGATCATTTTCTTTCCTTTCATACCTGCTGGGCTAGTCCAGAAACTCACCCAGATAGGTCCCAGTGAACATGAGTGACCTGAAATAGAACATTGGCAGATAAGGTTGTTCGTAAGCAGGGCAGTGGGCCCAATGAGTGGGGAGAGGGGGGAGCAAGATCATCAGTACCTTGGAGTCGTCGCTGTCGGATTTAAAAAAAAAAAGATAGGGGAAGAGAGAAAACAAGGAAGTTGTGTAACAAGGATACTGAGAGGCTTCTGTGCTACTCCAGTCTACTATAGGAAAGCAATCATTTTTGTGCTCTGTGTAGTTACTGGTGGGAGGGGCATAATCAAATCATCTGACAAGACTCAAGGGAACAAATTATCTGGCAAATATGATTTTTTCACTTGTTCTAGCCAATTTTAATTAGACAAAAGGTTGTTTTACACAGGAAGAGAATCAGCGTTCCATAAAATAAATTACATCTGGAAACAGATCTACATTTTTTTCATAAGCTGGAATCCAGTTTGCACAAATTTCTCTTCAGAGTCTGGTAATTAATACTGACTACCTGCGTCAGTTTTCTGTGACATTCAGTGCTAACTGGCACATTGTCTATGTTTCATGTGAAATATAGAACAGAATTTACTGAGTGGAATGCTGCTTCAGAACAACTGGTAAATTATGATCTCCAGGAACAAGCAGGAATGTAGTCTTCACATATGGGTATCGTCGGTACTGACGGAGCCTGCGCGGGAACGCTCCCCAGCGTCCAATTAGAAAGCTTTTGGGAGCATCCCACAGCATCTGCGTGCTGCCTTCCCGCCTTTCCCAACTGCCTCTCTCCAGTTCTTCGTTTTCCACGGAGCCAGCAGGTCGTTTTCCTGTCACCGCAGAAATTATCCCATATTTTTCATTCTTTTTTGTGGTAGCATCTGCCATCCTCGATGCTATACTGGTACCGCCAGTTCTTTCTTTCTTTCTTAAAAAAAAAACCAAAAAAACTTTGTAATCTTTTTCTGGATTTCCAGCCTTTTTTCTCCCAGGTGCCACGCGCCATTTTGGGCTTTAGGCCCAGTTTTTTCCTTAACATGGAAAAACCCGCTTCGGGTTTTAAAAAGTATTCCAAGTGTGGCGGTACCATCTCCGTCACCAACACACACGAGTGGTGCCTCAAATGTTTAGGTCCTGACCACTCCATCTTGGAGTGTGTTGCCTGTGGGATGCTGTCAAAGAGGGGTCAGCAAAACCAAGCTGCTAAGCTTAGCACCCTTTTTCCCTCTGATAAGAACATAAGAACATAAGATATGCCATACTGGGTCAGACGAAGGTCCATCAAGCCCAGTATCCTGTTTCCAACAGTGGCCATTCTAGGTCATACGTATCTAGCAGTTTCCCCAAAAGACACAGGTTCCGCAATGCTTGTACTGGGTCAAGCATTGATATCCTGAGTCCCTTCTTAATAATGCTTTATGGACCTTTCCTCCAGGAACTTGTCCAAACCTTTTTTAAACCCAGCTACACTAACAGCCTTTACTACATCCACCGGTAACAAATTCCAGAGTTTGATTACACGTTGAGTGAAAAAATATTTTCTTTTATTAGTCTTAAATAGTTTACCCTGTAGCTTCATTGTATGTCCCCTAGTCTTTCTATATTCTGATAACGTAAACAATCGATCTACGTTTACTCGTTCCACTCCGTTCATTAATTTATAGACTTCTATCGTATCTCCCCTCAGCCGTCTCTTTTCCAGGTTAAAGAGCCCTAACCTTTTTAGACTTTCTTCATAGGAGTATCCTTCCATCCCCTTTACCATTTTGGTGGCTCTTCTCTGAACCTTTTCTAATAACACTATATCCTTTTTAAGATACGGCGACCAGAATTGCACACAATATTCAAGGTGCGGACTCACCATGGAACGGTATAGAGGCATTATAATATCTTTTGTTTTATTTTCCATTCCTTTCCTTATGATACCTAGCATTCTATTTGCTCTCTTGGCTGATGCAGCATCCGTGGCATCGACTTCTTCCAGGGCTTCGTTTTCCTCCCATGGATCTCAGGTAACCAAACATAAATCTGGCCGGTCCTCAAAGGGTAGATCTCCTTCCAAGCATCAAGATGCCTCTGGCGTTGCCCTTGAGGGACTTGTACCGGCAAAATTGCCCCGGCGGGAGGCTTCGGCTTCCAAAGCACTATCGGGGCTCCTGGATGTTCTCGAGGCCTCAACCTCGGCAGAACTACTGGTGTCCTGCTCTGGGGTACCGACCGCTTCGTCCGGTACTGACACCCAGACATCGGCAGCATCAATTGACGAGAGATTCCTGGCTATTGAATGCAGTCTGGCGGCTCTCCTTGCGGCATCAGTGCCTTCGGGACTGCTTCAGACAGTTCAACCGGTATCGACACCGGTTCTGGCACCGGTACCGGTACCGACAGCATCGACATCGGCGAGTGTGCTACCAACACCGAGTCATGCCATTTCCTCCGGTATCGACAGGCCGGTACCTGACCCCTCCGGTACCGACTTCGATCGGTACCGGTATCGTGCTTTACAAGAGCACCCGAACAGAAGATATTTTGAATCCTCCGATGACTCAGAGGACTCTGACAGCTCTGTCGATGCCGGAGTACTTCTCTCTGAGGAGCCTTCTTCTCCTAAACGTAGGATGTCTCCTCCAGAGGATATATCCTTTCAGGATTTCATCAGGGAGGTGACTAGAGGTCTTTCCATCACAGTGGCTCCTGAAACAGAGCCCAGAGCAAATGAGTTGAAGATTTTACAATTTCCTGAAGCTCCCAAGGAAACTGCTATTTGCTTATTCATGAGAGCTTGCATGATCTCATGTGAAGAATGTGGTCAACACCTCTTACCACCTCTCCTCATTTCCGTAGGCTGGATACCATGTATCGAGTGCCTCCTTGTCCTGGATTTCAGAAAACTCAGTTGCCACACCTCTCCATAGTGGTGGAGTCAGCTATAAGAAGGATCAAGAGTGCAAAAATACATGTTTCTAATCCTCGAGGACGTGAATGTAGGACTCTTGATGCCTTTGGGCATCAAACCTTCCAGGCCTCTATGCTTTCTGCCGGAATTAGTTCCTACATCTTATACATGGGAATGTTCCTTAAGGAGGTTACAGGAGATCTAGAGCTTATGAGTCCTCTCCTTCCTGATGATAAGAGGCAGGATTCTCTTACACTTGTCAAACATGCCCAGGATGTTTCCAAGTTTGTTAATCGTGCAGCTTTTGACTGCTTTGAGTGCATAAGCAGAACCTCTGCCATTGCCATAGGTGCTCGTAGGATTGCCTGGCTCCAGGCATCTGACTTAGAACTCTGGGTACAGGACAAACTGGGGAATATCCCTTGCACAGGCGAAAATCTCTTTGGCAAAAATTGGCAAGAGAAAGCTAATGAGCTGGATGCTGATAACACCACTTTGGATAGACTATCCAAGGCTACAGCTGATTCTGCAAGGAGAAAATCCTACAAGAAACCATTCTTCTCTAAAAAGAAGAGGTTTTACCCCTCCTATACCCAGCAGGTGCATTCTGCAGGTCAGTCTGCCCGAAAGGGACAGCAGCCCCCAAAGCAAAGGAAATCAAAGACTGCTAAGCCTCAACCGGTCCAGCAGACTCAGCCTCCACAGGGGCTTTGACTCCCATCTAGAGAACTTGGCCTTCCTGGCCCTGAACGGACCAGAGCCTTCCACCATCCCTGGAAGGCTGTGTCATTTTGCCCCCAGATGGGGGCAGATAACAGCAGAAGAATGGACTCTTTCCATTGTAAGACAGGGGTACAAGCTTCATTTCTTCAACATGTCCCCTCCTACAGTGGTAAGGCAGTTCAATTCTCAGGCTTCAATCAGTTGGGTCAAGAGGTCAGTTTACGTCTTGCCCAGGAGGCAATAGAAGACGTACCCATTTCACAACAGGGTACAGGGTTTTACTCCCCTTATTTCCTTATTCCAAAGAAAACAGGAGGACACAGATCCATTTTAGACCTCAGAGAACTGAACAAATTCCTGTTCAAAGAGAAATTCAAGATGATTTCTCTGGGAACTCTGCTGCCATACCTTCAGAGTCAGGATTGGCTTTGTTCTCTAGATCTCAAGGATGCGTACACTCATGTTCTCATCCATCCAACTCACTGAAGATTCCTTCATTTTCTTTTTCAAGGAAAGCACTACCAATACAGGGCTCTTCCTTTTGGCCTGGCCTCAGCACCAAGGGTGTTTACGAAATGCATGGCTGTAGTGGCAGCATTTCTTCGCACTCTAGGAATATTCGTCTTCCCCTACTTAGACGACTGGCTCATTCGAGCCCCATCAGAATCAGAGGCCAGAATTTCCCTATCTTGCACAATGCGTATCCTTCAGTATTTGGGCCTGGTCATAAACATCCCAAAATCCAGCCTAACTCCCACTCAGTCTCTAGAGTTTATAGGAGCTTTGCTGGATACCAGAAAAGCAAGAGCCTATCTTCCACAGGCCCGCAGCCTTCGCATTGTGCAGTTAGCCTCCCAGGCAGTGTTAAAAACTCATCTCACTGCTCGGGAGATGTTACAACTACTAGGCCACCTGGCTTCTACCGTGCACATGGTTCCCTATGCTCGCCTCCATATGAGAGCAGCCCAATGGACTCTACCCACTCAGGCAGCCTGATGCCTGAGTCCACTATCAGACAAAATAGCAAATACAAGTCGCCTTATTTTGTCTCTACAATGGTGACAGTCAACCCAAAACCTGTTGGTGGGGTCCCTTTTCCAGCAACTCCTACCCCAGGTCACTCTAACAACAGATGCCTCACAGGTGGGTTGGGGAGCTCATCTGCAAGATCTCTCAACCCAAGGCACCTGGACTCCACAGGAGACCCACTTACATATCAGTCTCCTAGAACTCGGAGCAATCTTCCTTGCTCTTCGAGTGTTCCATACCCAGCTCAGCTACAAGACAGTCCTGATTCAGACGGACAATCAAGTAGCTATGTTCTATCTGAACAAGCAGGGAGGAACAGGCTCTCTGTCGCTTTGCAACGAAGCTTTGCGACTATGGGCCCTTGCCAGAGAGCATCAGATTCATCTCCTTGCGGTGTAACTGCCAGGCATTCAAAACTCTTGGGCAGACAGACTCAGTTGAGTTCTGCTTCCACACAAATGGTCTCTCCATGCAGACCAGGTAGCAAAATTTTTTCAAAATTGGGGAACTTCGGACATAGACCTCTTTGCAAGTCCGTTGAACTTCCCCGGTTCTGTTCCAGAATTCCAGCTCAGGGTTCTCAGGCCAGGGATGCTTTCCTCCTCCATTGGGGTCAGGACTTCCTATATACCTTTCCACCCATTCCCCTAATTCCCAAAACCCTATTCAAGCTTCAGAGAGACAAAGGCCACATGATTCTCATAGTTCCACATTGGCCATGGCAGGTGTGGTACCCTCTACTCCTGCATCTCTCTCAAGCTCCATCTCTGACGTTAGGATCTGCTCCAGATCTCCTGTCTCAGGAGGACGGGATGTTGTGGCATCCCAATCCCCACTCTCTGCATCTCAGGGCCTGGTTGCTGAGAACCTAGACCTTCATGGTCTTAACCTTTCTCAACAAGTAAAGGATGTCCTTTGTGCTTCCAGGAAACCTTCCACAAGAAGCTCGTATACTTTCAAGTGGAAAAGGTTTTCCATATGGTGTTCGCAAAAGGGTCTTTACCCCTCTGCGATACCTCTGGAATCATTACTGGAGTATCTCCTTCATTTATCTAATGCAGGACTTAAGACTAACTCAGTAACAGTCCATTTAAGTGCTATTTCAGCTTCTTTAAAGCCTTTAAATGGACAGCCTATTTCCTCTCATCCTCTCATAGCGAGATTTATGAGGGGCCTTCTTCTAACTAAGCCTCCCATTAGGCCACCTCCAGTGGCATGGGACCTGAATCTAGTTCTTGGGCAGCTCATGAAGCCACCTTTTGAACATTTAGCTACTACTTCCTTGAAATTCCTTTCCTGGAGAGTTATCTTTCTCATTGCAATCACATCAGCCCGTCGCATCAGTGAATTGCAAGCATTAGTTGCTGATCCTCCTTACACGAGGTTCCATCATGATAAGGTAGTCCTTAGGACTCATCCACACTTTATGCCAAAGGTGGTCTCACCTTTTCATTTAAACCAGGCGGTTTACCTGCCTGTATTTTTTCCAAGGCCTCATGCTTTAAACGTAGAAAGGAATCTTCATACTTTGGACTGTAAAAGAGCACTTGCCTTTTACTTACAGAGGACACAGCAACATAGCAAGTCCTCCCAACTCTTTGTTGCTTTCGATCCTTCTCATTTGGGACTTCCAGTCTCCAAGAGAACATTGTCCAACTGGATTGCACAGTGTATTTCTTTTGCCTATCAGAGTAAGAACCTTTCTCTGGAAGGCCATGTCACAGCTCACAATGTGAGAGCCATGGCAGCCTCAATGACTCATCTACACTCTGTGTCTATTGACGACTTCTGTCGAGCAGCTACTTGGGCCTCGGTTCATGCCTTCACAGCCCATTACTGCTTAGACAAGGACTCCCGCCGGGATGCCTTGTTTGGTCAGGCTGTTATACAACACCTGTTCCATACTTAATCAACTCCTACCCACCTTTCCCGGTAGGATGCCAGATATCCATGGGGGGAAGTGGAGCCCTTTCACAGGGGCACACAACTTCTGGGGTCTCTCCCTGGCATCGGTAGCTAGGGAGTCCCCATATGTGAAGACTACATTCCTGCTTGTTCCTGGAGATAGCATAGTTACTCACCTGTAACAAGTGATCTACGGGAACAGCAGGAATTTAGTCTTCACAACCCACCCACCTCCCCTAGGAGTTGTATCTCTCTATCTCTTTTTCTTTCCCTCTCTCTTTCTCTTTGTTTCAGCTTTAAACTCAACTGGAGAGAGGCAGTTGGGAAAGGCGGGAAGGCAGCACGCAGGCGCTGTGGGATGCTCCCAAAAGCTTTCTAATTGGACGCTGGGGAGCGTTCCCACGCAGGCTCCGTCGATACTGATGATACCCATATGTGAAGACTAAATTCCTGCTGTTCCCGGAGATCACCTGTTACAGGTGAGTAACTATGCTTTTCATGAGGTTGTACAGGACCGATGCAAGGATAATGGTCACCCTAGGTGAACCTTCAGCCTTAGGCAGGCTCCCCCCTATGATTTTGATAATTAAACTCATTAATCATAATCATCCCAACACAGCCCCTCCCACAACAGTCCTGTAAAAACATGTAATTGGACAACATACTTTTATATATTACAATTTGGTTTGTATGTATGTGTGTCCCCACTCTCCCTGCAGGTAAAAGAATGTGCTTTGCTGCATCTCCTTGCTGCCCTTCAAGCCTTTGCCCTAGGTGAATGCCTAGTTTTGCCCAATCGTTGGGCCCAGATTAGTGGCAAAAATACATGCTAATAAGGATTAATAAAATAAACCTTTAGAATTCACGTATTAAGAGTAAATGCCATCAGGAATGACAGTTTGCCCTTTTTAATGTTGTATTTTACAACATGTATGTTTACCTTTCAGTGAGATAGACGGAACATTTTCATCATCTGGGTGTCTGAACGGAAGTTTTCTTGCAGTCAGGTAGGTGCATTGGGTGTTGCACTATGTGCCTATTGCAAGCTTAGTTGTTTGGCTTCAGTTGAAAGAAGTAACTGCAATATAATAGGTTAATCCTACACTCTTCAGACACAGAAATGTTATGGTTTCGTAAACCCACTATGTTGGGAAAGACTTTATGCCCATAGTTCAGTAGAATCTGCCTATTAAGGGGGCAGTCTTATAATAGCTGCAAACGTTGTGGGTAATTTATTCCCACAGACTTGGCTCGTGTTTTCAGAGTGAAAGTATACATGCACATTGCCCTGTGAAAATTACCTAAAGAAAAAGTGTCTGCATCTCATATTATCTGTGAGCACTTTCTATGACAAAAATAGTGCGCATGATTTTGAAAATTCAGAAGTAAGTGTATTATTTCAGCTCCCACCCATACCACATCTCAGGAATGCCGCCACCAGATGCAAGTAAAAGTACACATTTTGTGGAGAGAGGTGCAGGTTTTTGCTCATATGCAGGGTGGGTAACCTTCATAAACCGCATTTCTGTAAGTAAACCACTATTTTACTTGTGAGAATCACTTTGAAAAATTTCCATCTAAGGGGCTGATGTATTTTGGACATTCTGTACATAAAACAGTGGTTTATGCATAGAAATAGCTCCATAAAGTCCAAGCAATTATTTTTACAAGTTAAGGAGTATGTTTACAAAGCAGGGTAGCGGCCTCCATGCGATATCGAAGCAGTTGCCCCAATATCTCATGGAAGCCGCTACCGCTATTTAGTAAACATACTCCTAAGTGTGTGCATATAAAATATTTCACGCATATTTATCTATGGCAAGCAGAAATGATCTCCAGGAACATGCAGAAATGTAGTCTTCACATATGGGTATCGTCAGTACCAACGGAGCCTGCGCGGGAACGCTCCCCAGCGTCAAATTAGAAAGCTTTTGAGAGCATCCCACAGCGCCTGCGTGCTGCCTTCCTGCCTTTCCCAACTGCCTCTCTCCAGTTCTTCATTTTCCGCGGAGCCAGCAGGTCGTTGTTCCTGTCACCGCAGAAAATTTTTCCTTATTCTCCTTCTTTTTTGTGGTCGCGTCTGCCTTCCTCGACGATATACCGGTACCGCCGGTTCTTCTTTCTTTCTTTAAAAAAAAAAATATATAGTATTTTTTTCCAAACTTTTCTTTTCCAGGTGCACGTGCCACTATGGAAAAACCCGCTTCGGGTTTCAAAAAGTGCACCAAGTGTGGCGGTACCATCTCCGTCACCGACACCCATGAGTGGTGTCTTAAATGTTTAGGTCCTGACCACTCCATCTCGGAGTGTATGGCTTGTGCCATGATGTCCAAGAGGGGTCGACAATACCGAGCTGCTAAGCTCAGCACCCTTTTTCCCTCCGATGCAGCTTCTGTGGCATTGACGTCTTCCAGGGTTTTGTCTTCCTCCCATGGATTTCAGGTAACTAAACATAAATCTGGCCAGTCCTCAAAGGGTAGATCTCCTTCCAAGCATCGAGATGCCTCTGGCGTTGCCCAAAGCATTATCAGGGCTCCAGGATGTTCTCGAGGTCTCAACCTCGGCAGAACTACTGGTGCTATGCTCTGGGGTACCGGCTGCTTTCTCCGGTACCGATACCCAGGCATCGGCAGCGTCGATAGACCAGAGGTTCCTGGCTATTGAACGCAGTCTGGTGGCTCTCCTTGCGGCATCGACACCCTCGGAACCACGTCAGACACTTCAACCGGCACCGACTCCGGCACTGGTATCGGTACCGGTACCGACAGCATTGACATCGGCGTCTGCTTTTCCGGCACCCAGTCATGCTATGCCTTCCGGTACCGATTCCCCCCGGTACTGACTTCGGTCGGTACGGGTATCGTGCTCTACAAGAGCATCCAGACAGAAGGTGGTTTGAATCCTTGGAGGAGTCTGAGGATTCTGACTGATCTGTCGGTACTGGAATACTTCTCCTGGAGGAGCCTTCCTCTCCTAAACGTAGGATGTCTCCTCCAGAAGATATTGCCTTTCAGGATTTTATCCGGGAGGTGTCTCAAGGTCTTTCCATTACTGTGGCTCCCAAAAAAGAGCCCAGGGTAAAGGAGTTGGAGATTCTACAATATCCCAAGGCTCCTAAAGAGGCAGCTACTTTACCTATCCATGAGATCTTACATGATCTCATGCTAAGAATGTGGGAAACACCTCTTACCACCTCTCCTCACTCTCGTAGACTGGATACCATGTATTGAGTCCCTCCTTGCCCTGGTTCCAGAAGACTCTGCTTCCTCACCACTCTGTTGTAGTGGAATCAGCTATGAGAAGGATCAGGAGTGCAAAGAGGCATTCTTCTAATCCTCCAGGACGTGAGTGTAGAACTTTGGATGCCTTTGGACGTTGTACTTTCCAGGCTTCCATGCTTTCTGCCAGGATCAGTTCCTATATTTTATATATGGGAATGTTCCTTAAAGAAGTCACAGGAGATTTGGAGATTTTAAGCCCTCTCCTTCCTGATGATAAGAGGCAGGATTTTCTCACACTGGTCAAACATGCCCAGGATGTTTCTAAGTTTGTTAATCGTGCAGCTTTTGACTGTTTTGAGTGCATAAGCAGAACCTCTGCCATTGCCATAGGTGCACGTAGAATTGCCTGGCTCCAGGCATCCGATTTGGAGCTCTGGGTGCAGGACAAACTGAGCAATATGTACAGGTGAGAATCTATTTGGAAAAAATTGGCAAGAGAAAGCCAATGAGTTGGATGCTGACAACTCCATTTTGGATAGGTTATCCAAAGCCACAGCTGATCCTGCAAGGAAGAAATCTTTCAAGAAACCATTCTTCTCAAAAAAGAAGAGGTTTTATCCCTCTTATTCCCAGCAGGGATGTTCTGCAGGTCAGCCTGCCCGAAAGAGTCAGCAACCACCTAAACAAAGGAAAGCAAAGACTGCTAAGCCTCAACCATCTCAGCAGTCTCAGCCTCCACAAGGCCTTTGACTTTCATCTAGAGAACTTAGCCTTCCTGGCCCTCAATGGACCAGAGCCTTCCACCATTCCAGGAAGGTTGTGTCACTTTGCCCCCAGATGGGGGCAGATAACAGCAGAGCATTGGACTCTCTCTATTATAAAAGAGGGGTACAAGCTTCATTTTATCTGCATTCCCCCTCACACATTGGTAAGACAGTTCAATTCTCAGACCTCTCTCATCAACCTGTTAGTTCAAGAGATCACTATGCTTCTTGCCCAAGGGGCAATAGAAGAGGTACCCATTCCTCAACAGGGTACAGGGTTTTACTCCCCCTATTTCCTTATCCCAAAGAAAACAGGGGGAGACAGACCTATTTTAGACCTCAGAGAATTGAACAAATTCCTGTTCAAAGAGAAATTCAAGATGGTTTCTCTGGGAACTCTGTTGCCATACCTTCAGAGTCAGGATTGGCTTTGTTCTCTAGATCTCAAGGATGCGTATACCCGTGTTCTCATCCATCCAACTCGCAGAAAATTCCTTCGGTTCCTTTTCCAAGGAAAGCACTACCAGTACAGGGTGCTTCCTTTTGGCCTGGCCTCAGCACCAAGGGTGTTTACGAAATACATGGCTGTGGTAGCAGCATTTCTTCGCAGTCTAGGAATATTCACCTTCCCCTACTTATACGACGGACTCATTCGAGCCCCATCAGAGTCAGAGGCCAGGATTTCGCTATCTTGCACAATGAGTATCTTTCAGTATTTGGGTCTGTCATAAACATTCCAAAATCCAGTCTAACTCCCACTCAGTCTCTAGAGTTCATAGGATCTTTGCTGGATACCAGAAAAGCAAGGGCCTATCTTCCTCAGACCCGTTGCCTTCGCATGGTGCAGTTAGCTTCTCAAGCAGTGCTAAAGCCTCATCTCGCTGCTCGAGAAATGTTACAACTACTAGGCCACATGGCATCTACGGTGCATGTGGTTCCTTATGCTCGCCTCCATATGAGAGCAGCTCAGTGGACTTTATCCACTCAATGGACCCAGGCATCAGGGTGCCTGTCAGACAAAATAGCAAACACAAATCGCCTTATTTTGTCCCTCCAATGGTGGCAGTCCACTCAAAACCTGTTGCTGGGGTCCCCATTTCAACAACCTTTACCCCAGACAATTCTCACAACAGATGCTTCACCAATGGGTTGGGGAGCTCATCTGCAAGACCTCTCCACCCAAGGCACTTGGACTCCGCAGGAGACTCATCTACACATCAATCTCTTAGAGCTCAGAGCAATTTTCCTTGCTCTTTGAGTGTTCCACAGCCTGCTCAGCTACAAGACCGTCCTCATTCATATGGACAATCAAGTAGCCATGTTCTCCGTGAATAAGCAGGGAGGAACAGGCTCTCTGTCGCTTTGCAACGAAGCTTTGCGACTATGGGCCCTCACCAGAGAGCATCAGATTCATCTCCTGGCATCCAAAACTCTTGGGCAGACAGACTCAGTCGAGTTCTGCTTCCACACGAATGGTCTCTACATGCAGACCAGGTAGCCAAGATTTTTCAAATTTGGGGAACCCCGGACATAGACCTCTTTGCAAGTCCGTTGAATGCCATACTTCCCCGGTTCTATTCCAGAATTCCGGCTCAGGGCTCTCAGGCCAGGGATGCTTTCCTCCTTCATTGGGGTCAAGACTTCCTCTATGCCTTTCCACCCATTCCCCTAATTCCCAAAACCCTATTCAAGCTTCAGAGAGACAGAGGCCGTATGATTCTCATAGCTCCAAATTGGCCACGGCAAGTGTGGTACCCTCTGCTTCTACATCTCTCTCAAGCCCCCTCTCTAGAGTTAGGGTCTGCTCCAGATCTCCTGTCCCAGGAGGATGGAATGTTATGGCATCCCAATACCCAGTCTCTGCATCTCAGGGCTTGGTTGCTGAAGGCCTAGATCTTCATGATCTTAACCTCCCTCAGCAAGTAAAGGATATCCTTTATGCTTCCAGGAAGCCTTCCACAAGACGCTCTTATACTTTCAAGTGGAAATGGTTTACCATATAGTGCTCGCAGAAGGGTCTTAACCCCCCTTGCGATACCTCTGGAATCATTACTGGAGTATCTCCTTCATTTATCCAATGCAGGACTTAAAACTAACTCAGAGTCCATTTGAGTGCTATTGCAGCTTCTTTCAAGCCTCTAAATGGACAACCCATTTCCTCCCATCCTCTTAGAGCAAGATTTATGAGAGGCCTTCTTCTAACAAAGCCTCCCATTAGGCCACCACCGGTGGCATGGAACTTAAACTTGGTTCTTGGTCAGCTCATGAAGCCACATTTTGAACCCTTAGCTACTACCTCATTAAAATTCTTTTCTTGGAAAGTTATCTTTCTCATTGCAATCACATCAGCTCGCCACATCAGTGAGTTGCATGCACTAGTAGCTGATCCACCTTATACAAGGTTCCATCATGACAAGGTAGTCCTTAGGACTCATCCACACTTTATGCCTAAGGTGGTCTCGCCTTTTCATCTAAACCAAGCAGTCTACCTGCCTGTGTTTTTTCCAAGGCCTCATGCATCTAATTCAGAAAGGAATCTTCATACTTTAGACTGTAAAAGAGCTTTAGCCTTTTACTTGCAAAGAACACAGCAACATAGAAAGTCCTCTCAACTCTTTGCTGCTTTTGATTCTGCTCATTTGGGACTTCCAGTCTCCAAGAGGACACTGTCCAGCTGTATTGCTCAGTGTATTTCCTTTGCCTATCAGAGTAAGAATCTTCCTCTGGAGGGCCATGTCACAGCTCACAATGTGAGAGCCATGGCAGCTTCAATGGCTCATCTGCACTCTGTGTCTATCGACGACATCTGTCGGGGAGCCACTTGGGCCTCGGTTCATAGCTTCACAGCCCATTACTGCTTGGACAAGGACTCCCGCCGGGATGCCTTATTTGGTCAGGCTGTTCTCCAACACCTGTTCCATACCTAATCAACTCCTACCCACCATCCCTGGTCGGATGCCAGACATCCAAGGGGGGAAGTGGAGCCCTTTCACAGGGACACACAACTTCTGGGGTCTCTCCCTGGCATCTAAAGCTAGGGAGTCCCCATATGTGAAGACTACATTCCTGCTTGTTCCTGGAGATAGCATAGTTACTCACCTGTAACAGGTGATCTCCGGGAACAGCAGGAATTTAGTCTTCACAACCCACCCACCTCCTCTAGGAGTTGTATCTCTCTATCTCTTTCTCTTTCCCTCTCTCTCTCTCTTTGTCTCAGCTTTAAACTCAACTGGAGAGAGGCAGTTGGGAAAGGCGGGAAGGCAGCACGCAGGCGCTTTGGGATTCTCCAAAAAGCTTTCTAATTGGACGCTGGGGAGTGTTCCCGCACAGGCTCCGTCGGTACCGACGATACCCATATGTGAAGACTCAATTCCTGCTGTTCCCGGAGATCACCTGTTACAGGTGAGTAAGTATGCTTTCCTGTGGGGAGCTGAAGTGAGGTTTGGACTTACATCCTTTCCTTCAGATTTTCAGAAGTATGTACATTTTTCTGTTTTGTGGGTGCTAAATAGCACGTGTAACACTGCAGGATATTTTTTGGTGGGATCATTGTTCAGGGAAGGCATGCACATACATCAGTTTTCAGAGGGAAAGTAACTTATGTGTATGTTGGTTGCACCAGTGAGGTGGCTATTTTAATTTGTTTGGGTGTTTATTTGTTTTTTAACTTTTGAAGCTCTAGTTTGCATCCAGAGTTATTGATTCTAGATCATCTATGGAGGCTCAGATTTGGCCACAGATAATCTGTTTTGCACATGAACAGCTCTGCTCTTTCTTGGAGCAGAAAGATCTTGTTTGAATCACTCATGCGTTTATCAATCCCCAGTTGTATAGCTGCAATGTGGAAGTATTTCAGGCTGCCTAAATTTGAATCCAGTATTGTAACTGTCATTAGTTATAGTCCAAAGAATATTGGTATCCACTTATGGTTTGAAGCCCATTTTAATATGCTTTTATACTGTTTTTAAGTCTTGAGATGACCGTGGTTCTGTGCTCTTAACTAATCGTTTAGAGCAGAGGTACTCAAATCCAGTCCTGGAGGGCCGCAAACCAGTCAGGTTTTCTGGATATCACTAATGAATATGCATGAGATATATTTGCATGCACTGCCTCCATTGTATTTGAATCTATCTCATGCATATTCATTAGGAATATCCTGAAAACCTGACTGGTTTGCAGCCCTCCAGGGCTGGATTTGAGTACCTCTGGTTTAGAGATTTGTTGATCTAATCATATGTTAAGATTGTCGTGAGCAATGCAGTGCTTGTGAAACCCTTGGTCAGGATTATAAGAAAGATATGATCAGCCCTTCACATGTTACACTCCCTACATTTGGATTCTGCTGTCACTGGACAACCAGCTATTAAGGGATTTGGAGTTTAAGTTTAATTTGCTCTTTCCAAATCTGAGATCAAAGAGAGTTAAAAACAATTAAATGTAGACAATAGGAGAGTGAAGTGACTATGTTGCTGTTCATAAGCCAAATTAGGCATAGTTATTCCGACAAACATATTTTTTTAGGGATTAAAATGCTGTTTGCTTTCAGTTTTTATTTTAATTATAGGATCTATGTTGCTTGGGCTTTTTTATTATTGTTGGTATTTCATATTCATTGGGTTTTATTGATGTTTATGTACTTTGGATATTTTATGTCGATTATTTGATGATTGACGCAGTAGTGTTGTTGGCACCATTTAGAGCATTTTGATGATTAGGCAGTTGCAAAATAAAATGAATTTTTCTGCTTCCAAAATGATTTTAAATTTTAATTTGTATGTGAATGTATGGCACTAGTGACATGAGTTTAATTTAGTTCAAACTGGATCTTCAACCGCTGAGTAAACCAGACACTCCTTTTAACTCTGTGCTTGGCAGAATTAGTAGAAAAAATAATTTGGGTAGGAGTTTAATTTAAATATATCTTCCAGTGCATCTCTCATTTTTCCTAATTAGTCTTGCCACTCTACATTAGGTCATGCGAGTTCCTGTTTAGCTTAACAGCAAGGTTGAGAAGTATCTTTATAAACTACAGGAAGTTGAAACAGCAAGAAGCATAATGCTGCTACAGACCATAGTGTGGTTGACTAGGAAAATGATTATAAAATTTTAAAAAAAGGGGAGGGGCATTGCAGGAAAGAAACTTGGATAGCTTAAGGCTGTGGAAACATAATTTGACATGTCCTACCTACTAGGTAATAATATAATGACTTAGATGGCTAGATGTTTGACCCATTTTTGGTTCAGTAGATGTACTGTTGTCCAATGAACATGCTCATCTCCAGGAACAAGCAGGAATGTAGTCTTCACATATGGGTATCGTCGGTACTGACGGAGCCTGCGCAGGAACGCTCCCCAGTGTCCAATAGGAAAGCTTTTGGGAGCATCCCACAGCGCCTGCGTGCTGCCTTCCCGCCTTTCACAACTGTCCCTCTCCAGTTCTTCATTTTCCATGGAGCCGACAGGTCGCACATTCTGTCACCACAGAAAAAAATCCCTTCTATTCTTCTTTTTTATGGTCGCGTCTGCCTTCCCTCGACGCTACTCCGGTACCGCCGGTTCTTCTTTCTTTTCTTCTTAAAACAACAACAAAAAAACCCCCTTAATCTTTCCAGTAATTTTCTCTTCAGGTGCCACGCGCCATTTTGGGCACTAGGCCCAACTTTTCCTTCAAAATGGAAAAACCCGCTTTGGGTTTTAAAAAGTGTTCTAAGTGTGGCAGTACCATCTCCGTCACTGACACCCATGAGTGGTGCCTCAAATGTTTAGGTCCTGACCACTGTATTTCAGAGTGTGTTGCCTGTGGGATGATGTTGAAAAGGGACCCGCAGAACCGAGCTGCTAAACGTAGCACCCTTTTTCCCTCCGATGCAGCTTCCGAGGCATCGATGTCTTCCAGGGCTTCGTCTTCCTCCCATGGATCTCAGGTAACTAAACATAAATCTAGCCGGTCCTCAAAGGGTAGATCTCCTTCTAGACAGCGAGATGCCTCTGGAGTTGCCCTTGCGGGACTTTCACCGGCAAAATTGCCCCGGCGGGAGTCTTCGGCTTCCAAAGCACTAACGGGGCTCCAGGATGTTCTCGAGGATTCAACCTCAGCAGAACTACCGGTGCCATGCTCTGGGGTGCTGGCCGCTTCATCCGGTACCGATAACCAGGCATCGTCAGCATCGCTAGACCAGAGATTCTTGGCTATTGAACGCAGTCTGGCGGCTCTTCTCATAGCCTCGATGCCCCTGAAACTGCTTCAGACAATTCAGCCGGTACCGGCACCGACTCCGACTGCATCGACGTCGGCAGGTATTCTACCGGGACCGAGTCATGCGTGTCTATCCAGCATCGACAAGTCAGTAGCAGACCACTCCGATGCCAACTTTGATCGGTACCGGTACCGTGCCTTGCACGATCACCCGGATTGGAGATACTTCGAATCCTCGGATGAGTCTGAAGACTCTGAAAGCTCTGCCGATACCAGAGTACTTCTTCCTGAGGATTCCTCTTCTCCTCAGCATAGGATGTCTCCACCAGAGAATATGTCCTTTCAGGATTTTATCCGAGATGTGGCCGGAGGTTTTTCATCACAGTGGCTACTGAAAAAGAGCCCAGGGCAAAGGAATTAGAAAGCCTGCAATACCCTAAAGCTCCCAAGGAGGCAGCTACCTTACCTATTCATGAGATCTTGCATGATCTCATGTTAAGGATGTGGGAAACACCTCTAACCACATCTTCTCACTCTCGAAGACTCAACACCACGTATCGAGTTCCTCCTTGTCCTGGTTTTCAGAAAATTTAATTACCAGACCATTCCATGGTGGTGGAATCAGCTGTGAGAAGGATAAAGAGTGCAAAAAGGCATGCATCTAATCCTCCAGGATTTATTTATTTATTTAACAAGTTTTATATACCGTCTTTCTACCAGTCAAGACGGTTTACAGAGAACATAACAGTCAGTATTTTTCAACCTTTTACATGGAACAATATAACAATGAGTATATATGTAATTGAACATAACTAATTACAGTGATCGATCGAAGATCAACTATTTACACAATAAATTACAATTATTTATACGTGAATTTACAGTGGGCCATAAAAATAGTAAATGGGTGTTGCAGAAGGGGTAGGAGGGAGGTGTAGTGGTTCACGTTAAAGTGGAAGGGAGAAATGTTCAATGAAAAGGTGGGTTTTTAACTGTGAGTGTAGGATGTGAGTGTAGGACTCTTGACGCCTTTGGATGTCGAACCTTCCAGGCTTCCATTCTTTCTGCTAGGATCAGTTCCTATATCTTGTATATGGGAATGTTCCTTAAGGAGGTCACAGGAGATTTAGAGCTTATGAGCCCTCTCCTTCCTGATAAGAGGCAAGATTACCTCGCCCTTGTCAAACATGCTCAGGATGTTTCCAAGTTTGTGAATCGTGCAGCTTTGACTGCTTTGAGTGCATAAGCAGAACCTCTGCCATTGCCATAGGTGCACGTAGGATTGCCAAGCTCCAGGCATCTGACTTGGAAATTTGGGTACAGGATAAACTAGGGAATATTCTTTGCACAGGAGAGAATCTCTTTGGCAAGAATTGGCAGGAAAAATTTAATGAGATAAATGCTGACAATATCACTTTGGATAGGTTGTCTAAATCTATAGCTGATCCTGCGAGGAAAAAATCCTCTAAGAAACCATTCTTCAGTAAGAAGAAGTTTTATCCTTCCTATACCCAGCAGGGGCATCATTTAGGTCAGTCTGCCCAAAAGGGACTACAGCAACAACCTAGGCAAAGAAAGACAAAAGCAGCTAAGCCTCAAACGGCTCAGCAAACTCCACAGGTGCTTTGACTCCTTTCTAGAGAACTTTGCCTTCCTGGCCCTGAATGGCCCAGATCCCTCCACCATCCCAGGAAGGTTATGTCATTTTGCCCCCAGATGGGTTCAGATAACAGCAGAAAATTGGACTCTGTCTTTTGTAAAAGAGGGGTACAAGCTTCATTTCCTCAGCATGCCCCCTCCTACAATGGTAAGACAGTTCAATTCTCAGACCTCTTTCAACGACCAGTTAGGTCAAGAGGTGCTCCTTGCTCAAAGGGCAATAGAAGAGATACCCATTCCCCAACGAGGTACAGGGTTTTACTCCCCCTATTTCCTTATTCCAAAGAAAACAGGAGGACACAGACCCATTTTAGACCTCAGAGAATTGAACAAATTCCTGTTCAAAGAGAAGTTCAAAATGATTTCTCTAGGAACTCTGCTGCCATACCTTCAGAGTCAGGATTGGCTTTGTTCTCTAGATTTCAAGGATGCGTACACTCATGTTCTCAACCACCCAACTCACCAAAAGTTCCTTCACTTTCTGTTTCAAGGGAAGCACTACCAATACATGGTTCTTCCCTTTGGCCTGGCCTCTGCACCAAGGGTGTTCACAAAATGTATGGCTGTGGTGGCAGCATTTCTCCGCACCCTGGGAATATTTGTCTTCCCTTACTTAGATGACTGGCTCATTCGAGCCCCTTCAGAGCCAGAGGCCAGGGTTGCTCTCTCTCACACAATGCGCATCCTTCAGTATTTGGGACTTGTCATAAACTTCCCAAAATCCAACCTTGCTCCCACTCAGTCTTTAGAGTTTATAGGAGCTCTGCTGGATACCAGACAGACAAGGGTCTACTTTCCACAGCCCCGCTGCCTTCGCATTGTGCAGTTAGCTTCCCAAGCAGTGCTAAAACCTCACCTCACTGCTCGGGAAATGTTACAGTTGCTAGGCCACATGGTATTCACCGTGAATGTGGTTCCTTATGCTCGCCTCCATATGAGGGCAGCCCAGTGGACTTTATCTACTCAGTGGACTCAGGCATTAGGTTGCCTGTCAGACAAAATAGCAAACTCAGATCGCCTTATTTTGTTCCTCCAATGGTGGCTGGTGGAGTCTCCTTTTCAGCAACCCCCACCCCAAGCCACTCTAATAATAGATGCTTCACAGGTGGGTTGGGGAGCCCACCTGCAAGGCCTCTCTACCCAGGGTACCTGGACTCCACAGGAGGCCTATCTATACATCAATTTCCTAGAACTCAGAGCAATCTTCTTTGCTCTTTGAGTATTCCACACCCAGCTCAGCTACATGACAGTCCTAGTTCAAACGGACAATCAAGTAGCCATGTTCTATGTGAACAAGCAGGGTGGAACAGGCTCTCTGTCGCTCTGCAATGAAGCTTTGCGACTATGGGCCCTCTCCAGAGAGCATCAGCTTCATCTCCTTGTGGTGTTTCTCCCAGGCATTCAAAACTCTTGGGCAGACAAACTCAGTCGAGTTCTGCTTCCACACGAATGGTCTCTCCATGCAGACCAGGTGGCCATAATTTTTCAAATTTGGGGAACCCCGGACATAGACCTCTTTGCAAGTCTGCCGAATGCCAAACTTCCCCAGTTCTGTTCCAGAATTCCGGCTCAGGGTTGTCAGGCCAGGGATGCTTTCCTCCTCCATTGGGGTCAGGACTTCCTGTATGCCTTTCCACATCTCTCTCAAGCTCTGCCTCTGGAGTTAGGATCTGCTCCAAATCTCCTTTCTCAAGAGGACGGGATGCTATGGCATCCCAATCCCCGGTCTCTGCATCTCAGGACCTGGTTGCTGAAAGCCTAGAACTTCAGGATCTTAACCTTTCCCAGCAGGTAAAGGATATCTTTCATGTTTCCAGGAAACCCTCCACAAGATGTTCTTATGCATTTTAGTGGACGAGGTTTACCATATAGTGCTTGAAGAAGACTCTTTAACCCTCTTGCGATACCTCTGGAATCATTATTGGAGTATCTCCTTCATTTATCAAATGCAGGGCTTAAGACCAATTCAGTGAGAGCCCATTTGCGTGCTATTGCAGCTTCCTTCAAGCCTCTAAATGGACAACCTATTTCCTCTCATCCTGTCATAGTGAGATTTATGAGAGGCCTTCTTTTAACGACGCCTCCCATTAAGCCACCACCGGTGGCATGGGACTTAAATTTGGTTCTTGCGCAGCTCATGAAACCGCCCTTTGAACAATTAGCCACTACCTCTTTGAAATTCCTTTCCTGGAAAGTTATCTTCCTCATTGCAATCACATCAGCACGTCGCATCAGTGAATTGCAAGCGTTGGTGGCTGATCCTCCTTATACAAGGTTCCTTCATGATAAGGTAGTCCTTAGGACTCAACCACACTTTATGCCTAGGGTGGTGTCACCTTTTTATTTAAACCAAGCGGTTTACCTTTCTGTATTCTTCCCAAGGCCTCACGCCTCAAATGCAGAAATGAATCTTCATACTTTGGACTGTAAAAGGGCTTTGGCCTTTTACTTGCAAAGGACACAGCAACATAGAAAGTCCTCTCAATTCTTTGTTGCTTTTGATCCTAGTCATTTGGGACGTCCAGTCTCGAAAAGAACATTGTCCAGTTGGATTGCACAGTGTATATCTTTTGCCTATGAGAGTAAAAACCTTCCTCTTGAAGGCCATATCACAGCTCACAATGTGAGAGCCATGGCAGCTTCAATGGCTCATCTTCACTCTGTGTCTATCGACGACATCTGTCGAGCAGCTACTTGGGCTTCGGTTCATACCTTCACAGCCCATTACTGCTTAGACAAGGACTCCCCCGGGATGCCTTGTTTGGTCAGGCTGTTCTTCAACACCTGTTTCATACTTAATCAACTCCTACCCACCATCCCTGGTAGGATGCCAGAGATCCATGGGGGGAAGTGGAGCCCTTTCACAGGGGCACACAACTTCTGGGGCCTTCTCCCTGGCATCTGCAGCTAGGGAGTCCCCATATGTGAAGACTACATTCCTGCTTGTTCTTGGAGATAGCATAGTTACTCACCTGTAACAGGTGATCTCCAGGAACAGCAGGAATTTAGTCTTCACAACCCACCCACCTCCTCTAGGAGTTGTATCTTTCTCTCTTTCTTTGTCTCAGCTTTGAACTTCACTGGAGAGGGACAGTTGGGAAAGACGGGAAGGCAGCACACAGTTGCTGTGGGATGCTCCCAAACGCTTTCCTATTGGACGCTGGGGAGTGTTCCTGCGCAGGCTCCATCGGTATCGACGATACCCATATGTGAAGACTAAATTCCTGCTGTTCCCGGAGATCATCTGTTACAGGTGAGTAACTATGCTTTACATTTACACAGCAGAAGCATAGCATGGAAGCATTGCAAATGTAACATTGTGTCCAGAAACAATTGTGTAGTTAATAGAAAAAAGAATGACTAGGCGTGGTCTTTTCTGGCAAGAGTACAGTATATTATTATTATTAAGGCTGTTGCTTTAAAAAGACTCATTCCAGAGGGGGATAGCCATCACGTTTAAACAGACTTTGACCTAGTAGACCTTGGGCTGCATAGGAGTTTTTAAAATTGAGTGTATTTGTAAGGTTTGGAGTTTTTGTTTGTTTTTTTTTAATTTTTCAGCAATGATGATCACTACCGAACCAGCACCAGATTCTCAGGGGTCGACATGAATATCGCTAGACTTCTGTTTCACAAACTCATACAGCCTGAATATCCTCAGATAGTCCAGCAGGTAATGCCCTTGTATTGATATATTATGCTTATTTAATGATATATTGTATTTCTGCTAAACGATGAGTGCAGGTGTTCCAGCAGAAAGATGTGATTTAAGCCAACACTAAACTAAACTTATCCAATATACCTTACTGTTACCTAAATCTTGAGCATACGATATTCTAAGGAATATTTTTCTATTTAGAATAGTAAGAGGCTCATTACTAAAGATTAACATGCATTAATGAAATTAAGTACTATGTGCTCTTAGAAATAAAAGGGCTGTGTGCACTTAACGCGTGCTAATTTCATTAACACCCATTAAAACCTTTCGTAAAATAATAGGGGAGGGGAGGGGACTTGCTGGCTTGTCATAAGAATCCATTCTTTGAGGTTGCTCCTTGCTAGTGGAGGTTTAACACTTCGCTCTTGTTAAACAGAACTGATGCACGAATGTTGTTTATTTTATTTATTTATTTAACAGTTTTTATATACCGCACTATTCATCATCAGTGCGGTTTACATTAAAACAACAAATACCTATCAATATAAAACTGACATAGGTTTACAGATAACAGGGAAAGTAAACTGGGTATGAACAGGGGAGAACTATATACAATTAAACAGGTAACATCATGGCTTGGTATTTGCAGCGATGCAGCACTTTCCACATTTTTAAAACCTTTGTTCTGGGTTGTTGCTATGTGGAAGGGAGTTAAGTGAGTCAGGCGGAAGGCAATTCTAAGGTATGTATGGTAGCTTGAAGTGCAAAGTGAATAAATAGTGCTTAATGGCCTTTCTGAATTGAGTGATGTCCCTGATTGATCTGATGCTGGGAGGGAGTTTGTTCCAGCACTTGGGAGCATACGACACAAAAGCTCTGTTAGTGGTTAGTTGTGTCCATTTTGTGGAGATACTAGGGGTAACTAGTGTGTTTTCCGCTACTAGTCTCCTGGATCTATTATTTGGTGCATGGGTGAGGAGATTCGAGATCGATGTAGGAGATATTTTATTAATGGCCTTGAATGTGATGAGGAGAGATTTATATATTATTCTGCAACTTATCGGGAGCCAGTGTAGATCGATTAGCATTGGTGTTATATGATCTCTTTTTGAAGCTCTGGACAAAATGCGGGCTGCCGCGTTCATCGCCAGTTGAAGTGGACTTAGTGTATTCTTAGGGAGGCCATGAAGAACGATATTCGCATAGTCGAAGTGAGGTGTGACTATTGCTTGGAAAATTGTATGGAAGTCCTTGGTCTCCAGCATTGGTTTCAGATGGCGCAGTGTTTTTAATTTGTAATAGATTGTCCTTACAGTGTTCTTTATGTGCTCCTTAAGATTGAGTTGTTGATCGAGTATCACACCGAGGTACTTTATGGTGGCCTTGATTGGGAGTTCTGCGTCTCTTACTATGGGGGTAGGTGGTGGAGAAAATTGCTTGTCTCTTGTGGCTATGAGTACTTCGGTTTTCTTGAAATTTATTCTCATGTTCTGATTGAGGAGCCAGTCAGTTATTGCATTGAAGCAGTTGATTAGTGCCGAGTAGTCAGGATTTGAGACATTGATCGGTGTGAAAATTAGCACGTCATCTGCATATAATAGGCAAGATATACCGAAGTCTCTGGTGATTTGGCAGATTGGCTGCATATATATGTTAAAGAGCCGCGCAGATAAAGAAGAACCTTGGGGTACTCCTTGTTTCTGTTGGAAGGGTTCAGATGTATTGTTGCCTATACGGACCTGTTGCCATCGATCTTCTAGATACGATTTGCACCAGTCCCAGGCAAGGTTGTCTCAATCAATTATATCTTCTCAGGGTTAGCATTGAGTAGTGTTTACCTTTCTGTTTGTTGAGCTCCCAAATGTGGTATTTCTCCAGGAACAAGCAGAAGTCAGTCACATATGGGTGATGTCAGCACCGATGGAGCCCTCGCGGAAGCATCCTCCCAGCTTTCAAAGAAAGCCCTTGGGAGATACTACCATGCATGCGTGGTCCCCTTCTCACCCAAGGGTGCCATCTTCTCAGTCTCCTTTTTTCCATGGAGCTCTTCAGACATTCGTCTGGCTTGTCCCCGGAAAAAGTTGATTTTTCTTCTCTGAGTTTCATACTCGACTCCGTACTCTTCTTGCCACTCAACCTCGCTGTCTCGGCGTCGAGTTCGGATCTATTTTGCAGTTTTTCTTGTGTTCATTTTCTGGCGTCTTCGTGCCTTTTTCCCCCAACTGGCATCCCGGCGAATCTTTGACCTCATGGGGGTACTTTTTTTCCCCCATGGCTACCAGTGTCTTTAAAAAGTGTGATCGATGCTCGAAAATCATGTCCTTAACCGACACACACAACTGCTGTCTCCGCTGCCTCTGGCCAGACTACAACCCGGCAGCATGCGGTCTCTGCACAAGGATGTCCATTAAGGCCCTCAAGAGCTGCCAGCAGCAGCACGATAAGTTTTTCCCTGAGTCTCTGGTGCCTCCGAGGGCCAAAGCTTCGTCTGAAGCCGTGACACGTCAGGCGGACCCCTCTAAACCTGAGCTCTGCCATGGGTCTTCAGAAAGGGGGTCTCCCTCGAGGAAACCCAAACAGAAGAAGAAAGTCTCAAAGGTGGTGGCCAGATCCCGCAGTCTGAGACGCTTGTTGGAGGGATCAGAGAAGGAGCGGTCTGCAAAGGTCCTCCAGAAGGACTCGACCTTGGGCTGGCCTCGGTCCCTAGACAACCATCCTCGTCGAGGATTTCCCTTTGGGGGAGCCGGCATTGGGCCGGAGTCCCTTGGTGCCCGCACCAAAGGTTGTGGAGCCTTCTGTCCTGGAGTCCAGAATGGCGCCCTGGAGCTCAGTTTGTCTGCCTTCATGGACCAGCAGCAGGCGCTATTGTCCGGTACAACTGGTTCATCCGCGCCGACCACCGGGGGCTCGAAGTCGAAGACGTCCCCAGAGACCGAGTCGATCCTTAAGACCCTTTGGCCTGAAATTGATCCTCAGCCGAGGTCTCGTTCCAATTCCCGCTCGACAGGACCGCGACCATCCCCGGCAAGTGTGCTTGGCACCGACCACACAGCATCGGGAGGCCACAGACTGGGGTCAGCCCCGAGACCCACGGACCATCCCGCCTACGAGTCCTCGACAGACTACTCCAAGTGGGAGATGGTGGATGGGGAATCCCCCGATATCCGTCACCACCTGACGTCTCTTCAGACTCCCCCGTCTCAGAGCCTCGGTGGAGGTCCCAGTCGGAGGATGTGGGCTTCCTTGATTTCGTCAAGGATATGTCTAAGGCACTGACATTTCCTACTGAGTCGGAAGAGGACTCTCGGGCAGATGAGTTGGAAATCCTCCAGTACGAGGCTCCTCAGAGGGAATCACTTATGGTGCCATCCCTCCCATCCTGGAACAGCTAATGCTCTGTACGTGGGAGGCACTGGCATCGGTGCCGGTGATGAACAAGCGGCTTGACTCAGTGTATCGAATCCACCAGAGCTCGTGCTTCTAGAAATCACAGCCACTGCATAACTCTGTGGTGGTGGAGTTGTCCATGCATCGGCTAAAAAATCTGAAGATGCACTCTTCAGTGCTCCCCGACAGAGAGGCCCACACCTTGGATGCCCTCGGCAGAAAGTGTTACCAGGGCTCGATGCTCATCGGCTGCATCCAGGATTAACAGCTGTACATGGGCATGTACCTCAGAGACCAGGAGAAAGAGCTCGCTTGGTTCTCAGTTGGTCTCTCCGAGGAACCCCTGCAGCAGTTTAAGAACCTGGCTAGAGCCATCTGTGAGTTTGTCTCAGGCAGCCTATGATGGGTTTGAGTCGGTGGCTCGAGTAGCGGCAGCGTGCCTCGGTGCACGACGCCAAGCTTGGCTACAGTCATCTGACCTGGAGCAGTGGGTTCAAGACAAATTGGTTGATGTCCCATTCCAAGGGGAGAACTTTTTGGCAAACCCATGACTGACAAGGCTGCTGAGCTGGAAACCAATTTCATGATGAGGACCAGGCTCTCTAAAAAGACTGCTGCCCCTCCCAGATGGAAGGGCTTGGGCAAAAAGTCCTACCTGAGGAAAGGGGCTGCTTACAGAAACTACCAACCTTTTCAGGCCTCCCCAGCTCCCCAACAGAGTCAGCAGGCCGAAGGACATGGGCATGGCCTCATAAGCAGAAAGCTCCAAAACCCCAGGCACCAGCTCCGGTCCAGCCAGCGGGGAGTTTTTGACTCCTTGGGCATAGCCTCTCTACCCCAAGGAGGTCAGCAACCCACTGGGGGACATCTGACTCACTATGCTCAGAGGTTGTTGACCATCACCACTGACTCCAGGTGGTTAGGGAGGGTTTCCTCCTCCAACTGACTCAGACATATCCCCCTTATTTTCCAGGAGAGCACCCTAGGTCTCCCCTCCACCGGGACCTTCTACTGAAGGAGTTGGCAGGACGTCTCGAGGACAAAGCAATGGAGCCAGTGCCCCGCCATCTCAAGGGCAAGGAGTTCTACTCCAGGTACATCCTTGTGTCAAAAAGGACAGGGTGCCTAAGGCCCATCCTTGACCTGCGCAACCTCCACATGTTTCTGGTAAGGGAGAAGTTCAAGATTCTCTCCCTTGGAACATTGCTGCCCTACCTCCAGCAGGGAGATTGGCTATGCTCCTTAGACCTCAAGGATGCCTATACCCACATCCTCATTCACCCCAACCACAGGCAGTATCTGCGGTTCATAATGGGGGGGCTGGCACTATCAGTACAGGGTGCTGCCTTTCAGCTTGGCCCCCGCCCCAAGGTTTTTCACAAAATGCCTAGCCATCATGGCTGCCTTCCTCTGCCTCCAGGGGTTCTTTGTCTTCCCCTATCTGGACAACTGGCTCATAAAGGAGTCATACAAATGCAACGATGGTCACTTATTCAGAGCAGTAATTTGTCAAAACAAGTATTCAATGATATCAGAGTCATAAAGCAGTCATGACATCGCATGCACCATCCAGGTCCTGCAGCACTTGGGCTTTGTCATAAACTATCCCAAGTCTCATCTCCTTCCAGCACAATGTCTGGAGTTCATCGGAGCAAAACTGGACACACTCCAGTCAAAGGCCTAGGGACCGAGCAGACTGCCTCAGGACTCAGGCACAGGATATACAGCACCATCCCTCCATGCCCACTTGGCTCCTTCTGTGCCTTTTCGGACACATGGCCTCCATGGTCCACTTCACCCCAGATGCTCGTCTCCACATGAGGGTTGTGCAGTGGTGCCTCCAGGACCAGTAGATTCAGACCACGGGGTGCCTCCGAGACAGTCTCCATAACCCGTCAATTGGCAGACTCTCTGACCTGGTGGCAGACTCCCCAATATCTCGAGGTGGGCATGCCCTTTCAGACCCCGAGCCCCTTAAAGGTCCTTAGCTCCCTGCTCGGCTGGGGAGCCCACCGTGAAGAACTCCGCACCCAGGGCAGCTGGTCACCAGATGAGTGCGCCCAACAGATCAGCCTCCTGGAACTACGGTTGATATACTTAACCCTTGACCTTTTGCCACCACCTGCGTCACTAGCTGGTGCTGGTCCAGACAGACAATCAGGTGGCGATGCTCTATGTGACCAAACTGGAGGCAATGCTCCTCTGCTTGTACCCAATCCGACAAGGTATTCTCCTAGGGGCAGTATACCTACCAGGCCAGAACAAACTGCTGGCCGACAGGTTGAGCAGAGTCCTCCAGCTGCATGAGTGGCAACTGGACCTCAGTGTGGCTGACCTGCTCTTCCAGATCTGGGGGAAACCATGATGGACCTGTTCGCCAGTCCGGACAATTATCAGTTGCCCCACTTCTGTTCCCAGCACGCCCACCCCTCCAGGGTGGCAGCGGACGTGTTCCTCGTCTCGTGGTCGAAGGGCCTCATGTACGCCTTCCCTCCCACGCTGCTCCTCGTCTCGTGGTCGGAGGGCCTCATGTACGCCTTCCCTCCCATGCTGCTGATTGCCAAAACCTTGTTCAGGACCCTCCGTGACAAGGCCTCACTCATCCTGATAGCCCCTCAGTGGAGACCTCCATCCCGTTGGGAACTTCTCCAGGAATCCTGTTTCAGCAAAGGGGCTCTCTTCTGCACCCCAACCTGGGGTCCCTGTTTCTGACAGCGTGGCTGCTGAAAGTGTGACCTTAGCCCCTTTCAACCTCTCCGGTGAGGTGGAGGAGATCCTGCTGGCCTCTCGCAAGACCTCTACTAGGAAAGCTTACACTCTCAAATGGCAGAGGCTTATAGCCTGCTATATCCAGCATGGGACTGACCCGTTCTCCTGTCCGCTGGGACTGGTGTTAAAGTATCTTCTCCACCTCTCACAATCCGGGCTTAAATCTAATTCCATCCGGGTGCATCTCGGTGCCGTGGCAGCGTACCACCACCTAGAGGAGGCAAGCCCCTCTTGGTCCAGCCACTGGTGACCCACTTTTTTAAGGGTCTGCTCTTATCGAAGGCACTGATTCGCCCTTTGATGACCAAATGGGACGTCAGTGTGGTATTGGGGCAGCTCACTCACTCGCTCATCCTTTGAGCCTCTGGCTACTTGCCAGCTACGATACCTCTCATGGAAGGTGGTGTGCCTGGTTGCACTCACTTCACTTGCAGAGTTAGCGAACTTCAGGCCTTAGGGGCGGAGGTGCCTTATACCAGGTTCTACAAAAACAGGGTGGTGCTCCGCACGCACCCCAAATTTCTTCTGAAGATGGTATCTTCCTTCCATCTCAACCAGGAAGTGGTACTTCCTACCTTCTTTCCAAGACCGCACTCCAGTCTGGTGAAGACATTCATTCACACCTTGGACTGTAAGAGGGTTTGTCCTTCTATATCCAACGCACTCAGGGCCACTGCAGAGCCGCTCAGCTTTTCATCTCCTATGACCCCAGTAGGCTAGGGGAGGTGGTGACCAAGTGTACGCTGTCCACCTGGGTGGAGGACTGTATCGCCCTTACCTATGAACAGGTGGAGCTCCCGCTGGAAGGCTGTGTCACGGCGCACAGTGTCAGGGCCATGGCAGCCTCGGTGGCAAAGTTGCGCTCTATCCCTATGGTAGACATTTGCTGGGCTGCCACCTGGTCTTCAGTCTATACCCTCGCAGATCATTGCTGTTTGGAAAGGGAGTCCCGGCGGGACAATGCTTCGGCCAGGCTATGCTCCGTAATCTGTTCGGGATTTAGGCAACTCCTACACTCTGGCCCTTCTATGTTCAGCAGCTACCAGTGTGCTGGTTTTCTTCGGACACAGTGGTCCTACTGTAGTCTGTGGACACAGACTTAATTGCTGCTGCTCGCGGCTCCCCTTAAGGGAGTCCGTATTTTTCGCTATGGGTTTTCGGTAGCCTGTAGCTGGGGAGTCCCATATGTGAGGACTGACTTCCTGCTTGTTCCCAGAGAAAGCATAGTTACTCACCTGTAACAGGTGTTCTCAGGAGACAGCAGGAATCCGTCCTCACAACCCTCCCTCCTCCCCTTGGAGTTGCACCTTTGCCATCTTTTATTTTGCTGTCTTTTAGCTATACCATCTGACTGAACAAGATGGCAACCTTGGGCAGGAAGAGGACCATATATGCATGGTAGCATCTCCCAAAGGCTTTCTTTGAAAGCTGGGGGGGATGCTTCCGTGAGGGCTCTGTTGGTGCCAACGTCACCCATATCTGAGGGCTGATTCCTGCTGTCCCTGGAGAACACCTGTTACAGGTGAGCAACTGTGCTTTCTCTTGAGTTCATTTACTTTGCTAGACATTCAGTATGCCTATTTTCAATGCTTACAGGGCCAGTCCAAGGGTTTCTGCTTCCCTAGGCAGAAATCCCACCCTTGCCGTGCCGCCATCCCCACCAGCTGCTGCCGCCTCCCCACCCCCCTACCCCCCCCCCCCCCACTGCCACTGCCTACCCCCCTTCCCTCCCCAGCTGCCACCGATTCCGTCTCAGGATGGGGAGGCGGACAGCAGCAGTATTTCCAAAAGTGTTTTTCTGTTTTTTGGTGGTTTCACCATCAACTTAGGCTTCAGCCTACTTTTTTCCGTCATGATGGAAAAGCATGTCAGTGGCTTTAAAAAATGTAACAAGTGCTCTGATACAATTTTGGCTACTAACAATCATTTATTTATTTAGCTGCTGTTTATATACCGCCTATCTCCAGGAACAAGCAGGAATGTAGTCTTCACATATGGGTATCGTCGGTACCGACGGAGCCTGCGCGGGAATGCTCCCCAGCGTCCAATAGGAAAGCTTTTGGGAGCATCCCTCAGCACATGCGCGCTGCCTTCCCACCTTTCCAACTGTCCCTCTTCAGTTCTTCATTTTCTGCGGAGCTGACAGGATCCATACCCTGTCACCGCAGAAAATTCCGTCTTTAAAATTGTTTTCTTGTGGTCGCGTTTGCCTGCCGCATGACGCTTACCGCTACCGCCAGTTCTTTTCTTTAAAAAAAAAAAACAACCTTATACTTTGAGCTGTTTCCCTTCAGAAACTTTTCTTTTTTGGTGCTAGGCGCCATTTTGGGCACTAGGCCCCATATTCCTAAAACATGGAAAACCCAACAAGTGGTTTTAAAAAATGTACTAAGTGTGGCGGTACTATTTCTGTCACTGACACCCATGATTGGTGTCTTAAATGTTTAGGGCCTGAACATTCTCCATCTGAATGTCTCTCCTGTATGGGGATGACTAAAAGAGGAAGACAGAACCGGGCTGCAAAGCTCGGTACCCTCTTTTCTTCGGATGCCAGATCCAATGCATCGACTTCTTCAAGGGCCTCCTCTTCCTCCCATGGATCTCAGGTAACTAAACATAAAAGCCGGTCCTCAAAGGGTAGCTCTCCTGCTAAGCATCGAGAGGCCATTGGCGTGGCCCTTGAGGGAACCACACTGGCAAAGCAGCCCCGGCAGGAGGCTTCGACTTCCAAAGCATCAGTGGGGCTTCAGGATGTTCTCGAGGCCCTGACCTCGCAAGAACTACCTGTGCCATGCTCAGGGGTTCCGGCCGTTTTCACCGGTACCGATACCCAGGCATCGGCAGCATCGATAGACCAGAGGTTCCTCGCTATCGAACGCAGCATCGCAGCTCTTCTCTCAGCTGCGGGTACCGTTGGTCCAACGGGCACTGGTACCGACATCGACACTGATGCCAGTACCTACACCGGTACCGGTACCGACCCCGGTGGGAATTCTTCCCACGCCATCTTTGGCTGAAATCGACAGATCGGTACCGGATCAACTCGGTACCGACTTTGATCGATATCGGGACCGTGCTTTGCATGAGCATCGTGGTCAGGAATGCTTCGAATCCTCCGATTCTGAAGACTCTGACAATTCTGCTGGTACTAGAGGGTTTCTCCCAGAGGATCCCTCTTCTCCCCAATGCAGAATGTCACCTCCAGAGGACATGTCTTTTCAGGATTTTATTCATGATATGGCCAAGGGTCTTTCAATCACGGTGGCTCCTGAAGAGGAACCCAGAGCAAAGGAATTGGAAATTCTCCAATATCCTAAAGCTCCAAAGGAGGCAGACACTCTGCCCATCCATGAAATTCTGCATAACTTGATGCTCAGAATGTGGGAGACACCTCTGACTACATCTCCTCACTCTAGGAGACTTGATACTATGTATCGAGTTCCGCCATGTCCTGGATTTCAAAAGACTCAGCTGCCACATCATTCAATGGTGGTGGAGTTGGCCATGCGTAGGATGAAAAGTGCAAAGAGGCATGCATCCAGTCCTCCAGGTCGTAAATGCAGGATTCTGGACGCTTTTGGGCGCCAAACTTTTCAGGCTTCCATGCTTTCAGCTAGGATCAATTCATATATACTGTATATGGGAATGTTCCTCAAGGAAGTTAAAGGAGATTTGGAGCTTATGAGCCCATTTCTCCAGATGACAAGAGACAAGACTTTCTTGCTCTAGTTAAGCATGCTCAAGATGTCTCCAAGTTTGTAAATCTTGCAGCCTTTGAATGCATCAGCAGAACCTCTGCTATTGCCATTGGCGCATGACGGATTGCCTGGCTTCAGGCATCAGACTTGGAGACTTGGGTACAGGACAAGTTAGGCAACATTCCTTGCACGGGAGAGAATCTCTTCGGCAAGAACTGGCAGGAAAAGGCTAATGAGTTAGATGCTGATAGTACTACTCTTGATAGACTGTCAAAATCTACAGCACTCCAGCCAAAAAGAAGTCTTATAAAAAACCCTCTTTTGGCAAAAAGAGGAAATTTTATTCTTCCTATACCCAGCATAGTCAATCTCAGGGTCAGGTTGCCTAAAAGAGACAAACTAAACAGCAAAAGAAGCCAAAAAGGCCCCAGAGCCCAACCAGCTCTGCAGGTTCAGCCCCCTCAAGGGCTTTGACTCCTTCCTAGAGAGCTTAACCTTACTGCTTCTGAGGGGTCCCCCACCCCCCCAATATCCCTGGCAGGTTATGCCACTGTGCCAACAGATGGCATCAGATAAAAGCAGAAGATTGGACTTTGTCCATTGTAGGAGAAGGGTGCAAGCTTAATTTTCACAGCATGCCCCCCTCCTACAATTCTAAAGCAATTCAATTCTCAAACCTCCGCAAACAATCTGTTAGATCACGAGGTCTCAACAATTCTTGCCCAAGGGGTAATAGAGGAGGTACCCATTCTTCAATGGGTTGCAGGGTTCTACTCCCCCTATTTTCTTATTCCAAAGAAAACAGGAGGACACAGACCTATTTTAGACCTCAGAGAATTGAACAAATACCTGTTTCGAGAGAAGTTCAAAATGATTTCTCTAGGAACTCTTCTGCCATACCTTCAAAGCCAAGATTGGCTTTGCTCTCTAGACTTAAAGGATGCATACACTCACATTCTGATCCATCCAGATCACAGGAAATTCTTACGATTCCTTTTCAGGGGAAAACATTTCCAGTACAGGGTTCTTCCCTTTGGTCTAGCTTCAGCACCAAGGGTATTCACAAAATGCCTGGCAGTAGTAGCTGCATTTCTACGAACCCTGGGGATATTCGTCTTCCCTTACTTAGACGACTGGCTCATTCGAGCCCTTACAGTTGCAGAGGCCAGCACTGCACTGTCTCGCACAATGCGAATCCTCCAATACTTGGGGTTGGTAATAAACTTCCCAAAATCCCAAGTTGTTCCTTCCAAATGCCTGGAATTCATAGGAGTCTGTTTAGATACCAGATAGGCAAGGGCTTTCCTTCCACAGGCCCGGTGTCTTCGCATAATGCAACTAGCTTCTCAAGCAGCAGGGAAATCCTCCCTAACTGCTCAAGAGCTACTACAGTTGCTGGGACATATGGCATCCACGGTTCATGTAGTCACTTATGCTCGCCTCCACATGCGAGCAGCTCAGTGGACCCTATCCACACAGTGGACACAGGCCACAGGTCATTTATCGGACAAAATAATAAACTCTCAATGACTAATTTTGTCCCTCCAATGGTGGCAGTCCCTAGGAAATCTGACAATGGGGTCTCCTTTTCATCAACCCCTTTTTCAGGCCACCCTAACAGATGCATCGCAGGTGGGTTGGGGAGCACACCTGAATCATCTGTCTACCCAGGGAACCTAGACACCACAGGAGGCTGGTCTACACATAAACCTCCTGGAATTAAGAGCAATCTATTTAGCTCTTCGAGTTTTCCACGCCCAGCTCAGCTACAAGACAGTCCTAGTCCAGACAGACAATCAAGTAGCAGTGTTCTATGTGAACAAGCAAGGCGGGACAGGCTCTCTGTCTTTATGTAATGAAGCTTTACGACTGTGGGCCCTCGCCAGAGTATCAAATTCACCTTCTAGTGGTATATCTTCCAGGCATTCAAAACTTCGGGCAGACAAACTCAGTCGAGTACTGCTGCCTCACGAGTGGTCCCTCCACTTGGACCAGGTGGCAAAGATATTTCATCTCTGGGGCACTCCAGACATAGACCTCTTTGCAAGTCCACTGAATGCCAAACTTCCCCGGTTCTTTTCCAGGATTCTGGCTCACAATTGTCAGACAAGGAATGCCTTCCTCCTTCACTGGGGTCAGGGTTTCCTTTATGCCTTCCCACCCATTCCCCTCATCCCCAAAACACTCCTCAAGCTTCAGAGAGACAGGGGTTACATGATTCTCATAGCGCCATGATGGCCACGCCAAGCGTGGTATCCCCTGCTTCTACATCTCTCTCAAGCTGCACCTCTGGAGTTAAGGTATGCTCCAGATCTCCTTTCCCAAGAGAACGGGACGCTATGGCATCCGAATCCCCAGTCCCTGCACCTCACAGCCTGGTTGCTGAAGGGTTAGACCTCCAGGATTTCCACCTGTCCCAGTAGGTAAAGGATATCCTTCAGGCTTCTTGGAAACTTTCCACAAGAATATCTTATGCCTTCAAGTGGAAACGTTTTACTATATGGTGCTCCACGAAGGGATTAAACCCCCTTGGCATACCATTAGAATCGATACTAGACCAATTCTAAAGACCAATTCAATAAGAGTCCATCTTAGTGCAATTGCAGCTTCTTATAAGCCTCTGAATGGACAACCAATTTCCTCTCATCCACTCATATCTAGATTTATGAGAGGTCTTCTATTAACCAAACCTCCCATTAAGCCACCACTGGTGGCATGGGACCTAAATCTAGTTCTTGGGCAGCTCATGAAGCCGCCTTTTGAGCCTTTAGCCACTACAACCCTTAGGTTTTTGACCTGGAAGTTCATCTTCCTAATTGCAATCACCTCTGCACGTCGCATTTGTGAACTGCAAGCTTTAGTGGCTAATCCTCCTTATACTAGGTTTCACCATGATGAGGTTGTTCTCAGAACTCATCCACATTTTATGCCAAAGGTGGTTTCGCCTTTTCATTTAAATCAATCAATTAATCTTCATGTATTTTTTTCTGAGGCCTCACGCCTCTAATGCAGAAAGAAACCTTCATACTTTGGATTGTAAAAGGGCCTTAGCCTTTTACCTACAGAGAACACAGCAACATAGAAAGTCCTCGCAACTTTTTATAGCTTTTGACCCTAGTCATTTGGGACAACTGGTCTCCAAAAAAACTTTATCTAAATGGATTGCCCAATGCATATCCTTTACTTATGAGAGTAAGGGTCTTCCTCTTCAGGACCATGTCACAGCTCATAACGTGAGAGCCATGGCAACTTCCATGGCTAATCTCCACTCTGTGTCTATCGATAACATTTGTCGAGCAGCCACCTGGGCTTCGGTACACACCTTCACAGCCCACTACTGCCTGGATAAAGCCTCCCGTCGGGATGCCTTCTTTGGCCAAGCTGTTCTTCAAAATCTTTCAGACCTAATTCAACTCCTACCCACCAACCCTGGTGGAATGCCAGAGATCCACGGGAGGAAGGATTTCCACCTTTCCAGGATGGCACCTTCCTGGGGCTATCTCCCTGGCATCTTCAGCTAGGGATTCCCCATATGTGAAGACTACATTCCTGTTTGTTCCTGGAGATAGCGTAGTTACTCACCTGTAACAGGTGATCTCCGGGAACAGCAGGAATTTAGTCTTCACAACCCACCCACCTCCCCTAGGAGTTGTCTCTCTATCTCTTTGTCTCTTTCCTCTCTCCCTGTATCCTTTTCACTCAGCCACAAACTTAACTGAAGAGGGACAGTTGGAAAGGCGGGAAAGCAGCACACATGTGCTGAGGAATGCTCCCAAAAGGTTTCCTATTGGATGCTGGGGAGCGTTACCACGCAGGCTCCGTCGGTACCGACGATACCCATATGTGAAGACTAAATTCCTGCTGTTCCCGGAGATCACCTGTTACAGATGAGTAACTACGCTTTCGCCGGGTCAAGGCGGTTTACAAAAAGCATGTGTGGTAATACAGTAAAACAGCATTAGGATAATTGTATACAACCATGCAACAGTAACATGGATTCACAACTATATACAATTTAAAAGTATATACAATGGTGGGAAATTATACAGTTCAGTTTTGCTTCCATTGGGGAGAGCGGGTTAGATGATGAGGCTAAAATGTTTTGAGAACAAGTGTGTTTTCAGATGTTATTCTTAGGCACTTGAGACTTTCTTCTGGATTTTAATAGTTATGATGTTCGATGTTATTAATGAGGAAGGTACAAAGGTGGTGTCTTTTGTTATGTTGAGAGCTTCTGTTTTATTGTAATTGTATAATGTTGGGAGGAGGTTACCTTCTGATTGTCTCTTTGGTTGGGTTGGCTGTGCGGTGAGTGTCCCTTGATGGTGGGTCTGTGCTGTTGGGTTTTCTTGGTGGCAGTGTTGTTGATGGTCAGTGTATTGTCGTGGCTTTTATGGTATGTCCTGATTAGATGGATGGGTGGTTGTCCTCACCCATGGTCTGTACTAAAGGGCCCTTTGATGAGGCTCTCGGGTGTGGGCACCCCTAAGCTTGCGGATCCTTTTCAGATATCCAGGTGGCGTGTTGGATGGTCCCGATTGGTCTCAGTGTCGGGGGAGGGGGGTAGGAGAATCCTGCGTTCCTACTCCCCTGGTACTGGTGTCGATCAGGGTGCCAGCTTGTGAGCGCACGGCTCCTTTTCAAATGACCAGGTGACATGTTGGATCAAATGTCAAGTGGCGTGTTGGACCAGCCAGCTGGCTCTGCTGCTCCGGTACTCCTCTTCTGTTCAGGATGGTCATCAGGTGACTGGAGATGTGCGCTGAAAGTGTAGATTGTGAATGTTCTGGGGTCCAGAGGTTCTACTTTTGATGGTAACGGTGTTGGTAGGGTCTTATTAGTGGCACTTGTTTGTGTGGTGGTGCTTGCTCACTTTACTCAGCGTGTACTTATCTGGATATTAGCATTGCTTGGTTGGCCATCTGGATATTAGCATTGCTTGGTTGGCCCATCAGTGTCGTTCCGTACTGGTAGGGTTCCCGCATAAGGGCCACACCAAAGAGCCCTCTGCTGAGACTCTCAGGCGTGGGCACACCTGGAGGCACTTCCTTAAAGTAGTGCAGCTGCAGCATTCTGAGTCCGGGCCCGATTGACCTTGTGGTGGGGGGCAGGGAGGCTTTCCAGTTCCTACCTCCTATTCCGATGCCATTCGGTAGCTGGAGGGACAGCTGGTGAGTGTCTGTGTGCCTGGAGGCATTTCCGTTAGGTAGTGCAGCTGCAGCGTGCTGTGGTATGGGCCTGATTGACCTTGCGGTGGAGGTTGGGGAGGCTTTTCCGATTGACCTTGCGGTGGGGGGGCAGGGAGACTTTCCAGTTCCTGCCTCCTATTCCGACGCCATTCGGTAGCTGGAGGGACAGCTGGTGAGTGTCTGTGTGCCTGGAGGCATTTCCGTTAGGTAGTGCAGCTGCAGAGTGCTGTGGTCTGGGCCCGACTGACCTTGCGGTGGAGGTCTGGGAGGCTTTTCGGTTCCTGTCTCCTAGCCGGACGCAAGTTGGGAGATGGCGGGATGGCTGGTGAGTGTCCATGCACCTGGAGACACTTTCTTTAAGTAGTGCAGTTGCAATGTGCTGAGTCCAGGCCCGATGACTGGTGTTTAAAATGTTTGAGCCCAGGCCATTTACCAAAGGATTACCCTTTGTGTCAACAAATGACCAACCAAGGCCTAAAGAACAGGGCCAAACAGTATAGATCCCTGATCCCTGTTTGTCCTGGATTTGATTTCAGTAGCTTCGGCATCATAAAGGACTTTGGTCTCCTCCCCTGGTTCTCAGATCTCTTCAAAGTCCAAGCATAAATCCAAGTCTAAGTCATTAGCATTGAAAACTGATACCGATACCTGAGGTAAGTCCCTCCATCATCATCGAGACTCTCCAAAAAGTGTGTCTGATGCGGATAGGCCTGCCAAACATCTCCGGCGGGAGGACCAGTCCTCCAAAGCACAATAGGAGCTCTAGGACACTCCCAAGGCTTCAACCTCCAGAGAGGTACTGGTTCCATGCTCTGGGACGGTGACTCGAAGCCCTGTATGCAATTCCACCCAGGCATCGGCCTTCTCCCTTGATCAGTGCATCATGGCTATCGAGAGGAGCTTGGCAGCACTTCTTGCTGTGGTATTGACTGTCTTAACAGTGCAGGCATCGACTGCTTATTACTGGCTGATACCTTTTGGGGTCAATGCCAGCCCTTGAGTTTATTCCTCCAGCTCCTCTGCCCCTGCTTCCTGCCTTGGAACTGATAGGCATCGTCAATATCCAGCTGCTGTCTGGACCCAGTTCCTCACCGGCCCATCATTGGTATCAACATCAGGCCTCTGCATTGGCTTGGGATCGTCAATACTTTGATTTTTTTGACCGAATCGGACTCATCCTCTTCCAATTGTGATACTTCTGAAGATTCCAGGGTGACCCAGGAAATCCTGTCTGACTCTCTCCTCCACATGAATGACATCGATCCCCACCAGAGAATATGTCTTTTTTTTCAATACTTCATTCAGGACATGGCTGTAGGCCTCCAGTTTACTGTTACCTCTGAAACAGAACTGAGGGCAAAGGAATTGGAGATCCTCCAATACCCCTCGGCACGCAAGGAAGTGGCCACGTTAACCGTGCATTAAATCCTGCTACATATGTGGGAGGTCCCACGAAAGGTTCCACCTATCAGCAAGCGGCTCGATATCATGTACCGGGTTCCATCATGCCCTGGCTTTCAAAAGCCTCAACTACCGGAGGCGGAGCCAGCGAGGATCCAACATGGCCACGTAAGAGATTCTCTCCCGGGTCCCAGACAGATAATCCTGGCCATTTCCGTTATTCCAGCCCTCCAGACGGGCAAAAACTGAGCAGTGGGCAACGAACATGTCCGGGGGCAAACAGACCCGTTTGGATTTTGCTAACCCAGCGTCGTCTGGCACAAAAAAGATTTAAGTCAGACCCGCTATCTCCACACAAAATTGCATCTCAGCAAGACCCGTCGGAAGGTCTACAAGAGGTTTTAAAGGAGGTGCAGGCGATCTGTAGCAGAGTAGACTCAAATGGCGAATCCCTATCTGAATTGCAATCAGATATGAAAGAACTGAGAGTACAAATGCAATCCTTAACTCTTAGAATGGATAAAGTGTAAGCGACTGTAATGGTGCACGAGGAATGCTTTGCTCAACTTACCAAATTGTCACGCAAAATGGATTGACTCGAAAGGAACATAGAAAATATGAACAATAGAGCACTGCGTAATAACATACGCATAGTCGGGCTTGCAGAAGGCACGGAAGGGGGAGATCCTATCCGCTTCTTGGAAACCATAATACCAAAGCTTTTAAAAATCGAATTCTCCCGCCCTTTGGAGATCGAAAGGGCGCATCGTGTACCACCTACACCTAACCAGCAAAACAAGAAGCCACGTTCATTGATCTTATGTGTGTTGCGGTATCAACATGCCGTGCAAATACTCGCTGCAGCCAAAGCCTGTCATCCTCTCCAATATGAAGGCCAGAAAATTGCCTTCTACCCGGATTTCAGCAAAACTACTGTCAAGAAAAGGAAGCAGTTCCTCGCTCTGAGACCAAGGCTTCAGCACCTCCAGGCAAGGTACGATCTATTCAACCCAGCACGATTTAAAGTAACTCTCAATAACGTAACTAAATCATTTGAGAACCCTGCAGCGCTTGTTCTATATATTGAGGACCAAGAAGCATTACTTATGCAGCACAGTTAAAGCTGAACTACTCTCTGATTTCTTAATCGCTGCCTATTCGGGCTTGTTGGTTTGCCGTTTGAGACTCTGGTCGTTGGCTAATGTCTCCGGGTAGGTTTCCGCACGCCTGGCAGATTTGCTGCGAGAAACATGGAGACGCCATCAACATCGTGGCTGGGAATGCCAATTGTGTCTAGCTTAACATATTGTGTATGATAGGAGGTGTGATAAAATGTAAGTCATTTTTAAGGGGAGTGTATTCCAGGACCCGGGCTGTGCCATGTTGTAATGTTCTCATTGTATCACACAATTTATTGTTTGTTGGTGTGGGGAGTTTGGGATGGTTCTTTGGGGCAGGTTACTGGATATGTTATTATGTACTGCTTGTCATAGGTCACAGTAGATGTCAATTTTTTAAGTAGGTATGGCTAATGGGCTGAAGATTTTATCCCTGAATGTAAAGGGCATCAAGTCTCCGATAAAAAGGAAAAAGATATTAACTTACTGTAATCGACAACAAGCCAATGTAATTTTTTTACAGGAGGCCCACCTCTCCTCCCATGAGACCAGCAAGTTGGAGGATAAACAATATATGCTAATTGGCTCCTCCCTGGCAGATCATAAGAAAAACGGCGTAGCAACGCTGGCGCGTAAATCATTGGGAATAAAGATAGAAAGTGCCAGCAATGATGCCTCTGGGAGGTGGGCCAAATCCTTGATCACGATCAGGAGGGCGAGACTCTCAATTCTCAACATATATGGGCCCAACAGAGATGACCCCAATTTTTTTCGTATCCTAAATATCATCCTACAGATGAACAGTGAGGCCCCAATAATCATGGGTGGCGATTTCAACTTGGTCAGGGAACCTCTGATAGACCGCAACCCTGGGAGAGTAGGCAGGACTTCACGGTCGAGTAGAGCCCTCACTGCCCTTATGGAATCTAGTGGCTTAGTAGATATATGGAGACTGCTCCATCCGGTTGAGCAAGATTACACCTTTTTCTCCCCCTTGCACAACTCCCTTTCTCGTATTGATTTTTTCTTAACATCTAGATCGTTAATATCAGACAGATGTGAGGTAGATATCTTAAGCATGAATATATCCGACCATGCAGCTATTATACTAAAAATTGTGGTATCGGACATAGAGCGGCCTACTCCGCCTTGGTCATTTAACAGAGCATGGTTAGCGGAGCCCTCTTTTCAGGATGAACTGAGGTCTTCCATCAGATCCTATTTCTGCATAAACAAACTAGGTGACTCTGCAAGTTGGGCCTGGTGGGAGGCCTTTAAGACCACGCTCTGGGCAACAATCACTAGTTTTAAGATCAAGGAGAATAAGAGGAGAAAGGCCCAACTGTTGGCACTGGATAATCAAATTAAAGCCGGAGAAAGGCTGTGGGTTAAACAACCCGATCCAGGGATTTTACTGAGGCTACAAAGGCTAAGATTTCAATATAATGAAATATTAATCTCGGAAGTCAAACAAATAATGTTAAAACAATCTGCAAGGTTCCATGTTGAACAAAATAAAGCTGGTAAACTCCTGGCGATTGCTTTGAGAGGAAAATAAGAAAGAGCGAGAATAGTCTCCATCCTGGATGATACCCAAACAAGGTTAACCAACAATGATTAAATCTTAGACGAAATCTCAAAATTTTATGTCAACTTATATTCCTCAGAGCTGAAATCGGACCCAGGAGCCTTTGCAAACTTTGTGGACAAATTGGATCAGCCTAAATTGGAGGCTCAACAAGCCAAGAGTTTAGGTAAACCCTTTTCAAGCAAAGAGCTTCGCTTGGTAATCAACTCCATGGTCACGGGGAAAGCCGCAGGCCCGGATGGGATTCCAAACGAACTTTATAAAGTATTTAGTGACGAGTTGATCCCATATTTACTGTTATATTATGAAGAGCTAGCTGTTGGTCGGGGTCATACTGGTAATTTCTCAGAAGCCACAATAATAGTCCTGGAAAAGCCCTGCAAGGATCCTAATCGTGTTATAAACTATAGACCTATATCCTTACTAAATGCTGACTATAAAATTTATGCGAGTGTCTTAGCAAAGAGGCTTGCTAAAGTTATCGGGGAATTAGTGCATCCCGACCAATGTGGCTTCATACCAGGAAGATCAACAGCAGATAACGCCTGATTGCTTTGTAATTTATTAGAAAGAGCCTCGGAGGATAACTCCCCTTACGTTTCCCTCTCCCTCGACGCAGAGAAAGCGTTCAGTAGACTGGAATGGCCATTCCTTTTCTTTGTCTTGAAATGGTTTGGGCTATGAGAGGACTTCATAAATATTGTTCGGGTGCTGTACTTGAGAGCTAGAGCCCGCATATTTGCCAACGGTATTTTATCTCGCTCCTTCTTCTTGCACAGAGGAACCAGACAGGGCTGTCCCCTTTCCCCTCTTATCTTCAACCTGGCGTTAGAACCTTTGGCCATAGCTCTCAGACAAAATAAAGACATAAATGGCTTTAACCTAGGGAACCTACAAGTGAAACTTTCGGCGTATGCAGATGACCTCCTTTTCACGCAACCCTCTGAGGTACCACAGATTTTAGTGCTGATTGATTCTTATTCAGAAATCTCCGGATATAAAATCAACTGGACTAAGTCAGTTGCCTTCCCACTCAAAAGCTCTTTGAATTCAGAATTAATGGCCCCATTTCCTTTTCGGTGGGAAGCCGGCAGTATCCAATATCTGGGAACTTCGTATGAAGTCTCTATCGATCGTACAATTCAAACAAGTTATCCCATTTAATACGCAAGAAGACCTTGGCGTGGTCTCCACTTCATTTCTCCTGGTGGGGGAGACTAGAAATAATCAAAATGTCCTTAGCCCCAAAAATCAATTACGTACTGGGTATGCTCTCTTTCACACTCCTTGCAGAAATATATGCTAACTTGGAAAGAAGTCTCACAAATTTCTTATGGAATGGCTCCCAGCCGAGGATTGCTGTCAAGAAACTTAAAGCTCCTAAAGTAAATGGCAGTGTCCATTTTCCCAATTTTCAGTGGTACCACCATGCCCTTCTTTTAAAGCAAGGGGCATTGTGGCTAGATTCAGATGGTCTTGTTCAAAGGCCAATATGGCTCGAGGTAGAGACCCGCGCAGTTGCCTCACATTCCCTGTCTCAAAAGTTAGGAATGAAGCATCTAGAATGGGCAGCTGCGGGGAAAGTGATCCTGGCTACACAGGAAGCTTACCTAAATTTGGCACAACTGGTAAACAAAGATAACCCGCCCTCTAAGCAGACCCCGTTGTGGTGGAACCCACAGTTTAAAATCAGAAGGCAAACGTTTGCGTGGAAAAAGTGGCAAGATTGTGGAGTTTGGATGTTAGGACACCTAGTAGGCGAAAGAGGATGGAAAGATTATGCCTCCCTCAAAGAAGAATTTGCTCTCCCAGAGACTAGCTATTTCCAATGGCTGCAACTTAGGCATAGTATAACAGCGTCCAAAAAAAAGATAAATGAGCTGGCCACAGAGGTAGCGTTATATAAAAGCATTAAAGAAACACTCGGGCAGAAGGGTGCCATGTCCAGGCTTTATGCCATGTTCATGGACTATGCTCCTTATCTACTGCGGTTGACAAAAGTATGGGAGTCCGACCTACCCCAATTGCTGCATTCTGACTCCTGGAAACTATTATGGGGCCCCATAACAAGAGTTTCAAGGTCCGCTGCAATTACACAATCAATGTATTTCTTCTTGCATAGGGCCTATATCACACCTGCAAAACTATCCAAATGGGACAAGTCATCCACGGGCAAATGCTGGTCATGTCAGCAGGAACCAGTTATCTTTGCTCACATGTTTTTTGATTGCCCCTTGATTCAGAGATTCTGGAAGCAAATATGGGGCAAAAATTGAAGAATTTTAAATCTCACTGACAAGATTTCCAAGAGCACGGTTTTCTTGAGATCCCTAGAGTCCTGCCAGGGCATGTCCAATGAGAAAGCCTTCTTATTGAACTTTATGATAGCCATTGCCATAAAATTGATTTTCATAACTTAGCTGTATGCCAAAGCGCCGCCAAGACGCCGAAACATCTAATAGACGACGTGGCTCACGTTTCGGGTTTTCCACCAACTTGCATAGAAACCTTGCTTCAGGTCCAACGAATCAGCAAATGGCAGATCTTCAGCTGATCATTTGCTGATTCGTTGGACCTGAAGCAGGGTTTCTATGCAAGTTGGTGGAAAACCCGAAACGTGAGCCACGTCGTCTATCAGATGTTTCGGCGTCTTGGTGGCGCTTTGGCATACAGCTAAGTTATGGACTTCATTCTCAAATTTATTTAATAAAAGGAGTGGTCACGGTGGTGTCTTTGGATAAGTTCCTGACACTGGGCTGACAAGCTCCGACAAAAATATATGGCTTGAGATTTCAGGGGAGTTTTTTAGCAATTTTTATCTTTTACTTTTTGGTGTTCTCAGTTTAATCCAATTGGGCTCTATTTCGTTTCACACAAAATTGATTTTGGCAAACTGGAAAAAGTTTCAGTCTTTAAACCAGGAGCGTTGATGGAACTTAGTTTGTCATTACGCTAAACTTGAGAAACTATATAGTAAACTTCATCATCCTGATAAAGTTGAATTAAACATCAAAAGATGGTTTCTACTGGATCAATATATTGTCCGTTCAAAAATTACTTAAAAGGGGGGCCATAAATTTCTTGCCCTGTATTGTAATTTTTCATTCGGTTGGTCCATTAATGGTTGACCTGTGCAGACCACAAGAAACTGTTTCTTCCCCAGAGAACCAGGGAGGGAGGGGGGGAGTTATGTACGTGTATGTGATTGTTTTTTCGTTATGTTATTGATTGTTTTCTCGTTATGTTATTGATTGTTTTTTGTGTTACTAAAATGCTGAAATAAAAGATTTAAAAAAAAAGCCTCAACTACCACACCATTTCATGGTAGTGGAATTGGCGATGCCCCGCATCAAGAGTTCTAAAACTCATTCTTCCATGCCTCCAGGCAAGGACTCCAGGATTCTTGATACTTTTGGGTATCGCCATTTTCAAGCATGTATGCTCACTTTCAGGATTACTACCTACATGCTCTACATCAGTGTTTTTCAACCTTTTTTGTGCAAAGGCACACTTTTTTCATGAAAAAAATCACGAGGCACACCACCATTAGAAAATGTTAAAAAAATTTACCTCTGTGCCTATATTGACTATATATAAAGTAATTCTCTTGAATAGGAATCAAACACTCAAACCAACCCCCCTCCCCTGCTGGTTCACTCACACCACCCCCCCCTATTTTTTATTATTTTATTTATTTATTATTTACAATTCTTATATACCGCACTATTTATGATCAGCGCGGTTTACAAAGAACAACAACATCCAACACTATACAAATGTCTGGTCATTACATTGAACAGGGAATGAAACTTGGAGAGAGGGGGCAACTATATACATAGGAAGTTAATAGGGGAGGAACCTGTTTGGTGTTTACATATTTGAGGACGAGCTATACTTTAGCTGCAATAAAGTTAATTTGAAAAGGAAAGACAGCCTGTGAGGAGCCCGCCCCCATGACATCACTTCCTCGGGCTCTGCATGATCGGAGGGCTCCTGACACAGTTTCTCTTTACTTTTCAATGTAAGTGTAGTGCAGCCGCTGCTCTGTACAAAGCAGAACCAGCGGCTGCACTGCTATAGGGAATCGCGTTCGCGCCGCGGACTTCGGCACAAAAGCCGGTTTTTTGCTCTGGCCACTCCCGATCTTGCGGCCAGAGCAAAAAACCGGCTTTTCAATGGCCGGTTTTACAACTGTGCTGGCAGCCGGCCTGGCCATGGAAAAACCGGCCAGGCCGGCTGAAAACCGGCCGGTTGGCAACCCTAATTTGTGAGCCGAGGCCACATGTTACGGATGAAATTGGAATTTTTCCCACGGCACACCAGACAATATCTCACGGCACACTAGTGTGCCGCGGCACAGTGGTTGAAAAATGCTGCTCTACATGGACATGTATCTTGAGGATACCTCTAGGGTTCTGGAAAATTTTGCTTCTATCACCCCTGATGACAAACGCAATGCATTCCTCGCCTTAATTAGGCAGAATCTGAATACATCAAAATTCCTCACCAGGGCATCATTCGATGCCTTTGAGTCTTTCAGTAGAGCTTCAACAGTCTGCATCGCTGCTCGCAGAATGGCCTGGCTGCAAGCTTCTGATCTTGAGCAGTGGGTTCAGGATAAATTAGTCAATATTCCCTGCTCTGGGGAGAACCTCTTTGGAAAAGGTTAGAGAGAGAAGGTTGAGGAGCTGTAGGTAGATGAACTTACTCTCAAGTGTCTTTCCAGAAAGACTTCAGACCCTTTTAGAAAACAGATTAATCCAAAGAAGGCTTTTTATCCTAAAAAGATATTATCCTTATCCTGAAGTGGCTTATCAACCTCAGCAACAGCAACAGGGTCCTTGACAGGCTAAGAAGCCTAAGATCCCTAAGCCACAACCAGCGGTATAGTCACAATCGGCACCTGGAGTTTGACCCTTCCTACAGAGCATAGCTACTCTGCCTCTGCAGGATCCACAGCTCCTCCACATTGCAGGCAGACTTTGTTCCTATGCCCACAGGTGGCATCTCATCACTTCGGATCAGTGGACTCTCAACATCATCCACAGGAGCTATCTGCTTCATTTCTAAAGTTTAACCCCACCTCCGCAAGAGATTATCCTGCAAATCCCTCCTTGCAGGCCGATCTCCTGTCAGCAGAGGTGGCAACTCTGTTATCTCAGGGGACCATAGAAAGAGTTCCTCCTGCCCAAGAGGGCAGGGGTTTTTACTCGCCTTACTTTCTTATCCCCAAGAAAACAGGAGGTTCAGGCCAATTCTAGATCTAAGGGATCTCAAAAAATTCCTCGGCTGGGAAAAATTCATAATTATTACCCTCGGTACACTTCTGCCATATGTTCAGAGGAACAACTGGCTATGTTCTCTAGACCTCAAGAAAGCATACACACACTTGCTGATGCACCCTCAACACAGAAAGTATCTATGTTTTCTGTGCCAGCAAATCCCTTACCAAAATCAGGTGCTCTGCTTCGGGTTAGCTTCCGCACATAAAATGCATAGTAGTCGTGGTTGCCTACCTTCATATTTTGGGGATCCTTGTTTTTCCCTACTTAGACAATTGGCTGATCAGGGAAGAATCCCCAGAAGAGGCAAAACTCAAATTCATCGAAACGCTTCTAAACACTTGTCGGACCTGAGCTTTCCTTCCACAGGATCGCTCTATCTGTCTCATCAAGCTCGCTGAAACTATACAGAGTCGAGAGGTTGTGACAGTTCAAGAAATGCTATGCCTTCTGGGGCATATGGCCTCCACAATCCATGTCGTCCATTATGCCTGCCTGCCTCATGCGACAGGCACAATGGATGCTGTCATCCTAATGGACACAGACAACCAGGCATCTTTCAGACATGATCTGTGTTACCACTCCTCTTGCCAACTCCCTTCAATGGTAGTGTTCCCCTCAAAACCTACTTCGAGGGTCACCTTTTCAGATGCCTCTACCTCAATGCACCCTGACAACAGATGCGTCCAAGCTTGGGTGGGGGGGGGGGGGGGACAGTTTCACTACACAAGGGCAGTGGACACCACAGGAGTCTAGTTGCAGATCAAACTCCTGGAGCTACGGGCTCTCACGAATGCCCTTTGGGTTTTTCAACCCCAACTTTCTCGGCAAACAGATCTTAGTCCAAATGGACAACCAAGTGGCCATGTTCTATCTGAACAAACAGGGGGGAACAGGTTCCTATCCCCTCTGCCCAGAAGCCCTTCGCCTCTGGTTCTTCTCCATTGCACTCCGCATTCATCTCAGGGTGGCGTATCTCCCAGGCAAACTCAATCTCCTTGCGGACACACTCAGCCGAATCCTGCATCCACACGAGTGGACTTTGAATCAGGACACACATCTTGGATCTTCCACCTGTGGGGGACCCCCTCAATAGATCTCTTCGCCACCCAGGAAAATGCATGACTGCCGCTGTTTTGCTCAAGACTTCCTTCTTGGAAAAGTCAGGCAACAGATGCCTTCCTTCTCCATTGGGGGAAAGGTCTGCTTTACGCATTCCCACCTACCCCCTTAATTTCCAAAACTCTGTTCAAACTACAGACCAACAAGGGCTCCATGATTCTAATAGCCCATTACTAGCCCATCAACCACAGTTTCCTCTGCTGCTTTGAGTAACACAGACTCCACCTCTCAACCTGGGACATGCACCCATCCTCCTATCCCATGATCAAGGGATGCTTCTCCATCCCAATCCACAAGCCCTCTGTCTCACTGTGTGGTTCCTGTGAACATAATTTTTGCTGATCTCGCCCTCCTTCAACAGATCAAGGACATTTTACATGTATCACACAAGCCCTCTACTAGGCATTCTTATGGTTCACCCTCTTGTGTACCCTGAAACATATTGACCCCTCTGCCTGTCTAGTGGAATTCCTTTTACAATATCTCCTCCACTTGTCATTGACAGGTCTTAACACTAACTCAGAGTTCATCTTAGTGCTATCTCTGCCTATCACAGATGGGTTGATAGCCATCCTATCTCATCTCACCCTTTGGTGCAACGATTGTGCGGGGTCTCGTGCTATCTATCTTTAGGAGTTGTGGCGGCTCAAGCCGCCACAACTCCTAAAGCCTCCCTTCAAGCCTTTAGCTACTTCTTCTTTGAAGTTCCTATCGTGGAATATAGTCTTCCTCATTGTTCCTATTTCAGCTCGCCGTATCAGTGAGCTTCAGGCCCTGGTATTGGATCCTCCGTTCACCCAGTTGCACCACAACAAAGTGGTTCTCCGTACACATCCACAATTCCTTCCGAAGGTGGTCTCCACTTTCCATCTCAATCAATCAGTTATGCTACCGGCCTTCTTCCCCAGACTGCGCGCTTCCAGGGCTGAAGCAGTGCTCCACACTTTAGATTGCAAGTGTGCACTGGCTTTCTACTTGGATGGAACCAAGTTTTTCAGGAAATCCTCTCAATTGTTTGTTTCCTTTTATCCAAGTCACCTTGGACTTCCAGTGTCAAAACACACCCTATCTAATTGGATTTCAGATTGCATTTCTTTTGCCTATTCTAACTTGCAGGCCATGGCAACCTCAGTTGCCAACCTTTGTTCTGTCTCCATTGAAGAGATCTGTCAAGCAGCTACCTTGTCCTCCATTCATACTTTTCACTGCTTATTACTGCCTTGACAGAGATCCGTTGGGATGACGTCTTTGACCAGGCTGTCTCCAGCACCTTTGGGGACTTAACTACAACTCCCACCCTCCATTCCAGACTTTTCTGGCACTGTACTTCTGTGTCGATGTTCTTATCTCTGTCATCGAGTCCTCTGGGGCCGCATTGTCTCTACACCCTCTGGCTCTATTCTTTAGACTCAACGTAACCACTACTGCTAATCCAGTCTGGTTCCTGGGAGCTAGTGAGTCCCATATGTGAAGACTGTATTCCTGCTTGTTCCTGGAGATAGTGTTGTTACTTACCTGTAACAGGTGATCTCTGGGAATAGCAGGAATCAGTCTTCACAACCCATCCTCCTCCCCTTGAAATTGCAGGGTATTCTTTTTCTCTATCACTCAGCTACAAATTCAACTGAGGAGAGGACGGGGAAAGGCAGATGCGCAGGTGTAGTGAAGTGCTCCCAAAAGCTTTCCTTTTGGACGCCGGGGAGCGTTCCCATGCAAGCTCCATCAGTACCGACAATATCCATATGTGAAGACTGATTCCTGCTGTTCCCAGAAATCACCTTACAGTGAGTAACAATGCTTTCATGACCTTTCTGCTTCCTTTGACACTGTTGAACACCACCTTCTCTTCGATACCCTGTCCTCGCTTGGATTTAGGGACTCTGTTCTGTCTTGGTTTTCTTCTTATCTTTCCCATCGCGCTTTTAGTGTATGTTCTAGTGCATCCTCCTCTGCTGCCATCCCGCTTTCGGTTGGTGTACCTCAGGGTTCTGTCTTGGGACCTCTTCTTTTCTCTTTCTACACTCAGTCCCTTGGTGCACTTATTTCCTCCCATGGTTTTCAGTACCATCTTTATGCTGATGACTCTCAGATCTACCTTTCTGCACCTGAAATCCTCCAGGAATCCAGGTTCAGATCTCTGCATGTTTATCTGACATTGCTGCCTGGATGTCTCACCGCCATCTGAAACTGAACATGGGCAAAACTGAACTCCTTATCTTTCCCCCCTTCTCTATTTCTGTGGATAGTGCTGCACTCCTCCCGGTTTCCTAAAGCTCGTAACCTTGGGGTCATCTTTGACTTTACTCTGTCTTTCTCTGCACAAATCCCAACAGATAGCTAAAATTTGTGCCTTCCTTTCTGCACTCACTACTAAGACCCTCATCCACTCACTAGTCACCTTCCATCATTACTAGTGTAACCTGTTCCTCACTGGTCTCCCTCCTGAATCATCTTTCTCCCCTTCAGTCTGTTCAAAACTCAGTTGCACGGTTTATCTTTAGCCAGTGTAGCTATGCTCATGTAACCCCTCTTCTCAAGTCACTTCACTGGCTCCCTATCTGTTTTTGTATCTAGTTCATAAGAACATATGCCATACTGGGTCAGACCAAGGTCCATCAAGCCGAGTATCCTGTTTCCAGCAGTGGCCAATCTAGGTCATAAGTACCTAGCAGTTTCCCCAAAAGACACAGGTTCCACAATGCTTGTATTGGGTCAAGCAGTTATATCCCGGGTCCCTTTTAATAATGGTTTATGGACCTTTCCTCCAGGAACTTGTCCAAACCTTTTTTAAAACCCAGCTACACTAACAGCTTTTACTACATCCTCCAGTAAGAAATTCCAGAGTTTGATTACACATTGAGTGAAAAAATATTTTTTCTTATTAGTCTTAAATAGGTTACCCTGTAGCTTCATTTGCATGTCCCCTAGTCTTTCTATATTCTGATGACATAAACAATCGATCTACGTTTACCCGTTCCACTCCATTCATTAATTTATAGACTTCTTTCATATCTCCCCTCAGCCGTCTCTTTTCCAGGTTGAAGAGCCCTAACCTTTTTAGCCTCTCTTCATAGAGGTATCCTTCCATCCTCTTTACCATTTTGGTGGCTGTTCTCTGTACCTTTTCTAATAACACTATATCCTTTTTAAGATACGGCAACCAGAAATGCACACAATATTCAAGGTGCGGTCGCACCATGGAACAATAAGAGGCATTATAATATCCTTTGTTTTATTTTCCATTCTTTTCCTTATGATACCTAGCATTCTCTTTGCTCTCTTGGCTGTCGCTGCACACTGGGTGGAGGGTTTTAACATGTTCTCCAGGACCAAGCAGGAAGTCAGTCCTCACATATGGGTGACATCGATGACGATGGAGCCCCTGCGGAGCATCTCCCCAGCTTTCTATGAAAGCCTTTGGGGATACTGCACACATGCGCGGTCCCCTTCCCGCCTAAAGGTGCCATCTTGCTCAGTCTCTCTTTTTCCGTGGAGCCCGTCTGACACGTGTCCTAGTTCATCCGGAAAATAGTTAGATTTTTTTTTGTCAATTCCTTGCGATTTCTTCACGTTTTTTTCTCCGGTTCGACGCCGGTTCCCCTTCTCGCCGGGTTCGGTACACCAGTATCGAGCCCGATCTTATTTTTTTGGTTTTTGGCCTTCATGGCTGGCGTTTGCGCCCTTTTTTTCTTTTTCCCTGGAAGGCTGGTCCTTTGACCTCACGGGGACTCTTTTTTCCCCGATGGCTTCCAGTGGTTTTAAGAAGTGTGATCGGTGTAAGAAACTAATGTCTCTCACCGACACACACGACTGCTGCCTTCGGTGCCTCGGTCCTAATCATGATCCTAAGATCTGTGGATCATGTGGGAAAATGTCCACTAAGGCACTTCGAAGTCGTCAGCACCAAAAGGAAAGGCTTTTCTCCGATTCGGCCTCCGGCCGGGCCCAGACCTCGTCTGAGGCCTCAACGTCTCGGGAGTCTGACCCCGAGCATCTTCGGGGTTCCTCGGAGAGGGGGTCCCCCGAGCGGGAGCGAAAGAGGAAGAAGCGGCTCGCGAGGGTGGCGTCGGAGGAGGTCCCTGGCTCCTTGAGGGCTAGGTCTCGGACCCCCGACTGCCGTCCCGGGCCTGTGGAACAGGAGAAGCCGTCAAAAGTACCTTGGGTGGAGCCGGAGTCTGCTGGACACGTAAGTCCTGTTGTCCTCGAGGACTCTCCTCCCAGGGAGCCGGCGTTGGGCCCGGCGCTGCCGGGGCCCGAGTCGGTAGCTGCTGAGTCTCCTGAGCTGGGTCTCAGGCTGACAGCCTTGGAGTGCAGACTGTCTGCCTTCATGGATCAGCAGCGGGTGCTGATGGCCAGCCTCGCTGGCGCATCTGCCCCGACCACCAGGACATCGACTTCGAAGTTGACCCCGGAGACCGAGCCGATACTCGAGACCATGAAGGCTCGAGGTCGTCCTCGGTCACGGTCACCCTCGACCTCCCGGTCGGGACCAAGGGCGTCGACGCCAGTGCCTTCGGCGTCGGGGCAGGTGCTGCCGGGCCCCGCGCGGTCGGAGCCCGACTCCTCTTCGGACGAGTCCGCCTGGGAGACGGAGGATGAGGAGTCCCCCAATACCTTCAAGACTCGGTGCGGCCCATCGGACTCACCGCAGTCTGAGCCCCGGAGTAGATCCCCTCCAGAGGATACCTGGTTCTCGGAGTTTGTGCGGGATATGGCCACTGCTTTGGCGATCCCGGCGGATCCCGAGGAGGAGCCTCGAGCCGAAGAGCTCGAGGCCCTCCAGTATGACAATTCTCCGAAGGAGGCCTTTACTGTGCCAGTTCCTCCGATGCTGGAACGGCTCCTCTTCCGGATGTGGGAGGCACCGGCCTCGGCGCCGGTTCTGAGCCAGTGGGTTGATTGCATTTATCGACTCCGTAAGAGCCCTGGGTTTCAAAAGGCGCAGCTACCGCACCATTCCATGGTGGTGGAATCGGCCATGCATCGTCTGAAAAGTCAGAAGATGCACTCCGCAGTGCCCCCTGGCAGGGAGGCACGGAACCTGGATGCGTTCGGTAGAAAGTGCTTCCAGGGCTCGATGCTTGCTTGCCGTGTCCAGTCTTACCAGCTGTACATGGGCATATACTTGCGGGACCTGGCAAAGGAGCTTGCCGGGTTCTCTGCTGGTCTCTCCGGGGAACCTTTGCAGAGGTTCAAGTCCTTGTCTTCAGGGATCCGGGAATGCTCTAAGTTCATGTCCCGAGCGGCCTACGATGGCTTCGAGGCCTCGGCCCGTGTTGCGGCTGCCGGCATCGTGGCTCGACACCAGGCATGGCTGCAGTCATCGGACCTCGAGCCATGGGTTCAGGACAAGTTGGTTGATGTCCCTTGCCAAGGTGAGAACCTTTTTGGCAAGCCCATGGCCGAGAAGTCTGCTGAGCTCGAGACCGAGCACCTCACGAGGACAAGGCTGTCTCGAAAGACTTCTGCCCCTTCACACAAGAAGAAGGGCTCGGGTAAAAAGTCCTTTTACCCGAGGAAGGCGACTGCCTACAAACAGTTCCCATAGATCTAAAGGATGCGTACACTCACATCCTCATTCATCCAGACCACAGAAAATACCTCAGGTTCATTGTGGGAGGAGACCATTATCAGTACAGAGTGCTGCCATTTGGCCTCACCTCCGCCCCCAGGGTCTTTACCAAATGCCTGGCAGTGGTGGCGGCCTACTTGAGGAATCAGGGTATCTTTGTCTTCCCCTATCTGGACGACTGGCTCATCAGGGGTCAGATGTGCCAGGAGGCCAGGCAAGCCACCCTCCGAGTGATTTCTCTATTCCAACATCTGGGGTTTGTCATAAACTTCGCAAAGTCCACTTTGCTCCCGTCCCAAAACTTAGAGTTCATAGGGGCAAGGCTAGACTCTTTGCAGGCAAAAACTTTCTTGCCAGAGGACAGAGCCGAAAGACTGATAACCTTGGCAAACCAGTTTCTCAGCAGGTCACTGGTCTCCGCCAGGCTCTGCCTGAGGCTTCTCGGCCACATGGCTTCGACAGTACATGTGACTCCCAATGCTAGGCTTCATATGAGGCCTGCGCAATGGTGTCTCAGGAGTCAGTGGTCGCAGGCCACAGGGAGCCTCAGCGACAGAGTAAGGGTGTCCAGACCATTCCTGCACTCCCTACGTTGGTGGCTGCATCCCCTCAACTTAATGAAAGGGATGCCTTTTCAGCCACCTGGATCCACAGTGATATTGACCACCGATGCCTCCCTACAGGGCTGGGGTGCACACTGTCTGGGCAAGTGCACCCAGGGCCTGTGGTCTCCCTGGGAGGTCCAGTGGCAGATCAGTCTACTGGAACTTCGGGCTATTCGCTTAGCCCTCAAAACTTTCTCTCAAACCCTGGCTCACCAGTCTGTTTTAGTGCAAACAGACAATCAGGTAGCCATGTTTTATGTGAACAAACAGGGAGGCACTGGGTCCAGGCTCCTTTGTCAGGAGGCGCAGGACCTTTGCTTGTTTGCGCTCAGGCACAACATGTTGCTCAAGGCGGTTTATCTCCCTGGCCAGGAAAATTACCTAGCAGACAGGTTGAGCAGGATTCTGCAGCCCCACGAGTGGCAGCTCCATCCCTTGGTAGTTCAGAAGATCTTCCTGAGATGGGGACTTCCATCCATAGATCTCTTTGCCAGTCCCCTGAACAGACAGCTGCCCAGGTTCTGCTCCAGGCAACCGCATCCTCTGAGACTAGCAGCAGATGCTTTTCTGATTTCCTGGTCCCAAGGCCTCCTATATGCGTTTCCTCCCACGCCTCTGGTGGCCCGAACCCTATTCAAGATTCTAAAGGACCAGGCCTCGGTCCTTCTGGTAGCCCCCAGATGGCCGAGACAACCTTGGTTCCCACTTTTGCTTCAGCTAGCAATGGACACTCCACTACCTCTAGGGTTGCAGCCCGACCTTCTTTCTCAAGACCAGGGGTCTCTTCTGCACCCCAATCTCAAATCTCTCAATTTGATGGCCTGGAAGCTGCAAGGGTAGTTTTGGCTCCTTGGGGCCTACCTCCTGAAGTTGAAGAGGTTGTCCTGGCCTCTAGGAAGCAATCCACTAGGAAAACCTATGCCCTGAAGTGGAAGAGGTTTTCTGTGTGGTGTCAGCTGCGTACTGAGGATCCTTTCTCCTGTGCTGTACCAGTGGTGCTTCAATATCTGCTGCACTTATCCAATCAGGGCCTTAAGTCCAATTCTGTTCGGGTCCACCTCTCAGCTCTAGCAGCTCACCACTCACTGGTGGAAGGACACTTTCTATCGGTTCACCCCTTGGTGTCCTGGTTCCTCAGAGGTTTGCTCTTGCTCAAGCCTCCTGTCTGTCCTCCAGCCCCTGAGTGGGAGTTGAATGTGATCTTGCAGCAACTTACTCGCCCACCTTTTGAGCCGATGGCTACTTGTCCTCTCCGCTTCCTTTCCTGGAAGACGCTCTTCCTAGTAGCCTTAACCTCGGCCAGACGGGTGAATGAGCTTCAGGCCCTGGTCTGTGACAGGCCATACACCCACTTCTATAGGAACAGGGTAGTCCTCAGGACTCATCCAAAGCTCCTCCCTAAAGTTGTCTCCTCTTTCCACCTCAACCAGGAGGTGGTTCTTCCAACATTCTTCCCTAGGCCTCATGCAAGCCAGGCTGAAGCGGTCCTGCATACCCTGCACTGTAGGAGGGCCTTATCTTTCTACCTTGACCGTACACAAGGACATAGAAGGGCTACTCAGCTCTTCATCTCTTTTGACCCTAATAATTTGGGGTTAGCTGTGTCCAAGCGTATCTTGTCCATATGGGTGGCTGACTGTATCACCTGGGCTTACAGGGCGGCTGACCTTCCCTTGCAGGGTCGGGTCACGGCCCATCGTGTCAGGGCAATGGCTGCCTCAGTAGCTCATCTCTGCTCTGTACTGTTGGCAGACATCTGCAGGGCTGCAACTTGGTCCTCAAGCCAGACTTTTGCAGCTCATTACTGTCTGGAGAGGGAGGTCCCGTAGGGACAGTGCTTTTGGCCAGGCAGTACTCCGGAATCTCTTTGAGGTTTAGCCAACTCCTGCCCTCCAGCCCTCCGTTGGGCTACCGGTGGAGGTTCTTTCAGTGAAAAGCCTTTCTTTGATGCTGGGACTAGAGGGAGTTCTCTTGTTCAGCCTGGGTTCCTTGGTAGCCCAGAGCTAGGGAGTCACCCATATGTGAGGACTGACTTCCTGCTTGGTCCTGGAGAAAGAGTAGTTACTCACCTGTAACAGGTGTTCTCCAGGAGCAGCAGGAATCAGTCCTCACAACCCTCCCTCCTCCCCTGGGAGTTGCAGTTGTACATAGTTTATTTGTTACTTTTTGTGTGCTGTTTTTTTAGCTATGTCATTTGACTGAGCAAGATGGCACCTTTAGGCGGGAAGGGACCGCGCATGTGTGCAGTATTCCCAAAGGCTTTCATAGAAAGCTGGGGAGATGCTCCGCAGTGGCTCCATCGACATCGATGTCACCCATATGTGAGGACTGATTCCTGCTGCTCCTGGAGAACACCTGTTACAGGTGAGTAACTACTCTTTATCCATGATGATACCTAAATCTTTTTCCTGGGTGGTGGTTCCCAATGTGGAACCTTGCATCGTGTAACCATAGTTTGGGTTGTTCTTTCCTAGGTACATAACTTTGCACTTGTTCACATTAAATTTCATCTGCCATGTGGATGTCTAGTCTTCCAATTTATCAAGATCCTCTTGCAATTTTCCACAATCTTCATGAGTTTTAACAACTTTAAATAGTTTTGTGTCATCTGCAAATTTGATAACCTCACTCGTTATTCCATTTCCCAGGTCATTTATGAATATGTCAAAAAGCAGCGGACCCAGCACAAATCCCTGGGGTACTCCACTATTCACCTTTCTCCATTGGGAAAATTGACTATTTAGCCCTACCCTCTGCTTTCTATCTTTTAAGCAGGTCCTGATCCACAATAGTACACTGCCTCCTATCCCATGACTTTTTAGTTTTGCCACATGTCTCTGAGGGACCTTGTCAAAGGCTTTCTGAAAGTCCAGATACACTGTATCAACTGACTCACCTTTGTCTACCTGTTTATTCACACCTTCAAAAAACATAACAGATTAGTAAGACAAGATCTTCCTTGTCTAAAGCCATGTTGGCTGCCTCCCATTAAGTCATGACCATGTACATGTCCAGTAATTTTGTTCTTTATGATGGTTTCTACCATTTTTCCTGGTACTGACGCTATGCTTACCAGTCTGTAGTTTCCCGGATCACCTCTGGAACCCTTTTTAAAAATTGGCGTTACATTGGCCATCCTCCAATCTTCAGGCATTACAGATGATTTTAATGATAGTTCACAGATTACTAATAGCAGGTCTGCAATCTCATATTTCCAATTTTTCAACACCCTTGGATGTATACCATCCGATCCAGGTGATTTGCTACTCTTCAGTTTATCAAATAGTTGTAATACTTCTCCCCGATGTATCGATATTTCTTTCAATTCTTCCGCAGTATTACCTTTAAATACCACTTCAGTCATGGGTAGCATCCCTACATCTTCCTCAGTAAAGACCGAAGCAAAGAATTCATTCAGTCTCTCCGCTATGGCCTTGTCCCCTCTTAGTGCCCCTTTTACCCCTCTGTCATCTAATGGTCCAACTGACTCTCTCACAGGTTTTTTGCTATGAATGTACTTGAAAAAGTCTTTATTACACATTTTTGCTTCCACAGCAAGCTTCTTCTCAAATTCTCTCTTTGCCTGCTTTATCAATGCCTTGCATTTAACTTGCCAGTGCTTGTGCTGTTTCCAGTTTTCGTCATTTGGCTTTTTTTTCCATTTCCTGAAAGATGCTCTTTTGGCAACAACAGCCTCTCTGACCTCACCTTTAAACCATGTTGGCAGTTTTTTGGACTTCCTTCCACTTTTCTTAAAGCGTGGAATACAGCTGGTCTGGGCTTCCAAGATAGTATTTTTAAACACCCATGCTTGATGCAAGTCTTTAACCTTTGCAACTGCTCCTTTTAGTTTTTTCTTAACTATTTTCCTCATTTTATCATAGTCTCCCTATCAAAAGTTAAAAGGTAGTACTGTGGATTTCCTTACCAATGCCTCCTCCATTAATTAAATCAAACACAATCATGTTATGATCACTATTGCCAAGTGACCCCAACACTCTTATCTCTTGCACCAGATCTGGTGTTCCACTAAGGACTAGGTCCAAAATGGCTTCCCCTCTGGAGCATTTCATCATCCAGATGTTCATTCTGGAACAGCACCGGACACTCCATCTCCTCCTGCTGATCAGCACTGCCGAAAAGGAGCGGGTTGGTGAGCTCCTTCCGCTTCTTCACGCTGGGACCAATCAGAAGGCCACCTGCACGTTTAAACTCCCCACATCGTGTGGCCCACCCGCACCTAAGGGCCAAGTCGGGGACCAGAGGCACTGAAAGCAGCCATACACTCCAACACACTTCATGTAAGTTTCTGTTCCATATCAACAATTGCCCTCTTATTCAATATTTCCTTTGCTACTTTTCTTACTACACCGCCTATGCCTTGATGACACTGTCTTACTACCACTGTATTGTTTGCACCACTGTAACTCATTGCACTCTAGTCGCTGTTGTACAATATTGCTCTTTGTGAACTACCATACCCTTTATATGTTAAGCACTACTGTAATCCATTACATCTATTGTTTTGCTGTAGAACAGTATACCTTAAGCTCCGATTTACATTGCTACAATTTAGGCATTGCTTATGTAACTTCAGTCTACCCCTTCCTGTAATTCACAGTATATCAGGCACTACTATAGTTCTTTACAGTTTTGGCACTACTGTCTGTTATCGTACTTCAAGCACCGTTATATTTTGCTACTTCTCAGGCATTACTACATCATACTGCACTCTTAGCACAACTGTATGTCTTTGCATCCTAAACACTGCTGCTTTTCATATCCTCCTCTGTACTGCTCAGGACCTCTTCTAAAGAACCTCATTCAATCATGCCATACCTACTTAGCTGGCTAGCACTCCTATTCCTCTCCTCCCTTTTCACACATAGCATCTTGACCCTTCTCACCCTCCCTTCTCCTATACCAATCATCAACCTTCCGAGGCCTCTCATACCCTCTACTGTAACTAAACAGTATACCTACCAATACAAGAGTCATCCTCACCTCCCTTCTATCCCCGCCTTATCCAAACCAAGCTACTCATCCCCCCCAATCCTCTCCACCACCCACCTTATCCATACAATCAAATGCAGTTTGATCAAAACTCGCTCTGCCCGCAACAAGATACAAACTCTTGCTGACCACCTCACTTAGGATGCAATAGATATTCTCTGCATTAGAGAAACCTGGTTCTCTGAGACCGACAGTGTCCTTCTTAATCAACTGAATTGTAGTACTCACAACATCTGCAACTGCCCTCGATCTAGAACAGAGGTGGCGGAGTCTGCATTCTATCCAACAAGCAACTCAACTTCACTACTTTGAGTGCAACATCCTCCCATGGGCTAGGCACCCTCTTCATAAGCAACAAGCAATTCACCATCTGCCTTGTTTATAGAGCACCTCATCACAATGCAGACCAACTCAACACACTTCTTGAAGCTGCATGTTCTCAAACCTCCTCCCAATGCCACTTTATCCTCCTTTGTGACTTCAACCTCCCCTCAGCTAATATCAACCAAAGTAACGCTTTCCTCCAAGCCATGGATGATCTGTAATTCACACAACTAATCAACACCTCATCTCATCTCAAGAGGGGTGCACTTGACTTACTCTTCCTCCCTAACAACTTACTCTCCTCTTCACACCCCTTTTCCCCCACGTCTACCCTGGTCTCCTGGTCTGATCACCACCTCGTAACATTTACCCTACCCACACACCCCTGCCCAAACATCCCCCAGACCATTCTCAACAAGAAGATTCATAAAGTTCAATGAAGTATCCTTCATTCAACAAACCATCCCCTCCCTGAAGCAACATTTCATCACCCAGATCTTGAAGCACTCGTACACTCATGGAACACCACCATTACTGAAGCTGCTAAAGCTCCACCACATATCCCTCCAAAACCTGTCGCTCTCATGCTCCATGGTACTGAGTCCTCCTCAGAGAGCAGAAACGTTCCTTACGAAGACTTGAATGATGGACAAAATCAAAGGACCCTTAGCTTCAAACTATCTATCTTGACCAACGTACAGCATATTCCAATAACATCCTTAACACAAAGTGAATACCATGACAACATCTTACTACGTTCCATAAATAAGCCAAGGGAACTCTTAAACCTTGTCATGTCCCTCACAAACGATCCATCTCAGCCTCAATACAATGACATCATCCACCCTCAACGAAACGCTGACTTAACATTTAAATACAAACTTACAGACTCCTCCACCCTCATCATACCTCCCTCCACCTCATCATCTGCCACCATCACCCCACGAAGAACATTATCAACTACATCAATGCCACCACCTCCCCTCTTGACCTCTGCCCAGTGTCCTGGATCAAGTTAACAAAGACTTCTATGCTACCATCCATTTCTACCATCCTTCAAACCTCACTCACCCAAGCTTATGTCCTACCTACTCTTAAAAAAGCTTCTGTGAGAACTGTGCTCAAAAACCCAACCTTGACTCTAGCTCTGATGCATCTTACAGACCCATAGCCAGCATACCATGCCTTTCTAAAATTATTGAAAAAGCAATTCAAATTCAAGAACACGTTGACAGATCCGCCCCACTCGACTACAGGCAACATGGCTTTCGACCTTACCACAGTGCTGAAACCTTACTTATCTCTCTACTTATTACACTCATCACTGGAACTGAAAAATGCTGCTCTGGCTTCATACTACTATTTCTCGATATCTCCGCTGCATTCGATACTGTATCACATCAAATCCTCCTCAACCAGCTCAACACTGTCCAGTATCCCGGGTGCTCCGCCCAAATGGATTCACTCCTACCTGTCCCACCGAACCCAAATGGTAAGGCTCAGCAACCAATTATTGTCGCCTTACATCCTTCCCCAAGGAGTCTCTCAGGGCTCAGCCCTCTCTTCCCTCCTATTCAACATTTATATCAGTCCCCTATGCTACATAATCCAGAAATTTAAGTTCGGTTACCAGCTCTATGCCGACGATATAATGATCTTCACTCTTTTTCACACCTTCTCCCCTGACTACTCCTCTCTCACCAAATGCTTCAAAAAATTATCTTATGGCTGCAGCATCACAACCTTGCAGTAAATTTCAACAAGATGGAGATTCTTCATGTATCCAGAGACATCAACTTCACACCTCCCCCTAGTATCAAGCTTGGAGACATGGACATACAAGTCAAATCTCAGACCAAATACCTTGGCATCATCCTGGACCAACACCTAAACTTTCAACCTCACGTTATGAATGTCACCAAAAGTATTTACTTCAAACTCTGTATTCTCCGTAATCTAAGACCCCTCCTAACACCAGACAGCTTCTGTACAGTCTGCCAAGCCTCCATTACACCACTGTTCGACTACTGTAACTCCATCCTCCACGGACTCCCTAAGACCTCCATTGCCCCCTTGCAGCTTGCTCAAAACACCACTGACCGCATTATAACTAGAGTACCAAGATACTTTCATATCACTCCTACACTAAAATCCCTTCATTGACTCCCCATTTCATCCCGTATCAAGTTCAAGACACTCGCCATCATCCATAGAGCCTTCTTCAACACCTCTGCAGAACAGTTCCAATCTCTAATCAACCATCCTGATAACAACAGACTCCGCTGTCAGAATGCATCTAATCTTATCCCACCAACACAAATCCGTAAGAAACCTCAATGAACTTGCAACAGAGCATTTGAATTTTACGCTACCACCATATGGAACGAACTTCCTCCCACCTTACGCTGCATTCAATTCCATACCCTCTTCAGGAAACACCTTAAAACGTTCCTCTTTGAAGAACACTATGGTACCTCCACAGCAACCAACTTTTAGCAAGAGCATCCTCCATTCCCACACCATTCCCTTTTCCCCTTCCTCATAATCCCTTTCCCTCTCTCTTTCCACACTACACTACAAACATTCCCTCCCCCCCCTCCTCAACACTTTCTCACCCTCCCCACCCTTCTTCCCTCCCTTCCACCCCCTTCGCTCTCATCCCTCCACACCTCATAGCACTCTATAATACAGATTCCAGTTCATATCTCCCTTGTGCTACTCCAACTCCCTATGCCAAATGCTGCTTTCAGCTGCCACTGTTTTAGTGTTTACTGTTTATAGTTGCCTGCATTTGTATTTAACCTGTTCATTGTAAACCGTTCTGTTCTGTTCCTTGTAAACTATTTTGTCTTGTAGAAAAACGGTATATTAAGAAAACATAGAAATATGACGACAGAAAAAGACCACATGGCCTATCTAGTCTGTCCTTACATATCAACAACTACAACAGTCCCGTTTTTACCTTTAGAGATCCTCTGTGTTTCTCCCATTCTTTTTTGAATTCAGTTACTGTCCTCATCTCTACCACCTCCACTGGGAGACTATTCCATGGATCCACTACTCTTTCCGTAAAGAAATATTTCCGCATATCACTCCTCTATCTATCCCCCTTCACCCTAATCCCATGTCATCTCGTAGCAGAACTTGCTTTCATTTGAAAGAGGCTCTCTCCCTGAACATTTCTGCCACGGAGGTATTTAAATATCTCAATCATATCGCCTCTATCCCGCCTTTCCTCTAAGGTGTACATACGGTCGCGACCTTCCCAGGTACTCATCCATCTATTTAATCAAGCTGTCTGCAGTGTTTCGCGCCGCGGGTGCGCGTCGAAGGAGCGCGCCCAAGGAGCAGGTCCTGCTCCTTGGTCAAGCTCCTTGGGGCGAGCGAGGGGCGCGGTCCGGGTTCTCTTCTTTTGCGACATTACTCTGGAATATGATTTCTGAGTCTTGCCTGCCCTGGTTTCCTCATTCCTTTAGTCCTACATTTCATTTGTGTAAATCTTGGCTTTCTTGGATCAGCCTGTTTCTTTTCTGTGGACTTGCTCTCTGCTCAGTTTCTAGTGCTATGACAGCTATCCCAGTTTTCTGGGGACGGCGTCCTTTGACCAGGTCTATTACCTCCTCTGGTCTGCTGGCACGTTGCCCATCAAATTTAATCCCATGTCGATACACCAGAACCTTGCACAGTCCTCTCCCCCCTAGGTCCCTCCCGGTTGCTTCCACTATAACGCTAAGTCTAGCTTTGTTGAACTGTCGCTCTCTTCGATCAAAATCTTTACTGGTCCAGGATCTCATCTCCCATCATTCGCTTGACCTTTGTTTCCTTACAGAAACCTGGCTTAAAGAAGGCGACAGTCCTATTTTGTCTAGCTCTCTCCCTCCTGGTTATTCAGCGATTTCATCTCCTAGATTAGGCAGAGGAGGAGGTGGGGTGGCTCTGCTCCATCGGGCCTCTGTTGATATTGAGGAATTTTCTTCCCCTTCAATCTCCTTCCCTGACTCCCTTTTCCTTCATCTCCATTCTCCCCCCCCCCCCGCTCTATTTCCCTTCCTCCTTCCCTTTCTGCTGCTCACTTGGATGTAACTCTTCATTTGATTCAGCAATAGCCTGTATCCTCGTATATTTATGCAGACAATATCATCCTCCTTTGTCATGTTTCTTCGCTCACTTTGGATATTTCCCAGTTCAACGACTGCCTCTCCCATATTGCCTCTTGGCTTTTGCAGAATTTCCTCCACTTAAATCCTTCCAAGTCTTCGGCTATGTGGTTATCTTTGAGTGTCTCCTGTCCTAATGTTGCCCACATGATTGACTCAGTCCCTATCCCATTTGTCTCTTCTTTTCGTTACCTAGGAGTTATTCTTGATTCTTCACTTTCTTTCCATAACCATATTTCTTCTCTTACCCGTCGTTCATTTGCAGCCCTCCGTCAGATTCGGGCCGTTCGTTCCCTCCTTCCTTTTTGATTCTTTGGTCACCCTTGTTCTGGCACTAGTTATCAGTAGACTTGATTACTGCAATGTTCTTTTGGCTAACCTCCCAAATTATCAACTTCAGCGCTTACAATCTATTCAAAACACTGCAGCTCGTCTTATTACTTTTGCTCATCGTTTTGATCATGTTACTCCCATTCTCCTTAAGTTGCACTGGTTACCTCTCCGGTTTCGTTTTCATTATAAGTTCCTCATTCTAACACATCGCACTATTCATACTGACAATCCTCGGTATCTTGCTGGCCTTATTTCTCTTCACACCCCCTATCGTCAACTTTGGTCTCTTCATGCAAACAGTTTGTCCCTTCCCTCCCCATCACAAGCCCGCTTAGAACAAACTCGACATTCGGCTTTCTTTTTCCTCGGTCCTTTCCTTTGGAATGCATTGCCACCTTCCCTCCGGCTGGAACCCTCTTACTCCCAGTTCAAATCACTACTCAAAACTCATCTGTTCCAACAAGCTTTTGACCTCCCTCCTGGTGCTCCTCCCTGATGCTATCTGTCGACTTGTCTTGTTCAGTGTTTATCATGTACGTCTTGTCCCCCCCCCCCCCCTTTTTTTGTCTCTTGGTGTCCTTGGTCTAGTCCTGTGATTATAACCTTTGTGCCCTATCCTTTCTTTGCTTTCCTGTTATTTATGGCGTTCTTTTTTCTTTTTTATGATTTGCAGTGCTAACCTTTTTATTGTACACCGCTTTAATGCTTCGGCCAAAACGGTCTATCAAATGTTGAAATAAAGATATTAAGATCCTTATGTCTGTCCTCATATGCTTTATAATGAAGACCACAAACCATTTTAGTAGCCACCCTCTGCACCGACTCCATCCTGTTCAAATCCTTTTGAAGGTGCGGTCTCCAGAATTGCACACTATACTCCAAATGAGGTTGCACCAAAGACTTATACAGAGGCACTATCACCTCCTTTTTTTCTGTTAGCCATTCCTCTTCGTATGCACCCAAGCATCCTTCTAGCTTTTGTTGTCGTCTTTTCTACCTGTTTAGCTACTTTAAGATCATCAGACACAACCACGCCTAGGTCCCGCTCTTCTTTAGTGGACAAAAGTACTTCACCCCCTATACTATATTGTTCCCTTGGATTGCTGCAGCCCAAATGCATGACCTTACATTTTTTAACATTAAATCTCAGCTACCAAATTCTAGACCATTCTTCAAGCTTAGCTAGATCCCTCCTCATGTTATCTACACCTTCCTGGGTGTCTACTCTATTGCAGATTTTGGTATCATCCACAAAGAGGCAAACTTAGACGACAGCCCTTCCGCTATATCACTAACAAATATGTTAAAAAGAATCGGACCAAGGACCGATCCCTGGGGCACACCACTGGTAACATCCTTCTCCTCAGAGTGAGCTCCATTTACCTGTACTCTTTGTTGCCTCCCACCCAACCAATTTCTAACCCAAGCAGTAACTTTAGGGTCCATCTCTAGGGTGCTCGGTTTGTTTATAAGTCACCTGTGAGGAACAGTGTGAAAGGCTTTACTGAAATCCAAATACACCACATCTATGGCTCTCCCTTGGTCCAACTCCCTGGTCACCCAGTCAAAGAAATCAATCAGATTTGTCTGACAAGACCTGCCTCTGGTGAATCCATGCTGCCTCAGATCCTGTAATCCGCTGGACTCCAGAAACCTCACTATTTTCTCTTTCAGCAGCGTTTCCAATAATTTACTCATCACCAAAGTTCAACTAACTAGCCTGTAGTTTTCAACCACATCCTTACTTCCGCTTTTGTGTAAAGGCACCACATGAGCCTCTCTCCAGTCCTTTGGCACCACTCCCGACTCCAACGAAGCATTGAAACGCTCAGTCAGTGGAGCTGCTAGAATGTCCCCAAGTTCCCTCAGTATTCTAGGGTGTATCCCATCCGGTCCCATCGCTTTGTCTACTTTAAGTTGAGCTAGTTTCTGACGAACACAGTCTTCTGAAAATTGTTCAAGATGTCCCTCGTTTCTGTTCCTGTTTGTGGGTGTTTTCTGAAGTCCTGCTCCTGGTTCTTCATCTCTGAACACAGAACAGAAATATTTGTTAAGCAATTCCGCTTGAGTTTGACAATGCCACTTTTGCCCTTCCTCTTCTCACTAACATATCTGAAAAATGTCTTATCCCCCCATTTTATTGCATTGGCTATTTCCTCCTCTTTTTGAATCTTTGCCTTCCTGACTACTTTGCTAGCTTCTCTAACTTTTTCCAAATATAAATGCCTGTCTTCCTCTTCCTGTGATCTCTTGTATTTCATGAAGGCCTCCCTCTTTTCCTTCACTTTTTCAGCTATTTCTTTCGAAAGCCATAGCGGTCTCCTTTTCTTTTTACCTTTATTTACCATTTTAACAAAAAGTTTGGTTGCCTTTAAAATATCCCCTTTCCGTTTTACCCATGTTTTTCTACATCCCCCAGCTGTTCCCATCCCACTAATGACTTCCTGAGGTATTGGCCCATCTTCGCAAAGTTAGTCTTCCTAAAGTCTAAGATCCTCACCTTTGAATGGATTCTAACAGCCCTAGTCCTAATACTGAACCACACCATCTGGTGATCACTGGATGCAAAATGATCTCCCACTACAACATCAGAAACACGTTCACCATTGGTAAGCACCAAGTCCAGTATGGCCCCTTCACGTGTGTGGTCTGTTACCAATTGCTTGAATAGTTCTCCCTGTAGAGCTTCCAGGATCTCCTTACTTCTAGATGATACTGCAGCAGAATGTGCCAATCAACATCTGGCATATTGAAATCCCCTATCAGTAGCACTTCCCCTTTCCTAGCAATGCTGCGTATGTCTTCAATTAACTCTGTCCACCTCTTCCTCTTGTGAGGGAGGTCTGTATATCACAGCAATGCAGATAGATTTCTCTTTCCCTCTTTCTAATTTAACCCACAATGCCTCCTCACTCCCCTTTAAGCTCTGTAATTCCAAAGCTTTAATAGTAGTTTTTACATATAGTGCCACTCCTGCTCCCCTTCTTCCTACCCTGTCCTTTCTGAATAAAGTATAGTCAGATATAGTTACATCCCAATCATGGTTTTCTGTGAACCATGTTTCTGTAACTGCCACTAAATCCAAGTCAGCCACTCCCACCAAAGCTTCAACATCAGGGATCTTATTTCCCATGCTACGAGCATTTATATACACTGCTTTCCATATGTTACCCCTGTTACCCATTTCCATAAAGGTATTTAATGTATTACTTACCTTGGGGCTTTCTTCACCCATCCCCAACGAATCTAGTTTAAAGCCCTCTTCAGTAGATTAGTCAGTCTACTACCGAAGACGCGTTGACCTTTCTTGGACAGGTGGATGCCATCTCTGCTCTGCAACCCTTAGAACAGCGTCCCATGGTCTAGGAAACCAAAATGCTCTCAATGACACCATTCACATAGCCATGCATTCATCTCCAGGATGCAAGCCTCTCTGCCTTGGCCTTTACCCTCAACAGGGAGGATTGAAGAGAACACCAACTGTGCACCTAACTGCTTCACCCTCTGTCCCAGAGCCATGAAGTCACTTTTGATACGTTCCGAGGAATACCGGGCAGTATCATTTGTTCCGACATGGATTAGCAACATTGGGTAGTAGTCAGTGGGCTTGATGAGTCTCGGCAAACTCTCGGTAGCATCTTGGATTTTGTCACCAGGCAGACAGCATACCTCTCTGGACATCAAGTCTGGTCAGCAGATGGACGCCTCAGTCCCCCTCAGAAGAGAGTCTCCAACCACCACTACCCTTCGCTTCCTTGTGGTCACTGATTCTGAAACTTTGGGGTACCTGAGCTCTGGTTCTTCCCTTTCCAGGGATGCTTTCACCTCCTCCACCTTTTGGGCTGCATAATGGTTCTTCAATTCAAGGAGTGGAGAAGTTGGATTGGTGATTTTGCAGGCCCTAGTGACTTGTCAACCATCGACATTCTGTTGACACCCATCTTCTCCTCTGCTGGAGAGCTTGGTTGCGGCAAGAAGCATCTCATCAGTGCACTTCTAACTGTCGTGAATGCTCCTCAGCCTCGCCACTTCCTCTCTGAGTTTCTCCACTTGTTTCCTCAGAACATCAGCATGGAGGCACCCTGCACATGGAACCGGTCCTTCAACTGGCATTAGGACCTCTGTCTGGACAAAGGCAGAAGCTGTAATGGGGGCAACAGCTTTTGCGATATGATTTTTCCCAGCCATTGTTCTGTTCATGGAGCTTAGGTATCTGTTAAAGCAAAAATGAGAGATCTACCAAGTACCAGCCGGTTTTTACAGCTGTACTTTCAGAGAAAAAACAGTTAAATCTCTTTAATTATATTCAAAATGTGCTGCTCCAAGTCTCTGTGCTTTGTTAAATGGGGAGGTACCCTATAAAGCAAGACTGTTCACGAGGGGTGAGTGGGAGTCGGGGTGGGTAGGGAGGGAACTAACTCCTGATTAGGTGTCAGCAGTTCCCAAAAGCTGAGAAGGTTCAACAACCTACTCTGATCAAGGAAATATTTCTACTAAAGCACCAAAAAAGAGTTGGAGTTTGCACATGCTGTTGTGCAAACTCCAACTTTGCTTTAAATTTATACAAAAACCCTTTTAAGAGCTCCCAGTCAGAGAGCTAGCAATTTATTAAAAATAAACCCTCAAATCTTTACCGTTGTTGGACCTGTAGAGCCCCTGTTAGGAATGCCTCAACAGGGCAGGGCTCTGGAGCCTTTTATGCAGGCTTCAGCTGCTCTCAGGTAATCAGGCCCACTAACTCCTGATTAGGTGTCAGCAGTTCCCTAAAGCTGAGAAGGTTACTAGAGTTCAACAACCTACTCTGCTCAAGGAAATATTTCTACTAAAGCACCAAAAAGAAAGTAACTTTGCTTTAAAATTATACAAAAATCCTTTTAAGAGCTCCCAGTCAGAGAGCTAGCAATTTAATAAATATAAACCCTCAAATCCTTACTGTTGCTTGACCTGTAGAGCCCCTGTTGGGAATGCCATTTAAATAAATAAATGCCACAGACTTTCAATTGGATTGAGGTCTGGGCTTTGACTAGGCCATTCCAAGGCATTTTAATGTTTCCCTTTAAACCAACTTTAGCAGTATTGTTTAGGGTCATTGTCCTGCTGGAAGACGAACCTTCATCCCAGTCTCAAATCTCTGGCAGACGGAAACAGGTTTTCCTCAAGAATTGCCCTGTATTTAGTGCCATCCATTGTTCCTTCAATCTTGACCAGTTTTCCTGTCAGTGAAAAACATCCCCACAGCATGATGCTGCCACCACCATTTTTCACTTTGGGAATAGTATTCTTGGGTAATGGGAAGTGTTGGGTTTGAGCCACACATGGTGTTTCCCATGATGACCAAAAAGTTCAGTTTTCATCTCATCTGACCAGAGAACCTTCTTCCATGTGTTTATGTGGTGGACCCCCCCCCCCCCCCCCATTGTTGTGCAAACTCCAAACTTGTTTTCTTATTTCTTTCTTTAAGCAATGGCTTTTTTCTGGCCACTCTTCCATAAAGCCCTGCTCTGTGGAGTGTATAGCTTAAAGTGGTCCTATGGACAGATACTCCCATCTTCGCTGTGGATCTTTGCAGCTCCTTCAGTGTTATCCTTGGTGCCTTTGTAGCATCTTTGATTAATGCCCTCCCTGCCCGGTCTATGAGTTTTGGTGGGTTGCCTTCTCTTGTCAGGTTTGTAGTGGTGCCATATTCTTTCTATTTTGTTATTATGGATTTAATGGTGCTCTGTGGGATAGTCAAGATTTTGGATATTTTTTTTATAACGCAACCCTGATCTATACTTCTCCACAACTTTGTCTCTGACCTGTTTGGAGTGCTCCTTGGTCTTCATGTTGCTTGCTTAGTGGTGTTGCAGAGTCAGGAGCCTTTCAGAACAGGTATATTTATACACGCATCATGTGGCACTGATTGCACAGAGGTGTGAACCCTAATAACTAATTTTGTGACTTCTCAGGTTCATGGTTGGATCAGATCTTATTTAGGGGTTTCATAGCGCTGTTTTGCAGACATGGAAATGGTTGAGGAGGTGGAGTGCTGGGTACTTGAATATCTTCCCTTTTTTGTGAATAGTGGGTAACCTTGATTTTATACTGGTGCAAGGATGATCCATATTTCAGGATTGGAGAGATAAGGGACGCAAGGACTTGGGGCATCTAATATCTTTGTATATGGAAGTCTTCCCCTCCTTGCAATTGTAGGAGAAGTGGAATCTGCCAAATAGCCACCTGCTGTAGTACCTGCACTGATATGGTGGAGGAGTAGCCAGCCTAATAGTTAGAGCACTGGCTTGGTAACCAAGAGACCAGGGTTCGAGTCCCACTCCTTGTGTCCTTGGCAACTTATTTAACCACCCATTGCCTTGAAAGAAAGGCCTGGCAGTCTACTTCATCACACTGCCAAGAAAACCCTGGAGCTGCTGGGTCGCCAGGAGTCAGCACTGACTCGGACTCTAAAAAGATAGTATTGGGCAACACTGAGTGCTAGAGATTCAAACAGCTTGGCAGTCAGAGAGACAGAAGAGGACTTCCAGGAACTTACCCCATTTGGAATAGATTAACCAAATGGTATAGCATGGGTAGGGATTTGTTTGAAGATACACATTTGGAGGTTCTTACTCATTACAGTGGAGGAGGTGATTCAAAAGCAGCTGGAAGGACTGTTTGAGCATCTTAAGGAAGTCACAGTTAATGCAAGGCTATAGGAAGTGCATTATACAATTTTAGAGCCTATTTAATGAGGGAGGTTGGGGTCTAGTTAAAGTTGTGGGAGAGTGGGGAATGTCAAAAATGCAAATTGGAGCACTTATAGGTATACTTTTTTAGAGGGCCCGGAGCTATCCGAGCTTTAGCTGGGCATGCAAGGGTCAGTTAACAACTCTTTGCAGCGGTAAGTAAAATAGACTTATAGCCTCCTTGGAGATGGAACTGCCCTGCAGGAAAGTAAAGTGTCATAAGTAGAAACTACATTTGTTCAAATAGCGATCCTGTTACTGAAAATAATGATCTTAAATTTTGGGTGAGAAAAGACTATCACCCTAAGAAGTGCTGGGTAAACATGATGCATGAAATGGGGGTAAACATGATACATGATGCATGATGCACACATACAGACATAAAAATTATCCAGTGTGATAGAAATTCCTACATCTTTCGTGCCAGTTCCAGGCCAAGCATTTAATGAGAAAAGAATGAAGGAGGATTGGGGAGAAAGGAAGTTAGACGTGAGACCATTGCTTAGATATAGAGGAAAGGAGGAGGGATTGTGTGTGTGTGGGGGGGGGGGGGTTAGGGGGGAGGGGAGGAACAGAAAGTCTTGCCAGGGTGGAAGGAGAGGGATAGAACTGTGATCTTGCTGCTGCTGGTATTATGGCCATTTAATGTTCTGGCTTCTGTTTTTGTTATGTTTTGTTGTGTGATATGTTAGTAATGGTATGGAGCTACCATTGAATGGATTATATAGCAGGAAAATGCACACTGGAACTGTATGTAAGCTTGGTTGAGACTGTGATAAATAAGGGAAGAATTAATAGCAGCTCTGCAATTTCATCTCTGAATTCTCCTAGCACTCTTGGGTGAATATCATCCAATCCAGATGATTTGCTGCTCTTTAGTTCATCAGTTTGTTCTAATTCTTCTAACAGGTTCACTGAGATTTCATTCAGCTCTTCTAAGTCATCAATGTTAAGTACCCCTTCTGCAGTGAGTAGTTTCCTCAGTAAAGCCTGAAGCAAAGAATTTATTTTGTCTTTCAGCTATGGCCTTGTCTTCCCTGAATGTCCCTTTCACCTCTTGATTATCTAATGATCCAGCTGACTCCTTTACAGTCTTCTTACTTCAAATTTACCTGAAAAAGTTTTTATTGTGGGTTTTGTCTTTATAGCAAGCTTCTTTTCAAATTCTTTTTGCCTTCCTTATCGGTGCCTTGCATTTAACTTGCCAGTTCTTATGCTGTTTCCTTTTTTCTTCATTTGTTTCTTTTTTTCCAATTTTTTAAAAAATGTCTTTGGCTTTAATAGCACCTTTCACTTAACCTTTTAACCATGCTGGCTGTTGTTTGGCCTTCCTTTTTTTCTTAATGCGAGGAATATATCTGGTCTGGGCTTCCAGAACTGTATTTTTAAATCACCTCTTGAGCCTAATGTAAACTTTTGACCTTTGCAGCTGCTCCTGTTAGTTTTTTTCTAAACATTTTCCTCATTTTATTGTGGTCTCCTTTTTTTCTGGAAAATTAAACACCAACATATGTTTCTTTTGCATACATACTTCAGTTATTAAGTCAAATGTGATTATATTACAGGTTAGCTCTTGTACCAAATCCAAATAAAGAACTAAGTCTAAAATAGCTCCTTCTCTAATCGGTTCTCAAACCAGTTGCTCCATGAAGCAGTCATTTATTTCATCTAGGAATTTTGTCTCCCTAGCATGCCCTAACATGACGTTTATTCAAACAATATTGGGGTAATTGAAATCACCCATTATTGTGTTACCAGTTTTGCTAGTGCCTCTAATTTCTGATAACATTTCATCATCTGTCTGCTCATTCTATCCAGGCAGAAGGTAGTAACCCCTACCAGTATTTTCTTTCCCTTCACACATGGAATTGTCCTTCATTGGTTCTACTCCTTTCTCTCCAGTCGATATTTCTCGGTCCGCTCAACTTCCTCATTCTCGGCCTCCTATCTGCTGGACTGTGGTGTCCCACAAGCTTCAGTATTCGCACCATTCCTTTTCAACATCTTTCTCGCCCCTCTCGCATTCTTCATCCAGTAATTCAATATTTCTGCATATTACTACGCTGTGCTTCTACTGCACGTTGACCTATCTTCACCTGATCTCTCCATACTTGCTGGACCGACTGACTCCATGCAAATCACTTTGTGCTCAACCCCAGCAAAACCTCAGCCCCACCTACTGTTGCACCCCTCTTCCTCGGCACGCCAATTCCTCTGGCATCTTCCCTTTGTTATCTTGGCATTACCCTGGACTCAGCCCTGACTTTCCACAATCACATCACTTTCATTGTCCATAAGTCCTTCTACTCACTATGCCAAATTAGAGCTGTGCGCCCTTTCCTATCTTCCTCGGCCTTAACTAGCCTGATACACTCTTTCATACTCTTCCATCTAGATTACTGTAACATCATCTATGCAGGACTTCCCCAATATCAGCTCCATGGACTTCAACTTATCCAGAATACAGCTGTCTGCCTCCTTGCTTATGCTTCCCACCGCAATCACGTCACTCCTCTTCTGAAACACTACCACTGACCATAGAGTACAGAATCCATTTCAAGATTCTCACGCTGGTTCACAAAATCCTCCACACAGGCATTCCCTTTTTCCTCACCTCCTCCATCATTCTCCTCACCCCACATCACTTCCTCTACTTGCTCCATTCCAACCGGCTGCATCTCCCTTCCATCTCTCAAGCCAGATATGAATCCACCCAACACTCTACCTTCTACTTCCTCGGCCCACACCTCTGGAATGCTCTCCCCCTGATCTCCAACTGGAACCCTCCTACATTACTTTCACATCTCAACTTGACTCTCCTGTTTCGTTTCTGCCTATGATATTTCTTCTCCCTCCTCACTTTCCTATAATTTTATGGAATTCTTTTCACTCTCTCTTTTATGTATTTTTTATTGTAAACCGCTCTGCCATCTTTTTTGAAAGGCGGTATATCAAATTTTAATAAACATAAACATCCATAAGGATTCAGTAGTTCATTTTTGTTTCCTGTAGAACTTTTATTCGATTTGACTCAATGCTCTCTTTAACATAAAATGCCATGTCTCCACCAATTTGATCCAGCCAGTGGTATAAATTCAGCCCAAGCAGTCCCCGCAATGCTGGGGGGCCCAAGCAGGAAGGAGGCCCACAGGACATCGGCGTTTGCATCTGTACTTGTCCACGCATCATCCCCTCCATACACCTGGTAAATTTACTTGTTTGCTCTGCTGCCTCTGCTCCAGATCCAGTGCTGTTACCTCCCAAAGTATTACGATAACAGCTGCATCGTGAGACTTCAGCCCAAGAGCTAACAGCCACTGGGCCTGCAGTGGAGGCAGCGTGGCAAGCAAGTTAATGTAAATATGCCACATGGGTGCGCGCATGTGGAAGGGGGCACATCACAGGTGCTGCCATGACAATAGGGGGGCCCCCCAGCAAAATTTTTCTTGGGGGGCCCCTTATTGGAACTTAAGCCACTGGACCCAGCCTATCATTGTGATGTAATTTATATCTTGGTATCACAGTGTCCCATTGTTTATCCTTCCACCAGATCTCTGAGATGCCTATTTTATCTCTTCTTTTAGTGCTACAAATTCTAATTCATCAGTCTTATTTTTTAAGCTTTTAGCATTTGCATAGAAACATTTCAAGGTATGTTTGCTTGAATTTACAACCTTCATAGCAGTTTGCAGGTATAATTTGCATCTCTTACTGCTCTTTATTTAAAGGTACCTCTCTGTTAGAGTGCCTTAACTTCCCTGTTATGATGGTATCCTTCAAAGATACCTTACTCTGAACAAAACACTCCTGAGCGACTGTCTATCCCCCAGGTTCTAATTTAAAAGCTGCTCTGTCTCCTGTGGTTATGTAAAATAGCTTTGTTTTATGTATATGTGCATTTTATTTTATGCTGTAAGGTCATTCTTGCCAAATCTTTTTTGCATTCTGTCTGGCTCTACGCATTATTCATATCTGATTTTTGTCTGTAGTTTACTTTCTAGCCGTTTTCTGTATGATCTCTAATAGAGAATATTAAACATCTATCTCCAGAGCTGTGTTCAATGCTGCTATTGAACAGCCAATAGGTGTCGTCCTAGTCAGACTGTGCAACCCTGGACCACAGGTGAGATCTTGTATAGACATTGGCACATAAAAAAGACACATTGTTTAAAAGTGTTGGGGATTAGTATTATGGTTTGATTAATAGGTGGATAATATTTTGCCAGGTAGAAGAAAAACAAATTAAATATAGGTGACTGGAATTGTGTGCATTGTTCTCATGGCAACATCTGCTTATAAGATGAACTTAAAGAACACTGTTATCTTACCATTTAGTGCACAAGTATCATTTGATTACTAGCAGAGCATAATTTCAAGATAAAACAAGTAAGCTAACCGAATACTAGAGCTATACAGATTAAGCTCAAAGTTCATATATGAATTACATTGGCTCCCCACACAAAGCCAAATACACTACAAGACAATATGTCAACCTTCAAGTTACTCAGACAAATAGCCCCTTCACACCTCTCCACTCTAATCACTTTACAAAAAGAAACACGACCAAAGCGAGAGAATAATAAAAATAAATTAAGAATTACACTAGACTTCTGGAGAGCCAATAAAGTGACCAATAATAGAGCCTTTTCTCACTATGTGCCCATAATCTTTAACGAACTCCCATCCGAATTAAGAGAAACCTCTGACCTTTCTTCCTTCTGCCAAATATTAAAACCCCATCTTTTCAGGAAACATTTTGATATCCTTACAACTCCCTCTGTCAATGAACAAACACAATCTACACCATAAAAGTGCAAAACCTCATCCCTTCTCTGACATATGCATTCTTACGGCTCTTCTGTCAGTACATAGTCTGTTCTTATGGTCTATATTGTAATATAGTTATGTCAGTGACTCTCTGTACAAAGTTATTTGTTGTTATCTTTAAATAGTTGATCTGTTCTATGTAAACCGCCTTTGATCTATTAGAAAAAACGATATAAAAAATGCAAATAAATAAATTGTGGCTATTTTGAAAAGATGATTTTTTTTGGTAGTCTTCCATGACTGAGTTTGACACAATTGCACAGTGGTAAGTGAGTTGGTGCAGTAAAATTCAGGTGGAAAGGAGATTACAAGGAAAGGCATAAATGGCATTTACCCTGTGGCGTCCACTTGTCAAACTAACAAATAACTTGTCTAGCACTTTCCACCTTGGGCCTGTCCAGACGATGTATGTAAAGCAGAAAATAAGACAGTGCTTGGTTTGAGTTCCATAGAGTGCATTTAGCATGCTGAAATTGTTTACCAACTAACAAGAATTTAGCATTATGTTTGTATGTTTCAGACTTGTTCATATGCTTTATTGTTTGCATAGGTGGCTGCTAGCTTGGAAAAAAACCTTATACCTAAACTGACAGGCACCTTACCAGATGTTGAGGCCCTGAGATTGTATCTGACTCTCCCAGAGTGCCCTCTCATGAGTGATGAAAACAATTTCACAACATTAGCTATTCCGTTTGGAACAGCTCTTGTGAATCTTGACAAAGCACCATTGAAAATACTTGGTAAGTAGATCCTGGTAATGTTTTGTTTTGAAAACGTTTAAAATGAAAATATCCTATGGAAAAGACGACTGAAAGTGCTACAGAATTGTAAACAGCATGTATGGAAGTGCATGCGTTCTCTTGGGATCCACCTGATAAGCCTCCAACAGAGATGAAAGGGCAGCTGGGATCCCCACAAATACTGAGACAACCACTTCTCATCTAAAAGCTCTTTTTCTCTTGCAAGAATATGTAGCTCCTTATGTTTCCCAAGCCCAGATTATAGGATATATAATTTTGTTCAGCCAATGCAAAAAATGCTGCTTTAAGAAACCGTTCTAAATTTTGTTATGTACACAATGCAATCAAAGTTGCTATTAAGTTACAAGAACATTTTGTAGGTTTTAATTGTATGGATGCATCGTGCAAGTATATGAACCCCTTGAACTTTTTGCGAGGAATTCATTTTGACGGCTTTTATAAGATTTTTAAAGTGATTTTCATACAACCTTTATCAATCTTAATATACAAGAAAGTAGAGTATACTGAGGAATTCTAAAAATTATTCAATTCACATTCATCAAAAATAGTCTATACATATAAACCACAGAAAACTTGCACACATCCATCAAGCAACTTTAATAGTTCTAAGATGTAATTTTCAAATAACTCATTTAGGATATCATTAACAGTGCACAATAATGCTTTTACATGTTATCTGCCACAGGGCGCATTTTATTCTTGTAGAACCTGTGGCAAATAGAAACATAGAAATATGATGACAGAAAAAGACCACATGGCCTATCTAGTCTGTCCTTCCATAACAACTACAACAGTCCCCTTTTTCCCTTTAGAGATCCTCTGTGTTTGTCCCATGCTTTTTTGAATTCAGATACTGTCCTCATCTCTACCACCTCCACTGGGAGACTATTCCACATATCACTCCTGAATCTATCCCTCTTCACCCTCATCCCATGTCCCCTTATAGCAGAACTTGCTTTTATTTATTTTATTTATTTATTTATTTACATTCTCTTATATACCGCGCTATTCTGCATCAGTGCGGTTTACATTGAACAAACTGAAATTACATTGAACAGGGCATTATAACTTGGAGATAACTATTTTACAGGGAACATGGGCTATGGAGATTGAAAGAGGCTCTTCTCCTGTACATTTATGCCACAGAGGTATTTAAACATCTCAATCATATCACCAAATAATTGTGGTAGCCCCTTATTTAGAAACCACACAGGCACTTTTAACCCAGTTTCTAATCATTTATAGTCTGCTTGATCTGTACAAGTTGATCTCGGCAGTTATCTTGTAAAACATAATTTTTTTCTCTTTGAAAACGTGTTACCATGTCTTAATAGATTTCTCTTTTGAAAATTGAGACATACAGTGGCTACATCTTAAAAGCTTCTGCGTATTAAGCACCTGTTATGCAGTTTTCTTTTGCCAATGTCCCTTGGAACTCCTCTTTTTGTTTCTCTGCCTTAGAAGTGCATGTGCTGTGAATCCAGCATATATTTTAACTGTATTAGAAAAGGACGGTATTCATTCAGACCATTTTACCTTTTGAAAATTATCCTCCTAAGAAGAAACATAGAAAAGCAGTATAGTTAACCTATCTCCAGGAACAAGCAGGCGTGTAGTTTTCACATATGTGTGACGTCGGTACTGACAGAGCCCGCGTGAGAACGCTCTCCAGTATCCAAGCTTTTGGGAGCATCCCACTGCGCCAGCTTAGCTGCCTTACCACCTTCCCAACTCTCCCCCCTCAGTTCTTCATTTTCCATGGAGCTAGCAGGAAGCAAATCCTGTCACCGCAGAAAATACTTTAATTCCTTTTTTGTAGTCAGCATCGGCCTTCCCATTGACACCGGAACCATTCCTAATCTGTTCCCTGATTCTTCTTTCTTTTTTCCCCCTTTTCTAAAGAAATAAATAAAAATAAAAGAGAAACTTTTCTCAGGCACATCAAAGCCATTTTAGGCCTTAAGCCTACCATACTGTCTACCAGCACTATGGAGAAACCAACTAGTGGTTTTAAGAAATGTTCTAAATGTGGCAGTACCGTTTTGGCTACTGACACTCATGACTAGTGTCTAAAATGCCGATCCCCAGCCATTAGAATGTCTCCTTTGTAAAAAGATGACAGAGAGGCCTGCAAAACCGGGCCTCGAAGTTTGGGACTCTTTTTGTCTCAGATGCAGCATTGATGTCATTGAAAGTATCATTTCTCCAGGACCAAGCAGGAAGTCAGTCCTCACTTATGGGTGACGTCGGCGCCGACGGAGCCCTCGCAGAGCAATTTTACCCAGCTTTCAAAGAAAGCCTTTGGGAATTGCAGCGCGCATGCGCGGTCGTCTTCCCGCCCGAGGGTGCCATCTTAGCCAGTCTTCTTTTTTCCGCGGAGCCCTACAGACGTCCCCGTCTTGTCCCCGCGAAAAATTCGATTTTCCTTCGGTTCGACGCCGATCGTTTTCCCGCCCGGACTCGCGACGCCGGTCACGAGTCCTCCTACTTCTTTTCGGTTTTTCTGACTTTGTCAGCTTTCGTTTTCGATTTTTCCCTGGCAGCCCGGTCCTTTGACCTCGCAGGGGCCCTTTTTCCCCCGATGGCTGCCAGTGGCTTTAAGTGGTGTGGTCAGTGTGACCGAAATATGTCACTAACTGACACACACGACTTTTGCCTCCGCTGCCTGGGCCCGGATCATGAGGAACTGATCTGTGGGCCCTGCGGCAAAATGTCCTCAAAAGCGTTGAGGAGTCGGCGGCATCAGCGTGATCGAATCTTCGCTGACCCCAGCCGTACCCGGACCTCGTCGGAGGCCTCCGCGTCAAAAGGCTCCAGCTCGGACCGTCGCCGGAGTTCCTCCGACCGGGGTTCTCCCTCCGGGGACCATCGTCGGACGGTGAAACCCGCGAGGGCGGCGTCGGTGGACGCTCCTGGTTCCGCGAGGGCCAGGTCGCATAGCCCCGATAGCCGCCCCGGGTCCTTGGAGAAGGAACACCTCCCGAAGCGACCTCGCCTGGAGTCGGAGATGCCTGCTCGGGTAAGTCCTGTAGTCCTTCTGGACTCGCCTCCGCGACAGCCGACGTCGGGCCCGACGCCGTCGGGGCCCGAGTCGGGGGCTGCTGGGTCACCTGAGCTCGGACTCAGGTTGACGGCCTTGGAGAGCAGACTGTCTGCCTTCATGGACCAGCAGCGGGCACTGCTCGCTGGCTTCGCTGGCGCCGCTGCCCCGACCGCCGGGACGTCGACGTCCAAGTCGACCCCGGAGACCGAGCCGATCCTCGAGTCGATGAGAACTCGAGTCGATCCTCGGTCGAGGTCACCCTCGGCCTCCCGTTCGGGACCGAGGTCGCCGACGCCGACTCCCTCGGCGTCGGGGCGGCAGGCGCCGCGCCCTGCCCGGGCCGACCCCACCGAGTCCTCGTCGGAGTCGGTCTGGGAGTCTGAAGAGGAAGAGTCGCCTGATTCTTTCCGGACTCGGTGTGTCCCCTCGGACTCACCGGAGTCCGAGCCTCGGAAGCAGTCCCCCCCGGAGGATGCCCGGTTCTCGGACTTCGTTAGGGATATGGCCAAGGCTTTGGCCTTCCCTGCGGATCCCGAGGAGGAGCCTCGAGCCGAAGAGCTCGACGCCCTCCAGTATGACTCTCCCGCGAGGGAACACTTTACTGTACCGGTTCCTCCTATGCTGGAACGACTACTCTTCCGCATGTGGGAGAGTCCGGCCTCCTCGCCGGTCCTGAGCAAGCGGGTCGATTCTATCTATCGAGTCCGCAAGAGCCCTGGCTTTCAAAAGGCACAGCTACCACACCATTCCATGGTAGTGGAATCGGCCATGCATCGTCTTAAGAGCCAGAAGATGCACTCCTCGGTGCCTCCTGGCAGGGAGGCCCGTAACCTGGATGGCCTTGGTAAGAAGTGTTTCCAGGGCTCTATGCTCGCATGTCGTGTCCAGACTTACCAGCTCTACATGGGCATGTATCTCCGGGATCTGGCTAAAGAGCTAGCCGGATTCTCCGCTGGTTTGTCCGAGGAACACTTGCGGAGGTTCCTGGCCTTGTCCACTGGCATTCGGGAATGCTCAAAGTTCATGTCCCGAGCAGCCTATGATGGCTTTGAAGCATCGGCTCGAGTGGCCGCAGCCGGCATCGGTGCCCGCCGACAGGCTTGGCTTCAGTCGTCAGACCTTGAGCCCTGGGTGCAGGACAAGTTGGTCGATGTCCCCTGCCGAGGCGAAAACCTCTTTGGCAAGCCCATGGCGGAAAAGGCTGCACAAATTGAGACTGAGACTCTCACCAGGACCAGGCTTTCTAGGAAGACCTCCGCCCCTTCCCAGAAAAAGAAGGGCTCGGGGAAAAAGTCCTTTTACCCGAGGAAGGCGGCTGCCTACAAACAGTACCCCCATTATCAGGCCCCTGCAGCTCCCCAACAGGGCCAGCAGGCCAAGGGACGGGGTAACGGGTCCCGTAGGCAGCAAGCCCCCAAGCCTGCACCACCAGCCCCTGCTCAGCAGGGTGGGGGTTTTTGACTCACAAAGCATAGCCTCTCCCCCCCGCTGGTTCCTCCCAGCACCGGAGGCCGGCTGGTTCACTTCGCCCACAGGTGGTCCAGCATCACCGCAGATGCTTGGGTGCTTCAAGTCGTGCGAGAAGGCTATCTTCTCCACTTCCATCAGGTCCCTCCCTCCTATTTTCCGGGAGAACCTCCGCGACCCCCTCTGCACAGGGAATTACTCCTTCAGGAGTTAGCAGGTCTTCTGCAGGAACAGGCGGTGGAACCGGTGCCCCACCACCTGAGAGGTCAAGGCTTTTATTCCAGGTATTTTCTGATACCAAAGAGAACAGGGGGCCTCAGACCCATCCTGGACTTGCGCAACCTCAACAAGTTCCTTGTGCGGGAGAAGTTCAAAATGCTTACCCTTGGAATCCTTCTGCCCTACCTCCAGCAGGGAGATTGGCTATGCTCCTTGGATCTAAAGGATGCCTACACGCACATCCTCATCCACCCAAGCCACCGCCAATACCTAAGGTTTGTGGTGGCAGGAAATCATTACCAGTACAGAGTACTGCCCTTTGGCCTGTCCTCCGCACCGCGAGTCTTCACAAAATGTCTCGCGGTCGTGGCGGCCCATCTCCGGCTTCACGGCCTCTATGTCTTTCCGTACCTCGACGACTGGCTCATCAGAGCAGCGTCCGCTCAGGAGGTCACCAACGCCACGTGCCGCACGGTGACTCTTCTGCAGCACTTGGGCTTTGTTATAAACTTCGCAAAGTCCACTTTGCTCCCCTCACAGGATCTCGAGTTCATCGGCGCGAGGCTGCACACTCCTCAGGCGCGAGCATACCTACCGCTCGGCAGGGCTCAACGGCTCATGGACCTAGCCGACCGCTTTCGCAGCCAGCCCCTGGTCTCCGCCAGGCGCTTCCTGAGACTGCTCGGCCATATGGCTTCCACCGTCCATGTGACCCCCAATGCCCGCCTGAATATGCGGTCTGCTCAATGGTGTCTCCGCCAGCAGTGGCGACAAGCCACAGGCGGCCTAGCAGACCTAGTGCGCGCGTCTCCGAGCCGCTGGTCTCGTCTCTCCGGTGGTGGCTCCGGCAGCCGAACCTGATATTCGGAATGCCTTTCCAGTCACCTCAACCGACCCGGGTGCTGACCACCGATGCATCCCTCCTGGGCTGGGGAGCACATTGCCAAGAGGCACGTACTCAGGGCCTCTGGACCACGTGGGAGTCTGCTCAGCAGATCAACTTCCTGGAGCTCAGGGCGATCCGCCTAGCTCTCAAGGCCTTCTCCCACCTGACTTCCCAACAGTCCGTCCTTGTACAGACGGACAATCAAGTTGCCATGTTCTACGTGAACAAACAGGGGGGCACGGGCTCCTTCCTCCTCTGCCGGGAGGCACAGAAGCTCTGCTCTTGGGCCGTCAGTCACGGCATTCTCCTCAAGGCAGTTTATCTCCCGGGCCAGGAAAATTGCCTTGCGGACAAACTCAGCAGGGTCCTCCAGCCGCACGAGTGGCGTCTGGATCCCTTGGTAGTTCAGAAGCTCTTCCTCAAGTGGGGCCTCCCCACGGTGGATCTCTTTGCCAGTCCTCACAACCGGCAGCTTCCTCGCTTCTGCTCTCGTCAGCCACACCCCCTTCGGGTTGCGGCGGACGCCTTTCTGATCTCATGGTCGGGGAGCCTTCTGTACGCTTTCCCTCCCATCCCGCTAGTCTCTCGGACTCTTTTCAAGGTTCTCTGAGACAAAGCCTTCATGATCCTGGTGGCCCCTCGCTGGCCCAGGCAGCCGTGGTTTCCGCTCCTGCTGCAACTGGCGGTGGAGGATCCAATCCCTCTGGGGGTACGACCAGATCTCCTCACTCAGGATCAGGGGTCCCTACTGCACCCCAACCTCAGGTCTCTCAACCTCATGGCCTGGCTGCTGAGAGGGTAGTCCTTGCTCCCCTTCTCCTGCCGGCGGAGGTGGAGGAAGTCGTCTTGGCTTCGCGACGGCCTTCTACCCGCAAATGCTACGCCCTTAAATGGCGTCGCTTTGCAGTCTGGTGTACCCAACAGTCTCAGGATCCCTTCTCCTGCCCGGTGTCGGTGCTCTTGCAGTACTTGCTGCACCTCTCTAATCTGGGACTTAAGTCCAACTCCGTCAAAGTTCACCTCAGTGCTCTCTCAGCACATCATGTGCCGGTGGACGGCAGACCTCTCTCCAACGACCCTCTCGTAGCGAGGTTTCTCCGAGGTCTCCTTCTACTTAAACCACCTCTGCGCCCGCCAGCGCCTGACTGGGACCTGAATGTGGTTTTGCAGCGGATCACCTGTCCGCCTTTTGAACCTATGGCTACCTGTTCTCTCCGTTTTCTGTCTTGGAAAACACTGTTCTTGATAGCCCTCACTTCCGCTAGACGCGTAAGTGAATTGCAGGCCCTCGTGTCTGATCCCCCCTACACTAGGTTCTACAAGAATAGGGTAGTCCTACGGACTCACCCAAAATTTCTGCCTAAAGTGGTCTCCCCTTTTCACATCAATCAGGAGGTGGTACTTCCAACCTTCTTTCCCAGACCACACTCCAGCCGAGCTGAAACGGTCCTCCATACCCTGGACTGTAGAAGGGCATTGAACTTCTACCTTGACCGTACGCGGGAGCACCGTAAAGCTGCTCAGCTTTTTGTGTCTTTTGACCCCAATAAATTGGGGCTCCCGGTCTCCAAGCGTACTCTGTCCATCTGGGTTGCGGACTGTATCTCTTGGGCTTATGGGGCAGCCGGACTCTCCTTAGAAAGTCGAGTCACGGCTCATTGCGTTCAGGCAAAGGCTACGTCAGTGGCTTACCTCCGCTCTGTTCCGCTGGCAGACATCTGCCGGGCCGCTACTTGGTCTTCGAGCCAGACTTTTGCGGTCCATTACTGTCTCGAGAGGGAGTCCCGTAGGGACAGTGCTTTCGGACAGGCAGTCCTCCGTAATCTCTTTGAGGTCTGAGCAACTCCTACCCTCCATCCCGGATGTGGGCTACCGGTGGGTGATAATTCAGCGAAGATTCTATCCTTCTGTGCTGCTGTGCTAGAGGGAGCTCATTTTTGTGCTTAGGGTCTCCGGTAGCCTTGAGCTTGGGAGTCCCATAAGTGAGGACTGACTTCCTGCTTGGTCCTGGAGAAAGCGTAGTTACTCACCTGTAACAGGTGTTCTCCAGGAGCAGCAGGAATCAGTCCTCACTACCCTCCCTCCTCCCCTTGGAGTTGCAATCGTCTGCTTATGTTCTTTTTGCAAATTTTTATGCTGTCTTTTTTAGCTATGTCATCTGACTGGCTAAGATGGCACCCTCGGGCGGGAAGACGACCGCGCATGCGCGCTGCAATTCCCAAAGGCTTTCTTTGAAAGCTGGGGAAAATTGCTCCGCGAGGGCTCCGTCGGCGCCGACGTCACCCATAAGTGAGGACTGATTCCTGCTGCTCCTGGAGAACACCTGTTACAGGTGAGTAACTACGCTTTTCCTCTCATGGATCTCAGTATCTAAGCACAAATCTTCATCGAAGAAAAATCACCCCTCCAGAGGTGAACTCATTCCAAACCTCGAGATGCCTCAGGCGTTGCTCTGGAGGTAGATTGGCCAGCCAAATAGCCCCGGTGGGAGGACCTGTCCTCCAAAGCCATCAAGAGGCTCCAGGATGCTCCCGAGGCCTCAACCTCAGGTGCCATGCTCTGGGACGTTGGCGCAAGCTTGCATTACCAATACCCAGGCATTGGCAAGTTCCATAGACCAGCATATCCTGACCATTGAGCGGAGCTTGGCAGCTCTATTGGCAGCTTCAGTTCCATTCCGGATACCGAGGCCCCACCCAAGCAGATTCCCCAGCCTGGTACCGACATGCATCGGCACCTGGCAAAGCAGGAACACTGTTCCCGCCAATACTTTGAGTCATCTGAGCCTGAGGCTTCCGATGCAGGGGTTGCAGGGTCTGCCTTCAGAGCCCTCTCCCCCACCAGAATGGCACATGTCCCCTCCCGAGGACATGTCTTTCCAGGCGTTTATTTGAGACCTGGCTAGGGGTCTCTCCATAACAGTAACATCCGAAAAAGAGTCCAGAGCAGAGGAATTGGAGATCCTCCAATACCCGTCAGCTCCTAAGGAGGCGGCCACCCTTCCGATGTACCACATTCTCCATGATCTCATGCTCCGGATGTGGGAGACCTCCCTCATGATCTCATCCATACTCGACACCTAGATACCATGTACTGAGTATTGGAATGTCCCGGCTTTCAATGGTGGTGGAATTGGCGATGCATCGAATTAAGAGTTTAAAGACACATTCTTCTAATCCCCCGGGTAGAGAATCAAGAACCCTTGATGCTTCCATGCTATCAGCCAGGATAACCTCCTACATATCTATATGGGTATGTTCCTCAAGGAGGTTACTAGGGATTTTGAAGCCATGCCCCCTCTTCTTCAAGATAAGAGAAGTGACCATCTTAGTCTTGTCAAACATGCCCAGAATGTCTCGAAGTTTGTCAATAGAGCAGCTTTCTATTCATTTGAGTGCACCAGCAGAGCTACAACAATCTGCATTGGTGCATGCAGAATTTAATGGCTACAAGCCGTAGATCTCGAAAAGTGGGTTCAAGATAAACTGGGCAGCATACCCTGCACAGGTGAGAACTTTTTTGGCAAAGATTGGCAGGATAAGGCTTCTCAGAGTCAGAGAATACCACTCTCAATAGACTGCCTAGGGCTACAGCCAACCCTGTTAGGAAAATGTCAACTACCAAGAAGGCTTTCCTTTGCGTCCCTCTAGTCCAGTCCCGGAACTATAGAGTTGTCAACCTCCACCAGCAGCTTTGGAGACTGAAAGATGTCATCATTCTGATGTCACTGGTACAAATAGGCTAGATCCGCCCCCTTCCACCAACAGTACTTTCAGTCTCCAAGCAGCTTGGAGGTTCTGAGCACGGGACTGGGCTTAGGAGGAACAAATAAGCAGAGCTTAATTCTCTTAGTAGCCCTGATTTGGGTTGTGGGTTTTTTTTTTTGAGTTTTGATTTGTTTTTTCCTTAGGGGTGCCTGCTGCTGCTGACAGAGATCCTGTGCTGCTGTGGCCGTTTCTCTCTTCTCTGCTCCTCTCTTGCTGAGCTCCCTTTCTCTTTCCTCCCCTCAAAGGGATATCTGAGTGCCCCACGATTTAAACGAGCACAGGGGTGTGTCTGGGGTACTGTAGCCTCCCTGCTCCCGAACCCGATTTGGAAGGGTGAGGAGCAGATAGAAGGCCGAAGTGACTGGCAGCAGCAAGGCAGTACTACTGAGGTCTCAGTCAGTCCCGGGAGCTGACGCCGTGTGAAAGGCTATGCTCCCGAGGGGTTTAGCGCTGCCCTTCCTTCCTCTCCTCTGAGCATCGCGGTGAGTACCCCCGAGCTTGGGACTCGTTGGGGGAGCGCTTTATTAGTCTGTAGTGGGATCCGGCGGCTCCGGAGGATGGCTGGGGGCCTGGCCGCATGATTTTTGGCGGCGCAAACGTTGCGGCAGCCATTTTGGGTGCCGGTTTTTTCAGCGCCGGTTTTCTTCGGCTCTTTTTCACGGTCTAGGAGCTTCGTTTTTAGATCAGACTGGCAGGGGGCAGCTAGTTAGGGCTGCCTTGGTGGAATTCAACCAAAAATAAAAATTTAAAAATTTAAAAAAAAAAGAGAGAGAGGACCCCTAATGGATATACGCTCCTGGGCTGCAAAGCTAGATAATATGCCTGCTAAGCCACGCTGCCTCGTCTGTGGAGTGAGGCGCGGAGAGCTTTTGGAAGCTGGAGTGTGCAAGGCCTGTTCCTTAGAGGCCGTGGGCATGGAGAAATCCTTTGGGGAAGGCTCTGGGGATCAGGCAGAGGCTTCCTTCGACGGCAGGGGGTCCGAGCCCCCCTCCTTGGATGCTTCGGAGCTGGTGGCGGGTCCGTCCTCGGCTTGGAGCGCTCCTTTGTCAGGGGAGGGGTCCCAAGGTGCCAGAGTGGCGGGCATCCCTTCGGATTTCTTCACGCTACTGCAGAAGGCCTTTGCCTTGCTGCAGCCCGAGTTGGGAGCTCAGTCTCAGAGCCCACCTGGCCGGAAACGACCGGGGTCGGGGAGTCTCCCGGAGGGGGAGATGGTCCCGCCTAAGAGACGTAGGGAGGTTCTGGACCCGGCCCCGGAGGCTGGGTTAGATGAGGAGGTAGGTGTGCATGACCTAGAGGTGGACGACGCCTCGGACGAGGAGTTGGAAGAAGGAGAATTGATGGACGCGGAGCAGCAGAGCAGAGTAGTCCGCGTGTTTAGGCAGGAAGAGCTGCCAGCATTGATTGCTGAGACGTTAAGGACTTTGAACATGCCCGCCGGGTCCACGTCCTCTGAGGAAGCGTTGGAGGACCCGCTTTTGCAGGCCGTGCGAACGTCACAACAGGTGTTCCCCATACATAGAGTCTTTCGGAATATGATTCAGGAGGAATGGGACTCGCCGGCGTTGCGGGGGACCAGGGCCTTGGCCCATTTATACCCGCTCTCCGAACAGGATAGGGAGCTTTTTCGTTCTCCAAAGGTGGATGCGGCGGTTTCGGCGGTCACGAAGAAGACCACCATCCCGGTTGAGGGAGCCACGGCGTTAAAGGATGGGCAGGACAGGAAGTTGGATACCTTGCTGAAGCAGGTGTTTGATATGTGTGCCCTATCTCTGCAAGCCTCGATCGCGGGGGCGTGGGTGGCGAGAGGCTGTTTGCGGTGGTCTCAACAACTTCAGGGTTCCCTCTCGGAAGAACAGGTCGGGGATGTTGCACGGCTGGAGTCGGGCATGGCCTACTTGTCTGACATTCACTACGATCTCATCCGCGGTCTGGCCAAGAGTATGGCTTCGGTGGTGGCGGCTCGCCGATATCTGTGGCTACGTAACTGGTCGGCTGATGGATCTTCCAAAGCGAGGCTCAGTAAGCTCCCCTTTTGGGGAAAACTACTCTTTGGGGAAGATCTGGAAAAGTTGGTTAAGGACCTCGGGGAGTCCAAAGGGGGTCGCCTCCCGGAGGATAGGCCGAAGCAGGGTCGTACAACTTCGGGGTCCAGAGGACTTTCAAGGGATTTTCGTAGGTTTCGGTCTTCTCGTTTTCATCAATCGCAGAGAGGCAGGTTTCCAGGACGTGGCCAGTCGTTTCGGGGGTTCAGAGGGGCGGGCAGAGGTTTTGGCCCCTTTCAGTCCTCTGGTACTAAGAAGCCGCAATGAGATAAGGCGGACCCAGGTGGAGGAGGTGCCCGTGGGAGGAAGGTTGCGGGATTTCTACCCTGCCTGGGTCCAAATTACCTCAGACCAGTGGGTGCTAGAGGTCATTCGGGAAGGCTATGCTCTGGAGTTCCAGCGGCCCGTCTTCGATTCCTTTGTTCTTTCCCCGTGCAGGGCTCCTCGGAAGCTTCATGCGGTAGCAGACACCCTGCAGCGTCTCCAGCAGCTCGGAGCGGTGGTGCCAGTTCCCGAAGGCCAGTGCGGTTCCGGTCGATACTCCATTTATTTTGTGGTCCCCAAGAAAGAGGGTACCTTTCGGCCGATTCTGGACCTAAAAAGGGTGAATCGTTGCCTTCGCGTGACCCACTTCCGGATGGAAACCATGCATTCCGTCATTGCGGGAAATTTCACGTCTTTAGATCTTACGGAAGCTTATTTGCATATCCTCGTGCGGCAAGAACATCAACGCTTCCTACGTTTTGCGGTGCCGATGGGGCATTTTCAGTTCCGGGCGTTGCCTTTCAGCCTGGCGACGGCTCCTCAGACGTTCACCAAAATTATGGTTGTGGTGGCGGCCGCTCTTCGCAAGGGAGGGGATACTGGTGCAGCCTTACTTGGACGATTGGTTGATTCGGGCGAAGTCGATGGAGGAGAGCTCGGCAGCCACCGCTCGGGTGGTCGGTTTGTTGGAAAGCCTCGGTTGGGTGGTCAACATGGCAAAAAGCCGGCTGACTCCCTCTCAAACGCTGGAGTACTTGGGAGCGCACTTCGAGACACGACAAGGAATGGTGTTTCTCCCCAGCAAGAGGGCGCAGGCTTTGAAAGAACTTGTGCAACGGTTTCTGGAGCGCAGGGCGCCGACAGCCTGGCCGTATCTGCAGTTGCTAGGCACCATGGCAGCTACGATCGACTTGGTGCGGTGGGCCAGGGCGCATATGCGGCCCTTGCAGAGTGCTCTCCTCCGGCGTTGGTTTCACCAGCGAGATGCATTGTCGCAACGTCTGCCGTGTCCGCCGGAAGTGCGTCGGGCCCTTCAATGGTGGTTGCGTCCCGACAGTCTGGTACAGGGCGTGCCTCTGGAGCCTCCTTCCTGGCGGTTAGTCACGACCGATGCGAGTCTCGCAGGATGGGGAGTGCATCACGAGGGAGCGTTTGCTCAGGGGACTTGGTCGCTGGAGGAGCGCCAATGGTCCATCAACAGGTTGGAGATGCGAGCGGTGTTTCGAGCTCTTCTGGAGTTCCAGGTGATTTTACGTCAGGAGGCGGTACGCGTGCTTTCCGACAACGCGACGGCGGTTGCCTACATAAATCGGCAAGGCAAGCACGGGCAGTGCGTCCCTGGAGGAGGAGGCGAGTGTGCTGTTGGCCTGGGCAGAACAGAATTTGAAGGCGTTGTCAGCTCAGCACGTCGCCGGCGTAAACAATGTCGAGGCGGATTTTCTGAGCCGTCGCAGGGTGGACCCGGGGGAGTGGGCTCTCCACCTGGAGGTCTTCGCGCTGATTGTGAGACGTTGGGGGATCCCGGTGATGGATCTCATGGCGACCTTGGAGTCTGCGAAGGTGGAGCAGTTCTTCAGCAGGCGGAGAGAGTGGATGGCGGAAGGCCTCGATGCCTTGGCGCAGCGGTGGCCCGTAGAGGGTCTTCTTTATGTGTTCCCGCCCTGGGCGCTCATAAGCAGGGTGATCCAGCGCATAGAATGGCTCCGGGGTCGGGTGGTGCTGGTGGCGCCAGATTGGCCAAGGAGACTGTGGTATGCGGATTTGATTCGGATGTTGGCAGACGCTCCGTGGAGGCTCCTGCTCCGAGAGGATCTGTTGGTACAGGGGCCGCTGCGAATGCCGCAGGTGGGTCGATTCTCGCTTACGGATTGGCTCTTGAGCGGGCTCGGTTGACGGCCAGGGGGTACTCGGCGGCAGTCATTGCTACCCTCCTGAGGGCGCACCGACCGTCGACGTCGCTGGCGTATATCCGCGTATGGCGTGTCTTTGAAGCCTGGTGTTCCGAGCGAGCCCTTAATCCCTTGAGGACTTCTGTCCCCCATATCCTTTCTTTTTTGCAGGCTGGGATGGAGAAGGGGCTCGTGGCCAGCTCCTTATGGGTGCAGCTGGCAGCTCTTTCCTGTTATAGGGGAAAGGTCCAAGGTCAGGTGATCGCGGCGCATAGTGATATTCGGCGTTTCCTGCGAGCAGTGTTGTTGCTGAGGCCGCCAAGGCGGACGATTATTCCTCCGTGGGATCTCAATGTGGTGTTGGAGGCCTTGCTAGGGGAACCATTCGAGCCCTTGGGTAGGGCCTCGCTGAAGGATTTGACCCTGAAGACCATCTTCCTGGTAGCGATTTGTTCCGCCACTAGAATTTCGGAGTTGCTGGCGTTGTCTTGTCAGGAACCCTATTTGTCCTTTTCGGATGACAGGGTTGTTTTGCGTACGGTTCCCGCCTTTTTGCCGAAGGTAGTGTCCGATTTTCATGTTAATCAGGTAGTGTCGCTGCCGGTATTTTCAGCGGAACAGAAGAGTCAGTCGGGTGGCCGCTTGCATCGGTTGGATGTGTGGCGGGTGCTCAAGAAATATCTCCGTAGGACGGCGTCGTTCAGGAAGTCCGACAGGCTCTTTATCGCCTTCGGGGGCCCGCACAAGGGCGAGGCGGCGGCAAAGTCCTCCATTTCTAGATGGTTAAAGGAGGCTATTGCTTCGGCCTACATTTTGAAGGGCAAGGAGGTTCCAGTGGGCCTGCGGGCGCATTCCACTAGAGCGCAGGCGGCGTCTTGGGCAGAAGTCAGCTTAGTGCCAGTGGCGGATATTTGTAGGGCGGCGACCTGGTCCTCGTTGCATTCTTTTGCCCGGCATTATCGCCTGGATATGCAGGCGCGGGGAGATGGCTGGTTTGGATCGGCTGTTCTTCAGGCTGGGATTTCTGGTCCCTCCCGTTGATATTCACTGCTGTGTTACATCCTCTATGGTTCCGGGACTGGACTAGAGGGATGCAAAGGAAGAGTAAATTAGACTTACCTGCTAATTGTTGTTCCTTAAGGAACTCTAGTCCAGTCCCAGATCCCTCCCAGTATTCGTATGGAGTGCAGCCTGAAGTTTCATGTGAGAGGAGAACAAGGAAGGGGGACAGGTAGGGGCCATTAGTTGGATTTTTTCAGCGAGGTTGAGCGCGGAGAGGCGATGAGATGAGACGGGGTCTCAGAGACTCTAATTTGTTGGCTGCAGCAGGTGCTAGTGGGCGCTACAGTGCGGTAGTCCTGTTTGTTCAGGGCGGTTATTTGTCTATTCGTAAGTTCACAGTTTCTGTATAAACCGCCGTCGGCAGGGGCAGTGGGTGTTCTTGTTTTTTCACTGCTACCCTGTCTTGTTCGATATTTTCATATAACTACTTATTTGTTGCTCTGCTGAGTCTGCTTTGTCAATAGATGCTGGTGGAAGGGGGCGGATCTAGCCTATTTGTACCAGTGACATCAGAATGATGACATCTTTCAGTCTCCAAAGCTGCTGGTGGAGGTTGACAACTCTATGGTTCCGGGACTGGACTAGAGTTCCTTAAGGAACAACAATTAGCAGGTAAGTCTAATTTACTCTTCTTTAATAAGAAAAAGAAGTTCTAATTCTCCTGCTGCTCAATACCAGTCTCATGGTCCTCAAAAGAGGCAACAGCCTCCTAAGCAGCAGCAGAAGACACAGGTACCTAAGACTCAGACTGCTCTGCAGCCACAGTCTGCACCTGGTTTTTGACTTTTTTCTAGAGAACATAGCCGCCCCCTCCATATAGCAGGCAGACTCTGCCATTATGCCCATAGGTGGCATCTCATCACTTCAGAGCAGTGGACACTAACCATAGTGAGGGAGGGGTACAGGCTTCATCGTCAAACTCTGCCCCCTCCACCCTAGTAGGGGAGTATCATGCACAGCCCCCTCTCACTGCTCTTCTACATCAGGAGGTATCATCTCTTCTATCACATGGTGCCATAGAAGAGCTCCCATACCTCAGCAGGGAAGCGGTTTCTACTCTCTGTACTTTCTCATACCAAAGAAGAACAGAGAGTACAGGAATTTCTTCAGGAACAAGCAGGAAATCAGTCCTCACTTATGGGCAGAGCAATTCCCCAGCTTTCAAAGAAAGCCTTTGGGATTGCTGCCACGCATGTGTGGTCCTCTTCCCACCCAAGGGTACCATCTTGCTCAGTCTCCCTTTTTCAGTGGAGCCCTTCGAACACATGTCCTCGTCCCTCGGAAAATAGTTTTCATTTTCAGCCTACGGGCCTTTTGTTTTCCTGTTGCACCTGTCCTCTACCAGTCCTTCCCCCCGCTCTATCTCTTAGAGTTGTTGGGGATAGTTTTTCTCTTATTCATTTTTTGTCATGGGCTTTGCGCCCTTTTTTCTTTTCACTAACCGCTGGCCACGTGGGTCTTCGACCTCGCGGGGGCCATTTTTGCCCCCATGGCCACCGGCTTCAAAAAATGCAATAGATGCTCTAGGAACATGTCGTTTACAGACACTCATAATTGTTGTCTGTGGTGCCTCAGAGCTGACCATGATCCGGAGCTCTGTTCGCTCCGCAAGAAAATGTCCTCTAAGGCCTTGCTCAGTCATAAGCAGAAGTCCGAAGACATTTTCCGAAAGTCCGCCTCTGAATCCCTGGTGGGGTCCCCCCATCGGCCCCGCGTTCTTGGTGGCACTCCGACCAGAGAATCCCCTGAGGTGGAGCGGCAAAAAACGAAGGTGACCTCGAAGTCGCTGTCGGGGACTCCCGATAAGCGCGAGCACTCCTGCACTCGATTGCTCAGCCCCCTTCGGCATTCCCGAGAGTCGAACAGGCATCGGCCCCGCAAGGTACCCCGCGCGGAAGAGGAGGCCTCCGGCGAAGGCGCCCGGTCTCCTGAGGAACCTATCTCCTCCTCCACGCCTGACCTGGTGACCCTGGGATCGGCGTCTCAGGGCCCCACGCCCGCGTAGGAGTCCTGCATGCTGGCACTAGAATTTAGCATTTCTGCATTCATCGCTTTCCAGCAGGCGCTCACAGTCAGTTTTGCTGACTCGTGCCCAGAGACCGTGGGTCCCTCGCATGATGGGACACCTAAATCAGTCTAGGAAACCCCTGAGAGCCGCGGGCCTTGTGAGGGTCCTCGACGTTGGTCTCGTTTGCCCTCCCGATCCTCTGAGGAGAGATCTTCCAGGGCCTCCGGCTCCAAGCGGGCACTGGCCATTGAACAGGGCGATCTGCCCGGCTCGGACTCCTTGACTGATTTCTCGGAGTGGGAGTCCGATGGGGACACCACCCCATAAACCCGTACCCACCGGGTCCTTCCGTCGGACCCCTCTCCGCCCGTGTTCCAGCGGCACTCGCCACCCGAGGACACCTCCTTCCTGGTGTTCGTTTGGGACATGGCATGGGCCCTTAACCTGGCCATCCAGGCTGTGGAGGACCCTTGTGCTGAAGAACTCGATATTCTTCAGTACAAGTCCCCACCTAGGGAATCTCTCACTGTGCCGGTTCCTCCTATTCTATCTCGGCTGCTGCTCCGCAGGTGGGAGGCCCTGCCTCAGTCCCCATCGTGAGCAAGCACCTTGATACTATGTACAAGGTACAATGTGGGACGGGGTTCAGGAAGACCCAACTTCCCCACACCTCTATGGTGGCGGAGTTGGCCATGAGGAAACAGAAGAGCCCAAAGTCGCACTTGTGGGTACCGCCAGGCCGAGAGTCGAGAGCCCTTGATGCCCTGGGCCTCAAGGACTACCAAGGCTCCATGCTCTCTTGTCGCATTCAAGCATACCAACTATACATGGGTATGTTCTTGCGTGATTTAGCCAAGGAACTCTGGGGGTTCTCCATGGGCCTCGAGGGCGAGCCCCTCAATAGATTTGGCACTCTATTGAAATCCATCGCCGATAATATGTTAAAACCCTCGGCCCAGTGTGCAGCGGCAGCCAAGAGAGCAAATAGAATGCTAGGTATCATAAGGAAAGGAATGGAAAATAAAACAAAAGATATTATAATGCCTCTATACCGTTCCATGGTGAGACCACACCTTGAATATTGTGTGCAATTCTGGTCGCCGTATCTTAAAAAGGATATAGCGTTATTAGAAAAGGTTCAGAGAAGAGCCACCAAAATGGTAAAGGGGATGGAAGGATACTCCTATGAAGAAAGGCTAAAAAGGTTAGGGCTCTTTAACCTGGAAAAGAGACGGCTGAGGGGAGATATGATAGAAATCTATAAATTAATGAACGGAGTGGAACGGGTAAACGTAGATCGACTGTTTACGTTATCAGAATATAGAAAGACTAGGGGACATGCAATGAAGCTGCAAGGTAAACTATTTAAGACTAATAAAAAAAAATATTTTTTCACTCAACGTGTAATCAAACTCTGGAATTTGTTACCGGAGGATGTAGTAAACGCTGTTAGTGTAGCTGAGTTTAAAAAAGGTTTGGACAAGTTCCTGGAGGAAAGATCCATAAACCATTATTAAGAATGGACCCAGGATATCAATGCTTGACCCAGTACAGGCATTGCGGAACCTGTGTCTTTTGGGGAAACTGCTAGGTACGTATGACCTAGATTGGCCACTGTTGGAAACAGGATACTGGGCTTGATGGACCTTGGTCTGACCCAGTATGGCATATCTTATGTTCTTATGTTCTTATGTTCTTATGACTGCTCAAAATACCTCTCCCGAGCTGCCTATTTATTTGGTTCTTCTGTACCGCCCCTTCCAGCGATCAGGGGCAGTTTACAATTAACACAACAAAGTTACAATAAACAGGATTTGAACTATGTACATACATAGATGCATGTTTCATTACATTTGACAAATAGGTGAACTCCTACATGAACACTGTAGCCTTAACGGGGGGCTTCTAACTATATACAAATTTACTAACCAGGCATGGTTCTTTGTGTTAGGGTAGGTTAAAGGAAATGAAAAGGAGGGAGTGAGGTAAAGGAGTCAGAGAGGGAGTTATTTGGTGTGCTGTTTATGCATTTGTGGGAAAGGGTTTTCATTTGCATTTCCGAAGTGTTCCTTGAACAGTTATGTTTTTAGTTCCTTTTTAAATAGCTGGAGGTCTTTGATCTTGTGGATTGATAATGGCAATGAGTTCCAGAGCCTAGGTGCAGTGAATGTGAAGGCTCTGGAGCTCGTTGTGTGTTTCGTTCTACGGACAGAATAAGGGATTACAAGAGAATGGTTTGCGTTTTGCCTAGAGGATCTGGAATCTGCCTATGATGGATTTGAAACAAACACAAGGAGCAGGAGATGTTTAGAAGAGAGTCTTTATTGTGCACAGGACACCCCAACGCGTTTCGGCAACGCCTTCCTCAGGGGGAGGAACACTAATAAATACAATCAAAATGTATACATTAAAAAACAATGTGTACATTAAAAAAACAGTTAAAAAATATATTAAAAAACATATTTAAAATATGAAAGCACCGGCAGGACATGAAACATAGATTATTATAATAATACAACAATAAAAACAATACAAAACACACAAAGAACAAAGCAGGGCTGAGGGAACAAAACAATTATATCTAAAGCAGTGTATAAAGAAAAAAGGACCAAAACATAAGGATCACAAGGATAGTGTGAAAGCATGCTATATGTGCCATATGAATAGAACTAATATGCTAATGAAATTGACATAAAATGATGTGACTAGGGTACATCTCTTATATCAACTGGTGGAGCACAGAGGACAAAGAGGCTGATAGAACCAGGCAAATTACATATAATTATGAACAATAAATAAATGAGTAATAAATACTATGTAACAGGAACTTCATGCACAAAGACAAAAAAACACAGAAATGAAACAATGAGTATATGATAATCTGAATATTAAAAAAGGAGAATAAAACTGGGGTACATCTCTTATATCAACTGGTGGAGCGTAGGAGACAAAAAGCCTGATAGAGCCAGGCAAATTGCATATAATTATGAACAATAAATAAATAAGTAATAAATACTATCTAACTAAAACTTCATGCACAAAGACAAATAAGCACAGAAATAGAACAATGAGTATATGATTATCTGTATATTAAAAAAGGGGGAATAAACCACAATGTTCATCTAAAAAGAATAAAAAGAGAGAAATAAATAGATATTAAAAAGTTAAACTAAAAATTAACAATTTAAAAAAAGATAATTTAAAAAAGGGGGGGTTTTGATAATAGAACCAATAAAGCAAATAAAATCATAAAAATAAGGAAAGGGGACAAATGCTTGTGAAAGGGCATATAAGACAATCAAAATTGGAAAACATACACCTTTCTATGGGCGCACTCAGAGTTACAACTGTATACGAAAATATAAACCAGGGGGACCATGGTGTACTGTCACAACCCAAAATAAAAACATATAATAAAATCAAGAACCTCTAAAATGTACTAAAAATGGTAAAATACTGTACTAACATAATGAATAATACTATTAAAATTTAAAATTATATATAATAATAATGAATATGTTGTAAATCCTATGAGGAAGATGTATGGAAATGATGATAGTATCAAATAACCAGGAAACTCCTTGCAGTGTGGCAAAAACTAATCTGGCAAAACAAGTGAGGTAGCAGGAGTGAAACGCTATTCAGAATAAATGCCGTTTAAGCAAACCTTATATGCATTAGTGGCAAACATACAGAGGTAGAAAGAAACAAGAAAATGCAAGTGTATCCCAGAGAACGACTGCACCGTATGAGCAGTATGCAAATGAGATAAGCATGGAATACCTTGATTGCACGGCGAACTATGAGAAGTGGAGTAAATTAACACCAAACTTATCCTTATGATGCCATTACCCAAAGTGGAAAGCACAACCACCAATTCAATTACATGATGACAATAGGGAAGCCGGGGTGGGGAACGCAGTGAGAACTTGCAGAAAGTAAACGGCTAAATATCCCAGCAGAATCGTGTGTGCAAGAGGGGGAGCCGGTAAGAATTAAAGCCGTGGAGGAAGGTGCGCCCCCGTGAAACACATTATCCCATGAAATATGTCGTAAGCACACCGGCAGGATAGAGGAGTGAAGGCAGTGGTGAGGCAGGCTGGCGCCACGATGTAAAATATACATAAAACCACACCGACTCCATTAAAGAAGAGGGTATAACTCAAGGAAATCAGGCCAAAAATTATATATATAAAAAAATTAGAAGAAAAAAGTAAAAGAAGGGGGAGATATCACTAATATAATGAGGGTCCGAGCACTCACCCGTATGCACTTGGTTAGAAACCTCACCAACTAGTGTAAAGGCGAATCACAATGTTGCTAAAAAAGAATGATAGGCAGTCAAACCAAGGAGAACGCAGAGAAAAGAAGAGAGAAGAATCTCATAGAAAGGAAACACTATCCGACGTACTCACGATCTGTCAAACCTCAAGCTGCAAAGTCAGCCGTGTCAAACAAGAAATGTAGCACTCAGAGCGCATGTAAACCAGCTAAAAGGATTAGGTGGCTGAACTGCAGTGCTATTTAAATAACGATTTTGGCGCATGGCTCAAATCCTCAGCTCCTGGATGTTCCCTGACTTGGCGAGCAGCTCTTCGGCCGATGGAGGATAAAGCCACGGAGATCAGAGACGGCGTTCGTTACCAGAACCCGTCTCTCACGCAAGACCTCCACTCTGCCCTGGAAGAAGCAACCAGCCAAAAAGCCTTTCCTCGGAAGGGCCTCCAGTACCGGGGCTACCCTCCATACCCGGCTACCCCCATGCCGACCACCCCGGCGCAGGGTAAGTCTGGCTAAGGGCATAGCAAGCCGAAAGAGCCAAAAGCCCTAACTCCTGCTCCACAATCCGCACAGGGGTTTTGACACCATCAGCATTGCCCCCCGGCAACATAGAAGCCAGTGGGCAGACACCTGTCCTATTTCGCCCCATCATGGACTTCCATCCACCTCAGACACCTGGGTTCTCCAGGTTGTCTGAAGTGGCTACCACCTTCGCTTCGACAGGCTTCCACCTCCCTTCTCCCCGGCGGAGCCTCTTCGACTCTGCGCGCACCAGATTTTACTGCAGCGGGAACTATTCTCTCTCCTTGCCCAATGGGCAGTCGAGAAGGTTCCTACGCATCTTCGAGGTCAGGTCTTCTATTCCCGGTACTTCCTCATCCCGAAAAAGACGGGGTCTGCGGCCCATCCTCGATCTCCGCAAGTTGAAAAGTTCTTGGTGCGGAAGAAGTTCAAAATGTTATCCCTTGGCATTCTGCTGCCCTTCCTCCAGCAGGGTGACTGGCTATGCTGCTTGGATCTAAAGGACGCTTATGCCCACATCTTAATCCACCCCCTGAACAGGCAGTATCTGCGCTTCAGGGTGCAGGGAGAGAACCTCCAGTAAAGGGTGCTCCCCTTTGGCCTCATGTCCGCCCAACAAGCCTTTACGAAATGCCTCGTTGTGGTTGCCGCCCGTCTCAAGCATCAGGGCATGCCAGTCTTTGCCTCCCTGGATGACTGGCTCATCACGGGCTCCTCGGTCGAGGAAACCCGGCGAGCAATGTCGCGCACAATCCTTCTGTTGGAGGACTTGAGGTTCTCGGTCAACTACCCAAAGTCTTACCTCAAGCTGGAACAGGCACTCGAGTTCATCGAGGCATGCCTCAACACTCAGCGGGCGACCGCCTTCTTACAAGCGGATCACACCGACTGCCTCCGAGCTCTGGCGGCCTGCGTCCAAAGCACTCCCCGGGTCACCGCTCGGACCTTGCTGTGCCTCCTGGGCCACATGGCCTCTACCGTGCATGTGGTCCCCCACGCCCGCTTGCACATACGGACAGCTCAGTGGTGCCTCAGCGCGCAATGGAGCCTATCCCTCGGTCACCTCAGGGACCCTGTCAGGGTCCTTCCCGACCTCCACTTGTCTCTGAACTGGTGGCAAAAACCCCGCAACCTCCTCCGGGGATTGCCGTTCCAGGCCCCGCAACACGATGTGGTGCTGACGACAGACGCTTCCCTGTTAGGGTGGGGAGCCCACTGCGGGCCGCTGTGCACGCAGGGGCAGTGGTTGCTTGAGGAGTCTCAGCAGCAGATAAACTTGCTCGAACTCTGGGGGATTCGGTGGACCCTGAGGGCCTTTGAGGACCGCCTCAAGGGGACGTCAGTTCTCGTGCAAACCGACAACCGCGTGGCGATTGTCCTATGTCAACAAGGAGAGAGGCACAGGATCACTCTCCCTCTGCCGGGAAGCAGTTCTCCTCTGCTCCTTCGCTGTCCGACGGCAGATCTCCCTCAAGGCTACCTACCTTCTGGGTCAGGAGAATGTCCTGCAGACAAGCTCAGCGGAATCCTTCGCCCCCCACGAATGGCGGCTGGATCCAGGGGTAGCAGGCTGGCTGTTTCTTTGCTGGGGGAGGCCAGCGATAGACCTCTTCACCAGTCCCCAGAACGCGCAGCTCCCCCGCTTTTGTGGGCCGGTACCGCAGCTGAGCAGGGAGAGCCCCGATGCATTCCTTCTGGACTGGTCATCCAGTCTTCTCTATGCATGTCCCCCCTTCCCTCTCATTGCGAGAACCCTTTTCAAGGCTCAGTGGGATTGAGCATTGTTGATCCTCACAGCCCCCTCATGGCCTCGGCAGCCTTGGTTCCTGCTTCTGCTCCGGCTGTCAATGGAGCCTCCTGTTCCCCTGGGCTCTGCCCCAGGTCTGTTAACACAGGAGGAGGGGCGTGTGCAGCACCTGAACCTAGCCTCCTTGTCCCTCATGGCCTGGTGGCTGAACAGGTTTCCCTAGCCTCTCTGGCCCTTCCAGAGGAGGTCGAGGAAGTCCTTCTTGCCTCAAGAAAGGACTCCACTAGACGAGCCTATGCCTTCAAGTGGCAGCGCTTCTCGATCTGGTGCTCCCGGCTTCAGATCGACCCATTTTCGTGCCCCATTCTATGGATCCTCCAGTACCTCCTCCATCTCTTGAAGGAAGGGCTGAAGTCAAACTCTGTAAGGGTACACTTGAGCGCAATCTTGGCGAACTACCTCCCCATCGAGGGTAAACCCCTCTCGGGGCAGCCATTAGTCTCCCGCTTTATGCGGGGTCTTCTGCTTTCGAAGCCGCCCATCTGACATCCTCCGGTGGAATGGGATCTGAATGTGGTACTCATGCAGCTCACCCGTTCACCCTTCATGGCGACGTGCTTGCTCCGGTACCTGTCCTGGAAGGTGGCCTTCCTGGTGGCGCTGACCTCGGCCCGCCGAGTCAGTGAGCTCCAGGCTCTCGTGACTGACTCTCCTTATACCAGGTTCTATCGGAATAGGGTGGTCCTCCATATCCACCCTAATTTCCTATCTAAAGTCGTCTCTGATTTCCATCTAAACCAGGAGATCGTCCTGCTGACTTTCTTCCCGAGACCCCATGCCGACTAGGTGTCGGCAGCTGTCCACACTCTCAACTGCAAAAGGGCTCTCGACTTCTACTTGCAGCGCACCTAGGCTCATCGCAAGTCTGGCCAACTCTGTTACCTACGATCCCAATCGTCCGGGGCGGGCAGTCACCAAACGCACCCTCTCTATTTGGGTGACGGACTGCATTGCCTTCGCTCACACAAAGGCTGGTGCTCCTTTCGATCATCGCGTCACCGCACACGGGGTTCAGGCCAAGGCAGCCTCGGTGGCTTCGCTGCACTCCGTGCCCCTGATGAACATCTGCCGGGCAGTGACCTCGTCTTCCACGAATACCTTTGCTGCTCACTACTGCCTGGATAGGGAGTCCCGCCAGGACAGCACCTTCGGCCAGGCTGTACTCTGTAACCTGTTTGGGGTATAAGCAACTCCTGCCCTCCGATCCTTCTTCACGGCTACTGAGGGCTTCGTCCCAAGGACTCAGGCTCCTTTGGGCATCGGCTTCTGCTCACGGCCTCACAGAGTCGTTTTTTGGTTACAGGTTCGGTAGTCTGTTGCTGGGGAGTCTCATAAGTGGAGGAGAGGAGTAGCCTAGTGGTTGGGGCAAGGTACTTCAGGCCGGAAGGTCGGGGGTTCAAATCCCACTAGAGGACAGCAACCTTGGGCTGGAAGGACTGGGGTTTCTAGTCCCACAGGTGCTCCTTGTGGTCTTGGGCAAGCCACTTAACCCTCCATAGCCCATGTTCCCTGTAAAATAGTTATCTCCAAGTTATAATGCCCTGTTCAATGTAATTTCAGTTTGTTCAATGTAAACCGCACTGATGCAGAATAGCGCGGTATATAAGAGAATATAAATAAATAAAAAATAAATAAATAAGTGAGGACTGACTTCCTGCTTATTCCTGGAGAAAGCGTAGTTACTCACCTGTAAAAGGTTTTCTCTAGAGACAGCAGGAATCAGTCCTCACTACCCTCCCGCCTCCCCTGATGAGTTCCTGAATTTTTGTCCTTCCCTTGCCATCTGCTTGGTAGGGCTCGAGCTAAGGGACCTGACTGAGCAAGATGGCACCTTTGGGTGGGAAGAGGACCACACATGCGTGGCAGCAATCCCAAAGGCTTTCTTTGAAAGCTGAGGAATTTCTCCATGCGGGCTCCGTCGGTTCCGACGTCACCCGTAAGTGAGGACTGATTCCTGCTGTCCCTGGAGTACACCTGTTACAGGTGAATAACTATGCTATCCTGGACCTCAGAAACCTCAACAAGTTTCTGGTCTGTGAGAAGTTCAAGATGGTCTCTCTTGGGACCCTGCTTCCCTACCTCCAGAGTCAGGACTGGCTCTGTTCTTTAGTTCTAAAAGAAGCGTATACACATATCCTCATTCATCCAGAACACAGAAAATATGTATCTACATTTCATTTTTCAAGGAAAACATTGTCAGTACAAAGTCGTGCCCTTTGGACTCAAATCAGCTTCAAGAGTCTTTACAAAGTGCTTGGCGGTTGTAGCCACCTTCCTGAGGTCTCTCGGGATATTTATCTTCCCTTACTTGGACGACTGGCTAATAAAGGCAGACACCTTCCAGGAGGTTCAACTATCTTTGCTTCGCACCATGCAGTTGCTGCAATACTTGGGATTTGTCATAAATCTTCCAAAATCCCACCTCGCTCCAACTCAAAGAATAGGATTCATTGGAGCTCTGTGAGACACACAGCAATAAAGGGCTTTCTTGCCCCAACCCCATTGTTCTCGTCTCATAGAGGTAGCATCCCAAGTGCAACTGAGACACTTGGGCACACTCACCACACAGGTCCTCTGGACGGTGCAAGAGTCACAACTGCAGATCAATCTACTGGAGCTTCATGCTATCTCCAATGCCCCCGGAGTGTTCCAAGATCATCTAAAGACCCAAAGGGTACTGATCAAGACGGACAATCAAGTAGCCATGTTCTATGTGAACAAACAGGGTGGGACAGGTTTTTGGCCCCTCCCCAAAGAGGCTCTCCATCTCTGGTCCTTCGCCATTTATCACCAGATACGCTGCCTGGAGGTGTATCTCCCAGAAGAGCTCAACGTCTTGGCAGACAATGTTGAGTCTGATCCTTCTTCCCCACAAATGGTCTCCATCCGGACACAACATCCTACATCATGCAGACCTGGGGAACTCCAGACGTAGATCTGTTTGCCACTCTGCAGAATGCCAAACTTCCCCTCTTCTGCACCAGGACTCCCATGTCCAGCAATCAGCAGGTGGATGCCTTTCACCTCCACTGGGGGTTGAGGACTCCTTTATGCCTTCCCTCCCGTTCCCCTCATTCCCAAGACGCATTTCAAGCAGACAAGGGGTTACATGATTCTCATAGTCCCACACTGGCCATGACAGCTGTGGTTCCCTCTGTTGCTGCGTCTAACTCGGCCTCTATGATTGGGATCCACACCTGATCTCCTCTCTCAGGGAGAAGGGACACTGTTCCATCCCAATCCACAGTCTCTCCATCTCACAGCTTGGCTGCTGAGGGCATAGCATTATAGGACCTTAACCTTCCACAGGAGGTAAAGGAGATCCTCTTAGCTTCCAGAAAGCCATCTACCAGATGTTCATACACTTTCAAGTGATGTAGATTCTCTACCTGGTGTTCTCAAAAGAATCTCAATCCCTTCTCTGCTCCCGTGGAGGCACTTTTCCAATACCTCTTCACCTCCTCAACTGGTTTCAAGACCAACTCTGTGAGAGTTCACCTTCGTGCCATTGCTGCCTCTCATCATCTCTTGGACAGCCCATCTCCTGACAACCGCTTGTAGCCCACTTTATGAGAAGGTCTCTTACTGACCAAGCCTCCCATCAAACCACACCTGGTGGCTTGAGATCTTAATGTCATTCTAGCGCAGCTTTTCAAGCTGCCCTTTGAACCTTTGGCTATGACCCTACTAAAATTTCTTTCATGGAAGGTCATCTTTATTGCCCTCACTTCAGCTAGATGCATCAGTGAGCTTCAGGCTTTGATGGTGGACCCACCGTGCACCTGGTTCCACCATGACAAGGTAGACCTTAGTACTCATCTGCATTTCATGCCAAAAGTGGTGTCTCCATTCCATTTAAATCAGTCAGTTTTCTTTCCTGTATTCTTTCCTAGACCACATGCGTCTAGGGCAGAGGCAACCCTGCACTCTCTGGGAACAAGCAGGAAGTCAGCCCTCACATATAGATGACATCGGCACCGATAGAGCCCTCATGGAAGCATCCCCCCAGCTTTCAAAGAAAGTCTTTAGGAGATACCACCATGCATGTGTGGTCCCCTTCCCGCCCATCTTACTCAGTCTCCTTTTTTCACAGAGCCCTTCAGACGTTTGTCTGGCTTGTCCCTGGACAAAGTTGTTGTTTTTTTTCTTTCTGTTTCATATTCATCTCCGATATCGCACTAGTACTCTTCCCGCTTCCCCGACCTTGCTGCCTCGACGTCGAGTTCAGGCCTCTTTTTATAGTTTTCGTTCTTTAACCTTTTGGCACCTTCGTGACTTTTTTTCCCAAATGACAGCCCGGTGAGTTGTCAACCTCACAGGGGTACTTTTTCCCCCATGGCCACCAGTGGCTTTAAAAAGTATGATCGGTGCTCAAAACTTATGTCTTTGATCGACACACACAACTGCTGTCTCCGCTGCCTCGGGCCGGACCACAACCCGGCTGCATGCGGTCTTTGCAAGAGGATGGTCCAGCAAGACCCTCAAGAGCCGCCAGCAGCAACATGGTAACTTTTTCCCTGAGTCCCCAGGGCCTCGTCTGAAGTCTCGGCACCTCAGGCGGACACCTCCATGCCCGAGCCTTGCCGTGGGTCTTCAGAAAGGGGGTCTCCCTCGAGGGAATCCAGGAATAAGAAGAAACACTCAAAGGCGGTGTCCTTGGATGGATCTGACTGGCCGGGTGCCCCCAGGGCCAGGTCCCGCGGTCCGAGACGCTCATCTGAGGCATCGGAGAAGAAGTGGCCTGCAAAAGTCCCCCTGAAGGATTCAACCTTGGACTGGCCTTGATCCCCAGACACTATCCTCATCGAGGATTCCCCTCAGGGGAACTGGTCCAGGGCCAGAGTCCCTCGGTACCCACACCGAAGGTTGCAGAGCCTTCTGGCCTGGAGTCCAGAATGGCGGCCATGGAGCACAGTTTCTCTGCCTTCATGGACCAGCAGTGGGCGCTGTTGTCCAGTACGACTTGTTCATCCGCCCCGATCACCGGGCCCTCGACGTCGAAGAGATACTTGGAGGCCGAGCCAATCCTCAAGGTCCTTTGGCCTCGAGTCGATCCTCAGCCGAGGTCTCAATCTGATTCTCACTGGACAGGACCACTATCATCCTCGTCAAGTGTGCCAGGCAGCCCTCCTACTAGTCCTCAACGGACTACTCCGAGTGGGAGACAGGGGATGAGGAGTCCCCCGATACCTGTCGCCACTGCAAAATCCCATCAGACTCTTCCGTCTCGGAGCCTCGATAGCGAACCCTGCCGGAGGTTATGGGCTTCCTTGATTTTGTCAAGGATATGTCGAAGGCCCTGGCGTTCCCAATGGAGTTGGAGGAGGACCCTCGGGTGGATGAGTTAGAAATCCTCCAGTACGAGGCCCCTCCGAGGGAATCGCTCATGGTGCCCATCCAACCCATCCTGGAACGGCTGATGCTGCAGATGTGGGAGACACCGGCATTGATGCTGGTGATGAGCAAATGGCTCGACTGTATGTATCGAGTCCGCCGGAGCCTGGCTTCCAGAAATCACAGCTGCTGCATAACTCCATGGTGGTGGAGTCGGCCATGTGTCTACTGAAAAGACAGAAGATGCACTCCTCGACCTGCGCAACTTCAGCAAATTCCTGTTGGCCTCCATGGTCCTCATCACCCCAGATGCTTGCCTCCATATGAGGGCGGCGCAGTGGTGTCTCCGGGACCAGTGGACTCAAGCCATGGGGCGCCTCCGTGACAGAGTCTCTGTAACCCGCCAACTGGTGGACTCTCTGGTCTGGTGGCAGTCTCTTCAGTATCTCAAGGCGGGCATGCCTTTTCAGGCCCGGAGCCCCTTAAGGGTCCTCACCACGGATGCCTCCCTGCTCAGCTGGGGAGCCCACTGTGGGGAGCTCTGCACCCAGGGCAGCTGGTCACCAGGCGAGAACACCCAGCAGATCAACCTCCTGGAGCTGCGGGCAATATACTTAGCCCTATGAGTGTTTTGCCACCACCCACGTCACCAGCCAGTGCTGGTCCAGACGGACAAACAGGTGGCAATGTTCTATGTGAACAAACAGGGGGGGGGCACAAGGTCTCATGCCCTCTGTCGGGAGGCAGTGGTCCTCTGCTCGTATGCAATCCAACAGGGTATTCTCCTGCTGGGTAACAGACTAAACAGAGTCATCCAGCCGTATGAGTGGCAGCTGGCCCCCAGAGTGGCCGACCGGCTCTTCCAGATCTGGGGGGAACTCATGATGGACCTGTTTGCCAGCCCGGACAACTTTCAGTTGCCCCGTTTCTGTTCCCAGCAGGCCCATCCCTCCAGGGTGGCAGCGGACGCGTTCCTCGTCTCATGGTCGGAGGGCCTCATGTATACGTTCCCTCCCACACTGCTGATTGCCAAAACCTTGTTCATGACCCTCTGTGACAGGGCTTCGCTCATCCTGATAGTCTCTCGGTAGCCCAGGCAACTGTGGTTCTTGCTGCTCCTCCAATTAACGATGTAGATCCCCATCCCATTGGGAACCTCTCCAGGACTCCTGTCTCAGGAAGGGGGGCTCTCTACACCCCAACCTGGGGTCCCTGTCGCTGACAGCATGGCTGCTGAAAGGGTGATCCTAGCCCCTTTCAACCTCTAGGGTGAGGTAGAGGAGATCCTGCTGGCCTCTTGCAGGGCCTCTACTAGAAAAGCTTATGCCTTCAAATGGCGCAGGTTTTAAGCCTGGTGTGCCGAGCACGGGGCTGATCCATTCTCCTGCCCGGTGAGTTTGTAATTACAGTATTTTCTCCACCCTCGCAGTTCGGGCTCTAGTCTAACTCTGTCCGGGTACACCTTAGTGCTCTGGTGGCGCAGCACCACACGGTCCAGCCTTTGGTGATCCGCTTTCTTAGGGGTTTGCTCTTCTTGAAGCCCCTGGTTTGCCCTCCATCAGCCAAATGGGATCTCAATGTGGTGTTGGGGCAGCTCACTCGCCCACCCTTTTAGCCTCTGGCTTCTTGCCATGTACACTGCCCCTCTTGGAAGGTGGTGTTCTGGTTGTGCTTGCCTCCGCTCATAGAGTTAGCAAGCCTCAGGCCTTAGTGGCAGAGGCGCCTTATACTGGGTTCTATAAGAACAGAGTGGTGCTCTGCATGCATCCTAAATTCCTTCCGAAGGTGGTATTGTCCTTCAATCTCAACTAGGAAGTAGTACTTCCTCCGAGACCTCACTGCAGTCGGGCGGAGACAGTCCTTGGACTGTAAGAAGGCTTTGTCCTTCTATATCCAACGCACTCAGGGCCACTGCAAAGCTACTCAGCTTTTCGTCTCCTATGCCCCCAGTAGGCTTGGGGAGGCAGTGACCAAGCGTACGCTGTCCACCTGGGTAGCAGACTGTATTGCCCTTGCCTGTGCACAAGCGGGGCTCCTGTTGGAAGGCCGTGTCATGGCACACCGTGTCAGGGCCATGGTGGCCTTGGTGACAAACTTGCACTGTGTCCCAATGGTGAACATCTGCCGGGCTGCCATCTGGTTCTTCAGTCTATACCTTCGCAGCTCATTACTGCCTGGAAAGGGAGTCCTGATGGGACAGTGCCTTCAGCCAGGCTGTGCTCCATAATCTGTTCGGGGTTTAGGCTTCTGTGTTCAGGCTAACGGAGTGCAAGTTTTCATCAGACACAAGGGTCATATTGTGGTCTGTGGACACAGACTAAATTGCTGCTGCTCACGGCTCCCCTTTTGGGCGATCATGTTTGTTTGCTATGGGCTCTCGGTAGCCTGTAGTTGGGGAGTCCCATATGTGAGGACTGACTTCCTGCTTGTTCCCAGAGAACGCGTAGTTACTCACCTGTAACAGGTGTTCTCTGGGGACAGCAGGAATCGGTCCTCACAACACTCACTCCTCCCCTTGGAGTTGCTTCTTTGCCATCTTTTAGCGATGTCATCTGACTGAGCAAGATGGTACCCTTGGGTAGGAAGGGGACCACGCATGCGTGGTGGCATCTCCCAAAGACTTTCTTTGAAAGCTGGAGGGATGCTTCCATGAGGGTCCGTTAGTGTTGACGTTACCCATATGTGAGGAATGATTCCTGCTGTTCCCGGAGAACACCTATTACAGATGAGTAACTACACTTACACTTGACTGCAAGCGTGCCTTGACTTTTTATCTCCAGAGGACTCGAGATCACCGTAAAGCTTCGCAGTTGTTTATTTCCTTTGATCCTAGTCATCTGGATCTGCCAATATCTAAATGTACCCTCGCCAAATGGATAGCAGATTGCATCTCATTTGCTTATGATAAAGCAGGACTCTTGCTAGAATAGAAGGTCAAGTCACAGTTCATAATGTTCATGTCATGGCTATCTCAATGGCGAATCTCCGCTCTGTGGCCATTGATGAAATCTACAATGCAGCAACTTGGTCTTCTGTCTGTACCTTTGCTGCTCATTACTGTCTAGACAAGGACTGTAAACGGGGGCGCTGATCGTGAATGTCCACAGTCTTGGCAAAGGCAAAATACTATTATGACTTGCAAAGGATTGTGGGGGATGTAGTCCATTCATACCAGAATCAGCCGTTCACAAAATAATGAGTTGTGTTGCTCGAGTGTAAGCAAAGAAAAATATATTTTATTCATGGGGTTAATTCTCCCACACAGATTTACTTGGTAACACAAAAGGATACTTGTTTCAGTATTGTACTTAGGAAAAACAAATCATGATATAAGCAACTGAACTTCTTAAGCAATCAAACAATAAAGACCTTGATGGGAAACAGAAAAGGTCTTTTTGAGGGCTCCTGCTAATAACTTTTAGCAGTGCTCCAAAAGCAAAAACAAAACCCAAAAGTAACAAAAACTGTTCTTTTTCAAGGATAACTTTCTTCTATTACACACACAAACAGTAGTTTCCTTTCAGAGCTCACGTGCAATTGTGCATGGCTCAATTACCAATAATTAGCCAGCTGCAAACCCCTTTGCTGGTTCACTTTCTCTACGTGGCTCAAATCCTACCCTAAAGCTTTCTTGCAGAATTTTCTGGGTAGATAAAAGAACAAGTTATAGTTCCTTTTGATGGTGGTTGTATTTGTGAAAGTATTTTAAGGCAAAAGCCTAGACAGAGAGCAGTCCATGTATTCTAACTGATCATTTGAAATATCTCCTTCTTCTTCAAATATCATAGAATCAATATCATGGTCTGGCTCAGAGGAATTCCTTAATGGATCACTCTCAGGATAATATTTGTTTCCCTGCTGTCTTCCAGATGAAGAGCTAGGGCATAGATCAGAGTTCATACCTGAGCTTCCTTTGCTGTTAGGTTTCCTCTCCAGATATCCTGGCCAGTAAGTAGTCCAGCTTTTATGTCCAGCCTTCCAATCAAGATCCCTGGACACTGGGTCTCTCTTCACATACCTTCTTGCACTGGTCTTAGGGCCCCTTCCAAATGCAGCCGTCTCCTTCAAAGGTGCCATCTGGGAATTCCTGACTCTGTAACCCCACTCCTCTGGCTTCCTCCAGTCCAATGGAGTATGCTTGCCTCTGGAATGACTCCCAACACACGTACTGCTGTGGGCTCCTTCTTTAGACCTCCAAGATGTCTTTCTCTTCTTCCTTCCACGTTGCTGCTGCTTCCTGATCTTGAACTGTCTGATCTGATTCTGTGTAGAATATGTTCTACTTTTAACTTGCTTAGAGGGATACTCCACCCTAGCATAGCCCAGCTGTGCTGAATCAAGCCCTGCCCTTGGAGATGAGTGATTGGGGATTACCTCATAGCTCTCCTGATTGAACACACGTTTCCCCACGTCAGCTCTCTTAGAGGCTGTTTGAAACCTGGTGCATTCTGGGACTGGTAGTCTTTTATGAAAACATTCTGTTTTAGTATTTCTACCAGCTAAGACAGGTTGCTTGTTCAGAGCCAATTCACCTCTATTATAGCTCCCTCCTGAACTATGATAAGCTTCCTTATCACAGGACTCACGCCGGGATGCCATGTTTGGTCAAGCTGTTCTCCAGCACCTCTTTCAAACTTAAGGGCAACTCCTACCCTCCATCCCGGACCTTAATGATATCAGACATCAATGAAGGATTCATGACGAAGCCTACCCTGAGGCAAATTTCACCGGTTCTGAGGTCACTTCTCTGGCATCTGGGAGCTAGAGTGTCCCATATGTGAAGACAACATTCCTGCTTGTTCTGGAGATAGCTTAGTTATTCACCTGTAACAGGTGATCTCTGGGAACAACAAGAATTTAGTCTTCACAACCCACCCTCCTCCCCTAGGAGTTGTAGGTTTTCTTTTAACTCTCCTTTTTCTCTCGGCTACAATCTCAAGAGAGGAGGGAGAGGTGGGAAAGCGGCTACGCAGGCGCAGTGGGATGCTCCCAAAAGCTTTCCTATTGGATCCTAGGGAGCGTTCCCGTGTGGGCTCCATCAGTACTGACTCCACCCATATGTGAAGACTAAATTCCTGCTGTTCCTGGAGATCACCTGTTACAGGGGAGTAAATACGCTATACCTAGTCTATCAACAAGGTAATATGCCCTCCAGGTGTCTTAGCTCTTACCCCTGCTCCATGCCCATAAAAGGCCCCCCTTTAGTCCAGAAATCAATCCCATCCCCCACACCACCACAACTGTATGCAAATGGCCATCTATAGCCAAACCACCTACTCCTTCCTGATTACAGAAAGGACAGCTTTGTGTCAAGTGAGTGCCGCTCTCCCTGTAGTGGAGAGAATACCTTGCTGAGTGCTCCCCCACCTCCCAAAGCCAAGAATGATTAAAGGATCTCTGAGCCCTGATGTGTTTCCCTACCTCATCTGATGTGGCAGCGCAGGAGTCGCACATACAGCGCAAAGAAGAGCATCAGGTCAGTCGGTGCCGTTTGACGTTTCAGAATGAGTTGGCAGGACCAGCTGAGGCTTGTTCCTCCTCTGAAAACACTTTCTACCATGTCAAACGGTGTAGGCAGGGATAGATAAATCTAGTTGAGATGGGGGGGGGGTTAGATAATTGTAAGGGGGGGTTATATAATTGTAAGGGGGAGAGCATATGGGCTAGAGGTGGGGTGGTTGCAGGGCTTTAACAGGAAAGATTAGGGAGTACAGTGGCACTTGGTCTACCATAGCCCTTTTGTGCACCCAGTGTAGAGAGATTTGTATTGTATATAGCAGGTGGGTGGTGAAACTGCTTTAAATATGATATTTGGAATGATCTTCATGAATAGTTCAGTAAAAGCACTGCATTAAACCTTGTTAACATGTATTACTGCAAGTTTTTAATGTGTGTTAATAAATAGACTTTATAGAGTTTGCCTTATTTGGTCAAATTTTATGCCTTCAGCCATAAGAAGAAACTGTTGCTTAGTAAATGTAATGGGCAACATTTAAACAGGTTTCTGCAGATAAACTAGTAGTTTTATCTCCAGGATACATTTCTTTGAAAATTTCCTTCACCACAGTTTGAGTAAAAATGCGCACACGTTTTTACCCACATGAGGAAAGGTTGAGGAGTCAAAGTACACGAGGGGTTTTCTGAAATCTCTGTGCTTGCTTTCACATGCTCACTTTGCACCTGCTTGCATGCAGGCTTAGAATATGCGAGTGTCAGGTTAAGGCTTCTGAAAGTGATCATCAGTAGCATTTGAAAGCAAAGGTTTATTTCCTTATTGTTCCTCCAGTCCAGTCCCCACCTGTGGGTTGTGGCCTCTCACCAGCAGCTTGGAGACTGAGCATGTCACAATTTCTGACCCCACCATAGATAGCCAGCTGGCACCTCCCACCAGCTCCAGTATCTCAGTCTCCAAGCAGCTGGTGAGACGTGATTCCCACAATAGGACTCACTGATAGGAACAACTAAGTGCTTGTTAGGGTATTCTTTCCTTTTCTGCTATTGAGCATTGCATTGCACTTAACTGTAAAGTTCACTTGCTGGGGGGGGGGGGGAAAATAGTATGAGCATGAGGTAAGCCGGAGCAAGCAGAAAAGCACTACTGGGGAAGGTATTGCTGTCCAGTACTAGCGGCTATTGGCAAAGCAGGGGTGAATGGCGGCGAAGCAAGTGGTTTTGCCCTTGTGGTGTTTGGTGCTTTTCTGAGACCCGACGCCGCCGAAGCTCAGAGCACGGCTGAGTGGCAGTCAGGAAGGCTCTCCGCACCAGTCTGCTGTGCAAGCGGAAGGCTTCCATGCTCGCACAGCTCAAGTAAGCTGGGGGGAAATTGATTTCTTAGCCAATTTGGGGCTGCAGGAAGCCACGGTGATGAGCAAATAGTGTGCAACTTCTCCCCTGATAGTGCAGGAACTGCTGCCATCTTTTCAACAGCCAAGATCAAGTATAGGGAGGCTCCGGGGTTGGATCGGAAACTGGGGATCTCTACACGCATTTTGTTGTTTTTGAATTAGCCCCTGGGTAGGCAACAGAGTGTAGGAGGATAGCCCTATTGGGTTTCTTACTTGTTTTTGAGGCAGATTAGCATTGAAAAAGAAAAAAATCAGCTAAGGTGAGCTATCCTTATCCTGTCATCGGCAGAGGGGGCCAGCAGCACCTGAGTAAGGGCAAGATGCCCTCTAGGCCTCATTTGTGGTTCCCACAGGGGGACGATCTCAGCAGCCGTTTTTGCCATGGCTGCGAGACAGAGTCCCAGTCAGTGGAGCAGGACCTTGTGGATGTGAGAGAGGAGCAGGCTCTGGAGGACCCCAATGAAGGACCTTCTCAAAGGGGCCCTCCTTCCTTGGCAGGAGACAGGGAGAATCCAGAGCAGGTACGAGAGAGACCTCCATGGTCACCAAAGCCCTCCACCTCTAAAAAACCCCTCAGAGGGGAAGCTCCCAGAGGGCTTTTCACCTGAGTTTGTCCTCCTTATCCATGAGGCAGGCAGGACAGCTCGGGTTGGCTGGATCCCATGGCAGAACTACAAAACGGGGGATGGTGACCTCCCTTGCTGGGGTAAATACAGAAGGAGAGCCCGAGGCCTGTAGAAGGCGAGTTGAGTGTGTCCCCCGGGAGGATATGGGCTCTACCCTTTTGCATGTGTTGGAGGACCCAGAGGGGGGGGGCCACTGAGGATGCCTAGCATATGGAGCTCGAGGAAGGGGAGATCCCTCAAGGGGAGGACTCCCACATTGCATTGTGTCTCACAGGAAGGAGCTGTGTCTCACAGGGAGGAGCTGTCGGCGCTCATAGCACATTCTGCGAGAGCTGTTAACCCTTTCGCGTCCACATAATTGTTTTGTAACTGAAAATTTTTTTCTGTTTTTTTTTTAAATTAAGATTTGAGCTAAATGATGCAGAATATAAAGTTTTTTTGCAACATGTTTATTTCTAAGAAACAATATTTACTGTTGCCATATGACAACTATGGTCCTGAATGGCTGAAAATTAAAAACAGTCTTGGCATCAGTTTCATTTACGGCTGGGTATGATAGTTTAAATAACATTTTTTTTCAGATGTCAAGCACAGATACACATCACATTTCGCACACAGTGTGCGGATTTTTTGGAAATATAGAATCCGGTGAAAAGTTTGGGGGAAAATTTGAAAGTTGCCATATGGCAACAACAGCCATGAAAGGGTTAATGTGGATCTGAGTGCTCCAGAGGTAGATGACCCGCTTGAGGGCCTAGTGTTCCAGGCAGTGCGGAAGTCTCAAACGGTGTTCCCCTTTCATCGTGTGATCAAGCAGATGATTCAGGTTGAGTGGGAGATACCGGGGGCAGGACTGAGGGGGACAAGGGTGTTGACCCATTTGTACCCTTTTCCGCATCAGTCTAAGAACTTGTTCCGTTCTCCTCAAGTGAACGCGGCCATCTTGGCAGTGACAAAGAAGATAACCATCTCTGTAGAGGGAGCTTCGGCACTTAAGGATATCCAGGACAAGAAATTTGAATCCTTGCTTAAGCAAGCATTTGATATTAATGCCTTATCTCTGCAAGTGTTTGTCTGCAAAGCCTTTGTGGCACGTGCTTGTTTGTGTTGGATGCAGTCTCTTCTGGACAACACAGGGGACTCCTGCTAGCTGCCGCCAGAGGCAGCGAAGCTGATCGGGGGCGGCATACTTGACAGATGCCTTTTATGATCTTATTAGAGGCTTGTTCAAAAGTATGGCCCGGTGGTGACTATTCACCACTATTTGTGGTTGAGGAACTGGTCTGTGGACGTTTAATCCAAGACGCATCTGAGTAAGCTCCTGTTTAGGGGGAAGCTGCTCTTCGGCTAGGATTTAGAGAAGCTGGTTAAGGACCTGGGGGAGTCCAGAGGGGGCAGATTCCCTGAGGATAAGCTGAAGCAGGTGTGCTCCACAGCTCCAGGGAGGAGCCAGGTGCGGACTTCCATCGTTTCAGGGTGGTGCATTCTCTAATCCCTCGCCGCCAAGAATTTATAAAGAATAAAAAAACAAAATCCTTTGAATGAAGAAAATTGCTTTCCTTTTTTTAATTTTCTTGCAAGTGGTAGGAAGTATATTTTTAAGAGCCTGGCACATTAATATTTTTAAGGCATCTTTCGCATAAGCGATAGCACCTATTGTCGATGCTCCAGCCTGCGAGTAAATCCATTTGTGTATCTGTACGCATCTGTTGGCACATGTGCCTACAAACAGATGCATAGGCCTTCCCAGTTTATTTTTCCTAGGGAAAAAAAGGTACTATCACTCACATGCAGGGCTCTTTCATTTATAAATGAGGACCATTAGTCAATTTTAGCCAGCAATAAAAAAGATGCCTATGCTCTGTACCCACCATGTATCCCCTCAAAAAACTCTCTGGGCCTTCCTCAGAGCAGCATCAAAGATCAAAAGCCAGTGGGAGTTCCCAGATCCCGCTGGCCAGAGAGAGACCTGCAGTCCCACAAGGCCTGGTGGGAATATCCAACTCCAGCCAGTAAAGAGATTAGCATCGAAGCACCAGTGGGAGTCCCCCGGCTCCCACCTGCAAAGAGACAGCAGAGTGGCTTCAGAAGCAGTGATTGGACTCCCTAGCTCTTGCTGGCACTGTGGTGTGGCCTTTCAGATAAGGTGAGGGGAAGAGCACATGAGAGGGGGTGGGGTTAGAGAGGAAGAACAGAGAGGAGAGGTGAGGAGGTGGTGTTAGAAATGAAGAATGGAATGGAGTGGGGTGAAGGGGCAGAACAAAATAGAAGGGGTGGGGTTACAGAAGAGAAAGAGGGGCTAGCAGGCACTGATAAGGAAAGAAGTAGAGTTAGAGGAAGGAAGAAAAGTGTGCAGGTGCAGAGAGAAGGAAGAGTGAAAGGAGAGGATGGAAATTGGGAGTGCAGGAAGAAAGAGGAGAGAGATGGAGTGAGGAGGGAAGGGAGAGTACATGAGTGGGTCACATTGAAGGAGAGGGAGTGGCTAAAGGTAGGGAGTAGGAAAGAGAAATAGTGCATGAGGGTAGGAGGCAGAGGGAGTGAATGCATGGGGGGACGGAGTAGGGATAGAGAAGCCTGCATTACCATAAATACCACCTAACACCCCCAATGACACATAGATGCACACACAACACCCCCACTGACCCCACTCATGACACACACACCCAACACCTCCATGATGTATGTACGTGTGTGTGTGTGAGAGACCCAGTGAAAGGCAGTATATAAATACAGCTAGCTAGCTAAATAAATAAGTAAAATAAATGTGTGTGTATGAGTATGTATATGTATGTATGTATGTATATATACACACACACAAACACCCTAACATACCCTCCATGACACAAACCATATAGGCCCCCAACATGCACATGCCTCCAGTATACACGCTGAACATGTCAACAGACACACATACACCACACAACACTCCCCATGATGCACACATAAATAGAACACACAGCACCCTTGGCATGACCCACAGTGCAGCCTCAAGACACACTGTCAACATATACATACTTGCAGACAAACCTATGTACACATGCATATGCCCTAACTCTAGACAGCGTACAGTGTCACACAGCTCTCAACACCACTTGTTATGAGCACATACACCCAACACACACACCTATCTCTCACACACACATATATCACCCTACTTTGTTCACATTCCCACAGATTAACAATTAAATTCTGCCCATGGAGATAGCCACATTATACCATTGATATACAGACATGCATCCACACATAATCAGTCACTACCCACACTATACTCGCCTGTCTACTCATACATCTTCTGCTATCTTATTGCGATGCACTTTACCATGGCTGTTTCCACAGAGTCCCCCACAAAGTCATGTCTGTGTCCATAAATAGATGAAAGAGGAAACACGCTATTCCATTTTGTACTGCTAGGCCAGTCCAGACAAGTGGGTCGTGTTTCCCTACCAGTTGAAGTGGAGATGGAGAAAAATCCAGAGTCTTCTGATGACCTCATCCTGTACTATATCTGGAACAGCTAGAGGGCCTACAATATTTCTCATTCTCCAGCAGTGTGTGGAAACATCAGAGCAGTTCTGAAAACTGAGAGAGATTAATTTAGCTTGTAAGAAACCACTCTTAGTGGCGACTTCTCACTTCAGCCTGCGGAGGCACCAGATAGGTCACTCTTAACAGCAGTGCCCTCCTGGGTTTGCCAAGGAGGAGGAGTGTCTGTTCAGTTCCCTCTCCTTATCCTGGTTGAACAGCCAAATTGTTGGATCAAGACAATGAGTCTAGCATAGCTTCAGTGCCCCCTCCCCAGCTCTTCCCTGAAGATTGGACAAAGGTTTGAAGAGGTATGTGGCTGTAGGACTTGGTTGCAAGGGAGTAGCACTGAGCCTAGTACCATTGCTGCTAGGGCTTCCTGGGGATGAGTACAGATCTCAATACTACTACTGGCGCTTGGCTGTGTGTGTCAGCATGCCTAGACATGCGTGGTCTGCATGCCATCTGAGTGCTCTCCTTCTGAGATGTGATAACTTCACGTCTTTGGTGCACATGTTACTAGCACAGATTATTCCAGCACATTTTGGAACAGAAGGACTTGCCTTTTGGAAGACGCTTTGACATAGGTGCTGATCTTCTGGTAAGAATCGCTGCCTTCTGCTCTCCCTCTGCCTCCATGGCACGGAGGTTTTGGCTCACTCCATTTGGTTAGATGGATTTTTTTTCTATCTTGTAAGCGCTGCAGGTGTCATTAGATTTGGCTGCAGGAACAGACAGTGCCCCTCCTCGAGATACTTGCATTAGCTCTTTGGAGCTCAGCCCGCCAAAGCTTACCCAGTGAGATTCCCCTATGTCTGGCCTGCCTCCCGCTAAGGGGATGTCCAAGATGGAGAAATTGTCCTAAGCTTCTGGCCTGTCTTCCCCAGAATTCTTCTTTCTTCAGCAGGCATGGTCCTTCTGGTGTGGCATTTTGGACCCATTGGCCTCTGGGCCCTCCTACTCCCTCTCCTCTCATTCAGAGGGCAGCACCTCAATGTGGAACGTGCTTCTGCGAAGCACTTCAGAAGAGGGTGGACTCACAATTTGGATCAGTTCTTCCATGCTAAGGATCCTGCTTTGAGTTGTGAAGGATCAGAGTGTGACTCCATGTGTGAAGAGGATGAGCCTGGGGCATCAGATGATCAGGATGATTCTCTCATTTGTTAGTTTCAGAAAGAGGAACTGGTGGCCTTGATCGATCAAGTTTCTTCTGCCTTGCGACTGTTGGATGATGGGTTGACTGAGCAGGAAACTCGGATGCATTCCCTCCTGCAGGGGGTCAGGGAAACAAACCTTCAGGGTTTTTCCCTTCGCAGAGGTCCTGAAGAGCATGATATACATGGAATGGGACTCATCTGCCACCCTGTTGAAGGAGAGCAGGGTTGTGGTCGGTTGTATGCTCTTCTTCAGGAAGACCTGCCTGGATGCGATTGCCCTAGGTGGATGCACAGGTGATTGATAGTTACTAAGCCATCACCGTTCTGGTGGAGGCTGGTGCAGTCCTTAAAGATCAAATGGATTGCAAAGTGGAGCCTTTCTGAAGAGTCAGTTTCCAACCGCCTTCCTTGCCCTCCAAGCTGTCATTTCTGGATTCTCCGAAAAAATGACCCTCCTGTTTGCAGTGGCAGAACGGAATCTCCTGGCCCTCTTGATGCAGTGTAGTTTGGGAGTGGACAACGTGGAAGCAGACTGTCTCTTCTCCCTTGATCCCAGAGAGTATGAGTTGAGCCAGTTAGCGTTTAAGAGGATCCTGAACAGCTGCCATCAACTCAAGATGGATCTCATGGTGACGCGGGCCAGTGCCAAGGTGTGAAAGTTCTTCAGCTGCCACAAGAAGGCAGGCTCCCAGGGTGTGCACACCTTGGTTCAACCTTGGCCAAAGCAGGTTCTGCTGTTTGTGTTTCCTCCATGGTCTCTTGTAGGATGGGTGCTTCATTGTGTCGAGCACCATCAAGATCCAATGGTGTTGGTGGCACCAGGATGGCCAATGAGGTGGTGGTATGTGGATCTGATGCACCTACTGCAAGGCGCCCCCTCTATGACTCCCATCAGTGTGCGGGCTCCTAGGCAGGGGTGTCGATCCTGCTGGATGATCTGGCTCCTTTCTCATTTACAGCCTGGCTCATGAGAAGATACGCTTAGCACGTAAGGGCTACTCTCCTGCTATGGTCTCCACACCCCTAAAGGCAAGAAGAGGATCTACTTTTCTCGCCTATGTGCATGTTTGGCGTCTATTTCAGCACTGTTTCCGGAAATCCCAAGTCGGTCCTAGCACTGTGGACATACCAGTCCTTCTCTCCTTCCTCCAGAATGGTTTCTACAAGGACCTGTCCCTGGGTTGGCTGAAGGTTCAGGTGGCGGCCTTGGCTTGTTTTAGGGGGCTGGTGACAGGGTGCTTCCTGGTCTCATACCTTGAAATAGGCAGTTCTCCAGGAACAAGCAGGAAGTTGGTCCTCGCTTATGGGTGACGCTGATGCTGACGGAGCCCTCTTGGAAGCATCTCCCCAGCTTTCAAAGAAAGCCTTTGGAAGATGCCACCATGCATGTATGGTCCCCTTCTCACCCAAGGGTGCCATCTTGCTCAGTCTCCTTTTTTCCATTGAGTCCTACAGATGTTCGTCTTTCTTCCCTGGAAAAAAGTTGATTTCCCCGTGCACCTCTGTGCATTCTTCAGTTAGCACCGGTCCTTTTCCTGCCTCTGAGCCCCATCGTCTCGACCTCAGGACTCAGAAGCTCTTAGTTAGGTTTTTTCCAGCCAGTGCGGTTTTGCGCCCTTTTCAATCGCTGACCATATCAAAGGTCTTCGACCTTGTTGGGCCCTTTTTGCCCCAATGGCCACGGGTTCAAGAAGTGTGATCGGTGTTCTAAGAACATGTCCCTAACTGACACACATGGCTGTTGCCTCAGCTGTCTGGGTGCCAGCCACAACCCAGAAGCGTGTTCAGATCCAACCACTCCATTGGAGCCGTCAGGCCTTGAGTCTGACAGACTACTCAGACTGGGAGTCCAACATCAAGACTTTCCTGGAGACACGAGCATATTGTGATCTCCCCTTGGACCCGTCCCTGCCAGTGTCAAGGTGCTGGTCCCCACTCGAGGGCACCTTGTTCCTCTAATTTGAGACATGGTGAGAGCACTCTCCATCACCACAGCGTCAGAGGAGGACTCTCGTACATAGAAACATAGAAATATGACGACAGAAAAAGACCACATGGCCTATCTAGTCTGTCCTTCTATATCAACAACTACAACAGTCTCCTTTTTTCCTTTAGAGATCCTCTGTGTTTGTCCCATGCTTTTTTGAATTCAGTTAGAGACTATTCCACGGATCCACCACTCTTTCCATAAAGAAATATTTCCGCAAATCACTCCTGAATCTATCCCCCTTCACCCTCATCCCATGTCCCCTCATAGCAGAACTTGCTTTCAACTGAAAGAGGCTCTCCCCCTGAACATTTATGCCATGGAGGTATTTAAACATCTCAATCATATCACCTCTATCCCGCCTTTCCTCTAAGGTATACATATTAAGATCCTTAAGTCTGTCCTCATATGCTTTATAATGAAGAACACTAACCATTTTAGTAGCCACCCTCTGCACCAACTCCATCCTGTTCACATCCTTTTGAAGGTGTGGTCTCCAGAATTGCACACTATACTCCAAATGAGGTCGCACCAAAGACTTATACAGAGGCACTATCACCTCCTTTTTTTCTGCTAGCCATTCCTCTCCGTATGCACCCAAGCATCCTTCTAGCTTTTGCCGTCGCCTTTTCTACCTATTTAGCTACTTTAAGATCATCAGACACGACGACGCCTAGGTTCCACTCTTCTTTAGTGGATAAAAGTACTTCACCGCCTATACTATATTGCTCCCTTGGATTGCTGCAGCCTAAATGCATGACCTTACATTTTTTTAACATTAAATCCCAGCTGCCAGATTCTAGACCATTCTTCAAGCTTAGCTCGATCCCTCCTCATGTTATCTACACGTTCCTGGATATCTTCTCTATTGCAGAGTTTAGTATCATCCACAAAAAGGCAAATCTTATCCGACAGCCCTTCCGCTATGTCACTTACAAAGATATTAAAAAGAATCGGACCAAGGACAGTTCCCTTGGGCACACCACTGGTAACATCCTTCTCCTCAGAGTGAGCACCATTTACCTGTACTCTTTGTCGCCTCCCACCCAACCAATTTCTAACTCAAGCAGTAACTTTAGAGTCCATCCCTAGGGTGCTCAGTTTGTTTGTAAGTCGACTGTGAGGAACAGTGTCAAAGGCTTTACTGAAATCTAAATACACCACATCTAGGGCTCTCCCTCGGTCCAACTCCATAGTCACCCAGTCAAAGAAATCAATCAGATTTGTCTGACAAGACCTGCCTCTGGTGAATCCATGCTGCCTCGGATCCTGTAATCCGCTGGACTCCAGAAACCTCACTATTTTCTCTTTCAGCAGCGTTTCCAATAATTTACTCACTACCGAAGTTAAACTAACCGGCCTGTAGTTTTCAACCACATCCTTACTTCCACTTTTGTGTAAAGGCACCACATGAGCCTCTCTCTAGTCCTTTGGCACCACTCCCGACTCCAACAAGGCATTGAAAAGGTCAGTCAGTGGAGCTTCTAGAATGTCCCCAAGTTCCCTCAGTATTCTCGGGTGTATCCCGTCCGGTCCCATCGCTTTGTCTACTTTAAGTTGAGCTAGTTTCTCATGAACACAGTCTTCTAAATATTGTTCAAGATGTCCCTCGCTTCTGTTCCTGTTTGTGGGTGTTTTCTGAGGTCCTGCTCCTGGTTCTTCATCTGTGAATACAGAACATAAATATTTGTTAAGCAATTCCGCTTTATCCTCATCAGCTTCTTCATATTCCTCCCCTTCACCCTTGAGTCTGAAAATACCACTTTTGCCCTTCCTCTAATCACTAGCATATCTGAAAAATGTCTTATCCCCCCATTTTATTGCATTGACTATTTCCTCCTCTTTTTGAATCTTTGCTTTCCTGACTACTTTGCTAGCTTCTCTTAAGTTTTTCTAAATATAGATGCCTGTCTTCCTCTCTCTGTGATCTCTTGTATTTCATGAAGGCCTCCTTCTTTTTCTTAACTTTTTAAGCTACCTCTTTCGAAAGCCATAGCGGTCTCCTTTTCCTTTTACCTTTATTTACCATTTTAACAAAAAGGTTGGTTGCCCTTAAAATATCTCCTTTCAATTTTGCCCACTGTTTTTCTATATCCCCCAGCTGTTCCCATCCCGCTAACGACTCCCTGAGGTATTGGCCCATCTTGGCAAAGTTAGTCTTCCTAAAGTCTAAGACCCTCACCTTTGAATGGATTCTAACAGCCCTAGTCCTAATACTGAACCCCACATCATCTGGTGATCACTGGATGCAAAATGATCTCCTACTATAAATAACATCAGAAACACTTTCACCATTGTTAAGTGCCAAGTCCAGTATGGCCCCTTCACGTGTAGAGTCTGTTACAAATTGCTTGAATAGTTCTCCCTGTAGAGAATCCAGGATCTCTTTACTTCTAGATGATACTGCAGCAGGAATGTGCCAATCAACATCTGGCATATTGAAATCCCCTATCAGTAGCACTTCCCCTTTCCTAGCAATGCTGTGTATGTCTTCAATTAACTCTGTCCACCTCTTCCTCTTTTGAGGGAGGTCTGTGTATCACGCCAATGCAAATAGATTTCTCTTTTCCTCTTTCTAGTTTAACCCACAATGCCTCCTCTCTCCCTTTTAAACTCTGTAATTCCAAGGCTTTAATAGTATTTTTTACATATAGTGCCACTCTTCCTACCCTTCTTCCTACCCTGTCCTTTCTGAATAAAGTATAGCCAAGTATAGTTATATCCCAGTCATGGTTTTCTGTGAACCATGTTTCTGTAATTGCCACTAAATCCAAGTCAGTCACTCCCACCAAAGCTTCAACATCAGGGATCTTATTCCCCATGCTACGGGCATTTATACACACTGCTTTCCATATGTTACCCCTGTTACCCATTTCCATAAAGGTATTTAATGCATCACTTACCTGGGGGCTTTCACTTACCCTGGGGGCTTTTTTCACCCACCCCCAACGAATCTAGTTTAAAGCCCTCTTCAGTAGATTAGCCAGTCTACTACTGAAGACGGAGGAACTCAAATTCCTCCAATACGAGGCTCCACCCAAAGAGGCCCTTACGGTCTCTGTTCCTTCCTCAGGTGTCACCGCTCCGAATGTGGGAACACCACCATGTACCGGGTCTAGCGAGGGCCAGGCTTCAGGAAGACACACTCCATGGTGGTCAAGTCAGCCATGCGTTGACAAAAAAGCCTGAAATTGCATGCCTCAGGGCCCCTGTGCATGGAGTCCCGAGCCCTCGATGCCCTCGGGTGGAAATGTTACCAGAGCTCGATGCTGACCTGCCGCATACAAGCTTATCAGCTGTATATCTGCATGTACCTTCGAGATCTAACCCAGGAGGTCAGGTTTTTTCGGCGAGTCTCAGTGGGGACCACCTCCAATGCTTCCAGACCCTCACAACGTCTGTTGGGGAGTGTTCAAACTATTAGACTCAAAGCTGTCATACACCACTCAAGGCAAACGGGAGGGTAGCCTCCGCAGGCATCAGGGCTCGACACCAGGCCTGGCTACATGTATCGTACCTCAACCAATGGCTCCAGGAAGAACTCCTCAATGTCCCTTACCTCAGTGAAAACCTCTTCAGCAAGCTGATGCAGGACAATGCGGCCGAGATCGAGATAGAGTATGTCACCAGGACTCATCTCTCAAGGAAGGCCTCCACTCTTCCCAAGAAGAAACCATCGGGGAAAAGGCCACCCTTCCTCTGGAAAGACCATCCTTATTGAGGCTACATGCCATACCAGACCCCCCAGACCCCTCAGCATGGTCATGAAGGCAAGGGAGCAGGTTAGTGCCCACCTAAGCCTAAGGGCCCCAAACCCCAGACACCAGCTCCTGTCCAGACTTGGTCATCATTTTGACTCTCAAAGCATAGCCTCTCTACCTATGGAGGATCAGCTGCCCACTGGGGGACGCCTGATTAATTTTGTTCACCAGTGGGCTGCCATCACCACAGACTCCTGGGCACTTTAGGTGGGCAGGGAATGTTACCTCCTTCACCTGGACCAGATGCCTCCCCCTTTCTTTCCAGGAGAGCCCCCTCGGACTCTCCTGCACCATGCCCTGCTATTGTAGGAACTTGCAGGCCTTCTCAGGGACAGGGCTGTGGAGCCCATACCACACCACCTAAAGGGAAAGAGATTCTACTCCAGGTATATTTTGTCCCAAAAAGAACAGAAAACCTAAGCCCATCCTGAACTTGTCCCTTGGAATGTTGCCACCCTACCACCAGCAAGGAGATTGACTATGCTCTTTGGACCTAAAGAATGCTTATACCCACATCCTGATTCACCCAACCACAGGCAGTACCTAAGATTCATGGTTAGGGGCAACCACTACCAGTACAGAGTACTACCCTTCGGCCTGGCCACCACCCCAAGAGTCTTCATCAAATGCCTGGCAGTGGTGACCGCCTACCTCTGTCTCCAAGGGGCCTTCGTCTTCCTATACCTTGGCGACTGGTTAGTAAAAGGAGACACTGCCTCAGAGGTGCAACAGGCCACGTCTCGCACTATTAGGGGCCTACAACATCTGGGATTGGTGATAAACCACTCCAAATCCCACCTCACTCCCACACAGGAGCTGGAGTTCATAGGGGCTCTCCTGGACACCCTCTAAGCTAGGGCCTTCCTTCCCCTTGCACAGGGCGGATTGCCTCAGGGCCTGGCAGCCGAAGTGCAGCACCATCATGCTGTGTCGGCACGGTCCATGCTCTGCCTGCATGGTTACATGGCCTCCACAGTCCATGTGGTCCCAAACGCCTGCCTCCATATGTGGGCAGCTCAGTGGTGCCTCCGCTCGCAGTGGTCTCAGGCCAAGGGCAGACTCCGGGACAGGATCTCGATGTCCCATCAACTTGCAGAGTCACTCAATTGGTAGCAGGACACACATAATCTGCAGACATTCATGCCTTTCTACACCCACCCCCCCCCCCCAGAGGGTCCTCCCTAGTGTGCTGGGGGGCCCATTGCAAGGAAATGCGCATGCAGAGCAACTGGTCTCTTGAGGAGAGCCAGCAACAGATCAATCTGTTGGAGCTCAGAGCCATTTTCCTGGCAATCAGGGCCTTCCAACACCGCCTGCAGCACCAGTTGTGCTGGTCCAAATGGACAGCCAGGTTGCGATGTTCTTCCTGAACAAGCAAGGGGGCACAGGGTCAGGGAATGCTCTTCAGGGCAGTATACCTTCCGGGCTGAGACAATGCCCTGGCGGACAGACTGAGCAGGGTCCTTCAGCTGCACAAGTGGCACCTAGACCCTAGCGTGGTGCAGTGGCTCTTCCGACTATGGAGAACCCCACGTTTGGACCTCTTTGCCAGCCTAGTCAATGCTCAGCTGCCCCGCTTCTGCTGCCCCCAGCCACACCCATCCCAGATAGTGGTAGACACCTTCCTCATCTCATGGTCGGAGGGCCTTCTATATGCCTTCCCTTCCACACCACTTATTGTGTGGACCCTCTTCAGGGTCCAGCGGGACAAAGCTTCCATGATCCCAGTGGCTCTGCAGTGGCCAGACAGCATTGGTTTGCCCTGTTGCTCCGCCTATCAACAGAGTCCCTGGTCCCTCTGGGGAGTTTCCCAGGACTCCTGACCCAGGAGGAGGGCTCGCTTCTCCACCCCAACCTGGGACTCTTGTCACTAACAGCATGGCTGCTGAACGGGTTGCCCCAGCACCCTTCAGCCTCCCCAGAGAGATGGAAGAAATCCTCCTGGCCTCTCCTAAGAACTCCACAAAACAAGTCTACACCTTCAAGTGGCGCAGATTCTCAGTATGGTGTGCGGAGAAACGGGTTGACTCATTCTCCTGCCAGGTACACACAGTGCTGCAATACTTGCTCCACCTCTCACAGGCCAGACTCAAGTCCAACTCCGTCAGGGTATACCTGAGTGCACTCTCCGTGCACCACTACACCATAGAGGGCAAGCCTCTTTCTGTGCAGCCGATCATTACCCGATTCATGCAGGGCTTGCTGCTCTCTAAGCCTCCCACCCGGCCGCCCCAGGAGAATGGGACTTTATTGTGGTTCTGATGCAGCTTACCAAGCCACCCTTTGAGCCTTTGGCTACCTGCCATCTGTGTTACCTGTCTTGGAATGTTGCCTTCTTGGTGGTGCTCACCTCTGAGCAGAGTCACCGCAGAGTCAGCGAGCTTCAGGCCATGGGGACCGAGCCGTTCTAACCAGGTTCTATAAGAACAGGGTCGTGCTTTGCACCCACCCAAAATTCCTCCGAAGGTGGCATCCGCCTTCCACCTCAACCAGGAAGTGGTGCTCCCTACCTTTCCACGGCCCCACGCCAACAAGGCAGCGGCCGTTCTCCATACTCTGGACTGCAAAAGGGCCCTGTCCTACTCAGGGCCACCGTAAAGCCTTGCAGCTGTTTATCTCCTATGATACCAGTCGACTGGGGAAGGCCGTCACTAAGCAGACTCTGTCCACCTAGGTGGAGGACTGCATCACCTTTGCCCACAATCAGGCTGGGCTATTATTGGAGTGCCGGGTCACGGGACAGTAGGAATCAGTCTTCACAACCCTCCCTCCTTCCCTTGGAGTTGCTGTACAATTTTTGCCATCTTCTTTTGTTGGCTCTAATTATGTCATCTGATTGAGCAAAATGGCACCCTTGGGCAGGAAGGGAACCACGAATGCATGGTTGGATCTCCCAGAGGCTTTGTTTGAAAGCTAGGGAGATACTTCTGCGAGGACTCTGTCGGCGTCAACAACACCCAAGTGAGGACTGATTCCTGCTGTCCCTGGAGAACACCTGTTACAGGTAAGTAACTACACAATTTCTGAGGGGAGTTAAGCATTTGTATCCTCCTTTGTGCTTAGTGATTCCTTCTTGTGATCTCAGTTTTTCTTCAGGCTTTGGTGGCCACGCCATTTGAGCCCTTGAGGAGGGCTGTGTTCGAGGATTTGTCCCTTAAAACTGTCTTTTTGGTTGCAGATTGTTCATTGAGACGCATCTCAGAGTTGCAGGTTTTGTTGGCCGAGATCCCCATCTTTCCTTTTTTGAGAAAGCCATGTATTTAGAGCCTATTTCATCTTTCTTGTCTAAGGTGGTTTCAGCCTTCCACATCAACCAGGTACCCTGTTTTCCGGCATTCTCTAAGGAACAATGCCAGTGGAATGATATGGACCTTCACTTGGTGGTTTCAGGTACCAGAGAAGCACTCTCCTAGCTCCTTCTGTAAGTCTTTATTGAGGACCTACAAAAGAGTGAAGTAGCCATGCAAGTCTTCCTTGGCCTGCTGGATAAAGGAGAGAATAGCTTTGGCCTATCTTTTGGGAAGCTGGTTGGTCCCAGAGGGTTTGTGAGTGCATGCCATGTGGGCTTTGGCTTTCTTCTGGGCGAGGTGTAATTCGGTCGCTCCCATCTGGTCATTGCTTTCTACTTTTGTCAAGCTTTACTGTTTGGATATCCATGCTTGGGTGGGCACAACCTTTGCAGAGATCCTGCAGTCCACTGTGATCTTCCTGCCCATTAGAGGCATAGGCTTGGTACATCCCACTTGTCTGGACTGGCCTAGCAGGACAATATAGAAGGTGATATTTTACTTACTGGATAATGTCATTTCCATGTGTCCTGCTAAGCTAGTCCAGGACCTGCCCCTGGGATCTGTTATAGTCTGTCCTGTTCTGCTGTGATCTGCATAGATGTGCTATGTTCTGATCTGATCTGCTCTGAGCTGATACAATCTTTTTCGACCTGTGATGATCAGCTATCTTCTGCAGTTCAGCCCTGTGGACTACATTCCTCTTGGTTGACCTTCAGCCTGCAGAGTGTTCTTGGACTGTTAGTCTCTAGTTCCTCTCATTGGGACTTGTGCAGCCAGGGGTTCTTATTCATGGCTCGGGTACAAATGCTGAGGTTGTATGCTTTCTGGCTGCTCCAGGTATAGTCCAGGATGAGGTCATCAGAAGACTGAATTTTTCTGTCTCCACCTCACCTGGTAGGAGAAACTCAACCAACTTCTCTGGACTGCCCTAGCAGGATTCAAGGAAAAGACATTGGTAAATAAAATGTCACCTCATGTCGCACTTTAAAGTGTGCCCTTTTCAACTTGTTTCTCTATTGGTTTGAATCCAGCCCAGGTTAATAATGACTGAATGAGTTCTTGGTGGCTTCTGTGCAGTGAGTTTGTGGTGTCAGTGTTTCCCCAGTGGACAGTAGTACACATAATTAAAATAATCTTTTCAAGTGATACTACTTTTCCTTCTTAATAAGGATCAGTATTCTCATCCTGCGAACTAATGTATCCATAACCGTTTTGGAACACATTATTAGGGCAACTTGAATACCCTCAGTTGTACTATATTCTGCACATATATAGCTAATTTCAGATGCTAGACGTGCTAGTCTGACACTTTCATTAATATTGATTAAACTTGCTAGAATTAGAAGAGTGAATAAGATAAGTTAGTGGCTGTGCACTTTGTAAAAATTACATTTTGAATCTTTCATAACAGAAAACTGGTGGTCTCTGTTAGAACCCCCATTGTTTTTCAAGATAGTGCAACTTTTCAAGGATGTTGTGGTGCAGCTCTTGAAGGTTTACAAGATGGGCATCCCTACTGCTGAAAGGAGAATCTTCAATAGCTTTCTGCGTACTGCCTTAAAGGTTTTGGAAATTTTGCACAGGGTATGTTTGAGTTAAGTAATATTTGGAGTTTCCTTTTATTACAAATGTTCTGTCCTATAAAAATGTAATAGAAGTATTTTTTATATTAACATACAGTGGTGTGCAAAAGTCTTGCATAGGCTAAATGATCAAGCTATTCTCAGCTTTCTTTTGACAATCTTTCCAAATTCTGTGGCAGAATCCTGGCTTATTATATACTGTTTTGTTGCAAATTTAATTCAGCAGCCGTTTCTTCATGCAAAATTATGTCTGTGAACTTTTGTATGGTTGTCATGAGGAAATGATGTCCCTTACGCGCCAGTAGGAAGTCATATTTGATAACCAATCAGGGTTTGAATTTAATGTGGATCAACTGGTGTGTATCGTATCTGATGCTCAATGTCTTGGCATGGTGACGAGATCACATTTTCTATCAATGGAGGACAGGGTCCGGTTAGTGGTTTTGCACAAGAAGGGGTATTCCAACCGACAGATTGCAGCAGCTATAATCAGAGTACGGTTGTCCACATTCTGCAGAAGCATAAGGAGATGGGAAATACTCAAGACCGACATTGTAGCGGTTGGCCTAGAAAGTCAACCAAGAGGTACAATGGGACTTTGATAAGGATATCTCTTGGTAACTGCAAGCTAACCTCCCCTAAGCTTCTGCGGGAATGGAAGGAGAAGTGTTCTGTTGCAGTTTGCACTTCCACTGAGAGAAGATTATCCTTGGAGTACAGGTTGAGGGGCTGTAAGGTGCAGAGGAAACTGCTACTAACGGTGGAACAGAAGGAGAGATGTATTGATTGGGCATCCAAGTACTCAAAATTGAGCAAGACTGGGAGAAAGTTCTGTTCAGTGATGAAAGTATGTTCTGCAATCTGGGTGACCAGGAGAAAACCTTTGTGAGGATGTTTCCTCATGAAGAGCACAAACTAGAGTGCTTGAATATCTCTGAGAAGCATCCAACCAAAGTCATGATCTGGGGATGCATGGCAGCTAGTAGTGTTGGAAGACTCCATATTGTTGACGGGATGGTGAATGCAGCAAAATACATAGAAATTCTGCAGAAGTGCATGCTTCCATCAGCTGAGCAACTGTTTCCTGGCAGATATTTCTTCCAGGATGATAATGCACCTTGCCAACAAGTGAAAACTGTCGCCGACTGGAAGAAAATAACCGGAGTTCAGGCCATTGACTGGCCAGCTCAATAACCCGATCTCAACTAGATTGAGCATCTTTGGTACAAAGTATCAGCTGAGATTGCCAAGAAGCAGCCGCGGACCATGTGAGAACTGGTTGAGTCACTGCAATTGAATCATAATGCGAGAACACCTCATCAGACTGGTCCACTCCATGCCAGACAGATATCATCTGATGAGAGAGAGCAAGGACTGGCCTATCAAGTTAGGCCACCAACAACAAAAAAACAGCCCTTTTCAGAGCTACCTAATGAAATTAAAAAGAAAGCATGCACATTGCCAATATACTGTACATGGGCACACATTGCATCTTTGTATACAGGTTCACAACCAAACGAACATGGGTATCAGCCATAAAAGAATGCTCAAGTCATGGCAGATTTTTCAGATTTGTACAAAAAACAACTCTGGTTGATTGTAAACGGTCCTTGATCTCTGGAAGGGGCGGTATAGAAAAACGTATAAATAAAATAAAAAGGGAAGAAAATGGCATGCAGAAGGAGTTGTAAATTGTAACGCATTTTGTCCCTGTGATCCAAATAACTTAAAACTGTCAATTTGGCACTACCTATGCAAGACTTTTTCACATCACTGTAAACTTAACTGTGCTCCCTGATGTAATTAACTACATTTTAAAATTGTCATTTTGTGTGGCTATCTGGTCTGTTTTATAAAATCATTGTAAGCTAAAGCGATAAACATTTAAAAAATTATATTCTTCATGTTTTTTATGTGCTTTAAATTTGTCTGAGTTTAGATAGTGCTTATAGAATGATTATGAAAATGGGAATAATTTCCAATAGTAAATCATCTGAGTTATTTCATTGTATTTGTTTGCATGTGTATTTGATTACATTTTCTTCTCATCCTGCTATAGCAGTCCAGACGAGTGGGTTATATTCCCCAACCACCAGATGCAAGCAGTCCATGACTAGCTTCAATGATGACGTTGTCATCTGGATAAGTGGTGTTGCAATTCTGGAACTTGCTGGTATATTCTGCCTCCAGCAGATGGTTGCTGTATTTTCTGGTGCAGCAACAGCCTGTAGGCCTGCAGTGGAACTTCTTAGTATTGCAGGCCTCAGTGGCCCCCTTTGAGCTCCCTTTGAGCTTCTTCAGCAGACAATCATTAAAGACTTAATGCAAAAGGTGGTCTTGATTGCAGTTTCCTCACTAGATGATTTCAGAGCTTCAGGCTCTCGAGATCTATACCTTCCCTTTTCCTCCAGAGCTGTCTGTCTGCATACAGTGTCATCCTTTTTTCTTAAAGTCTGATCTCCATTTCATATGATCCAAGCAGTCTGTCTCCCAGTCTTTACAGCTGAAGATGTTAAGCAGGATAGATTGCTTTTATGTGTTGGACATTAGAAGAGCTTTGCTGAGGTACTTGAAGGCGATGAACTCCTTTGTTCTTTGGATCATCTTTTTTGTCCTTTCAGTGGCCCTTGGAAGGGACAGGCGGCTTCCAAATCTTCCATTGCTTGCTGGGAAAGGAGGCCATCAATTCAGCCTGTCTGCTGAATCATAAGGAAGCGCCAGTCATCCTTGCTCATTCCACATGAGCTCAGGAATCATCCTGGGCAGAAACCAACACAGTGGCTTTGGAAGACATTACAGGGCAGCAACCTGGTCATCTTTGCATACTTTTGTGAAATGATGTGCCTTTAGAAATGCAGTCTTCCTCCCACCCTGGGTCATTGCTTAGGTACATCCCACTCTAGCAGGATGAGAAGGAAGATGACATTTCCTTTCCTTTCCTTTCCTTGAATTCTGCTGGAGCAGTCTAGGACCCTCCTGCAGAAAACTGTATGGACTGGGATTTCCTTCTGCCAATCAAGTTATCAAATTTAAATGTAATCTCCAGGAACAAGCAGGAATGAGTCTTCACATATGGGAGACGTCGCCGACGGAGCCCGCACGGGAATGCTCCCCAGCATCCAATCAAAAAGCCTTTGGGAGCATCCCCCGCGCCTGCGCGGTGGCTTCCCACCCTTCCTACTGCCTCTCCCCAGTTTTTCGTTTTCCGCGGAGCAGGCAGGACGTCCCTCCTGCCACCGCAGAAATTTTTCCCTTTTTTCTTGTTTCTGTAGTCGCGGCCTTTTCCCGCCGACAGCGGCACCTCCGTGCCCCCTTTTATTTTATTTTTTTCACACTTTATTTCTCGTCGCCTAGAGGGACCCTTCTTTCCCTTCGGGCGTTGAGGCCTACCGGGCTTACAGCATGGAGCCTTCTTCCCCCCCAGAAGTGCCCTCACTGCGGGGACTTCGTTTTCCACATAGACTCCAACGCCTGGTGCCTCTCTTGTTTGGGGCCTGACCCTTTCCTCCCGGGTCCTCCGGGCTACAGTGTTGGGAGAAGACCTTCCCTTTTTCGGGTATCCCTCGATGACGTTTTCCCGCCCAAGGCGCGGTCATCGGGTTTTTCTTCTCTCCAGGATCAGGTAACCACACAACAGTCTGTTAAGACTAGCCAAGTCTTGAGGGGCGAGTCTCATGCGCGGCATGGCGACGGCTCCGGCCAACCCCTCAAGTCCCCCTTGGCCACTATACCCCAGCGGGAGTCTTCGGGCTCCAAAGCATCCACGGGGTTTCGGGTTGTTCCTGGGGTTCGCTCCTCACAGAACTTTCCCGAGCCATGCTCGAGGTGGTACCCGCTTCGAGCAGTGCCGATTCCCCGGCATCGGCCCCGGCATCGAGTGTTCCACTCTTCGCCAGGGATCGTCAGCTGGTGTCCTCGGTGCCTCCGGGGCCGATCGACTCGACCCAGTCTGGCTTCCCTACATCCCAGCCATGCGCGGGTGTGGTATCCGCTCCGGGCGGTACCGACCCCTCGGCTTCGGCGTCGGTGTCAAGCGTCCCGCTCCTCACCGGGGATCGTCAGCTGCTGTCCTCTGCGCCTCCGGGGCCGATCGACTCTATCCAGTCTGGCGTTCCTACATCCCTGCCATGCGCGGGGGTGGTATCCGCTCCGGGCGGTATCGACCCCTCGACATCGGCGTCAGTGTCGAGCGCTCCACTCCTCACCCGGGATTGTCAGCCGCGGTCCTCGGCGCCTCCGGGGCCGACCGACATGAGCCGGTATGGCGTTCCTACATCCCGGCCATGCGCGAGGGTGGTACCCGCTTTGGGCGGTACTGACCCATCGGCGTCGGTGTCGAGCATTCTGCTCCTCACCGGGGATCGTCAGCGGCTGTCCTCGGCACCTCTGGGGCCGATCGACTCGACCCAGTCTGGTGGACCTACATTCAGGCCATGCGCGGAGGTGGTACCCGCTTCGGGCGGCACGTCGGCGTCAAGGGTTCCACTCTTCGCCGGGGATGGTCATCGGGCCTCACTCCCTTCGGAGCCGATCGCTTCGACCCGCACTGGGTTGCTGGTATCCCAGCCCTGCGCGGGGGTGGTACCGGGTTTGAGCGGCGCCACTCCCTCGGAGTCAGCAGGGGCGTCGAGCGCTCCACTCGTCTCCGGGGACCGCCGTCGGCCTTCCCCGGTGGCCTCGGGGTATGTCGATCAATCCCAGACGGGCGATCCCCCGGCATCGATGCGGCCGTCGAGGGCCCCGCCCATTGCTAGAAAGGGGACCCCGGGGTCTTCGATCGCTTCAATCCAGCCTGGATCCCCTCCGTCCCGCAACGGTACCTCGACGTCGGCGCCGGAGTTTTGCGCTTCCCTCCCCGCAGGGGCTCGTCATCGGGCGACCTGGGTACCCTCGGGGACGGGTCGTATGCCCCGGAAGAATTTCCCTCCGGGTAAGACGGGCTCGAGAGGGGGCCCGGCATCTGGCAGTGCCCGCCGTCTGGCAGTGCCCGCCACCCGACATCGGCGCCGTGTCGGATGACCCCCTCTCCACCGAGCTTCGTCCTCGGGGGCCCTCGATGCTCGCGACGCCGATCGACACGGTTCCGATTCGCTCCCCGGGATCAGCATCGCCAGCACGGCCGCCCCGGCCGGGGCCCTCTAGGAGGGAGTCGATCTCCTCGCTTGGGTCGATGCCCAGCCTGGAATCGGTATCCAGCCTCGAAGGCTTGGCTACGACACGTTTCGGGATCGGCCCCTGTCCCTTCCCGCGACGCAGAGCAGAGATTACTAACCACTGCCCTCCGGCTGCCTCGGAACCGCTTCAATCGCCGGGGGTAGCGCCGCCCCCGGGTTCGGGGCCGAGGCCGATTCCTGCGGCTCCATCGGTGCCATTGACCCCTTCGATGCCTAGCTTGGAATCAATTCCAGGAACCAACGACGCCATGCTGACTGCCCCGATCCGGGGCTGTTGGTTCCCTCCTCTGTCCAGCGGGCATCAGTCCGATAGGCCTTTTGGTGCCCTGGCGGCCCCTCCCGCCATCGCCTCCCACGGCATAGCTCCTCCGGGAGAGCTGTCTTTTCAGGATTTCCTCCTTGACGTGGCGGACTTGCTGGCCATTCCTATCCCGGGTCCTCCCCTAAATCCAGGCCCTGCGGATCAGGCAGCTGTGATGCTTCCTCTGCATCCCTCCCTGCCGGATCTCCTGCTGGGGGCTTGGCGGTTGCCTTTGAGGGTTCCTGCACCGTCGACTGCGATGCATGCCCTGTATCGGGTGCCCCCCTCCCCGGGTTTTCAGCAGCACCAGCTTCCACATCATTCCATCGTGGTGGAATCGGCGCTGAGGAAGGTGGGAAGCAAGAAGAAGCATTCTTCTCACCCTCCAGGCCACGCCTCGAAAACGCTGGACACCCTAAGGCGTCAAACCTTCCAAACGTCCATGTTGGCGTCCAGAATTATTTCATATATTTTTTATATGAGCCTGTCACTCCGGGAGGTCAGCGAGAGATTATCTCTGTTGTCTCCCTTCTTGTCTGCAACCAAGGCCTCTGAATATTCCTTGCTTCTTTATCACTGCAGGAATATCTCTGGGTTCCTTTCTCGTGCTTCTCTAGACTCCTTCCTGTCGGTCAGCAGATCCTCTGCTATTGCCATTAGAGCACGTCGTACAGCTTGGTTGCAGGCGTCAGATTTGTGTAGACGGGCACAGCATAACCTGGGTAATTCTCCCTGTGCTGGAGATCACCTCTTCAATAGCGAAGCCTTACGTCAGGTTGCGCAGTGCTTCGCTAACCTTCCAGCATTAGAAGCCATCCTAGGTCCTGTCTTCCCCCCGGGGGTGGTAAATGCCTCACTAGACCTTCCTTCCCTAGGAAGAGGAAATGTCACCCCCCACCCACCCGCCAGTTGCGCCCAAGCAAGGGACCTCTCACTCTGGATTGAAGTCCCCGGGCCCGCACCAGGATACTCATACCAAGCAGTTTTAGGCTCCTGTAGGCGGCTGCCTGCAATTAACCTTCTCTACCAGAAGCTTAAAATTGAGCTCTACTCTGGGGTTCGTTCAGTAGGGCAAATGGTTCGGATGCTTATCCAGGGGTTAAGGTATTCTCCTTCCGTTGGTAGAGGGAGATCACCTCTATTCCATGATAGCTCTGGCCCATGGTCATCCTATCCCTCAACTGACTTACCCTAGGTACGTTTCCCGAACCCTTCTCTGCCGGGTCCCCCTGCTGATTGCTACCGTACCGGAATTCTCCTTCCAGGGTAGACCTTGTCTGCTGTCTCTCGCAGCATGTTCTGCACAACTCCTCGACAAGGCCAGCTCAGCTCTGTCCCCCTTGTCTGTCTTCTCTGTTCAGGCAGGTGAAACCCACCCTGCTATAGTCCCCCAATGCTTTCCAAGGACTATACCCTCATGTCTCCCGATTAGTGCGGGGGGGGGGGAGTTTTTTCTGTGTGAAGGTCCTGGGGACACATCTAGGGCCTCAAGTACCCCTGATGTGTTCTACCGGAATGATACTATCCTCTGTCCTTCACGCTACCGTGCTGTTAGTGCGCCGATCTGCCCCTGCTCCACCGGAATAGATCCCTTCTCCCGGACGGATCTCGACGCCACCTCCCCAGGTGGACGTCTCTGGGGATCAATGGCAGGTCCGCCTTATCAGTATTAGGCCCATGGAGGTAGGTTCCTCGGCATACCTGCGTTGGTACCTGGGTGGGCGCTCTCCATGCCCAACGGCCTAAATATATCAGATATCACCTGCTCGGTAGGCGCATATTGGGAGTTGTCCACAGTGCCTGTGTTCTACCGCCTCTTTCCCCGATGGCCGGTACTCACGCCCCCCCCCCCCCCCTCCGGGGTCCGGCCAGTCCGCCCGCCTATCTCCTCGGATCGGCTCTCGGACTGGTTGTACTCTGCATAATGCTGTGAAGTTAACAGCTTCTATTTTTAGTTATGCCCTCCTCCCGGAGGTTGAGACCCTTGTCTCCCTATCCCTTAGCTAGGGAAGACCGTGTACTCTTTCTGCCCTGGGGTACACTCCTTTCTTCTCCGGACTAGGCTATCCGGATCGGCCAGTCTTCTACTGTTAGTCCTCTGAGTTATGGGCTCTGCTCCTAAGGGAGTGCTCAGCTTTTTGCATAAAGCTTCCTTGAAGACCTGCCGTCCTTCTCCTGACCCAGTTGACACCTGGGTCTCCTGTCCTTCCGGATTTGGAACTTCCTCCTCGCTGCTGTGAAGTTCCCTTGATGACTTCGCTACTGCGTCTACAGTACCTCCATCGCAGCTCTACTTCCTACAACCCAGTAGGTAAGCTCTATATGGTACTAGGTCATTAACTCATTAAATGCTTAATGATACTTCTCCTGCATCCCAAGCCTACTCTCCCTGTAGCCTTGGGGTTTTTGCTGTTCCTCTCAACTCCTACCCTCCATCCCTCAGGGGATGCCGGGGATCCAGGTTGGGGAAATTGCCATCCTGTCCTGGGCTACGCTTCGGGGATCTCCCCGGGCATCCTCAGCTAGGGAGTCCCCATATGTGAAGACTCATTTCTGCTTGTTCCTGGAGATAGCACAGTTACTTACCTGTAACAGGTGATCTCCGGAACAGCAGGAATTAGTCTTCACAACCCGCCCACCTCCCCTAGGAGTTGTATCTTTATCTCTCTATTCCTTCCTCTCCTCTCCTTCTGGCTCAGCTATAAAACTCAACTGGGGAGAGGCAGTAGGAAGGGCGGGAAGCCACCGCGCAGGCGCGGGGGATGCTCCCAAAGGCTTTCTGATTGGATGCTGGGGAGCATTCCCGTGCGGGCTCCGTCGGCGACGTCTCCCATATGTGAAGACTAATTCCTGCTGTTCCGGAGATCACCTGTTACAGGTAAGTAACTGTGCTTTCTACTTCAGGTTTGCAGAAAGTTAGGTTCATGTAAGAAACTATTCATACTCTTTGTGGTCTTTCAATAAAGGTTTTTTAGTGCTCCTACATTTGCTTTGGAAGTATCATACTATCAAGTTCTAGAACTGCAGCAGCACTTATCCAGGTAGTGACATTACCAAAACTTGTCATGTGCTGCTTCATCTGCTGGTTGGGGAACATACCCCACTCATATGGACTGTCAAATAGCATTTAAAGAGGAAATTAACAGGCAAAGAAAATTTCACCATCTTGTCTGCATGTAGTAAATAAGAGTCTCTTCGTGTATTGAATTTTTACTAAAGGGTTGTGAAAATTTAGTTAACTGATTTTGTAAACCAAGAGTTTCAGTATACATTGCATATAATTTCTTCTAAATGTACTTGTCAAAAGTGACATTTGTTGGAGGAGGGGGTTTCATTTTTTTTTCTTTAAGTACTTATAAGGCTAAGAAGTTTTTTTCGCTATTAAAACATTCAAACCATTGACAAAGCAAAGACTGCCATGAACTTTGGAACACAGCTCTTCCATTGAGATCACTGCCATAAGGAATGATTGAAAAAGCGATTCACAGAAGAAAAACAAATTGGAATCCCTGTAAGACAGAGCCTGCAATTCAGATATATGGCAGGCCAAACAAATTGTCACTAGGAAAACAATTTTAAGAGAAGGAGCTTTTAAAAAAATAAAGCATGCTTTAAGAACTTTAACAGAGTATTGTGTGCAGTTCTGGTCTCAATATCTAAAAATAAATAAATAGTGGAATTAGAAAAGAACAATCAAAATGATAAAGAGAATGGAAAGATACCTTTACAAGAAGAAGCTTAAAAGGTTACAGCTCTTCAGCTTGGAAAAGGAGACAGCTGAGGGGGAGATAGGAGAGAGATCTATAAAGTGGAGTCAATCAAGTAAATTTAGATTAGTTGTTTACTCCTTCAAAAAGTAGAAAGACTAGAGGACACACAATAGAAGCTGCAATATAGCACATTTAAGACTAATCAGAGAAAATATTTTTCACTGAACACTTAAATCAAATTCGTTGTCGGAAGATGTAGTAAAAGTTGTTAGTGTAGCTGGATTTAAAGAGATTTAGACAAGTTGCTAGAGGAAACGTCCATAAACCATTATTAAAGTGGACTGGGGAAATCAATCGCTTACCACTGGGATAAGCAGCATGGAATCTGTCTACCTTATGAACAGGCTTGGAAACTGGATAGTGGGTTTGATGGATCTTTGGTCTAATACAGTATGGCATATCTTATATTCTTATAGAAATGAAATATCTAGATGACTTACTGCTGATATACCCTGAAGGGGGGAGGGGCTGACACCTGAACCTTTAGTGAATTTAAGGCCAAGCTCTTATCCATTCTGTTCATAGGGAAGGTTGCCATGCATTGAATGTCCGTCCGTCTATGGTGAAAACTCAAAACCTTAGCACTAGTATTTCAGAAAGATGCCGAACTCTGGAACTTGCCATTATTTTGTCGCCATCAGATGGTGGTACATGCTGGATTGGTGCAGCAGAACATCTGGACTATATCCTGGAGGCTGATCCTGTGGACAGGGCTTTCTGGTTGAGTAGGACTTGGGCCCTTGCTCTTGGGTGGTCTGTGGCCTGCTGTCTTAATTGAGCAGATATTGGGGCTAGCTTGCAGAGCATCAGCCAAATGCTTTTCTACTGGTGGAGTTGTGTCTACAGTATGACACAGGCCCTTATCTCCCACTTCTTTATGCCCTTCCTTGCTAGCTTCTTATCTCCTTTCAGAGATGGGAGGAAAAAGCAAAGTGAAAGAGCTTCAGATAGGGAGAGTTCCTGATAGCAGTTGGTGTCTTCCTGGGATCGGGGCTTGTCTCTGGCAGGCAGGAGTGCAGCCGTGTTCAGGGATCCACTATGTCCTATTACCAAATGTGTTGGGGGGCTTTTGGAACCAATGCTTGAGTAACATGGCAGGCTTTTCTGTGCTGTGTGCTATCAGGAGTCAACTTTAGCAATGGCCAGAGGAGAAGGGAAGTGCAGCAGTCAGCCTTCTGGCTGTGGAAGGATTACAAACTCTCCCCCCCCCCCCTTTTCCATGAATAGAATACCAGTGGGAACAGTGGCTAATTTGGATTTAGGGCCAGTACTTCTGATGCTTACTTTTGAGCCTGGGCAGAGGCTTTCCCCAGTGCTAGGTCTCCCACAGGAAATTCCTTGGGTTCCACAGAAGCCCTCTTTCACTCTTCTGGTGTAATTTTCTCTGGAATTTGTCCTGGTAATGCATAAGATTATCTCCAGGAACAAGCAAGAATGTAGTCTTCAGATATGGGTGACATCGGTACCGACAGAGCCCGTGCGGGAACGCTCCGCAGCATCCAATAGGAAAGCCTTTGGGAGCATCCCACTGCACCTACGTAGCTGCCTTTCCCGCCTTTCCAGCTCTCCCCCCTCAGTTCTTTGTTTTCTGCGAAGCCGACAAGAAGCAATTCCTGTCACCGCAGAAAATTTGTCTTTTCTTATTTTTTGTGGTCGCGTCTGCCTTCCCGTCGACACTGGTACCGACCCCCATCGGTGCTTTCTTTTTTTCTTTCTCAAAAAACTTCTGTGAGGGAAAGAATTATTTCTTTCCTTCAGGTGCATCGACAACATCTTAGGCTTAGGCCTCCCCTTTTGTCACAGACAAAATGGAAAAACTATCCAGTAGTTTTAAGAAGTGTTCCAAATCTGGCAGTACCATTTCGGCCACAGACACCCATGACTGATGTCTAAAATGCTTAGGACTGGATCATCAACCATCAGAATGTCCTCTTTGTATGAAGATGACAGAGAAAGGCCTACAGAATTGAGCTGCAAAGCTGGGCATCCTCTTTGCCTCCGATTCAGTATCTTTAGCATTGATGTCATCGAGAGCTTCATCTTCCTCCCAAGTATCTCGGGTATCAAAACCTAAGCCTTCATCGAAGACTGGCTGGCCCTCCAAGGGTAAATCTCCTTCTAAGCATCAAGATGCCTCGAGCGTTGTCCTGGAGGGGGACATACTGGCCAAACAACCCTGGCAGGAGACCTTTTCTTCAAAGCCTTAGTGGAGTCCCAGGATACTCCCGTGGCCTCCACCTCTGGAGACCTCCTAGTGCATGCACAGGGATCATGGCCCACAATTCTGGTACCAATATCCTAACATTGGCAAGCTCCATGGATCAATGTATCCTAGCCATCGGGCGGAGCTTAGCAGCTTTACTGCTGGCCTCGGTACCAGTAAAACCTTTATAGTTGATTCCGCAGGTATCAATACCGGCTCCAGTACCGACACAACCTGCAGAGACATTTTTGCCGCTTACCATGTTACTGCCCATGCTGGCCCTCAAATCCGTTTCCAGTACCAAGGTTCTGGAACTGCAAGCCTCAGTTACCTGTTTTGATCGGTACAAAGTACATGCAGAGCGTGAACACCCTGCCCGTCGATACTGCGAGTCTTAGGATTCCGATTCGTCGGATGATGAATTGACTAATACTCGGGACATGAGAACTATCCCGGAAGACTTATCTCCGTCTCCACAACGTCGCATGTCCCCTCCAGAGGACATGTCTTTTCAAGACTTTAGTCGCGATATTGTTCGGGGTCTGTCCATAACGGTGACATCGGAGAAAGAGCCTAGGGCCGAAGAACTTGAAATTTTTCAATACCCTACAGCCCCAAAGGAGGCTGCTATGCTCCCTATCCATTGCATGCTTCATGACCTTATGCTTCAGATGTGGGAGACACTCCTTACCATCTCTCCCCATACCCGACAACGCGATACCATGTACCGGGTACCGGAGTGTCCCGGTTTTCAAAAGACGCAATTGCCGCACCATTCCATGGTGGTGGAATCAGCAGTGTGTCGAATAAAGAATGCTAAGACACATTCCTCGAACCCTCCAGGTAGGGAATCGAGAACCCTCGACACCTTTGGTTGACATTGTGGTTTTATTTCTGGTCAAAGAACGGGACCATAAGTATTATCCCATCTCTTTTATAGCAGAGGAGGACAGTTCCTTTCATACCATCCTTGCTCTCAAGGACATGGGCTCTTATCTTCAAGTTCCCCATTTTTGCATGGAGATCTGGAAACCTGACCTGTTTGCAGAAATGGATACTATTGCTCTGTAGCATAGTTCAGAGAGTCATAAAAGCAGTTTGAAACAGGTGATACCTTTTTTTTATAACGCTATGAAATGTTTACACCAGAGAGAGTCAGCATAAATGCACATTCCAAACAGTTTGGTGTAACTTGAGATGATCCATGTGTCATTGCTGAAAAAGTATTCTATAAAGATGCACAGTTGTGATCAACATTAGCACCTTTGCATTTTAGGTATGTTGTGTACAATATCTTGAGAAATAATTGGAAATATTCCAACTGTATGTCATCATAATATTGTAATAGCATACTCAAAGGTTTACAACAAAAAAAAGATGCCAGTGCAACTTAGATGTAGTAATTTCTGAGAAAAAAAACAAAATATGACCTGGACAGGATTAATGGGTACCCTTCACTAATACTTGATTGCACAACCCTTGCCAGTGATTACAGCCTCCAAATGTTTCTTGTAGCCATCTATAAATTTTCTCAGGACAGGAGGAGGGCTGATGTGGTACCTCTTCACAAAAGTGGTGACAGGGAAGAAGTGACAAACTACAGGCCATTGAGCCTTACCTCGGTGGCAGGAAAAGTAATGGTTGCGCTCCTGAAAGAGCGAATAGTGGACTTTCTCAAGACCAACAGGTTGCATGATCCAAGGCAACATGTTTTATTTTGTTTTTTGGGGTTTTTTAATATTTATATTTATTGTTTTTTTCTGACAATACAATTATCAGAATAAAAGAACCATAGAAATACAGAATAACATCAATAATTAACAATACAAGAAATCCTACAAGGAATACATTAGCCCACGTCTCGGGGTATCCAAACCACATTAATAAAGAAAACCTAACCAGAAGGCCCTCGAGAAGGCAAATCTGGCTATCACAATTCCCCAGCCCTATACCCTCCCATACACCCGGTAAGAAAAGAAAAAAAGAATTATCAAACTAAGAAAAGGAACCGCTCATGCATCCTCCCTGACAACAAGCCATTTCTCCAAATCTGAAGAAGACAAAAAGACAAATTTATCCTGCCCCAAAGAAATTAAACATTTACATGGATAACGTAAAAAGAAGGTAGCACCGAGGGCTAACACCCTAGGTTTACAGACTAGAAAAGATTTCCTGCGCATTTGGGTCATACGAGATACATCTGGAAAAATAGATACCCTGTCTCCCACAGAACAGGGTTTCTTTTCTCCTAAAGTATGCTTTAAGAATAGCAATCTTGTCAATTTCTGAGGATAAAGTAACTAACAACGTGGCCCTGGAAGTAATGACATCTTGTGTATCCTCCAAAAAGGCAGTCAGATTAAAAGGATTTTGTTCTTCCAAGACAGCCAATTCTGTATCAACATTAGCCAGAGCAACTTTAGTGGGAATATAATAGCATTTAGTAAATTCTAATGTATCAGCATTAGGTAAAAGCAAGATTTCCTTCAAAAATTTCCTAAAAAGGATTGAAGGAGACAGCAATGATATACAATGAAAATTAAGCAATCGAAGATTTTTACATCTAAACAAATTCTCTAAATTTTCCACCTTCTGATGCAAAGCTACACTATCTTTAATTACATTAGCATGAGATGAAGAAACCGATTGAACCTGAATATCAACATTTGAAAGGCCAGAGGTTAAATTAGCTATTTGTGAATCCAAACCCTGAAACTTCACAAGCACATCACTAGTAAAATGGCACAGCGAGGGAACCGTCTCAGCTAAAATTCGCTCAGTCCATTTTACAACCTTCCAAATGTCAAGTAATGAGATCGGAGAAGTTTGAGAGTTACCATCAAGAGGAACAGGCTCCTTCCAAGCGACAGCTTTAGGAAGGACGCCGGTATCAACAAGACTAGGAGATGAACAGGACACAGCAGGAAGTTCCAAAAATCCCAGAGGAAGAGGAGGGGTACGCTCAACAGAGCTAAGGCTAGCCCCCTCAACGGAGGGAACAGGGAGAACAGTACCTGGTTTTGATGCCACTGGTGTAGAGATCACATGTTTATCCATAGTGCCTGCTGCGGGCTCCACTGTAGTAGTAGACTTCTTTTTTTCTTTTCCCTCCAGGCATGTGGATTCACACAAAGACCTTCCACTCCTAAACGACTCCTAAGGGGCTCACAAGGGGCCCGTTGCTCCCCTTTCGATACGCCCCTTAGGATACGCCTACAACAGACGCCTTACTATAGGGAGACCGCTTTTATCAGGGCCGTGGATGACGTCAGGGTAGCTGCCCCGTGCAAGCCGGCAGGCTCCAAAAAACCAGCTGCGCTCACCCCTCCGCAGGAGAAACAAGGTATCAGGTAAAGTCCCAGCGGAAAACACACTCCCGAAGCTTTTATCAGGGCCGTGGATGACGTCAGGGTAGCTGCCCCGTTCAAGCCAGCAGGCTCCAAAGAACCAGCTGCGCTCACCCCTCCGCGGGAGAAACAAGGTATCAGGTAAAGTCCCCGGCAACATGGTTTTACCAAAGGACGATCTTGCCAAACAAATCTGATTGAGTTCTTTGACTGGGTGACCAGAAAGCTAGATCAGGGGCATGCGATGGATGTGCATCAGAAAGGTTAATGCATGTACCAGTAACAGAGCTTTCTCATATATAGCGCCGACACTCTGGAACCAGCTGCCATGGGAACTGCGTGCAAACTGTGATCTGAAAGACTTCAGAAAAAAGCTTAAGACGCACCTCTTCCAATCGCACTACAATATAACCTAGGCCCTGTACCCCACTACCATTATTTCCCACTAACAACTGTCTTCCATGCGTGGGAAAAACCACTGTACCCTATGTAATCTCACAACGAGATGTGCATTCAGTCGTGTAAATATGTATATAAAGTATCCTGTGTGAAGTCTTAACATCAATCAACTGTAATTTGTAACCCTATGCTTGCTGTGCACTACCTCTCTCTCCCTAATCTCAATATATATATTTCTGATTTCTGGCCGGTACAGCCACTCTTACCATGTATAGCAACCGCTGCTGATCGCTGGAAGCAGCGGGATACAAATGTACACTAAATAAATAAAATAAAATAAATAAATCTACCTGGATTTCAGCAAAGCCTTTGATAATGTTCTTCATAGGAGGCTTATCAATAAACTCGATGGTTTGGGGATGGGTCCCAAGGTGATAAACTGGATCCAGAAATTGGTTGACTGACAGACGTCAGAAGGTGATTGTAAATGGAGCTCACTCGGATGAAAGGAGGGTGATTAGCGGGGTGCCCCAAGGTTCGGTCCTGGGACCGGCACTATTTAATGTATTTGTGAGTGATCTTGCTGAAGGACTGAATGGAAAATCTGTCTTTTTGCAGATGACATGAAAATTTGCAACAGAGTGGACTCCCCTGAGGGAGTGGATAACATGAGGAAAGATCTACAAAAGCTGGAAGAATGGTCGAATGGTCTAATGCTTGGCAGTTAAGATTTAATGCAAAGAAGTGCAGTGTCATGCACTTTGGAAGCAGAAATCCAAGGGAAATGTATGCGATGGGGGGGGGGGGGCGAGAGGTTGGTGTGTACGGACCAGGAGAAGGACCCTGGTGTGATTATTTCTGAGGATCTCAAGGTAGCAAAACAGTGCGACAAGGCAGTGGCAAAAGCCAGGAGAATTCTGAGTTGCATACAAAGAGGAATTACCAGCAGAAGTAAAGAGGTACTAATGCCACTGTATAAGTCACTGGTGAGGCCTCATTTGGAATACTGTGTTCAATTTTGGAGACCATATCTCGCAAAGGATGTAAAAAGACAGGAAGCGGTTCAGAGGAAGGCAACCAAAAGGATTTGGAGCCTGTGTCAGAAGCCTTATGAAAAGAGACTTAAAGACCTAAATAGGTACATTCTGGAAGAGAGGAGAGATAGGGGAGATATGATTCAGACCTTTAAAAACTTAAGAGTATTAATGAACAAACAAACCTCTTCCAAAGATGGGAAAGCTGTAAAACTAGGGGGCATAACATGAAACTTCAAGGGGATAAACTGAAAGGCAAGTCAGGAAATACTTTTTCACTGAAAGAGTGGTGGATGCTTGGAATGCCGTCCCGACGGAATTGGTGGGGGCAAATACAATGACAGAATTCAAAATGGCATGGGACAGACACAATGGATCCCTCTATAGCAACAGGATAAAATCAAAATAAACTTAACTATCTAATTTCTCAACAAACGGGTGCCCTACACGGAGCGGTGGGTTCACCCCTAAACAATGACATGGGGAGGGGTGACCTGCATGGATGGTGGGTGCACCTACTCTTGCCACCTTGCTGGGCAGACTAGATGGACCATACTGGTCTTTATCTGCCGTCATTTACTATGTTACTATATACTATATATCTGTCTGCCGGTAATTTCTCCCATTCTTCAACTGCAATTTGTTCAGCTTTTGAATGTTTCCAGGATTCCTTTTACCAATGGCAGATTTCAGCTCCTTCCAAAGGTTCTTGATTGGACTAAGAACAGGACTCATTGCTGGCCAGGTTAAAACAGTCCATTTGTTCCTTTTTTAACCATTCTTTTGTACTTTTGGATGTATGTTTTGGGTCATTGTCCTCCTGGAAGACCCATAATCTTCAACTCAGACCTAGCTTTCTGACACTGGGTAGCACATTTCTCTCCAAAATACCTTGGTAGTCCTCTGACTTCATGATTCCTTTAATATATTTCAGGTCTTCTGTTCCTGAGGCAGCAATACAGCTCCACAACATTGTTACCTCTGCTATATTTAACTATAGGAAGGGAGTTTTCTTTCCTTATAAGCTTCATTTCTTTGCTTGTAAATGTATCGCTGGTCTGCATTGCCAGAGAGTTAAGTTTGGTTTCATCTGTCCACAGAACATTTTCCCAGAAGGATTGTGGTTTCTCAAGGTGGGTTTGGACAAAGATCAGGTGTGCTTTTTTATGTTTGTCTTTGAGCAGTGGGGGTCATCTTTGTCCTTTGCCCATGAAGTTCTTCTTTGTTTAGTGTATGGTGCAGGTTGAAACCACCACTCCAAATTGCTCCAGGTCAGCCTTAAGCTCTTTGGATGCTGTATGTGTGTTTTCCACCAGTTCGCACTAACCTTCAAAGACTTCTTGGATTAATTTTCCTGTTCCCACCACGTCCTGAGAGGTTCTTGACAGTCCCATGACCAGAAAACTTCTTAATAACATTGTGAACTATAGACACAGGAATCCCACAGTTGTTGGAGATGGCCTTGTACCTCTTTGAAGTTTGATGTTTGGTGATAATGGCTTTTCTGACGGTCTCAGGCAGCTCTCTTGTCTTCACCATTGTGAAAATGTAACAGAGAGTGAATGTAGCCATTTTAAACATTAGAGCCATCCTTCATTGTTTGATTCAAGTCATGTGAATACTGATAACAGGAACGTCAAATTTTACTGCAATGAGAATGTGGTTCTTCTGTTGAAACTGACTTGAATTGTTTATAAGGGTTCCAATAACAGCTGTCCTGGCAATGTTCCAATTTTTATACTATTTCCTATTTCCTTTTTTTTAGTTGGTCTTGTTTTATTTGATTCTTGTATGTGTCAAATATGTGTACATATATAGTCCAAAGCCATTTCACTGGCTACTTGTTTTTTAGGATATATTGGACATTAAGTGGTTGAATTGCAAGGGTGCCAATAATGTTTATCACAACTGTACCATAGTACCATAACTTTATTAGCAGAAAAGCATTTATCATAATAGTTTACTATTAAAAAGTCAATAGCATGAGGAAAGGGGAATTGTCTTCTCTAGATATTTTGGAGACTTATTTCCACATTCAAATTCAGGATCTGTAACAGACATTCCTCCAATTCGCCATCTTGGGGAAACCTATTTAGGCTCGCTATGGCACCTCAGACCTTCTCCAAGGTGATTGTGGGTCACCCCTGCATGGATGACAAGCTCATTGGGGCCAAGTTGGAGCAGGGCTGTCAGAGTGACTACTATGACTACT